>JAEOAD010000022.1:27872500-28472500 GCA_036365145.1 Orientallactaga sibirica | reverse complement strand
TTTACACACACACACACACACACACACACACACACAGCACATACACGGACTGAACAGTAGGGACGTGGTATGACTTCTGCTTACCCCCCTTTTGACCCCAGCCCTCTGCACTGCCCTACATGGTTCTCCTCGTATTGAATATATCGGCATTAGTTTTTTATTTATTTATTTTTTTACATTTACTCGAATATTTTCAAATGGGGATTTTTTTTTCTTATTTCAGTCATTCCTGGATTGTTGGCTTAGTAGTGATCACATGTCTATGTGACAGCAGAAACACATTAAATCTGCAGAAAATCCTCATGATGACAAAATATGTACCTTAACAGCAGATTTGAGAAAGCATTAGGGAGAGTCTGGCGGATAAGAGCACATGGGCCAGCTGTCTCTGAGCATTAGAAAGGCACACCATAGAAGGAGGGCCAGCTACAGGCTCAAATCATGTAGGCAAACCCATCTAGTCCAAAAGTGGCCCTGTGAACTTACACACGAATGCAGAATGCCATGATTTAAGCCTGAGATCTGAGGCTCTGGAGAGCTGTTGCAGGCCTAACTCCTAACTCTACCAACCCCGTGGACACAGCCTGCAGTTGGAGCTCTGAGCACTTCAAATCTCTATTATTCTGCACTTCCAATCTCTGCTTACACTGGGAGGTATCAAATCTATCTGACCGTGGTTCACTGAGGGACTAACTACTAGAGTCATGCACAGTGAGCATCCAGCCATCCCCCATACTCAATTAACATTCCCCCACCCTGGGAATCACTTACCCTACACTTCCAGTGTACAGCATGAGTTGATTTTTCTGTCACAAACATGGTCTCTATTCTGAGACTACAAACTGTGTGATAGAAAGACTGTAAGAGCTACAAAGTAAGATTCCTGAAATAGGAGTCAAGCCCTCACTTGTGACTCATTTCCCACAAATAGTAATTCCATGGGTACTACAGGACAGTTCTCATCCAACATTAATGAAACATCCTCATGGGTAGCTAGCTTTCTGCTGTTCACTGTTCTGTCACCAAAATATGTCCTTCACCACTCTCATCTCAATCCCTCTCCCTCCCTCCCTCTCTGTCTCTCTTTATTGCTCTCTCTCTCTCTCTCCCTCCTTCCCTTCCTGTATATGTGCATTGTGGGGCAGAGCTAATGTACGAGCAAAGGAAAGATCCAGAAGAAACTAAGATTAAGTTGTTTGAGCTTTTCCACTTATAAAATAAATACTAAAAATACCGGAAATATTAGACTTCATCTTTTAGAAATTCCCAGAGCCCTACAGAGTATCTAATCCAAGTAAAGATGTCTGGAGCAGGCTAGAGAGATGGCTTAGTGGTTAAGCGCTTGCCTGTGAAGCCTAAGGACCCCAGTTTGAGGCTCGATTCCCAGTACCCACCACGTAAGCCAGATGCAAAAGGGGGCACATGCATCTGGAGTTCGTTTGCAGTGGCTAGAGGTCCTGGTGTGCCCATTCTCTCTCTCTCTCTGCCTCTTTCTCTCTCTGTGTCTGTTGCTCTCAAATAAATAAAAGAAAAGAAAATATGTGTGGAGCAACTCACTTGCCCATTCTATAGACAAGAAAAGTAGGACTGAAAGTATAAATTTGTTCAGATTTACACAAACCTCCAAACTAAATTTTTGCATTCTTACACTTGGTTTCTTTCATCCTGCTACAATTGACACATGGCCACTGACTTCTTCCTTCTTCTAGCCACACTCCTGCCTTTGGTTCCATTCACATGCAGGTGCCACCACAGTAAAATCTCCCCAGCCCGGATCTCTCACAGAATTCCAAACTTTTGCATCCTACTGCCTGCTGGGCTTTCTCATATATGCATACAAGTCCCTTAATCTTAGCTTGTGATGCCTCATTCAAACCTCCTCTCCCAGCAGTTTTTTCCCCTGCAATAAATTGCCACTCTGTTCACCCTCTTGCCAAAGCCAGAATGTCCCCAAGTGCATACACAAGAGTGCACACTCATGTGCACATGCACATACGCACGCACGCGTGCACACACACACCTCAACGCTTACCCACATCTCAACTACACAGTTTCAGTAGTCTCACAACTGGACTCTTTTTCATGCCTGCCCCTCCTCCACCAGTGGTCAGTCTCAATTCCCCAACCAGAGTGATCTTGTGGAAAGGCAGAAATTTTGCTCCCTGGCTCAAAACTCTTCTGAAGTTCTCTATAGATAGGTCCTCTGATAGGTCCCAGAATTCTATGTTGTTGACGCAGTGCCTCTGACTTTCTTTACTGACCTCTCAAGACACACTGTCTGTCCTTGCTGAGACTCAAGTGCAAAACCATGTGCTTACTGTGGTTTATCCCTCAAAATTCCTCCAGGATGGGCTGGAGAGATGGCTTAGCGGTTAAGGCACCTGCCTCCTAAACCTAAGAACGCTGGTTCCAATCTCCAGCGGTTCCAATTTCCAGGTCCCACATTTAGCCAGATACAAAGTGACGCAAGGGCACAATGCCGCACTTGATCACAAGGGGGCGCACGCATCTGGATTTCATTCTCAGCAGCTGAGAGACTGCTGGCGCGTCCATCTCTATCTGTCTTCCTCTCCCTCTTTCTCTGTCTCTCTCTCTGTGTTTCTCTCCAAAAAAAAAAAAAAAAAAAAAAAAAAAGGCCCTCCAGGAAACACAGACTCTTCCCCTCATCTCCTGCAAATCTGTATTCAAAAATCACCCGGGTGGTTGCCTCTCCAGACCTCCTTAGTGCCTGATACTCCCAGTGCCCCTTCTATGCCTTTCCCCCCTTACTTTGTTTTCTTATCTAACATACCTTAGTTTACTATCTACTATTTCCCGGTTCCTTCTCTCCAGTTGGTTGTGATACTGAGGAACAAATAAGTGAATCAACAAATTAATTGTGGAATTCTCTCAACATAAGGCTGTTTCCCAAGGCAAGATTAGACTGGTTAATAAGAAAAAAAGCTAAACTTTACTATTTAATATCTTCATTTACTGACGTGTGCATGTGCATGCCTGTATGTGCACATGTGTGTATTTGGTGTGAAGGTACTTGTGATAAGTAAGTAGTTAGTACTCTGGTCAGACCCCCAAAATCCTTCTTTACGTACAGGAAAAAAAAAGGGTCGAAAGGGCAAAGGCAATGTAACTAATAAAGAGCCCTGATTTCTGCTGCTTTCCTCACACACAAGTGGAATGACTCTTCCGAAATCACTAACAAGCTCAGGCAAGCTTTTATGGACAGCAAGTGAGTTCAGAAGGTATGCGCACAAGAGGAATATGTAAACTGTAAGAATAGATGGATGTCTTCAAGTGAGGCTATAGATGTGTTTGGTCAGCAAAGTGCTAATGAACGGGGATTTAAAATGTTGCTTGTTCAAGAAACACAAGAACAGAAGACAAGCCTATTATAGGCTCCAGTGTTCTTGGCTAACGAAGGTAAGCAATGGCAATTTTAAGAGAAAATAGAGTTAAAAGATACTCTGCTCTGCTTTTGCATACTATAAATATTAAAAGCTTCGGAACCAAGTGTTAAAAAGTCATGGTTGCAGGGACAGCCTAGACTCATCAAAATGGCAAGAAGAGAAAGCCCAGGGCTTAGGATTGGGCAATCCATCTCTATAACACTTACCAGGGCTCGGGAAACACCGTAGTTGCAGAAAGAATTTGCTGCTTTCCCTGCTAGCCAGAGAAACTTCTCCACAGAGAGGGCAATAGACATTGAAGAGACTCAAAACCCATCAAAGCAGGAAGTCAGAGGTGGTCCAAAGCTCAACACTAAAAGATAATTCTACCACACCCTCCAAGGCTCAGGCAACATGGCCATGAGGGGCAGGAAATAAAGTACAAGCCATAGGATGCATAGGTGTACTTTGGGACATTGCCCTCCTGACATGAACTAACTGGTGCATTCATGACCACACAGTGGTTATCGACACTCCCTTAAGACCAGCATGGTTCTGAGCCCATCAACATTTTGATATAGAGGACAGAGATGGACACAAGGAACAAGACAACAAGAGAGAGGAAGGAAGAAGGAAGAGGAATGCCAAAAAGTGGCCTTTCTCCCTGGTGGGGCGTCCTCACCAGAGGATCTCAGGAGTAAACATTCTACTTAGGGGGCAATAACTGTGCACATTCTACTAAGACCCTGGAGGAATGATGGTCACATGGCCTCCGAGGCCTGCGTCCTCAGCTTTCAAATGAACTCCAGGCTTAATCACCAAAGGTTTTCTGGACAAGGAGGAAATTTTATGGTGGTCCATTGTGGTGGTTTTCTGTCCACAACAAGGAGGAGCTTAGTCACTCAGGATTGAGTCTCTCCCGAGGAGGAGGAGATGGAGATTGGGATGGGGATGGGGAGCGAGGGAAGATCATGGTTGGGGGAGTGCAGTGGGATGGAGTTGCGGGATCAGGCTGGGTTTGGCTTCCCAGACTGTTCTTCTGCAGTGTTCAAAGACAGAGAGAAAGAGACCTTGAAAGCGGAAGGGCTATCCTTGAAAGGAAGAGGAAGGTCCTCAGGAGACAATGGAGGGAGGGGTGTGCACAGAGGAGAGGGAACAAAAAAGAATAAAGGAATGGGAACACTGTCAAAATTACTGTGTGTTCAACTATTAAAGTTTCAGTTAAAAATTGCTATGGTGATGGGGGAGGGAATGCCTACTCTCGCATGGGCTTTCTCCCTCCTCCTGCCCTCCACACGGCAGGACCTCTGCACTCCCTTCTCTTCATCTAATGAAGTTTCTCTAAACCTTAAAAAAGTCATTATGAGCCGGGCGTGCTAGCACACGCCTTTAATCCCAGCACTCGGGAGGCAGAGGTAGGAGGATCGCCATGAGTTCAAGGCCACCCTGAGACTACATAGTTAATTCTAGGTGAGCCTGGGCCAGAGTGAGACCCTACCTCAAAAAAAAAAAATTAAAAAGTCGTTATGACTCGTAATAACCATCTGAGAAATATTTTAACTTATTGTTGCTTCATCTTATCAGAGCCACTAACCTGACACTTATAAATCAACAAGTGGATGAATTTAGGTCCCCTGGCCCTATTTTCAATCGTTTATGTTTTTGTGTGGCAGCTAATAAATAATAAACTCAGCAAGACAAAAACAAAACAAAGAAATGAGATGAGTAATTTACTCACTGGGTAATTCAGTCACAAGGCACAGAAATGGCAATGTCTTATAAGCTCAAAGGCAAGGCAAATGCACTCAGAATGTGCTGCTGCTGGGCTGTGTTTTTATTTGTTTTGTTCTTTGTTTTTTATTGAGGCAAATACATCAAAGGTCACTCAGGAGTGCAAACCTAGGCTCCAGAAACCATTCTCATCACTTTGAGTTCTGCATTGCCACTTATTAGCTCTATGACCTTGGGAAAATGTACTCCTGTTAGGAGTAGCATTCAAATTCTGAGTCCCCTACACTTTGAAGGAAGGGGCTTTCTGCCTCTCTCTTTAATACCTCAAAATAAAAATTAGCAGGTTTACATGCTTCTGCAGAAGAAAGTTCTCTTTCATTATTTTCTCAAAGACTAGATTCTTTTCTTTTTTATTTATTAGAGAAAGAGAAAGAGAGAGAGAGAGAAAGAGAGAATGGGCGCACCAGGGCTTCCAGCCACTGCAAACAAACTCCAGATGTATACGCCCCCTTGTGCATCTGGCTTACATGGGTCCTGGAGAATTGAACTGGGGTCTTTTGGTTTTGCAGGCAAGTGCCTTACCACTAAGCCACCTCTCCAGCCCCAAGACTGGATACTTTTACTCCTCCTTTTTTTCATTTCTAGATTATTTCAAGTTACCCTTAATACTGTCAGCCATGTGTCACTTATACATGGCTCTAGCGGCATCCCTTCCTATGCCCACGTTGATCTCTGTCCTAAACTACCAGGCAGGGTACCTGCTCCCGCCCTCCTCATAACTGGCCTTATTTGCTCAATCTCTTCCTTCAACGTGTTCCTGCACATATCCTCAGCATCTGTAGGACTCGTCCCTTTGTCACGCTGTATCTCCATATTTCCCTGCTGCTTTTCCACTTCTTGCTCTTTACCCTCTTGGATGGCCTTTCCAACCACTACCAGGATGAATGAGTAAAGTGCCTCCATGTCCAGTAATACTTTGTCAAAATGTCACAAAAACATTTTGAACCGACAATCTAACCAGACAGATTATTGAAAAGCATTTGAAGGGCTGGAGAGATGATGGCGCAACAGTTAAAGGCACTTGTTTACAAAGCCTGCCAAAACCTGGGTTCGATTACCCAGTATCCACATGAAGAAAGCCAGCACACAAAGTAGCACGCATGTGCATCTGAAGATCGTATGTAATGGTAGGAGGCCCTGCAGCACCCTTTCCTTCTTTCTTTCCATCTTTCCTTCCTTCTTTCTCTTTCCTTTCTTTCTCTCTCTCAAATAAATAGTAAAAAAGCAAATGAAAAACATACAGCTTCATTGTGATAACACAAGAGTAACATTTAGCACATAAAAATTACCATACCTGGCCAGGCACGGTGGTGCATACCTTTAATCCCAGCACTTGGGAGGCAGAGGTAGGAGGATTGCTGAGTTTGGGGGCCAGCCTGAGCTAGAGTGAGACCCCATCTCAAAAAAAAAAAAAAAAGAAAAGGAAAAAAAGAAAGAAAAAAAAAGAAAGAAAGAAAGAAATTAACATACCTGTACCATAAAAGCCAACAATAATTCATTTGCACTGTGTTGCAGTCTGGTTCACATTGCTGGCAGAAATCACCTGACTAAAAGCAGCTTGTGGGAAAAAAGAGGTTTATTTTGGCTTATAGGCTCGAGGGGGAAGCTCCATGATGGCAGGATAAACAATAGCATGAGCAGAGGGTGGACATCACTCTCTGGTCAACATAAGGTGGACAACAGCAAGAGGAGAGTGTGCCAAACACTGGCAAGGGGAAGCTGGCTATAATACCCATAAGCCCGCCCCCAACAATACTCTGCCTCCAGGAGGTGTTAATTCCCAAATTGCCATCAGCTGGGAACCTAGCATTCAGAACACTTGAAGTTTATGGGGGACACCTGAATCAAACCACCACATTCCGCCCCTGGCCCCCATAAACTGATAACCGTACATGATGTAAAATGTAATGCATTCATGCAAATTTAAAAGTCCCATAGTTTTTATCAATTCCAATGATGTTCATACATCCCCATAATCCAAGGTCTTTTAACTGAGCCATAATACCAAAAATATCCCCAAAAAACCCATAATGGCACAGAATAAAACATTCACACTGCAAAGGATGGCATTGGGCAAAACAAAGAAATGCTTAACCAATACAAGATTTTAAACAACCAGGGCAAACGTCAAACTCTGTAATTCCAATCCAACAACTAGTCAGTGACAAATCTCCAAGTCTGATACTTCTGAGCAGCAACAAGTCTCTGGAGTTCCAATTCCGCCCCTCCAGCTAGGCTACTCACAGTCCTGGAAAACTTCATCCAGGGCCGGCAGCTCTCCTTGGCAGCCATCTCATAGTCCCGGCATCTCCACTGGGTCTCCACTGCAACCCACGGTCCATCCTCATGGCCCTATGGGATTTCCATGCAGGCATCCAGCAAACCTGCTTCACACTGCCCATGGCCATTTCCAAAACACAAGACCACGTTAAAAACTCAATGACCCTCTCTTTCCTGCATTTGTTATACTCCATAATACCAGGTAGGGTGCCAATTTGTTAATCCAGGGGGGACTACATCAGACTTTGAAGAACAGGACACTCCTTCAGCATTCAGGCCCCTTCAAAAGAGTCTGCATTCTTCCTGTTGCCCCATTGCAGGTCAGCTGGCCCAATCTCAAAGGTTGTAATCTCTCAACTGCAGCTGAACGGGTAGAGTTCACCCAAAGATTTCATTTTTTTCTGTGCCATATCCCTCTGCTCACACCAGTTCATTTCTACGCAAAGCAGTCCTGCACAACTTCTCAGGACATGGGCATAACAACAAACTTCTCACACAAACTGCTAGCCCAGTCCAAGAAAAGCTCTTTCTCACCCTCATAAGCCAAACCTCACAGTCCATAGTTCTTACTGCATTCAGGTCTTTCAGCTCTGACCAGAATAGTCCATCAAGCTGTACTTACAGCACTGCAAGGCATCTCTTAGGCCAAGATTTTAAGTCCTTCCACATTCCTCTTGAAAATCAGCTCCAAAAGGCCAAAGCCACACAGTCAGGTGTCTAGCAGCAACCCCACTCCTCGGTACCACTTTACTGTTGCAGTCAGGTTCGCATTGCTGGCAGAAATCACCCGACTAAAAGCAGCTTGTGGGAAAAAAGAGGTTTATTTTGGCTTACAGGCTCGAGGGGGAAGCTCCATGATGGCAGGAAAAACGATGGCATGAGCAGAAGGTGGACATCACTCTCTGGTCAACATAAGGTAGACAACAGCAACAGGAGAGTGTGCCAAACACTGCCAAGGGGAAGCTGGCTATAATACCCATAAGCCCGCCCCCAACAATACTCTGCCTCCAGGAGGTGTTAATTCCCAAATTGCCATCAGCTGGGAACCTAGCGTTCAGAACGCTTGAAGTTTATGGGGAACACCTGAATCAAACCACCACACACTGTCTATGAACATGTCACCCTAAGCCACAGGGTGAAAGATTCCAGCTGTTAGATACCACGAACAGGTGCAAGCCAGGAATGGTTCCAAGAAAGCCATCCAAAGGGAGCCAGGCTACATTGCACTGGTTCTCCTCTGTGTCTTTCTGTGTGCTTATTTCCTCCGGCTTTTCTTTGTTCTCCCTTCCTACCCCAGCATTTTCCAGATAATCTGTTTCAGTCACAAGACAAACTATAAACCTCACAATAACCACACATCCTGGAAAGTAATTTCTGCATCACTTCACAGATGACGTTTTCATATCTGTGATCTTATGACCTCCTCGTTCATTGGTATTCTAAATATTTCTATGCCTGATGCATAAACAGATAAACAAAGGTTTAATGAAGTTCACTTTGGGTTAGTTTTAGGTAGGACATTATTTCCTGTGCCATCAAAATCACCCTGTGGGCATAAGCTCAATTCAGGATTCCCACTATCCTGAGGCAGACTGGGTAGGCTATGGGTAGAAGTAGCTTTGGGTCAAGAAACAAAGGAGTTTTTATCTATATCTCTTTTTTATTATCTAAGAAAACTCAGCAAACATTAGTATCCATTACATCTGGGTAGCAAGGCACAAGTGTTAGGTTGTTTTCTGTTTTCTCTGTTTAAAATAATTCATAATAATTATTCATAATAAATATAAAAATTATAATAAACATAAAAATTCATAATAAATATAAAAGAAAGGAAACATATCTTGTCAAGTGTGTACCAATACGTCCCTTTGCAGATGAGGAAAAAAAAAAGAGTTCAGACAGGTCAAATGCTCTGTCATGCAAGGCCACATTAATGTCACAAGCTGTAAACACAGAACTCAAACCTTATTTGTAACTAGGAAGGATATTATTATTCTTCAATACTCATTCCTTAATTCTTCATATTGTGGTAGATTACACTACTCAAAAGAAATATAAAGTAGCCAGGCGTGGTGGCGCACACCTTTAATCCCAGCACTTGGGAGGCAGAGGTAGGAGGATCACTGTCAGTTTGAGGCCACTCTGAGACTACATAGTGAGTTCCAGGTCAACCTGAGCTAGACTGAGACCCTACCTCAAAAAACCAAAAACAAAAAAAAAGATATAAAATAAATTAAAATATTTCCTTCTGTAATTGATGTCATCTACAAATACACACACATACACAGTCACACACAATTTCCCAAATAACATTCTGAAAAATGATGAGACAAGATGAATTACAACCAATTTCAGGCCAAACTGTGTCCTTCTTCTAGACCAGGTCTTGCAGGACATGGTTCTTACTGGGCTCTTTAGGTAGTCCCAACCAGTACTATTTGTTGATGTCACCTAGAGAAATATCTCTCATCTGTCCTTCCAACTTCTGAGAGTTAACTAAGTAAGTTTTTTTGCATAAATAGTTTGCCCTGTGTAAAAGCATCAGATGTCTTCGATGTGCTTTCCCCTTTTATGATTTCAAATAAAAAAATAAGATCTCTGGCTTGAGACCCTGAACTATTGCCATTTCACACCTCTTTACGCATATTGTACCACATTAAATTCTCCAGAGATTCTCCAGTACTTCCGTTCACTTAATCCTCTGTAAAAATGATTTTCCTGAAAACAGCTGTATGGTGAGACCACTCAATATGTTCAAGCCATAGTGCTGTAGTCAGGGACTTGAAGCTAGGGACGTGGGAGCACGCGGCAGCTGCATGAGTTACAGGTCTCTGAGGGTATGAACAAGTTGCCCACTCTTTCTGAACTTGAATTTCTGTTTCATGATATCAAGGATATTGATGATAGGGCTGTTTCAAAGATTTATTGGGAGGAATAAATATAATAATTTATATAAAGCAACACTGAAAACTTGAAAGCATCATAAAAGGTAAAGTGTTATTATATTGAGAGGTGTTATTAAAAACACATTTTCATGTGAATCCACTATTTTCTTAAGTGATGGCCAGAGAACCTTTGTTTTGTTTATATAGCTTGGGGCCAAGATTTTCTCAAACTTGCTGCTTTATGACATCTATTTTAAATCAACATGATAGAGATTTTCAAAATGGTGCTTGTAAATATATCCATAGGCTACCTAGGATCAAGTGCCTCAAATAAATGTAAGAAATTAATATATCATATTATGCTGAAAATAACTCAGACCCCAAAATGTGCTTTTGTATACAACAAAGAAATGGTCGCCCTGGGCAATTTCATCAATATACTTGGCAGAAAATGCATTATTGTGCCCCCTTTTAAAGTGACAATTTAAATAAATAACCTGACTATGATAGCATTATGCTCATAAAATCTTGTCTTTGAATGGAAGCAATATAATGATACCATCATTTTTTTCATTTTTGTAGAGACTGTGTCCCCCTCATATCTTCTAAGTACTCTAAATACTCCTCTTGGACACAGAAAATTAATGTTGACACTAGTGGCAATGATAACAAATACATTTGCATATTCCCCTGGTCCCTGCATGAATTCAGTCCAATTCCCAGATCTTTTCTCTCTGCCAACACAACAAAGTTTTTTGTTTCATATAAATCTGGAAATCTAGAACGTTTGTGTCAATAGTGTTCAGTATTTGGAGAAGACTTTATTGCATACCCCAAAATGAAATTTTTAAACTACTTAGATGTGACTTAATAAGGATTGATCTAATCTACACCACTATTCTTTGTTCTTTTTCTATTCCTTGCACTTGAACTACTTCTACTGCATCAAAATCTTAAACTTAAAAATTAAGAATTAAATAAGAATTAGTATAGTTTTGGCATATAAGATGTGATAGTAAGGACACAGAATATGAAAAATGCATTGTGATTTTTGTGATTTTTTTTTATAATATTTAGCCTAATGGCTAGGATTAGAGATAGGAATACCAGAAGCTGTACCAGAAACCAGGCTCTTAAACATCCTTTATTTTTCAAAAACGCATTCAATGAACAAGCAGCCCATTTTTAATAATGGTTGCCCTAGAGTGCCTTGATCATCATTTCCCTGAAGGAAAATAATACACTAAATGAATCCAGAACTTCACACAAGAACCTGCACATCTTCCCAAAACTGCTTCTCCTCCAAACCTCCAAACTGTCAGTTTCTTCATAAACTCAGATGCTGGGAGCCGCTGACGGATCTACCTATCCCCAAGTCCTGACTCACCCTCCTGTGTAACTACCCTGTGAAGTGGCACAGCCACCATCACCGGCAGTGCTCTAGTAATAACTAGCATTCACTGACCATTAATTATACACCTCCCAACGTGTTAGGCCCTTCTTCACTCACTCTAAATGATGGGTGCTGGTACTGTGCAGGAAGTGGGAGCTGAGGCAGGATTCTAAACTGCTGGACCCCTGTTTTTCCTTAAGTCTCTTCATTCCTGTACTTTACACACACAGCTCCACAGGGAATGGAATCACTGTCCAACGAACTGCAGTGGGAGATGGCATCTTAAACTTCACTCCTCACCAGCTAGTTTAGGCACCTACTATCTCTATTTTTCTAGTCAACTCCAAAGTTGTGCATCTGCATGCCCTGCTCAGATACTTCTCCTATGACAGTCCAGTTGACTGCCCAGTTGGAAATGAAAAACATCTTTCAAAGCACAACTCCCCAGAAGAGGCTGTCAGCAGCTCCCGTTGCACACAGACTAAAGGAGACTACCTCAAAAGGGTGCAAGGCCCCATTGTCAGACCCCTGCCCTCCCTCCTTGAGTCAACCAGCTCCTTTGCCTTTCTCCTAAGCCTTTCAGCTCCAGCTGGGCTGCCCTGCACACTGGAATTAAACCTTTTCTACAAGCCTGTCCAGCCACACCTTTGCTTCTTCCACCCCTCACTCAGACCCAAAGAATCACTTCCCTCCCTTCTATCACAAGCCTCAACTCCAGTCTCTCCCTGGACCATCTGTGATCACTTCAGGCCAGAAAATCTTCTCCTGTGTTTAAACTTTTAATAACTCATGTGGCCCGTGCCACTTTCTTGTCATACCATTCATTACTTGGTATTTGAGTCTGATATTTGGTTTTATTTGTTAGTATGTCTTTCTGAAACTAGTTCATAAGTTCCTTCATTGAAGGCCAGGAAAACAAACATTTTTATTTCACTGACCACCTATATCTTTTGTGCTAAATGCAAATGTTTATAATGATTTTGAAGAAAAAAATCAAAATTTCTTCTCCCCTGCCCCTGCAAAAAAAAAAAAAAAAAAAAAAAGTGTAGCACATGGTGTCTACTGCACACTTTTTTTTTTCCTGAGGTAGAGTTTCACTCTAGTCCAGGCTGACCTGGAATTCACTTTGTAGTCTCAGGGTGGCCTCGAACTCATGGCGATCCTCCTACTTCTGCCTCTCAGTGCTGTGATTAAAGGCTGTGTACTACCACACCCAGCTATTGCACATTTTAATCCCAGCACTTGGGAGGCAGAGGTAGGAAGATTGCTTGCTGTGAGTTCAAGGCAGCCTTAGGACTATAGAGTGCCTTCCAGGACAGCCTGGGCTACAGTAAGACCTGACTTTGAACAAACCAAAAAAAAAATGGGGGCTGAGCAGATGGCTCAGAGGTTGAAGGCACTTGCTTGCAAGGACTGCTGGCCCAGGTTTGACTCCCTGTACCTATGTAAAGTCAGATTCACAAAGTGGCACATACATCTGGAATTTGTTTACAGTGGCAGAAGGCCCTGACATAGCCATATTAATATTATCTATCTATCTATCTATCTATCTATCTATCTATCTATTACAAATAAATTTTTTAAAGAAAAATTTGGGAGGTTAAGTATTACTTTAAAATACATTATTTGCAATTTTCAAGCAAATGGCTTGCCAAGCATGACAAGACAGTGGAGGTTTATGAACTTAGAAAGAAAAGACCTAAAAATACAGAGGCTGGGGAGATGACCCAGCAGTTACAGGCTCTTGCTTGCAAAGCGTGCCAGCATAGGTTCAGTTCCCCAGTAACCCCATAAAGCCAGATGCACAAAGTAACACATGTGTCTGGTGTTTGTTTGCAGGGAGAAGAGGTCCTGGAACTCTTATGTACTCTCTCTTATAAATAACTGACATTTAAAAATATATTTATTTATTTATTTATTTGAGAGAAAGAGAGCTAGAAAAAGAGGCAGACAGAGAAAATGAGTGCACCAGGGCCTCCAACCACTGCAAACAAACTCCAGAAGCACCTACATCTGGTTTTACATGGGTCCTGGGGAATCGGACCCAAGTCTTTTGGCTTTGCAGGCAAGTGTCTTAACAACTAAGCCGTCTCTCTAGTCCTAAATGACATTTCTCAAAGAATGAAAGAAGAGAACTGAAAGGAGAATATGGGTGCACTTCACTATCTGAGCCTCAGCCCGTGGTGCCTGGAATTCCAACTTCCCTTTTGTCTGTTGGGTTAACACCCACGTCCACAGGTACTATTTGCTTCTGGGAACTAGCTGGTAATTTGTGGGAAATAACAGAGGAGGAGCAAAGGATCCATTGTGTGTCAGTAAAGAGTGACTGGTCCAAGTCTTAGATGTCTTAGCAGGAAGCCATTTTGGAAAGAACCACCAAAAGTCCTTTCCTTGTACGTTTATCCCAGTCCCTTGAAAACGAGAAGGAAATGTTGCAATAGGGGACAATCTCACCAGCAAATGTTTCATTCCGAATATGGCCAATTGCAAACTGTACAGTTAAGATGGAAGAAAAGTGGCTAGCAATGTAGCTTATGCACAAAGCCCTGGGTTCCAACACCAGCATCACATAATCCGAGGATCTTACATAGTATGCAAGATGGCATGCCTATAATCCCAGCACTAGGGATCAAAAGTTCAAGGGTGGGCTGGAAAGATGGCTTAGCAGTTAAGGCGCCTGCCTGCCAAGCCTAAGAACGCCCATTTGAATCGCCAGGTCCCACGTTTAGCCAGACGCAAAAGTGATGCAAGCGCGTAATGAAGCACATTTGGAGGTCGTTCACAGAGGCTGAGAAGCCCTGATGCACCCATTCTCTCTCTGCCTTTTCCTCTCTGTCTCTCTCTCTCAAATTAAAAAAAAAAAAAAGTTCAAGGTCATTGCCCTTCACTACATATTGAGTTCAAAGCAAGATACATGAGACCATGTTTAAAAAACTGAACAAAAAGAAAGAAGAGAAAAAAGAGAGAAGAAGGAAGAGGGAGGGAGAAAGGAAGGGAGAAAGGGAAGAAAAGGAAGTTGGAGAATCATTTTTAAAATTAAATACACACACACACACACTATATACATATGGGTGTGTGTGTGTGTGTGTGTGTATAGTGAACTCAAATTAAAAAAAAAAAAAAAAGGTTCAAGGTCATTCACTACATAAAATAAAGATACATGAACCATGTTTAAAAACTGAACAAAAAGAAAAGAAGAAAAAAAGAGAAGAAGGAAATTTAAAAGGAAGGGAGAAAGGGAAGAAAAGGAAGTTGGAGAATCATTTTTAAAATTACTGCATTTTTTTTGTGTGTATAGTGAAGAGAAGACAGGGTATAGAAAATAAGGAACTTAAACGAAGGAAATTTAAAAAGTGAGATATTACTGCTTTTTTTTTTTTTTTTGGCAAATCTAAGGAGGATCACCAAATCCTGTTCACTAAGCTACTTCTGTAACTGATTTGCAATATAGATAAAACACATTAGATTATTAAATCCAATTTGAAAAGATGGAAACAGAATCTATGAGTGGACCTCTTTTTAAATAACCATCCTAAAATGTTAATGGTCTGCCACATAACACCCCCAAACTATGGATAAAATTACATTATCAAGGGCTGGGGATGTAGTTAACGGGAGAGTACTTGCCTAGCATGCATGAGGCCCTGTGTTCAATCTCCAGTATAGGAAAAACAAAATAAGAGTCACCAAAAACAAAAAAACCACTTAAAATACTTAAAATATAAAAAGCCAATAGGAAATAAATTCAATCTCAGAATGGGAAATAGCCTTCCTTGCTTGATATGTTATTTTGATATTTTTTAATGGTAAAATGTGAACAATAGTAACATTTATCTCAAAAGGTGTGGGAATAATGAATTAATTGCACAAAGGGTTTAGAATAAGGTCTAGCATATGGTGAATGATCAGTTAATGCTGTTGGACATGTCCCTACCAGCCTTGTCTTCCCTTCCACAAAACAGCAGGGCTGGCAATCATAGAAGGTATGCTTTAGAATCAGCAAACTGACTTACTGAAGTCCTCCAATAATTCCAAAATTCCATGTCCACATGAACTATTAGAAAGAAATTTTATTTAACAAGATTGAAATTAAATAACTATGGCCTTTTTAAAAATTTTTATTTATTTATTTATTTGAGAGAGAGAAAGAGGGGGAGAGAGAGAAAGAGAGAATGGGCACACCAGGGCCTCCAGCCACTGCAAACAAATTCCAGATGCATGCACCCCCTTCTGCATCTGGCTTACATGGGTCCTGGAGAGTCAAGCCGGGATCCTTTGGCTTTGCAGGCAAACACCTTAACCACTAAGCTATCTCTCTAGCCCAATTATGGCCTTTTTTGATCTATATACAGTCTGCTCTTTTCTTCCATCCTATTCTATTTATTTCTAATGCCTTAAAAGTATTTTGTACAGATGGAAGGAAAACAACCACAGAATTTATTTGTAAAAACACTGAAGGTTAACTATGCTGTCATATACCAAATATATTTTTTAAAATTAATGCCATTCTTATATACTGGAAATGGAATTAGAAAAGGTACATTTACACTACAGAATAAAATGCTCAAGCATTAGAGTGTCCCAGCACTAGAAGGGTCACAAGTCTAAGGCCTGTATGAGCTACATAGTGAGTCTGAGGCCACCTTGGGGTACATAATGAAATCCCCATCTCAAACACACACACACAAAGAGAGAGAGGGAGAGAGAGAGAGAGAGGAGGGAGAAAATTAAAGGGAGAAAAAAATATTCTATTCAAATATCAATGGTACTGGTTAACTGGCAGAACATAGAGGGGTAAACAAATCTGAATTCTTTTTAGATAGTAATGAATTTCTCTTAGTACAAAATTTAAAAACACAAAACCATTAGGAAAAAGGATACATGGATGTTTGTGTGATCTGAGGGCTTGGGAAACTTTTGCATTCATAACACTGAAATAAGAAACCATACACCACCAAAACCAGCTTACCATATACCAAGGACATATGACCTTGTTTCCTGTCATGTCACTGTGATGGAAGGCTTCATTTTGCTTATAAAGAAAGGGGACTTACTAACATTAAATTACTTTAAATAAAGGAGAATTGAACATGAGTAAGTACAGTCCATCCTGATAAGAAAATTCCTGGTTTGTGAATTTAGGTGGAATTCTGAGATCTACACTCATGGTGCTTTCTCAGTTATTTCTGGGGAAGAGGATATATGTGTGTGTGTGTGTGTGTGTGTACACATACATACATATACATGTGTGTATATATATATACACACACATCCATACACACACATACATACATATGTACATATGGGTAAGGGTCCCAACATACCATCCCCAGTTGGAGACAAACAAGGCTGCCTTCTTCTCTAAGCTCATATACAGTAAACAAGTGTGCCTTTCACAATCACTTAAAATTGTCACTGTTGGGGCCATTTTTATGGGTTTCCTTGATGATTTCACTGTGTACAATGGCCAAGGAGAGTGGGGAAGTTCTGCCACGTGTTCTTAAGCACGGCAAGGCTGCTGTGCACCTTACTGACAATACCGGCGTCAGGCATTAGTTACAGTGGTGTGGCCATGAGTTCAATGCTAATGAATCAACAAAGAAAAGCGTTTAAGACAAAGTCACACTCCTTTCAGTACACAGAAATACAAAGAATAACCTGAAAAAAAAAAAAACAGAATATATTACAAAGTGTTGCTAACATTAACAAGTTCTTCAGTATTAAAAGAATTGTCTTAAAAATGAAAAATAGGCAATGGATTTAATGGAAAAGTAAAGGTCTCTGGCCCAAAGGCACGTGGCTTCTTTCAGCTGCTGTTTCCTTCCTACAATCATCATTGTTCACATAGATTTCTCTGAGAAGATCTTATTTTTTGTGTATTTTTTAGTTTGCATTTTTGTATATTTTCTATAAGGTTATTGTATATCTGGTGAATATTGAGCCAAGTTATTTCAGTCTGTCTATCGCATTATTTATTCCCATTCAGATGGAAATTTAGATATAAAAGGGCTACCCATTCATTCATCAAGATTGCTTCAGATTTATTTATGGCACAGCACAGGGAAGCTTCTGGGAATAAGAACTTAAAATCTATTATACTTTCTATTAATAATTGTAGTCATTAATTGCTATGAGAACATTTTTGGATATGTGAATATATAGTTAAAGTAAAGCCAATCCCAAAACTATTATAAATAGCCTTGCATAGTCTCATAGAAGTCATGAGAATTTTGTAGTTTGGAGGGTGGGAAAGTAGAAATATGCCTTTTGGATTAAAAAGAATTTGTTATTGTGGATTCAAAGAGGCAACATTTAGAACCTGTACTCAGAAATCCATTCTTGTAAGTGATCCATCCTCTTGACTACTCTTAATTGTTGCTTTCAGGCAATCATTACTATACCAGGGTCCTGTGCATTATTTTTTTATTATTTGAGAGAGAGAGAGAGAGAGAGAGAGAGAGAGGAAGAGGCAGAGAGAATGGGTGCACCAGCAGCCTCTCAGCTGCTGTGAATGAACTCCAGACGCGTGTGCCCCCTTGTGGGCAAGTGCAGCATTGCACACTTGGGTCACTTTTGTTTTTGGCTAAACATGGGACCTGGAGGTTGAACAGGTGTTCTTAGGCTTAGCAGGCAGATGCCTTAAACCATTAAGCCATCTCTCTAGCCCCCGTGCATTATTTTTGTCCACTGAATCACTACACAAAAGATTTAGATGCCTGGGTAATGGCACGTTGTGAAGAGAAATAAAGCAATCAATGGAGACATAGGAACTGGGTTGGGGAAGATCTCATTGAGGTGACATTGGAGTATGACCTGAATCAGGAAAGAACAGGCGTGGTGCTATCCAGAGATGCTCATGCTCAATAGGGAACTGCAAGTGCAAAGACCCTAAGGTGGGATGGACCCTTAATGTATTTTAAGAAAAGAAATCACACCCTCATGGTTCAGATGGAAGAATTAGAAGAAAATAATATAATGCAAGGTCAGAAAAGGAACAGGAGAGTCAATCACTATATGGCCTTTAGGCCATGCCAAGGACTTTTAAAAATTTTTTTAATTATTTTATTTATTTTTGGAGAGACACACAGAGAGAGACAGACAGAGAGGGAGGGGGAGACAGAGATGGGCTCACCAGCAGTCTCTCACCTGCTGTGAACGAAATCCAGATGCATGTGCCCCCTTTTGGGCAAGTAAGGCATTGCGCCCTTGCATCACTTTGCATCTGGCTAAACTGTGGGACCTGGAGATTGGAACCGGGTTCTTAGGCTTGGCAGGCAGACGCCTTAACCGCTAAGCCATCTCTCCAACCCGCCAAGGACTTTTTAATCTTAAATAAGAAGGAACATGGCTGGAGAGATGGCTTTGCGGTTAAGGCGCCTGCCTGCCAAGCCTAAGAACACCTGGTCAATTCTCCAGGTCCCATGTTTAGCCAGGTGCAAGTGTCAGCATGCACACAATGCCGAGCTTGCCCACAAGGGGACACATGTGTCTGGCATTCGTTCACAGGGGCTGAAATGGCCCTGGTGTGCCCATTCTCTCTCTCTCTCTGCCTCTTCCTCTCTCTTTCCGTTTATCTCTGTCTCTCTCTCTCAAAAAAAAAGGAACAAATGGAGTAGCTAAAATTACTATACAATTTATTATTCAAACTCTGGAAAACCTGTTGGTATAAAAGGGCAAACTAAGTGGGACACTGAGGGAAGGGGGAGAGAAAGACGAGAGCTGTTTCAGGCGAAGATGCGAAAGGTGTGCAGTGCAGATGTGACCCAAGCCTGGTTCTAACGAGAAGCCTAGGCCGCTGTTGCAAGGCTACAATAAAGGCCCCAAACCTCTGAGGTGAGTGACAGTGACAAGGAACTGGCCACAGGATCCAGAGGAGAGGCAGCCACAGCAAGGGCAGATTCCAAGGACTGTACATGCAGCTGGCAAGACTTAGCGATGGAGAGGACTTAGGGCACTTGAGAAAGATCAGAGCCATAAACAACTGTAGAGAGCCAGGAAGGACACCGAAGGAGCTCGCACAGAAACATCAAGGTGAGGTGAGTCAAGCTGTGTACCATCAGCCAAGCAGAGACACTGGGTAGGCAGTAACAGGCTGCAGGCAGAAGACCAATGCGTGGGAGTCATCAGAGTGAGGGTGGTATATAAAGCATTAGGATGGATGAAAAAGAGAACAGAAACCCGGAGCCCTGGGTGACCCAACCCTACAGAGAAGAAGAAGAAACACAAAAGAGGCTGAGAAGCAGCAGTCAGGAAGTTTGGGGAGGGGGGGGAGAAGGCAGAGAGTATGTAATCTCAGCTACTTGATGAAAATGTGTCAAAGGAAAAGGGAGTGACCCGCAGTGACAAGTTCTGCACTGGGTCTCGGAAGGTGACAGAGAGAAGCCTTTTGACATCTTAGAGAACACAGGGAAGGTTTTTCAACAGTGATATCGAAGGCAGAGCCAAGAGCTCTCATGGGCCTTTCATATTCCCCCGCAGGATGTTAATATTAGGATCCCTGGTGGTCTAAGGAGAATCTAGAACCCAGGAGAATCTAGCCTCCTTGTACTACATGGTGTCACATTCAAAAAAGACCAAGACATTTTCACAAAACTACAAAAAAAAAAAAAGATAAACATTCTTAGGCTAGATCTGTATGTAGACCAAAAGGACCTAGGAGGCCATTAAAATTTGTGATCCTTGGAATTTGCATGTGAAATTGAATTACGTAAAAAGGGAGTTGGAGAGTATTCAATGCAACAGTGGAGCCAGAGAAAGCTGCATGTTACTCCCTGCCATCAAGAGGCCTGTGGCAGCTGACCACTCCCTGTTCTTTGAAACACTAGCATGACTTCTGTGTATAATGTTTAAATTACTATTATTAACTCTGGAAACCATGTTGTGCAATAGATCTTTTCTTGTGAGGCAGGATCTCAAATTCCCAAGCCTATCTTGGCTTTGAACTCCCAAGTTCTTCCCTCTTCCGTGACACTTGAATTCCTTCCTCCTGTCTGTCTTCTCCCTATCATATGTGAGCCTCAAACTTGCAGAGATCCTCCTACCTCGGCCACCCAAGTGCTGGGATTAAAGGCGTGTGCCACCATGCCTGGCTCGCTCTACTTTTGAATTCAGCTGTTCTGGGTTGCAGTTAAGTGAGATCACGTGCCGTCTGTCTGGGCCTGGCTTATTTCACTTAGCTTTTAACTTCCTCTGGGACCCATTCATGTTGTCATAAACAGCAGGATACTCTTTAAAAGCTGAACAATATTCCATTAATGGATGTCTCTACAAGACACCATCCAAGCGCGTGCTTTGTTCATGATTTCCTGTTCTTACATGTTGGCAGAGTTCCCATGTCGCTTTCCTCATGATGTTGTCGAAATGCTTGGGAATGACTGTTAGACGGGACAGAACAATCTTGCATGAGATGAGCAGAAATCATTGAGCAACGTAGATCTAATCAAGGAGCATTATTTGATAACTGGGAAGAGTCAATAGTATTTTGTTTCAACAAGTACAGATGGCTTCTCTCTGGGGACTCATTAGTGATACCAACTTTGAATACTTATTTACTGTAGTTCCCTACATGTTTGAAGTATTTCACAATTTGTTTGAAGATGAAATGCCTGGCACAAGATATCTGTATTAAAAGGAACTATTCTGATCGTAATAGTACCTGTATTCGGTCAGATCCTCGGGGAAGCTATGCTGTGGCTTGCAACCCCACCCACCTTGTGGCTCACTCAGTTTTACCTTCAAGAGCTACAGATTAGCATGGCTCGTTAGAAAATTCTAGAAGGACAAATGATCTTCTTTGTCAGGTCTGAGAAAAGAAAATGTGTATTTCCATTTTAACGACATTTTTATAAAGGTTACAACTGTCCTTTGATAATTGTTGTTGAAGTCAAAGGAAGCAAAATTTTCTCTCCTAGTGAAAATAGAAGCTAACTTCAGGCCCTCTGAGAACGTGTGTGGGTTCCATGTAGGAAGCTGAGACAGAAACTGCCTTCTAGCCTTTTATTTGACTTTTAATGGGAGTCAATGGACCTGGGCCCAGATCTAATGTCAAGTTTGGGGATAAACTGTATCAGCGATGAATCAGGAAACACTTGTGTACTGACAAAAGGATAAGGCAAGGGTGCTAGACACAGCGAGACCTGCAATCCAGCTGAGTCCTCATGCTTGCACAGCAAGCTTTTATCCACTGAAACATCTTCCCACCCATCTTATTTTTTTCAATTTCGATTTTTAAAAGTTTAAATAACAAAATTAGGTTTATTTTGTTTTGTTTTCTCTTTCTTGAAATGGCTTTTTTGGGACCCTTTTCATTTTCCCTTTCCTGAAATAAACATAATTTCTAAAACTAAACAACAGAGTATGGATTGTGGAGCAAGGTGAACTGAGAGCACCAGATAGTAACTTTACAAGCCTAAGCAAAATACTTATTACTCTTTTTACTCTACTTCTTCACCTACAAAGGAAAGATGAAAGTGGTTTAGCCACTAAGGCACTTGCCTGCAAAGCCAAAGGACCCAGGTTTGATTCCCCAGGACCCAAGTATGCCACAAGCATAAGGTGGCACATGATTCTGGAGTTCGTTTGCAGGGTCTGGAGATCCTGGCACACGCATTCTTTCTCTCCCTCCCCCTCCCTCCCTCTCCCTCCCTTTTCCTTCCCTCTCTCTCTCTCTCCTTCTCTTTCAAATGAATAAATAAAAATTACTTACCTCCAGATGTTTTGTGAAATTGCAAGAATTAATATACACAAAGCATTTAATCCAATGCCTGGGACATCTGAACTACTACTTCAGGTTCTGATGTCAATAATTATTCAGAAGAACACAGGCTGCCTTTTTACAGACACTTTCAGTGGTTGGAAGGAGAATGTGAACCCACTTTTCCTAAGAGCTGAGGGCTAACTAATTTCCTTACAGTCCTCCATCACAACTACTGGACACAGATCAGTTTTTGCAGGATGAAAATGTGGAGAATGTTTATGCAACAAAAAGGAAATGTTAAATGAACTAGAGGTATGATCTCAACATTCACAACACAGGAGAACTGAACAAAACAGAAGAGTGTGTGCTCCTGAGGGTAAGACAGGGCCGTCTGTGTCCTCTGTCAATATGGAACAAAACAGAAAAGTGACAGGCTTGGATTTGATCCTAGCAGCTGAGCCAGCCATAACAAACAAGGTTAAGATGAGGCCAGAGCTCACATTTATAGCCATGTCACACATCTACTGTGTTTTGATGTCAACAGGATTTATATATGGTGACACTGCATTTTAGAGAGCTAAGTGTCAGGAAGTAATAAAGTTCATGGGAAACTAACAATCATAAATTGTCAGTATATAAGAAATTCTAAAATCGGGAGGTCAGACATAGGTTACTTTCCCAAAGTATAATAAGAAAAATTGACATAAAATGCACTATCTTTGCAACCTGCAAAAACAGCATACAAGGGATATTTGAAAACATGCCATTAAAAGGACATTAGTGGGGCTGGAGAGATGGCTCAGCAATTAAAGGTGCTTGCCTGCAAAGCCTAATGAGCTGGGCTAGACTCTGCAGTACCCACATAAAGCCAGATGCACAAAGTGGAGCATGCATCTGGAATTCGTTTGTGGTGGCAAGAGGCCCTGGCACACACATATTCATTTTCACTCTCTCTCTCTCTTTCTCCTTGCAGATAAATAAATAAATATATTTTTAAAAATTTTTTAAAAAAGTATATTAGTAAACGTCTTAGTTGCATCAAATTATCAAAAGTAACTCTATGGGCTTATCAGGGTCATTCAGAGTTTGTTGCAAGCATAACTGATCTAAAAAAAAATCAGTATCTTACACAGTAAGAAATCCAAACATTATTTTAGGGTTGGTCTGGCTCCCAAGGATGTAACAAAGAATCAGGGTCTGTCCACCATCCATAACCTGTGGCTGTTATCCTCAGAGTTGTAAGACGGCTGTGTCAACTCTTGGCTGGATGAAGTAGCAAAGTACCTACTGAGTCATTTAAAGACCCTGTGAATCAAACACTGAATGACACAGAGCTATAGAGAGGCTTGGAAAGGGAGTGTTTTTGACAGGATACAGAATTTATCTGAATAAAATCTGAAGTCAGTAAAAAACAAAGGAGTTCTAGTGATACTTGGGTAAAAATAAATAAATAATATATACCACCAAATGAAGCATCATAAAATCTAGAAACAAGGACATTGTCCTTCATTAATGTCTAGGAAAGGAGACAAACATTAAACCCACTGAAACAAGTTGAGTCAAGAAAAACATAAATTCTGGAATCTGGTGTTGAGATCATCTAAACCCACACTTGCAAACAACCTACTAATGGCCATTTTCCACCCATATCAACTTTGCTACCATGGACAAAATGTGCTGGAAACCAGTGCCTTTATCCTGTTAAATGGGTTTTTTTTGTTGTTTGTTTGTTTGTTTGTTTGTTTTTTGTTTGTTTTTAGAAATGACCTAGCTTTTCAGTTAACCCAAGCTGACAGTGCAAAGTTAAGTTTCTACAATTTTTGACCTGGAAAATCTGCACATATCGTCAGCCTCTCTCAATTCCAATTCTAAATAGATATGAATACATACATACATGCATATGTGTGTGTTGTGCATGTATGTGTTTGGATGTATGTGTGCTCATGTGTGTGTGTGCTCAGGTGTAAGTGCATGTGGAGACCAGAGTTTGTGATCTTCTATCTTCTTCAGCTTTTCTGTTTTTTTTTTTTTTTTTTTTTTTTTTGTAGGGAGACACAGAGACAGACAGACAGTGGGAGGCAGAGAGAGAGAGAGAGAATGGGCACACCAGCAGCCTCTCAGCCGCTGTGAATGAACTCCAGATGTGTGCACCCCCTTGTGGTCCAGTGTAGCATTGCACCCTTGCATCACTTTGCATCTGGCTAAACGTGGGACCTGGAGATTGGAACTGGTGTTCTTAGGTTTAGCGGGCAGACACCTTAACCTCTAAGCCACCTCTTCAGCCCTTCTCTGTGTTTTTTTTTTTTTTTTTTGAGGCAGTCTCTCACTGAACCTAGAGCTCATTAATTCAGTTAGACAAGCCAGCCAGCAAAGCTCCTGTGATCCTCCTGCTGTCTCCCCAGGGTGAGTACTACTGTACCTGACTTTTACATGTGTGCTAGGGATTTGAACTCAAGATTCTCGTGCTTATGTAGCATGCGCTTTACCAACTAAGCCGTCTCGTCACCCCCATGAGTTCTTAATTTACATATGGTTGTAGAAATCCATACGGAACTAGGCAAATGGAAATGATGGCTTTAGTCTGTCATCTTTCATAGACTACTGCAAGACACAGACATTTTTGGTTGCTATAATAAGTATTAACTAAAGAAAAGTAAGACAGCAATAGAAAGGTTTGAGTTAGGAATTGAATAAATCAACAGAAGTTTGAGTTAGGCCAAAACTATACTAGTTAACTCCATTATAACTATAGAGAAGTTGTCCATGCATTTGGGATGAGAAGCACTTTTTGTTTTTTTAATATTGTATTTATTTGAGAGGGACAGATAGAGAGAAGACCTCCAGCAGCTTCAAACAGACTCCAGACGCATGCGATACCTTGTGCATCTGGCTTATGTGGGTACTAGGGAATTGAACCTGGGTCCTCAGGCTTCACAGGCAAGCTCCTTCACCACTAAGCCATCTCTTGAGCCCCACCTTTTTGTCGTATGTAATAGGTGATGAGCTGATTTGCTTTCTTCTTCTGTAACCATCCTCAATACATTAAACCTGGAATTTCCCTTAAAGTGTGCCATATATTGACAAGGCAAGAAACAGACAAGAATGGGTGAGTAGTTCTTGTCTGCATATATCATTTTTATGTTAAGCAGGGCGACTGCATCACGTGATAATGACTGCTGTCAGTACTCCCTGCTTTGTGTCCGTATCTTGTGGTCTGGTTTACTAACTGCAACTTTGAAATCTGGTTAAGATTACTCCTGCATCCGAGGTGAGGAAACAGGGTGCAGGATGCAGCTCAGTGCTAGAGCACTCGTCTTCACTTCAGATTCTGCAGTTTTGACCACAGTGTGGAAAGCAGCGAACTTAGAATCAAACAATAGGTTCCAAAAATCTTCTGAGTGTGTTTACAGTGTAGGAGGAAGAAACTGCTTTTCTGTGGGGGACAGCTAATCCTTGATTTAAAAATGTCATACCATATTGAGTAAATGAATGTAATGGAAAGATAAAATTGATATGCTAAGGCAGCATTACACAAACCTACTTACCCACTTCAGTTATTGCAAATACCCAATCATTATAATCCATACATGTCATGACATTTTTTTAAGGTAGGGTCTTGCTCTAGCCCAGGCTAGACCTGGAATTCATTATGTATTCTCAGGGTGGCCTTGAAATCATAATGATCCTTTTACCTCTGCCTCCTAAGTGCTGGGATTAAAAGCATGTGCCACCACGCCCGGCTTCATGACATTTTTTACATGCACAGAAAAGTAGTAGAGATGTAACATGGAAAATCATGAAGGGAAGAAAAATAAAGGGAAAAACTATAACAAAAGGAGAAATAGGGTTGTGAATAAGAAAAATGAAAGAAAAGTAGGAGCTTGTGGTTGGGAGGAAAGGAAGAAAGTCAGTATGAAAATTGATAAGAGATGAGCTGGAGAGATGGCTTAGTTCTTAAGGCACTTGCCTACAAAGCCAAAGGACCCAGGTTGGATTTCCCAGGACCCACGTAAACCAGATGCACAAGGTGGCGCATGCGTCTGGAGTTCATTTGCAGTGGCAAGAGGCCCTGGTGCACCCATTTTCTCTCTCTTCTGCCTCTTTATCTCAAATAAATAATTTTTTAAAAAAACAGTCATTTAAAAAAAAAAAAAAAAGAAAATTGAGGCAAGAGAGGGACCAAGAGAACGCAGGCAAGGACCAGATGGAAGAGGAGGAGTATTGGGTGTCAAATATAAGGAACACTGAGTGTAGCACTTATTGGCAAACTGGTGTCACTACTCAAGTCTCTTGATTTGTGGACAGCATCTCCATCATAATCGGCACTATTTCAAACACTGTCAGCTTAGTAGTTCGAAAGTAGTCCTTTAATCAATAATAGTTTTTTTCTTTTCTTTTAAATGGGAAGTTTTGTTTTTCTAAGGAAAGTTGATTCAGCATTAAAAGACAACCAAGCTTAAATGTTTGCTCAGGGAAGGCTGCATTGTACCTCAAATTAGCATTTGTACTTTCATACTGATTCCCTCACATACAAATCCTCAAACCATTTGCTATAGTTAAATCCTACCTACCAGACATAGAAGGTAAAAAAGGAAAAAAATGTATGTATAGTTTTGGAGAAGCACACATTTTCAAAATAATTGGTTAGTCAATATGGACAGCATTCCCTGCTTTGGAAGCTCTGGCCATTTAACGTGGCTTTTGTGAGAACTGCCCTCTAAGCTACACAGTGACACCAGAGGGAGAAATATTTAAATAAATGTAGATACTTTTCTATGTGTGCTATGCCAGTACTCAGATATAGCCTAAACCAGTCCTCTCTGTTCACAGGAAGCCTTCCATACTCAAGCCTCTTCAATTGGCCATCTTTTCCTTACTGGCTAAATGTAGTGGGATGGGCCATTTATTTTCTGTTAACACAAAATAACTATATTTTTTTGTGGATATATACAAAACAAAAATCAAATGTTCAAAAAGTACTGGTTATTCAACGTATGCTTTTCAAATGTGAAGGCCTTCTGAAAGAAAGGATTACACATCAGCAATTCCTTGTGAAAATTAAAGATAAACCTAATATAATTAATTATAATTATTCAAATTAGAATTTAAAATTATCAGAAAAAAAGAGTCAACTGTGGCTTAATATGCAGCCCCTCCTAATAACGAATGATATGAGGCGCGGATCAATCTTTGAAGCCGACCACTCTCAAGAATGTGACAAGAAAGACAGCATTTTACATATATGCTTTAAACTAAAGTCAGTTTGGTGAAAAAAGTCAAAGCCAGTAATATTTCTAAATCTTATTAAATATCCATCACTGTTAGAAAGTAAAAGGAGAATTTTATCAGAATAAGACAGTTCTGTAAGAAACATACTAGTGGTTATAATAGTATAACTATGATATTTTATTCTCTAACATTTGCATGAAACTTAATCATTTAAAATAAAGATTCACAAAACAGAGGAAATTATTTCAACTAACTAATTTCTGGCAGTACAGTGCCACGAATAAAGTAAAAACTCCTTTCTAAATGAGATGTTTTGAACGATCATTCCAAAAACCTGATGTCTTTAGTGTAAGATTGAAAATAGAACACAGACAGAATATAAGTTACATGAGGAAAGAATTATATGATTTCAGAAACAATCTGAACCACATCAGTCAAATATGTGTGAGATAATTATATAGAGTAAGATGAAATATGTGACAAGTACAGCAAAATGCTTTAAAATGCCCAATTTTCACACTAATATGTAAGCAGGACACAGGTGTGTTTATGTGGACTGCAGTTGATGATTGATTCTAACAGTTCAAATATGCTGATTCCAGAACCCAGATATATGCGGGATAAACAACCATACTCCTGAACAAATTCAAATAATAAAGTCATTCCTTTAAAAGCAATTAAATCTGGAGTACATTTTAAAAAATTATGTCGGACTAGATTTTATTCTTGTATTGGAAAGCCCACTACAGCGCACTTCCTGGGAGCAGAAGGTTTTTAAATGGCACCAGTTGATTTTAGAACACATGGCCAGTAACACCCTCCATTGTTACAGCAAAGTACCTGTAAGCCTTTATCCTATCCTAGTGTATCTTTTTTTAAGGTAAATGTTCAGTGTCAGTAGTAGGCAACTCGGTGTTTTGCCCTCCCCCACAATATCATTTTTTCCAAAAAAAAAAAAAAAAAAAAATGATAGAGTGGAAATGTAGAATGAAAGAACCACCAATATGAATGCTGGATTTACAAAATACCATAAAATCCTGCTTTTAAAGCATACTGCCCTGTCACCAAGTCAGTTCTGCTCAAGACAGTCTTGTTGTTATTGCTGCCTCCGGTTGACATTTCCGAGCCTATTTCTCATAGCTAATGAAACGTTTTCCCCACATTATGCTACTGGAATAACAGGGATCCTAGTCCATTTAGATATGCAGGTAAATTGTCCTTCCTGGAGCTGCAGTGCTGGGCAGACTCATTTGCCTGTGCTTGGCTTTCCTATACAGGGTTTTTCTCAAAGGCATAGCTTCTCCTTTCTGATAGTGACTGAGTAAAGCCAGTCTTGTGAATGGACAGGTCCTTACTGACACGAGGGGAGGGGTATCTGAAAAGCATTCTATCCTAAAACGCATCATCGGCCTTCCCAGTGACACCAATGTGATCTTAGGCAAAAGGGAGTACGCATCTTTCCAAATGTCTAAGTAAAATTGAGAGAATCTCATGATGACAAGTCACATCTTGTATTTAAACTGGTTGGACTACCAGGAGGACAAATACAGTAAGCATAGACCTGTGGTGTGGGGGAGGCAAAGCAATTGCCAGGAGGGAGGGAGAGGGTGTAGATGTCAACTCTTCGCTTTACTGTGCTGGTCCCTGGAAGGAGAAGCACAGCATCCCTGGGGTGTGGCTGGGAGAGAAATGGCTACTTGACTGGACCATTTAGATTCACTCATCACATGCAAATGTCTACCAAAAAAAAAAAAATTCCAGGTTTGGAGTCTGGAAAACCCCTTTGGGGAAACTGACCATATTTTAGGACTTGTAATTTCCCCAGGGAAATTCTAGAAAAAAAGAATTGTTCAAATCCTGAGGCTTTTATATCTCCCTGGGACGTATGTGAAATACCTCTTTTTGCTGAGGTACTATGTTGCCACATATTTATGGAAAGATATTATTTGTCATGACATAATGCCATCAAAATTATCACATATAACAGAATATAAAAGATATAGGAGGATGAAGTTGGAGATACCAAGTGGTACCTTTTCCATATAAGGCAGGAGCTCGTTAAATGTAAACCGTACAGGATTTATAGCTCCAATACTGAAAATAGGCAGATAAGACTACTCCATGTAGGAAATCCTGACATTCTGTAACTCACAAGTCTCACATTCCTTAGTACTTTATCACTGCCTTTGTTTTTGTAAAATATTTTCAGTGGAAATCGTTAAATATGTACCATAATACAGGGATGCATAATTTATTCAAACCACTTGTTGTAGATTGTCATAGAGTCCAAACTTCAGAGGGCAGCTGATGACTCTGTAGTGTTAGTCCACGGTAGGTATGTTCTACATACCTCCTTCATGTCAGTGCAGTCTTTAAGTAAATATATTAAAAAATTTAAAAAAAAAAAACCTCACAACCACCAACCCTCCACCCAAACACTATTCATCCAAATGCTGACCTCAATGAAGATCAGACACATTTTTTCCTAGACATAAGTGCTACATTTAAAGGATTAAGGAGATTAGAAATAGATTCTCAAGCCAACATTTTACAGAGTTCTTCCCTTAAGGAAGCTTTTTGGACAAATAGCCTTTCATTTTTGTCACCTATCAAAATAGGTCAACCACAAATGTATTTTAAATTTTCCTACCAGTGAATCCATTCTTATAGATGCTATGCTTTTTTAAATTTCCAAAAACCATAGTAGAAAAGAAAGACCTATGTAAGTATCCTTTCCTTTTTAAACATTCCTTCTACCTATAGAACATTTCATAAGGAAAACACTGAAGGCTTAGAGCTCTAATTCCAAAATCTAAATGTCTGATAAAATGTGTAACAGGAACTTAGAATCTGACGTTTTTCTCAAAGTATATGGTGATCTGAGCTTTCAATTTACAAAATAAAATTTCTCTACCTTTCCTGGTTGGTGGAACTCTCCTTGCAATGTCCAATTTGTTGTAACACATCCCTCCCTTTTCAGACTTAGTGCTATAATTACTGTCTTGGGCTATAGCACATTTTCATGTTTTTACTACGTTTTCTTAACTGGCACCATACAAAGGACAGATGGGGTGGGGATAAGGCTTTGTATCATTGCATTCTTCGTCACAACTTCACAGTAGCACCTTTTAGACCAGGCTTCACTCACTGACCTACCACACTCTGTGACAGCTAGTAACTTGCAAGCACCTTTAGTAAGGATCACACCACGTGACCATATTATCAGTCATCCAGACTCTGCGTTAGGTCTGGCTTGCCATCATATTGACTGGTCTTTCCACTTAAAAGATTTCCATGACCTCCAAAAATGACCAGATTGTTTTTGGAAAGAGAGTACACACAGTAAGAAGGCACTTGCATTAAAGGACAGACTAGTTACAGAAAATTAATCGTAAAATTCCACAGGCAAGGCTGCCACCATGCCACAAGAAAGTTGTAAAGGCACTTTTTAAGTCTTAAGGATGCATTCATTTTGATAAGTATTTTAGAGCAGATAGGAAAGTTTTTTTATTTTAAGGAACAAACAAACAAACAGGAAACCCTTAAGGATTCTTGTAATATTTACGTGAACACCCCATGGACTACCTTCTGCCCTGTCAACACCTATCAGGACCAGTACTATGCCATGAGCTTACTCAACAGTTTCTATTTTGTTGGGCAGAAACATTCTATTTAACGGTGCCTGTGACTGTTTTAAAGCTCCATACAAGTGAAATGTTCAAAAGCCCCGGGAGGAATACAGAAAATAGACATTTTAATTTTTCCACACAGTTCACTTACAAGTGCTTATAATATTTAAAAAATACACGCACTACATAAAACTATATTGCTTCGAGCTAAATTTTACTTCTTCAGTAATGTTTCAATTTGATGGACCAAATAGTGGTCCATTTTTAGGAGGGATCCCCTTTTTTTTTTTATAAATGGTATAGCCTTTACTTGGAAATTAAAGACATGAAAATAAGTCATTTAATAAACACCATCCAGCCGATGCTAACAGCACAGAAAGCATCACGCTTAAAGAATAAGAGTGGGATGAAAAAAGACCACAAAAAATTATTGGTATTTTAAAGGATTTTTTTTTTTTTAAGGCTAAAAGAGCTGGGAGCAGCCGCCCCTTTTCTGAAGAGACAAGGAAAGGAACGCGAGGGACTCCTGGCTGGCTGGCAAGCAGCTGGAAGTTTGCAGCCGGGCAGCGCGGAACCAGAGCACCAGTTGGCAGCCAATCTGCAAAAAGCCCCAACACCACCCAGGGACCCCGTGGTGGGGGGGTGCAGGGTGGGAATGGGAACAGGACAAAGGTCTGGTATCCAAGTGATGGGGTTAAGAAAACAAGATGCACAGGTTCGTTCCACGTGGCAACTGCAAGAACAGTATGTGCGTGAGGAGGAAAAAGACAAGTGGCCAAAAAAGAAGACTCCGGCGGCGTGTAGCACAAGCACAGGCTCATTAAGAGGACGTGCGCTAGGGGAGTGGGTAAGGGGTGGAGAATGAATCCCAACTCACGACTCCAGACTCCAATCGCCACTAACTTTGTGGTCTCTCTCTCACACTCTCTCTCCCCGCTCCTCATCCACCCACCCACCCATCAGGCAGCACGCGCGACGCTGGCTGGGGTAGAGAATGTGACAGTCGCGGTGTCCATGGCCCCTTGGGAGAAAGATGGGCGCACCGGGGACAGGACGGAGCGCGCCAGTGGGGTGGTGGTGGTTGGCGAGGGAGGGATGCTGCGGTACCTACCATGGTATTCGTGTCCCGGTACGTAGTAAGTGGGGTTGCCCGCAATGTGCAGGGAAATGAGCACCTCGCCCTGCTCCCCATCCCCTTCCAGCTCCCCGTGGTGGGTGCACAGGAAAAAGAAGGGCGAGAAGCGGGGGTAGTAGGCGGCCGCCGCCGCGCGCGCCCTCAGCGAGGGACCGAGCAGCACCGCCGGGAGGACGAGGACCAGGACGACGAGGGTCCGCGGCGCCGGGACTCCGCGCTCCATGCCGCCGCCGCCGCCGCCGCCGCCGCGCGCCCCCGCTCGCATTCACTTTCCACGGAGCAGGAGGAGAAGGAGCGGGAGGAGAAGGGAAGGCGACCCCGGCCGGCTCCCGCGAGCCCGAGCCGAGCGCCTTGGGAAACAAGAGTCCCCCGCCCGCGGGCAAGTTGGCGGGAGACGCCGCCGGCTCCGAAAGTTACTTTGGAAGCCGCGAGGGCCAGAGGCTGCGGACGCCGGCGAGAGCGCGTCGTCCACCGCCGCCGCCACCTCCTCCTTCTCCTCCGTGCGCCTCCGCCGCCGCCGCCGCCTCTGAGCGCGACGCCCCTCGGCCAGGCCTGGGAAAGCGCCCGCCACCCCCCCACTCTCCACACCTTCTTAAAGCCCCGGGTGCCGAGTCCTCCACGCCCCCCTTCCTCCTTCCCTCCCTCCCTCCCATCTCATCTCTCATCCCCCGCCCCCCGCAGCCACACGTGTCCCGGCCACTCCGCCCCTTGCCACCCAGAGCGCGCGCGCGCGTGCGTCCCCCCACCCACCCCTCTCCGCCCTCGCCGGCACCTCGCCCTGCGCGGGGCGCACGCATCCCCGTCCCCGTATCCTTCCCTGGGGACCCCCCACCCACCCACGCCCAGCTCGCGCCCGGAAGGACAGGACTGGGGTAGGAGTGCGCTGTCCCGGCCCGCGCGCGCATCCGTCGGCGCACCCGGAGAGACGCGCCGCGCCGCGCCGAGCTCCGCGCGCGGGGAGAACGGGAAGACTCCGACCCCGGCCGTGCGCGCCCGGCCAGCTCCAGGCCAGAGGCCAGCCTCGCGGCGGCGCTGGGAGTTGCCCCGGGTTATCCTTCCCACCAGCCAGGGAACCAGACCCACGGCGGCAGGGACGGCGCTGGCTCCGCTTCTTTGTCTGCACCGGCTGCGCCCCTCCGGGTTCGACCTCCCCGAAAGCTTCACACTTGTTTTGGGGGGATACGCTGCCTCCTCCCTCCCCACTCTCCGGGGAGCCTTGAACCTCGAGCCACGGCTCCCAGGGCTCCCTTCCCAGCCAGGCCTCGTGTCCCTCCCCGCGGCTCCTGTCCCCCCCGCCACTGCCCGGCTTCATAGCCTCGGCGGCGGAGGAGCCTCATCTGTAGCCGGATTTAAAATGAGATTAAACCAAAGTGGAACTGGCAGCCCGGAGTGGTGACTGGCAATGGTGATGCCTTGCTGCTGGGCAGTGGGGAATTGTGAGGCGCGAGCGAGACCCGACAGGCGCTCTTCTATGGATGGATGCTTCGGTCACGCTTTGGTGCTGGGTTCCTCGGGGCGAGATTGGATGTAGTCATGTTTAAAGTCCATGTTTATTTCTTTTAAAATGTCATGGATGACCAATGTCACTGAAACGGGGTAAGGAGTGTAGGAGGGGGAAAACGTTCAGGGGAGCCTCTTGGCAGCGGCTGGTGGTAATGAGCTGCCTGCCTGCCACACAGGCACAGGAGTCTGCGGGGTTGGGAAATCATCCATAAAGCAGGGTTTTAAACCAGGACTGCTGTCGGGAGCCCTGTGGCAAAGGGAGATGTGCAGTGGCATTGCCAGATTTTAATGCCTCTCCCTACCTACCCTGGGCTTGCCACCAAGCCCAGATAAACGCTACGTGAAGAAATGAGACTGTAAAATCAAATGGAATAATCTTTGCCTGCAATTGGGAGTAAGGGTTGAACAAGAGAATACAACGGAATCCCTGTAGCCCTTCTTAGCAGCAAAAGAAAGGTTTTTTTTTTTTTTTCTCTTCTTTTTTCTTCCTCTTACCCAGGCAGAGTTTAGACAGGTAGAAAGGGTCCACTTTAGTTGACCACTGGTCTTCCGCATTTCAAAATCCCCAGAGGCTACATAGATGATAGATAGATGATAGATTAATAACATATACATACAAATGCTGTAATAACTATTGCTCGTCTGTAGATCTGCTGGGTACTGACAGAATGCTGTTGGCCAACCTCATTTAACCCCAACACAATCAAATGGCGAGGAGAAAAATGAGCCCCCCGTATCCCATTTCTCAAAGAAGGAAAGAGAAATGAAAGGCATTTGCACAAAATCAATGACCAAGCCTGGTGCGCTCCAAGTGCTTAGGCCTGCAACTGTCTCCAACCCTAATTGGAGGGGAGAGACTACTCCCCGCACCTATTTGGGGCAAGACTGGCAGAGACTTTTCATTCTCAGCTAAATTAGGTTCTCTAGAGCTGCCCCATCCATAGGTAGAGCCTATTCACAAGTAGACAATAAGATTAAATATAAATTAAATTCCTCTGCCACTGTATGTATCCACGTGTTAAGTATCCAGTAGCTATATGTGTGGCCAGCAGGTATTGCATTTGTACAGACTTACAGACTAGTTCACGACTGAAACGTCTATTGGACTGTTCTATGCTGATGAGAAAAACAAATGCCCAGTCACTAACACATCTAGTCATTCAATCAGTACTTGTCAAACACCGCCATAGTACTGGAAGTCATGGACTGGCCAGTAAATAAGCTAATTCAGTGGCAGCCCCTGTGAAGTTTGCAAACTCATATTGAGGACAGACACATTTAAATTCAAACAATAGTCAAAATAATTTCTGACACTGAAAAAAAGAGAAACAGAATGACAGGGTGGAGTGTCTAGGACGGGGAAGCTACTTCAGATGGGGGCGTGAAGAAAAGCTTCTGTGGAAGACAGAAATGGGAACTGAAATTTCCTTATCAGAAAGGGCCGTGTGACCATGGAAGGAGGGTTCAGACAGGAAGAGCGTCCAAGGGCTGTAAAGTGCGTCTGTGCTCAGGTGTTCCAAGCTCAGGAAGGGCAAGAAACAGGAAGAATGGTGTGGGATGAAGCCAGGGAAGCCACAGATATGGAGTGCATAAAGTTATGGAGAGATTTGAGGCAGAGTGACATGACCAGAATGAATTAAAGGACAGACATGTCAGAATGACCAAAAAAAAAAAAAAAAAAGTGAGAAAATAATCTCAACTTTTCCTAGGGTTTAAATAGACATCCAAAATAATGCCTAAATGTCATTTCCAGCACGGTTTCATAGCACAGTACCTTCACTCATTCATTAGTTAAATATGTATTAATTGAACAACTATGACATGCAAAACTGTGTTAGGATCCGGAGAAATATAGTTCCTGCCCTGAGGAGCTTATATTGCAGTGGGAGAGACAGACATAAAAGTGATATGCGCTCTAAGGGGAAATAAAAAGTGATAGGAAAAAAAGAGGACAGTAGCTGCTTAAATGAAAAAGAGGCTAACACTAAGATCTATGAAAGTTTGGTTTGGTTAAAAGTGGTAGAGAGAAAAAAGAAAGCCTATCTCAGGAGGCCAGAGCATCTCTGTGTAAGAATGCTCAACAGAAAGAATAGTAGCAGATCCGTGATCTGCAAACGTGTCCAGGCAGGGAGAGTCACGAGCACAGGCAGTGGGTCAGGCTGGGTAGGGCTTGTCTACACAGTGAAAATTTTGGTCTTTTCCCTGAAAACAACAGTGAGCCACGGAAGTTATTTTAAGCAGGCACCCATCATGGTATCATGGTCATATCTATGCGCTTGGAAAATCACCTCCATTGTAGGGGGAAGGATGTAGAGTGGCAAAATTAGATGCAGCAAAAGGATCAGGATGCAATGGGAGTAGCTCAAGTGAGAGTTAATGATCTGGAGAGGAGATGAAGAGAATGACACTGACAACTCAGGAGCCAGGACTATACAACTGGGTAACTGACTGGGTGATTGATTGGAAACAGAAATAAAAGGAGACAGGGCTGGAGGGATGACTTAGCGGTTAAGGTGCTTGCCTGCAAATCCAAAGGAGCAAGGTTTGATTCCCCAGAACCCACATAAGCCAGGTGAGCAAGGTGGCACAGGTATCTGGAATTTGTTTGCAGCAGCTGAAGGCCCTGGTGTGCCCATTCTCTCCCTCCCTCCCTCTCTCTCTCTCTCCCTCCCTCCCCCTCACTCTTTCTCTGCCTGTTTCTCTCTGTCTCTCTCAAATAAATAAAAGCATTTAAAAAAAAAAGAAGATGTGTTTATGATGAGCTTCCAGGCTTTTTTTGTACCTTGGTAAATCACAGCTATTGCATGAGTTACTTTTAAATATTTCTGTTATTTATGTAAACTTTTAAATGAAACGTAACATACACAAAAGTGGGGAAAAATCTTAAGTGCAGAGTACAACACAAGGGACACCCTAAGTAAACAGCATCCAGAGAACACGGGCACAAGTTCCCATGACCCCTTTGAGCAAATATTCCTCCCTGAGGCAGGAAGAGGATTTTGAGTGGGGGACATAACATGTATTCAAGATGTCTGGTTTCAAAATTATATATAAATGGAATTATGCATTTAAAAAATTATAGCTGGCCCAAAAATCATGGTTATAAAAATCATGTATGTGTGGTATGTGTCAAGAAATCATTTTTTAATTAATATACTATGAGACAGTTACATTATTAATAGAACTTTTGGATATTTTCAGTCTGGACATTTTTTTAAATTTTGGCTACTATCCAACTACAAAAAACAATGGTTAAAAATACTCTTGCAAAATTTCTTTCAGTGAATGTATGGATGTATTTCATATAGGAGGGGAAAGTTAGATTGCTGGGAAACACACTCGTTCAGCACAACTGGTGGTGAAAAATAAAGAGAAGTCCGAAACTGAAATGGAAGCAGGAATCAGGAGATAAACCTGAGGATCCAGCCCACCCAGCACTCTGACTCATCTGCCCATTTCAGTAGCCCTTTGCTTTCCGCTCTGGTGACCATGGAGGGCGTGGGAACAGGAGATAAAACTTAGGCCTAGCCCCAGGTGGGAACAAATGATAGGGCTGTGCTACTCAGAGTACTGTGTGGAGATCAGTCCACACGCTATCTAGTGCTGGCCCATGGTGAGATACGTACAGAAAACGGAATGCTCAGAAACGTTTATAGTTTTATAGTACACAAATATATAAGTACTGTTCCATTTTTCTAGTAATAAATTTTGATTGTACTTTACATAAAAGTATCTGTGTGGTTTACTTTGCAAGACACCATAAGAGGAAATGCATGCACAAAGCTATGACCCATCCCCAAATAGCAAAGCCCTCAAAGGAAAAGTGAACTAAGAAAAACAAAACAAAATAAACAAACAAACAAAACTTTGTTGATGTGAATCTTGACAGAGGGCAGTATTCACAGGAAAATTGTCTCACCAATATCTATAATATACAATTACAGTCTGGCTCTCAAGAGTTTCTGATCCAAATTCACACATGTTTCATTTGAAAATTCTCAAGCCAAGAATTCGTTTCCAAATGATTTTGTGTTTTAAGTGTCTTCCTCCCACCTGATGGAATCTATTCCAAATCATTTCCCAAAAGGAAACTCTTCCATCAGGGACTGGAGTGATGGCTTAGCGGTTAAGGCACTTGCTTGCAAAGCCCAAGGACCTGGGTTCCACTCCCCATTACCCACTTAAGCCAGACACATAAGATGACACATGCACAAGGTCACTTATGCACACAAGGTGGTGCACAATCTGGAGTTTGATTGCAGTGGACAGGCCAATTCTCTCTCATTCACTCTTGTTCTCTCTCTCATAATGTTTTTTAAATCCCATCAGTGGGGCTGAAGAGATGGCTTAGCAGTTAAGTGCTTGCCTGTGAAGCCTAAGAACCTCAGTTCAAGGCTCAATTCCCCAGGACCCACAAATACCAGATGAACAAGGAGGCACATGCATCTGGAGTTCATTTGCAGTGGCTAGAGGCCCTGGTGCACCCATTCCCTCTCTCTTTGCCTCTATCTCACTGTGTCTGTCACTCTCAAATAAATAAATAAATAATAAACAAAAAAATTTTAATTCCATCAGCTAGGAACTCATTGAACACATGTCCACAAAAAAAAAAAAAAAAGACTAAAACATTGTGAAAGCAAAACCGAGTGAATGATCACAAGCAATAGATAATCAGAGCAGACCCACAGAGGCTTCAGATATGGAATGATCGGCTTCAGACTGTAAAATTTGCATATTTAATACATTTTAAAAGTAAATAACACGTTAAAGCTATAACAAAAAGTAAGGGGCCATCAGGAATGACCAGACCTTCTCCAAGTGAAAAAAAAAATCTGGTAAGTAAAATAGTAAAATCTAACCCCTCAGGACAGAGGCAATCTGCTCCTGACAGCATGGAATGGACAACACAGAACGTTGTCATCAGAGGCGCTCGTCCTGTGAAACCACTTCTCTAGACTCATTTGCCTTACAGGAAGTGAAGGAGCTCCTTGAGAGACCAGGAATTTCCTTTAAAGCAACTCCTAGTTGCTTATTTTGCAGGACGCAGCGCAAAATGTGCAGGCTCATGTTCCCAAAGTCAAAACCCATTTCCATGAAAAATCACGAATGTATTTATTGGAACCAAATGAGGGAAAATGAGAGCAGTGTCTACAGTGGGTTGGTGAGTATGTGCAAAGTCCATGTGCAGCAGCTGGTTCTGTGGATCAGAAGAAGGAACAGTGGGTTTCTCAGTAAACATATTGAGGCTATTGATTATCCGTGTGACACCTAATAAAAATCAAGCCTGTGTTCTGACCAGGGCCGCAGGCTTAAGTACAGGGCCTTTCACTTGCGTGAACCTCTTCAAGGTTCTCAGAAGGGCTTAGAATACGTTCATCTAGTCAAAGGTTTTGAAAATTTGAAAACTAAGACAGCAGGAGATCTTGACTAGCCTCTCCTTTCTTGCTCTTTCTCATTCTTCTGTCACATTCATTAGAGTGATTGTTAGGTGTTTTTATTTTATTTTATTTTATTTTATTTTATTTTATTTTATTTTATTTTAAGGAGGAGGAGGGAGTCTCACATGATGCAGAAAGCTAAGGAAATTTACAAGGTTCAGGAAGCTTCTCTGAAGAGTCCCAAGGCTCTCCCCCCAGGATACAGAAGCTGTGAGAACCCCTCTGGAGGGAGGATGCCAACAAGCCGAGCTTCCTGCATGTTGTACAGGGAACTCTAGGAATGAAACTTCTGGGATTTGTCACCATGCTTGGCTGGCTTTTGGGTGATACTGCTGCGTTTGAGTCATTTATCCTCCTGTAAAGATCCCCTCACCTAGAAGTCGTCCCTATAAGCTCACTGGTTCTCAAGGTGCACTTGGGGGGAGTCATTCCTTTGGCTCTGGACAGTGCCCCATCTGGGGTGAATGGATGTTGTTTGATATCTCCCCAGGAAGTCACAGCACATGAAATTTTAGTTTCTTTGGGGTTTTTATTTGGTCTGCAGTTTCTCTGTGTTTATTTAAGTTATTAAATAATGACTTCAACAAAGACTTTTATTATCCACTATGTTGACCTAACTTAAAGTCATGGCAAGGTGGATTTGGAGTTATACTTTTTTTTTTTTTCATTTTTCAAGATAGGGTCTCACTGTAAACAAGGCTGACTTGGAACTCACTCTGCTGTCTCAGGCTGGCCTAGAACTCATAGTGATCCTCCTACCTCTCTGCCTCCCAAGTGCTGGGATTAAAGGCGTGCGCCACCATGCCCTGGCTCATTTTGTTTTTTGAGGTAGGGTTTCACTCTAGCCCAGGCTGATCTGGAATTCACTATATAGTCTCAGGATAGCCTTGAACTCATGGTGATCCTCCTACCTCTGCTTAACTGTGTACTGGGCTCACCATGTGAGCCAGGTATGGTGGCACATGTCTGTAATACCAACAGAGATTCGTGAATTTCAACCTACTTGGGATAATATATGTCTTAAATGGATTCATAGGTTTATAGATGTTTGTTGTATTATTTGTTATTTTATGCATTGTATCATAAACTTATGCTTTATATTGCTGATGTTTTTTCATACTTACAAAATATTTCATAATACAATTTTAAATAATAAATTAATCCTTAAAAACCATATAATTATAGGATATTATATTCCAACTTAAATATCAATTATAATATTTTAAATATTAATTTCTTAAGTATGCCTGGCATACTATGCCACATAGTCAAAATTATAAAATTAAAAATGTTATTCTTACCTAGGTTAAAATTTCCCAACACATTTGGTTACCTTTAAAACTACCTTTGAAATTCTTTTAGAAATAATTAATATCAATTCCCTTTGTTTTCCTGTGCTTTTCTATGATTTGAATTCCTTTGAAATTTTTCAGACAATTTCGGAAATACATTACAGTATTATATGTAGGTCAGAATTAACAGAATTTTTGGATTGTACATTGGAGACCTTAATTTAGCCTAAACAAAAAGGTTGTTTACTGATTAAAATAACTGAAAAGCCCAAAGTCAATTTTAGTTTTACACATAACAAATTATGCTTCCAGATTGTCTCCATCTCTGCATTGTTATTTCTAATTTTATTTCCTAAAGTGACATAACTTTCAGGCAGGCTTTATCAACATGGTAGCTCTGGATAAGTCCAGGCATGTTTTAGCATTAAAGTCTCATTGGACTGGCTAATAGTCTTATGCCAATCCTTGAACCAGTCACTGTAATATAAGTGCTAATTATTTCAGTCTGAGGCATGTCTCCTATAGCCAACCAAGAGTGAGGGAAGAGATCAGTGCCCCAAAAGCACACACTCTAGAGGAAGGAGAGTGTGCCTCTTAAAGGAACTAGCTTCTAGAAGGAAACATGGACACCACAACAGAACAAGCAACAAATGTCTAGTGTGTCGACAGAAGGTACAAGAGTCCTTCTATTGAGTAGTTGAGGAAGTGGATCAGTTCAGCTGTGCCACATCCTCTACTAAGTGCAGAATATCTGACAATATAGCTGAGTGCATTCTATTTAATGATGAGTGTTGAGGTGGACTCATTTTCCTAACATTGTCATTCAAGGCAAGGTGAATTTAATTTTTTTGTTTTGTTTTTGTACTTTGGGTGGGTGGTGACCTAGCTGAGAGTCTTATGCATGCTAAGCAGGTGCTCTGCCACTGAGCTATAATACCCCTAGCCTGCTGAATTTTAACTGATCAAGAATAGTCTGGACCATTATAAAGTAGAGGCCAGGATTCCCATATTCTCTAAAACTATTTCCTATTTAGGTCTGCAGCTTGTTACATCCATTATAAAGTTCTACATGAACACAATATATTCCTGTAAAGCTATCTAGTATAGTTAAATTAAAAAAAGAAAGATTTGTTTAATATTGTTGGATTCAATGCTGTTTATACTGATGTAATGGGAAAATTATTCAGTAACATTTCATTCTAAGAAAATACTGTCCACATTATCAATGCCTTGGTTCACCATAATCTGGGCTGGAGAGATGGCTTAGCAGTTAAGGCACCTGCCTGCTAAGCCTAAGAATGCCCGTTGGATTCTCCAGGTCTCACATTTAGTCAGATGCAAAAGTTACGCAAGGGCACAATGCCACACTTTCCCAAAAGGGGGCGCACATGTCTGGAGTTCATTCACAGTGGCTGAGAGGCTGCTGGTGTGCCCATTCTCTCTCTCTCTCTCTCTCTCTCTCTCTCTCCCTCTCTCTCCAAAACAAACAAACAAACAAACAAACAAATAAAAACCCATAATCTATACTTTCTGAACACATGACCTTATTGGTGACTTTTCATTAAAGAAGAAAATCTTCAAATTCAATAGCTTATTAGCAGTGTTCAGAAAGCATGTTTTCTGTCACACACGGGAATAAAATTATAGATCCACCCACATTCTTTTCTCAGTATTCAAACCAAAATCTCTGAGGAGGTTATAGAAATTCCTCTCATTGAGTGCAATAAATCAGAAGTTTTGCTTATGAGAGGTTGGACGGAGGAAGATGAATTCATTACATATCATTCACCTCCTGAATTCAAAATACCATGTAGGCCCCAATGATACAAAAGCAGTGAGGAAACGAATAAGGTGTCAGCAAGAAAACAATGGGATATGATAGCAGTGGTGCTAGAAAATGCTTCTGTTGGTAGGAAATGTTTTGTGGGAGACTTGGGCTAAGTCTAAGTCTAAGAACATGTAGGTCGTCCAGGGGCTACATTACAGAAGAAAAGGGAAATACGGGCTGGAGAGATGGATTACTGGGTAAGCACATGCTTGCAAAGCTTAGGGAACCCAGTTCAATTCTCCAGGTCCCACATAAGCCAGATGCACAAGCACAAGAGGGCGCATGCATCTGGAGTTTGTTTGCAGTGGCTAGAAGGCCTGGTGTGCCCATTCTCCCTCTCTCTCTTTCCATCTTTCTGTCTCTAATAAATAAATAAATAAATATTTAAAAAATTTAAAAATTTATTTTTTTTAAAAAAGGGTAATCCAATCAGAAATTAGCATGCTGTGCTCAGCAAGCTGAAAACAGGCTCAAACAAATGATGTAATGTAGCTGGAGGTGTGGCACTACTTGGTGTGTCTAGAGAGAGTACTTACTAAAAAATACCTATGTCACATATACAAATGAGATTTTTTATTTTTGAGTCACATCTCATGTAGCCCAGACTGACTCCAAAGTGACCATGTAGTTGAGGGTGATTATGAACTTCTAATCCTCCTGCCTCCGCCTCCCAAGTGGTAGTTTTACAGACATATGACACCCTGCCTATTTAGGACATGCTGGAATGAACCCAGAGCTTCATGCATGCAGTCAAACATTCTACCAAGTGAGCTACATCCCCAGCCCCTCCAACTGAGATTTGGTTTTTCAATCGTGCAATTGTGCTTGGCTTTACTCGAAACATTTTAATAGGTCAGTATTCTAAGGGGTCATTAGGGGATAAAGATCAAACATCCAATCTTAGTGTAAAGAGTTTAATCCGTTGAACACCCAAACATGGAGTGGTTTAGGTTAGGATTCAGTAAACATCTCCTTATCAAGGGCCAGATGGTAATTATTTTTGGCTCTCTAACTTAGTTATAAACTATGTTAGCTGTAGTATATCAAAATTCTTAGGACTACAAAGAAGAGTTATATGGACTGAGAAGTCCAAGGTCAAGGCACTGGCGTCTGGTATTTGGTGAGGACCTGATCTCCACATACAAGATGCTGCCTCCTCTGGAGGGTGGGGTGCTGTTCCTCACACACGGAAGAGCTGAAGGCAGCAAAGCCATTTCCGTAAGCCCTTTGTTAAGGATGCTCATGAGGGCTCTGCTTTATGACCTAAATCATTCCCATTAGGTCCCACATCCCAGCACCTTTGCACTGGGGATTAAGCTGATGACACATGAATGTGGAAGAAACAAAAATATGCAAGAGCTAGAGAGATGGCTTGGCAGTCAAAGTGCTTGCCTGTGAAGCCTAAGGACCCAGGTTCACTTCCCAAGTACCCATGTAAACCAGATGCACAAGGTGGAGCATGTGTCTGGAGTGTGTAGTGGCTGGAGGCCCTGGCATGCTCTCTCTCTCTCTCTCTCTCTCTCTCTCTCTCTCTTTCTCTCTGTTACAAATAAATAAAAACAAAAACATTTTAAAAGAATACTTAAACCATAGTACATGACACAGGGTTTTTGTTTTTTCAAATTCAGCTTTACACACGTGTCTAAAAGCAGCCATAAACACATGGGTTGTTTCCAATACAACTCAAATCCCCTAAACAGGCCATTTTTCCAAGGTCTTTAATAACTTAAAGGAAAATAAAAGAATCTGTGGATTAAGCTAAAACAGTACCCTTTCAGATCCAGCCTGTCTGGGCAGCCCTTCCCTCTTCCAGCAGCTGTAGAAAAAGCCCTTCCTCTCTCTGGAAAGAAGAAAGAACTCCTTCTATCTACTTGGTTCCTGCTCTGAGAGGTAAGAGGTAAGGAGACCACTTGCTGCGTGGCTTCTCTTGTTCAGGAGTTCAGGCCCCTGCAAGTTCATCTTGTAAAGCGTTTGGCATTTTCCCCTGTTCACCGTATGTGTCACACAGGTGTGTAAGGAAGTGACTTTCACCACACACAGGTTACAGGGGGCATGGCTTTCCCATTCTGAATTATTTCCCTCCCTCACAACTTCTAAATATAGAAAATAGCAAGGTTTAAGCCTAAACATAAAAGCACATTGCATAGCTGAAGTACATCACTATTCCATTGCTGAAAGTTCAGCTATCCTTACTGAATGGACCATGAAACAGTCTGAAAGGCATAAAAAAATTCGCAGACTAAGAATCCCTGACTTTGGGGGGGGGGATAATAAAACTGGCTACCTTCAGTAATTTCTTTCTTTTACTCTTTATCCTCACTTGAATTTGAGAAAGTCTTTAAGGCTTAGTGGGGACTTGTTCATTCCAGACAACTTATTTCTATGAATTCCTTTCTGTGTACTTCACATGTCAGAGACCCACAAGAATACAACCACTACTTGCCATGACCATGAACTCTGACCTCAATGTGCCATGGGTCAGTTTCAAACAGAGCTCTAAATGTGAAACGAGAAGCAGCTTCCATGCCTATGGTATTACGAGATTTTTATTTTTATTTTTTTTTTTAGATTTTTTATTTTTCACATAGTAAATGCAATCACATTTAAAAAATTTTTTTAGTTAATGGCTATAATATGAACATGGCTTAAAATCACAGGCAGTCTTAAATACCCTGTTAAAGATTCAGACTTCTTAGCACTACACATTCTGGTATTATATGTCTTCCAAAAAGAACAGTGAACATTCATTAATGTTAAATTATTTAATAAGAGGAAGACCAGTGACAAAAATCCACGTTATTATTGAAAAAAAAATCTACCACTTAAAATGCTATAAAATTGGTCACTTTAAGACATGGTTCCACAGACTTGCTGCGAGTGCAACTGGTAGTTTTGCAAGAAGTAATTTTTAAAGCCTCAAGTTAGTCAGATTCTGTACAATTCATACAGGAATATCCTAATTACCAGAAGTTTGACATTCCAGTGCTAGGGAAGGTGTTTATAATAAGACCAATAGCAGAGCTTCAGTAATTAGATATGTAAATGAGTCTGGACCTGTGAGGGACTGTTCCGAAAGCCAGGTGGTTTTGTCAATAATTGAGTGGTACAAATGGTATGAGTACAGCATTTGGTTTTGGATTGTATGCAAGGATCTCTAACAAAAGTACCTCTAAAAACGCCCCTTGCCTGCATTGCTGGCCCTCAGGGTTTCGGATGATTCTGAAGCACTTTTGAGCTTTGTTTCATGAGAACTCATAAACTCAAGAATCAAATAATATCATCCTAACCCTGTTCATAAATCTAATAACTGTAAGTTAATTATTGGCAATGATGATATGTTTTAAAATACAATGTGCTAGTACTTTACGAATTACTTTATGAATTACATAAGTGGTGGTTTGGCAAAATTGAGGCCTCTAGAATTGCCATCATTATTATTTTGCAGCAAAAACAACCAAGGCCTGTAACTATGTCATGGCAGTAACCAATTTTATAACTTCTAAAGGCATAGATTTCTCAAGCACAAGGCAGATTTCATTAATGGCCTTTTATCTCGAAATCTTTTAAATAAAACTCACAAAAGTATTTATGGCATTGTTCCGCTTTTCGAGAAAATGTCCAAGTTTAATTCATGAAACTACTGCCTGCAAGGTGGGTGAGTGTGTTCACAACTTTAAAAAAAGTTTACATGTTGGGGCTGGAGAGATGGCTTAGCGGTTAAGCGCTTGCCTGTGAAGCCTAAGGACCCTGGTTCAAGGCTCAATTCTCCAAGACCCACGTAAGCCAGATGGACAAGGGGGCGCATGCATCTGGAGTTCGTTTGCAGTGGCTGGAGGCCCTGGCGCGCCTATTCTCTCTCTCTCTACCTGCCTATTTCTGTATCTCTCTCTCTCTCAAATAAATAAATAAAATATTTTATAAAAAAGTTTACATGTGTTGGGGGGGCGTACACATGTGTCATAATGTGCATGTGGAAGTCACTTGCGGCTTGGCCCTCTCCTTCCACTTTCTTTTGAAACATGGTCTTTCTTGTTGTTTTTGTCACTAGGAGGGACAACTAGCTTTGGGATTCTTTTGACTCCACCTCCCATCGCCATAGGCACACTAGGATTACAGACACATGAGCCACTTTTGTGTCTAGCTTTTTTTTCTTTTTTTGTTTTTAATGGGTTGCTAGCAATCGGAACGCTGGTCCTCAGGCTTGCAAGCAGGCATCTTTAACCACTGAGCCATTATTATTCACAACTTTTAAATCTGACTTGTAAAAAATGCTTATTCTATAATTTTACCCTATAATGTTTTTGTAATATTGATAATCACAAAAATCTTCCATTTGATGATAACTTATAATTTTAATGTAGAAACAATGGTGTAAATGGATAATCCCTTGCCTGTTCAGTATATGTAGAGTTCAAGTCAAAGCTAGTCATATTAGTGGCTGGGGAGATGGCTCAGTGATTAAAGGCACTTGGTTGCAAAGCCTACCAGCCAGGGTTCAATTCCCCAGCCTACCACATATAGCCAGATGGGCATTCATTTGCCTCGGCAAGAGACCCTGGAATACCAATACACACATACATACACACACATGATAAAAAAAAAATTTAAAGGTAGTTATAATAGTTTTTTTTTCTGTTTACTGTCAGTTTTCTTACACCTTTAGGATGTCATAAGCTAATAAACCTGGCAAAGGGCATACCATGGTCTTGTGTGGTTCTCAACGTGACACAGACGTACACTCAAAGTTAAATACCTATACATTTGAGGTTGACCATCAGGTATACAATACGCAATAAAGGGTGATTTCTTCAGTTTCTGTTCATGAAAACACAGTGTAGCCACCCTGTATATTTCACAGAAGTTCCTCCAGTGAGTAGAGCTCGGTTCTCCCAAGAGCCACTTAAGGTGCATAGATATTTTCTCCGGAATGGAGCAGTTTGGAGGTTCCGTGTGAATTGAGTGAGAGATGCGTTATAGATAGAAGGCCCAAGTACCAAGATGTCACATGGTAACAAGGTAACATGCCCTTTAAGGGCTCCGTGTCCTTTAACTTGGGTGGACAAGCTGATCCGTACCCACAATGACAGGCTGGTGAGTTATGTGGGATCAAGAGCTTTGCTTGCTGCTACCAAAACCCTAAATTTGGGACTTCAGTCAGCTGAGCTTTCTGGGAATGCAGCAACATGCTTGTCTGACAGCCTTTCTCCCAGATTCTGTTAATCATTGAGCTGAATTTCAGAGCGAACTGTAACTGTAACGCCGGGACAGCCTGACAGAGGTTAGGCCTCAACGGCCTGCCCTGTAATTTCCAGGTCAAAGGAAAAGGGAAAGGGGGAGGATGAAGAAAACTGTCAACATCAGAGAGGCCTGGGAAAAGTTACAACTGAAAAATAATATTGACCTCAAAATGACCTTCAGTATTAAAGTGCCCCTGCTCAAGGATAAACTAGCTTAGGCTAAACTCTAACATCCTTTCTTTTTTTCTCCTCCTTCTCCTCCTCTCGTGGAGTTACAGTCGTAAGTAGCCCAGGCTGGTCTCTAACTCACTTGATCACCAAGGACGACCTTGCACTTCAGATCCTCCTGCCTTCAATACCCCGTTTATGTGGGTTGAACTCAGGGCATGATGAATGTGAGGCTAGAAGGCATCAACCAGCTGAACTAAATCCTCAATCCTAAAATCTAACATCTTAAAGCTTTTTTAATAGCACATCTTATTGTCACTAAAAAAATGGATTTTATTGTTATTAAGGTATACAACATGATGCTGTGGGATGCGTAGGGATAATAATAAGATTACTAGAATGAGGCAAGTTAACATATGCAATTTACACAGTTAGCCTTTTCAAGGGAGATAAATACGTTTGAAAATCAACTCCTGTAGCATGAATCCTGTAAGGTCTACACTGCAGTTAGCTTCTCATCTCTGGACAAATTCCAGACTAGAAACAGCTCATGGGAGGAAGAAGGGGTTTATTTTGGCTCACAGACTAGAGGGGAAGCTCCATGAGGGCAGGAGAAAATGTAGAATAAGCAGAGGCTGGACTTCACTTCCTCACCAGCATCAGGTGGACAGCAGCATCAGGAGACTGTGCCGAACACTGCAAGAGAAAGCTGGCTATAATACCCATAAGATCCCCTCCCAACAATACACTGCCACCAGGAAGCTCCAACTCCCCAATTGCCACCAGGCAGGAACCTAGCATTCAGAATAAAAGAGTTTATGTAGGACACCTATTTCAAACCCTGATGATTTTGAAGGCCTTGGCTTAATGATTGCATCACTCAATATCTCCTACTGATGGCAATAGACATGACATGTTGGCAAACAGCTACTTATTTTGTTACAGTTATTTTAGGCATCAAATTGCTGGTAGTCATTGAAGAGCTTGAAGTAAAAATGATGGGGTTTATTCTTGGACAAATTATATACAAACAAGGAAATCTGAAGTTAGGGGGAAAGAAAATCAATTTTGAAAGATCTGATAATCATAATAATATTCATTAGTACCTTGGCAGATGAAATTTTTACTGACAAATTTATACATGTATATAAGGTATTTTTTTGAGGCAAGCTCCACAGACTGGCACTTTTATGAGAGAGAGAGAGAGAGAGTTAGAATTGGCATGCCAGAGCCTCCAACCACTGTAATCGAACTCCAGATGCATGTGCCACCTTGTGGGCATGTGTGAACTTGTGCATCTGTGACCTTGGTGTCTGGCTTACATAGGATCTGGGGAGTCAAACATGGGACCTAGGCTTCCTAAGCAAGTGCCTTAACTGCTAAGCCATCTCTCCAGGCCAAGGTATTTTTTTTTTTTTTTGGGAGAAACAGAAAGAAAGGGAAAGGAAGACAGAGATGGGCACTCCAGTAGCCTCTCAGCTGCTGCGAACAAAATCCAGATGCGTGCCCCCTTGTGGTCAAGTGCAGCATTGCATCCTTGCGTCACTTTGCATCTGGCTAAACGTGGGAGATTGGAACTGCTGGAGATTGGAACCAGCGTTCTTAAGGTTAAAGAGGCAGGCGCCTTAACCTCTAAGCCATCTCTCCAGCCCCCAAGGTATTTTTGATCATAATCACCTCTCATTACCTTCTCTTTCTCCTCCTCCTCCCCCCACTAAATGTTTTCTTCTTCTATCTTGTCCACTTCTTCTTTTGTGTGTGTGTGTGTGTGTGTGTGTGGACAAAGAAACACCCAGAGGTAGAGAGACACCCACTGAGTTTAATTGTGGTTGCTTGCAAGAGCATGGGCATGGGGTTATATACTGGAGCACATGCAACTTACTAATGGTTACACTACTGAAGAAAATGTCTCTCCCTCCCCAGTAACTCTTTAAGTTTAGCAGATGAAATCATAAGAATTCAAATCAGTGGACTACATTAAATTATGTCAATGTGTGATTTATTTATTTATTTAATTTAAAAGAAGCACATAGAGAAAGTGGGCATGGGTACTCCAGGTCCTTCTGCCAGTGCAAATGAACTCCAGGCATAAGCTCCACTTTGTGTATCTGGCTTTACCTGGGTACTGGGGAATCGAACCTGGGCCTGCAGACGTTGCAAACAAGTGTCTTTAACCACTAAGCAATCTCTCCAGCCCTTCAATGTGTCATTTTTATGATCAAATATGTTCCTTGACTTCATTACTAAGTTAGAAAACAAACATATAAGAAGCTGAAGTTCAGGAAATAAGGAGGCCACCTTTTACCACACATCAGGAAAAGTGTGTGTGCGGACTCCAGGCTCACTGAGTAGGCCATTTCTGCTGAAGTTTATTCTCTCACCATGTGTTACTGACTGATAAACTCTACACAAAGACAAGGACCTGGGAGGAAGGAGTCCATAAGGGTTCAATAGACAATTTAGAAATTTGATGGTTGATTTTTGTTTTTAGTTTTACACTGTACATTTTACATTTTCATAGCATCCTATAAGTGAGCAAACATTTGCATGCGAAAGCACTCATTTCATTTCATCTGCAAAATAAACTCATAGAGTTGTTTTTACCATTCCATTCTATAGACGCAGATGGCCAGGCTCCGGGAGCTTGGGAGAACTCGATAGAGATTCACTCAAGTAATTACTGGTTGAATGCCTAGAATGTGCCAGAGGCAGCGAGTAAATAACAGCCAAAACTTGAACTCAAATCTAATCATTAAATTTACTGTCAAAAACATTGTTTTCAGAGTCTTTCTTAGCAAAGAGAAATGGGCAACAGCTTCCAATCTATTAGAATTGGCATGTAGATGAAATCTCCTGCCATCCCGAGCTGTGCCAACCTACCCTTAATGATTTTATCTAAACCCTGAAGTACTGAAGACAGGCAAAACTGTGAGGCAGAGCTGAGAGGTAGCCATCCTTTCCCACCCCTGGGCCTTTCTCAGCACTGACTCTCCTCTCTACCTGTGTCGTAACCTTTTAACTTATATTTCCTCCTGTTTGACAATCCATTACAAACAAACAACTAAGGAGGAGTGGCAGGGGGGAAAGAAGAGAAGGAGGAGGTGGAGATATGTTTGCTTAATTAAGAAAAAAAGAAAACAAAATGTATGTGTTTCTAGAAAGAAACATTTGGCCATTGATAGGAAAAGAAACAAATTATTGAGAAAAAATTGTGCAACTCCATGGAAATAAAATTGAAAATCCAGAAGAATCTGCTCATTTTCCAGCAAAATATAATTTATCAAAATTACTTTAAAAAATGAAAATCCAGGGCTGGAGGGATAGCTTAGAGGTTAAAGCGCTTGCCTAAAAAGCCAAGGATCCTGGTTTGATTCCCAAGACCCACGTAAGCCAGATGCACAAGGTAGCATGTGCATCTGAAGTTCATTTGCAGCAGCTGGAGGCCCTGGTGCACCCATTCTCTCTGTGTCTCTCTGAAACAAATAAATAAATAATAAAAATAAATGTCTCTCTCAAATAAATAAATAAAAATAAAAATAAATGAAAAGCCATCCAGATCAGTACTTGTAGAGGATAGCAAAAGGCATGCTATCAGGCCCAGTGGTTTTACAGGTACGTATGTGAAGGACTCTAGCTCACAGGTAGTATCAGAATCACTTTCAAGGAACCAAGCAGTACCGCACTGATAAAACCCAAATCCCAAGAGTTCAAATAAGAAACTTACAGGCTCATTTTGTTTATCAACACAGATGCAAAATTCCTAAATACGTCGAATCCAGGAATAAATAAAATGAACAATAAATTGAGTTTATCCTGGAAGAATCAGGGTAGTTCAGCATTAAACAATCTCTCAAAATAATTCATTATACTAAAAAAATTGAGGTGCACATTGATATTGCTATGACTACAACAACAGTATAAAATGGGATTTACCAAAATTCAACATATACTTTTCATTCTTAATTAAAAATACAATAAACTGGAAATGTAAGGAAAGGATGATAGAGGTCACTTGACATAATTCAGAGCCAGCAACAAGCTAATGTGTAAAACACTGAAGCTATTTATATCAAAACCAGAAATAAAGCAGAATACCCATCTTGTTATTTTAAAACTCACACTTGAGACAGCAATATCAAAATGTTTGTGTAAATATTGGAAAGTGTTTGAAAAGTAGAAACAAAACTTCTTTTTTTTTTAGGATTTGATTTCAAGCATAGAAACTTCAAGAGACTTGTTATATATTAAAAATATAAAAGAAGAATGGCTTTGACTTAATATATAAAAGTAATTTGTTTCTCTATACACTACCAATAACCAATGGGAATAGGATAATGTATTGATAAGTAATATAAATGAAAATATAACCATAGCAATAATTATGGCAAAATGGTCATGAAGAAAAATATATAAAATCCTAAACAGCATAACTCAAAGTTGAACAAATCGAATGGCATACTCTGACCTTCAATCAGATTCTTTTTTTATATACTTATTTTTATTTATTTGACAGAGAGGGGGCAAGAGGCAGATTGTAAGAGAGAATGGGTACACCAGGGCCTCTAATCACTGCAGATAAACTCCAGATGCATGTGCCACCTTATGCATCTGGCTTACATGGGTCCTAGGGAATTGAACCTGGGTCCTTAGGATTCTCAGGCAAGTGCCTTAACTACTAAGCCAGCCCCAGTGAGATTCTTTAACATCATAAAATGCTACCTTTTGGGGGCTGAAGACATGGTTCAGCATGAAGTGTATTTCATGCACAAGTATGAAGACCTAAAGGGGCCTGATTTCAAATCTCCAGAAGCCCATAAACAGCAAGAGTGGCCACACCTGCCTGTACCTCCAGTCCTGTGGGGAGTGGAGACCAGAAACTCTGTGAGGCTCACAAGAATCAAGCTCCAAAATCACTTAAGAGATTTCTTCACAAGGAAGAAAACAAGAATGATGGAGGGAAATATTTCCAATTTTATTTTTAATATTTCCACAGGGAGCCACAGGTGAGCACACAGGTGCCGCATCAGCACATACATGTACGTACACCACTACACTCACATACAAACACACACATGCGTGTGCACACACATGTAACCCTTCTAAAATCAATTTGTGAATTTGATTCAGTTCCTATATATACCTTACATACTGATATGTAATATATTTTTTCATATTTATGTATGAAGTAAACAATAATTATACACACACACACACACACACACACACACACACATATATATATATGAGCTGAGTAAATTTTTGCTTACATTATGTATATGTGATTGCATGCATGGCTGTATTCTGGTTCATATGTGTTTGGACAGTTCCATGTACACATGTATATGCATGTATAGATGTGTGTGAAGGCCAGAGGTCAATATCAGCTATCTTCCTTAGTCACTGTCCACCTTATTAAATGATGGTCGCTCACTGAACCTACAGCTCACCAATTCAGATACGCTAGGTACTCACCGAGCCCCAGGAACCCCCTGTCCCTGCGTCCCCAGTGCTGGGATTCCTGGTGCCTGACGCCACACCCTGCATTTTTGTGTGGGCACTAAGGGATCTGAACTTAGATCCTCCTGCTAGTGCAGCCAGCACTTTACCCACGGAGCCATCTTCCCAGTCCTTGAGTAATATTTTAGAGGTCAACTGAAAGCCTCTGGGATGAGATAAGAAAACTGTATAGAAAATAATTTTATATGGGATCTAGTGAAGTGTTAAACCCATTATAATGCTCCCATAATAAAAAAACAACTTGAGTATAGATATGAAAAAGAAACATTCTCTTTACACCCTTCTGGTTTTTCTGTTTTGATTTTGAATTTTGAACAAGGCTAATTATTTGTTTTCAAAGAGCTTATAAACTTATTCCAGTGATTGAAAGCTTTCAAGGGAAAATTAAATTCTAATAAATGATTCTGAACTTTTTATCTGGGAAGAGTCTATTTTCTCATATCTGTACTCAAATTCTATTACATGTTTTTTTGCTTTGTTTTGTTTTGTTTTCCAAGGTAGGGTCTCACTCTAGCTCAGGCTGACCTGGAATTCACTATGTAGTCTCAGGGTGGCTTCAAACTCATGGCGATCCTCCTACCTTTGTCTCCGGAGTGCTGGGATTAAAAGCATGTGCCACCACACCCAGCAAATTCCATTACATTTTTGTGTATCTTCCAGAACAAGCATTTACTTCCAGATTAGTGTTTTCTCAATCAGGGCAATCTATTTTAAATAGGTTATCAGGTTAAGAAGTGACAATACCCACACAACAAGCAATAATGGCCACCAATTTGATCTGTCAAGCACTTTTCAAATATTTTCTATCTCAGTTCTAGAACTTTAGTTTTTGAATTTAAAACCTTTGCCTTCAGGAACACACTTAGATTGCAATGGTAATCCATCAAATGTGGAGAGAAGTTAGGACGTATTATCACACACCTTACTAGTACTGTTCAGATCACTTCAGTACATGTCATTGTATCAGACTGATTCACAGATCAGAAAAAAAAATGCCACAAACTTCTATGTGTCAAAATTATTTGTTGTTTCTAGTCTTAAGGAAACTTATCTTGGGATTGTGCTATACGAGCATGCCATGAAAAGCCATTTGTAGCTGTTTAAATTTGTGTTGCTCCCAGGGGCACAGCATAATCACATAAAACAATGGATACTAATATTATAAAAATAATTGTACTACTGAATTTAGGCAAGTCCAGTAAGCAGAAATTATGATAATTAATAAAAATAGAAATCATTTACTTACATAAGTTAATGCTATGATATCTGTACTGGTTGGATATAGGGGAGCACAAAGAAACAGAAGGTATTATTTAGAGCCAGACACAGTATTATACACCTAAAATCTCCAGCACTCAGGCAGCTGAGCCAGAAAGCTCACTAATTTGAGGCCATTTTGGACTCCATAAAGAAACATTGCAACAAAACTTTATTGTTTTAGATGTCAAGAAGATTCACTTTTCTCTTTGCATTCCCTTAATTAATTCACATTAAGTAAATATAGCTCAAAAGAAAAAAAATAGTTGAAATTGAAAGTCAGGAGTCAGAAATTTTAATTGGAGAACAATCATCCATTTGGATATAGATGAGGCATATAATGAAGTTATCACTTCCTTCTCTCTCTCATCTCAACTCCTAACACAAAGTGATAATTGCTTTAAAAGTAAAGTAGTCCTGAATACACCAAAAGGCGTCCCCCCCCCCAAAGGCCTATAAGTAGCATTTTCCAACACCTGAGGAATCATGTTATTTCTCATCTCACTTAACAAATTCTAATAGGAAGTAAAAAAAAAAAAATCTCCTGCAGGGCATTCATTTATCTAAAGTACAAATGTTTGAGATTTAAATCCGGCCCAGAAAACAAAGCCGAAAGATCAGGAAATGGAAATTATATAACTGTCATCAAGAATAGCATTCTGCCCTTCTGAACACGAAAAACAGCCTTTTACTACGCATACCTACATGCCTTCTCTAGAAAAGTCAATTATCAAAAATGTAGAAATCGAAATAAATAATAGACAAACACTGTCCTGAGTGAGCTCATGAGGAGGGTTTGTAAAACCCATGAGGAAACCCATCAGACCTCTTTTTTCTTGTTTCTTTTTTTTTTCTTACAGTACTGGAATAAATGCTCACAACATTCATAGAATGGACAGAAGATAATTGTACTCAATTTTATTATACTCCCACTCCTGAGAAAATATCTCACAGTCCAGGAAATGAGTTCTAAGATCCTTCCTGTGTGTGGTAATGTGTCCCACTGAGCCTTATTGTCTCTCCACTGCTCTACTTTTACACACGCCAAGAGTGAATATGTATTTTTATTGATTTTTATGGATAACGCCTTTTGTTTCAAAATGAGCTTAAGATGGCTTTAAAAACACATAAAGTTCAGTAAGAATTCAGCAAGTATGAACAAAGAAAGGAAATATAAATGGTACCAGAAATAGACCAAAAACAAGTCCAAAAAAGACCTATTATAATAACCTAACTCTTGCTATTAGTAGACTACATATTTGTCTCACAGTGACTGAGAAAAGGAAGAAAGGCATCAAGTTGTACTATAACTCTTCAAATGAAAAAAAAAATCTCAATGAACATTGACAGTCAGCTTAAATTATTTTACTTGTACTTAATGAGTAAAAGTCCAAGTATAGATTTAATTCCTGGTACTCACTATAATTCCAATGACTTTTTCTGATTGTGTTTCCGTCATTAAGTCATCATAAAATATAATTAAGTACATAATGTGATTTGTTAGGAAACCAAGAGGTAGGTAACTTGCTCCTGGTGAGGAATAAAACTGAGATGTACTTAAATAAGGTATAAACACTATGAAGCTTATGGCTTTTATATATTCATCTGTTTCAGTGTTTTGATTAAATATAACAAAACCACAAAAACAAGGTAAGTTGACACTTTAAGTCTACACAATGAATCATGTTTGAAACTAAATCCTGCCTGCAGCATTAATGTGGAATTGAGTGCTAAGATGAAAGTTCATTTGAGTTTGGCATAATTTGATGACTCAATTCCCACTCCATTGCCCTCTAATTAGACTACTGGGACACCTCCTTCACACGACTGGTTGAGAGGCTCTTGGTCTTCCTTCGGTGAGATGTCCTTAGTGTATCAAGTCTACCGTGTTCTTTTTCATTACTTGGCAACAACCTCAGTAATCTCATTTAGTATCAACTCTGTTAGAAGTACAAACATAAACTCAGGCAATGCAACTGTGGAGCAGTGTTAATTATAAGAAGCAAACGGTCCAAAGTGTGCTGATATTAATTTGTTTTCTCGAATGTCGTTTAAATATAAATACAAGGTATATTCTTCTAAATAACTATTAAGTCCCCTTTTGGAGGGGGATACACCTCTTTCTTTTTGTTCCTCATTTGAAAAATAAACTGTTCATCTATTCCTAATCATCGTGCAAGAAGTTATTTCTCATGGATAGAGGCAGTGTTAAGAGGATAGTATGGAATTTAAATAATAATGGATTTGGGAACACTTCGTGGTGGTTTGGTTTAAATGGAGAATGTCCCCCATAGACTAATGTACTTACATACCTAATCCTCGGTGGGTGATGCTGGTTGGGAAGATCATGGAACATTTAAGAGGTGGGGTCTTGTGGCAGGAGGTGTGTCACTGGGAAATGGGTATTGAGGCATTTTAGCTCAGCCCTTCCTGCTAATATGAAATGTGGTACCAGCTATCTGCTCCTGCCATGCTTTCTCACTGTGATAAAACTTCCTCTTGCCTGTAAGCCAAAATAAACCCTTTCCTTCCCCAAGTTGCTTCTAGTTGGGTGTTTTGCCTCAGCAATGAGGAAGTAACCAATACACTCTTCTATGAAAAACAGCTAGGATCCTGAAAATGTAATGATAATGTCACCTTAATGGACAGTCCGATAAAAATAATCCTCATGATTATGATTTTATTTGAAGGGTTCTGTGGTACTTATTTGTGTTTGCTTCTTGTTTTGTTGTGTTAATGATCAAACCTGGGGCCTTGCTCACATCTGCTTGACAAGTCTTCTACCACTGAACAACCCCTACCTCCTAGATGAGGGTATATGTTTAAGCAAGGGATACCCAAACTTTGAGAAGTTAGTGATAATGAAAGCAGATGTCAAATGTTTCAGAAATATGTATTGGCTTCAAATGGGCCATGAACTTCAACATCAAAAAGCCAGTCTAAAAATCGGACACAATGAATTTCTACTCCCAGATGGGCTGATGGTATGTTCTTAGGAAATGTACCATCCGATAATGCATATTTATACAATGTCATTACTCTTAAGGATATCATCTTACATCTTAAGGATTCATGATGATTTCTATTTTTCTTATTACCAATGAGGATGCTTTAAAACTGACTTCAGGGCTGGAGAGATGGCTTAGCAGTTAAGGCGCTTGACTGCAAAGCCCAAGGACCCATGTTCTACTCTCCAGGTCTGATATAAGCCAGATGCACAAGGTGACACAAGTGTGCAAGGTGAAACATGCACACAAGATGACAACGTGTCTGGAGTTCATTTGATTGCAGTGGCTGGTGGCCCTGGCCTGCCAATTCTCTCTCTTGCTCTCCTCTCTCTCTCATAAAAATGAAAAAGGAAAAAGAAAAAGGAAAAAGAAAAAAAAAGAAAAGCTACTGACTTCAGCAACAATGAAATATATTGTCTCATGTCTGGCTTCAGCTTTGACTGTTCGAGCAACTCAAGGAAGTTCAGGTCCTATCTCACTGTTTTGCTTTTCATGGAGTGCATTTCTTCCAATAGCAGGTTTCCCCAGCAGTCCAGATCATGGTTTTCAGTAGCAACAAGATACAAACAAGAGGGCTGGAGAGATGGCTTAGCGGTTAAGGCACATGCCTGCGAAGCCTAAGGACTCTACCACTGAGTTACATCTCCAATACGCCTTGATTTTCTGCTGCATGTTCTTTAACAAGTTGAATGTTATTGTGATACCTTCTGAACAGCACAGCTGTGAAAATCAAAGGTACTAATAAATGCCAAATACTATAAAAATATTATTTGTGAGTAACAAATATTTCAGCTAGAATTATTTTTGTACACATGTGTGTAGTGTGTGTTCATATGTGTGAGATGCACATGTGTACAGGTGAATGTGCACATGTGTGTGGAGGTCAGAGGAAAAAAAAATCAGAGGTTTTCCTCAGTTCCTTTCCATCTTATTCCCTGAGACTGTGCCTCTCATTGAACCTAGAGTTCACCAGTTGAGCTAGACAAGCTAGCAGTGATCCCCAAGGAGTTCCTGGCTCCTTTCCCCAGTGCTGGGAATATAGACATGTGATACTCTGACTGGTATTTTTCCACAGGTGCTGAGGATGAACTTGGGTCCTTATACTTGTACTATTGCCACTGACCCATCTCCACAGCCCCTTGACTACTTTTGCGCTTGTTTGATTTTAAGCAAAACATATTTTTTTTGGAGGGGGGAGAGACACAGAGAGAGAGGGAGAGAGGAAGACAGATAGAGATGGGTGCACCAGCAGCCTCTCAGCTGCTGTGAATGAAATCCATATGCATGCACCCCCTTGTGGTTAAGTGAGGCATTGCACCCTTGCATCACTTTGCATCTGGCTAAACATGGGACCTGGAGATTGGAACCACTGGAGATTGGAACCAGCATTCTTAAGCTTAGGGGGCAGGCGCCTTAACCACTAAGCCATCTCTCCAGCCCGCAAAACATCTTTCCTCAGCCTATATTCTATAACCCAACTGCCTTATAAATTCAGACAGGCAATCCTCCAGAGTCCTCTTTCCCCCTCAAATGAAGTTTAATAATAATACTAATAATAAATACCCCCCAAAAGGAGCTGAGAAACTAATACATGCTATTGATGGCATAAGGCTTGCCATCTCCCTTTCCTTGAGCTGTTGACATTCCCCTGAGCAAAGAAGCCAACAATTTTATTCAATTTTTTTTTTTTTTTTTGCAGCACATTCACTATGTTCAACTCAAGTCAGCGATCATATAACTCCCAAATGCCTTAAGTAAGTTTTAGTCTGAAAACAAATGTCAGTGTTAAGAATCGAAGGTACCAGAAAGGACTCCACTGGGAGACAGCTGGAGGACACACACAGAGAATGATGAGCATCGGTGGCACTGTGGTTTCAATCTCAGCTTTGATGTTTTGAGGGTAGAGGCGATGGGAAAAAAAATCAATCAGAGTAACCATTATTTTCGATCATCCAGAAATTGTTCTGACAATGAATCCCTAAATACATGATTCTCTCAGCCATACATGTTTCTTTGAACCTCCATTCCTCTCAGGTGCAATACTGGAAAATATTATTTTGATATTGTCTATAAGATATTGTAGACATCAGTGGTGCTGGAGGATGAAGAATAAACAAAGAATGAGTTCAAGGATGGAGAGATGGCTTAGTGGTTAAGGCGCTTGTGTGCAAAGTCAAAGGACCCAGGTTCGATTCCCTAGTACCCACATAAGCTTGATACACAAGGCGGTGCATCTATCTGGAGTTCGTTTGCAATGGCTAGAGTCCCTGGTGTGCCTGTCCTCACTCTAGATATGCCTCTTTCTCTCTCTTATCTCTTATAAATAAATATTTTTTTTTAAAAAAAGAATGAATTCATAGGTCCATACTATAGTGCTCTAGGCCATACTACCAAATCCACACTCAAAATCTGGCCCTGTGTTGGGGTCCCTCCTAGGGCCAGCCCAGGAGGGACGGCAGGGTCTCAGCCAAGTAGGGGGTGAGAGGTGTGGAGTCACAGCCCAGACTCCACTCTGGGATTTGGGTAGAAGCAAGCAGAGGGCAAGCTGCTGCAAACTCATTTATTCAAAGAAGTGTAGAGGATTTAAAGGGTTTGGCTGGCCAGTCATTGTATGGGATGGACCCCTTCTTGTGACCAAAGATAGCCTGTCTCTGGGCAGATCATCTTGCAGCAGGTTTCTCGGGAGCATGGCACTGTAGCTGTTGTCATGGCAGGCCTGTGCAGAATGCCACGTCCACAGAATCCACTTCCTGGTTTCTTCTGGCATATTGTCTGGCTAGGGCCGGACCTGCATTGTGCCATACAGCCCTGAGCACTTCCCAGTGGGCACAGCAAGAGAGGAAAAGGGTTAAAGAGAATCAGAAACTTCAGGTCACCACAAAGCTAAAATTAGAAGCTTTTGTACTGTGCACAAACGAAGTAGGCAACAAATTCACCTGGACATTAAAACATTCCAGTTTTAATCAAAATGGTTCTCTGAATGACTGTCACTGAGCCTTCAACACTGTACTGAGGGGCTCCCTGTCCCCTCTGCCCCCGTCCCCAGCTGATTATTCTACCACTTAGCTCTGTGGATAAAGGAACCCAAATGGGGTAGCTGCCGAGAACTCGAGAACTGGCCTAACACTGCCACGACTGAATCCAAGCATAAAATAGTTATGTCCGGATGTTGCTCAGGAAGACACAACCTCTCCACAACTTAGTCTCCCCCAGTAAGAACACATGATAGGACCTGACTCACAGCATTGTTGGGGGCAGGACTGAGGTAAGTATTTGACAAGTAGAGATCCAATAACTGACCTGTTCATATTAGCCATACTGCTTTGTGTGTATGAATGGTGTTTGTGTGTGTGTGTGTGTGTGTGTTGTATGTGTGTGGTTATGCATGTGGGTGTTTAGGCACAAGTGTGTGCATGCATGTGGAGGTCAGAGTACACCCTCTTTTAAAAATATATACATTTATTTATTTGCAAGCAGAGAGAACTAGAAGAGAGACAGACAGGGAGAATGCATGTGCCAGGGCCTTCAGCCTTGCAAATGGACTGTAGATGCATGTGCCACTTTGCGCATCTAGCTTTTCATGGGCACTGGGGAATTGAGGCAAGTGCCTTAACTGCTGAGTCACCTCTCCAGTCCCCATATCCACCCTCCATCTGTCCAGTGTTAAGGTTACAGGCATACACCACCACTCCTAGTGTTTCTATGTGAGTTTGGGGAATCAAATTCAGATCCTCATGCATACAAGGCAACATTTTCCTGACTGAGCTATCTCCCCAGTCCCCACGTTCCCTTTTAATAGAGTGATTGCCTTGCCTTAAATGATGTGCCAGCATCAGGAACAAAGGAAAACTGTACAGTGGTCCTTTATCACCTGGGCTGGACAGCTTAAATATGTAACTTAACCAAGAGTGAACATAGGAAGTGACAGCCCCACCATTTCCCCAGGAAAGGCAGAGGCACAGCTGAGGTTGAACGGATGTTTGTGGGAGAAACCAATTAAACTGAAGGTTGTTGCTTTTAACTTTTCAAGCTCTGGAAGAACTGCGTCCAAGTGAGTCTTAGGAACTCTGGGCTTGCTCTTGCCTTCAGGGGGTTTGAAGGAATGGAGCATTGGACTTTGGGGCTCAGTAGAACATTAAAGGATTGTATATCTCTTTCCTCACACCGCCCCCAGGCAGGAAGATCATCTTTCACTTTACAAAAAGCTTTCATGTTTCAGGGGCCCTTGGCACCTCAGATTTATTTTGTATTTGAGTTTTATACAGCTATTTATTTGGGGGGTAGCCTACATTTATCTTCTTTTATGTTTTCCTTTGGTCTCAGTTTCACGTATTGTTCTTCTGGGGGAATGTACTTTGGGTTTAGAAATCAGTTAATATGCAGTAAGTAAAAATATCCCCTGTGAGTTTCTGAAGTCGATGGATAATAGATCAACCTAAAAGTCTTTTTAAAAGACTACTTTTAAAACAATCTTTAAACCTTAAGGATACCGCTTTGCAGCATGTATTTTAGTCATTTATTTTAACACATATAATTTAAGAAATGACATGTGGGATGTTTTTAAAGCCTTTTGTCTGTGGTTTTCTCAGTAAACATTTATTGTGGAAAGCTCATGGGTTCAATTAATTATATGGGAAACTGAGTGCCTAAAAAGCTAACAGAATCATTCAAAGTACTTCTTTATTTATACTTTTAAATAAATTATAGCCAGTCTGGCCATGGAATCCAAGACCCTTGGCCAGTGCAGGATCCTACATGTCATTTCTCATAATGTGTGAGAAGCTTTTCATGCAAGGATGCATCCAGGATGCCAGAATCCATTTCAGGAATTAGGGAACAGAGTCGCAAATATTTTTTTTCTATGTATTCATGGAATAATCCCCACTTCTCTAAGGTAGCATGTTCCAAGACCCCCAGGGAATACCAGAACCCATGGGCAGTACTGATAGCACAAGCACTGTGATGCCATCCATAAGGGTCCATCTGATCATCAGGTGGGTGACAATGCTGGGTGAAGGAACCCAGGTAGAGGCAAGGGGTTGGCATGAGAATGTATCATGGTCCCCAGAATCATATGTAACTTAAAACTTACAAGATTTTAATTGCTATAATTTTCTACTTAACATTTTTGGATCATGCTTAACCTTAAGGACTGAAACTGGCAAGGGAACAAGTAAGAGCTGAGTACCGTATTTTCCATATTCCTAACCACAAGTAAGAGCTGAGCCACACATTTCCATATTCCTTGTTGGTGGCTTGTTGTTGTTGTTTGTTGTTGTTGTTTTTTGTTTTGAGGTATGGTCTCACTCTGGCTCAGGCTGACCTGAAATTCACTATGTAGTCCTCAGGGTGGCCTTGAACTCTCGGTGATCCTCCTACCTCTGCCTCCCAAGTGCTGGGATTAAAGGGTGCACCACCATGCCTGGCCACACATTGAAATTTGCACCTTAAAATTCAATATAGAACTCTAAGACAGGGAATCTCAAACTCTTTTAGTTATGGAAACAGACTCTTACAAATTGTCATCTATCAATATGTATCCTACATATGTACGCATTCAAGTTAAGATGGTTTAAAAATTAGTTATTTATGAATTCATCTGAAAACAGTAACTCAATGGCACATTAAAACACTGAGTATGAGAAATGGCTATTTTTTTTTTCCAAAGCAAAAGAATGTAGTGGTATTCTTTTACTTTTTTCTGGTCTCTTTAATGTCTGGGTTAATTGGAGATGGCTAGATTCTTACACCCGTTTCTGCATTCATCTGTTGTAATCTTCCACTGCCAACTGAAGTACAGGAAGAGAATCTGATCTCAGATATATCTGCCTTGAAAAGGGAGGGACTATTTTAATAGATTTTTATATGCTTGTGGGTTTTGTGTATGTATGTGTGTCGTGTATGTGTGTGGGTGTATGTGCATGCGCATGCATGTGGAGACCAGAGTTCAATATCAAGTGTTTTCTTCCGTCACTGCTGACCTTAGAGCTCCCTGATTCAGCTAGCCAAAGCTATCCAATGAGCCCCAGGGCTCCCTGTGGCTGCCTCCTGAGTGCTGAGCTTATAGACACGAGCCACTGTACAAGGCATTTTGCATGGGTACTGGGGATCACGCTCAGATCCTCGTCCTTGTTTTGGTCACCTCACTAGTCCCTGGTATTATTTTTTATACAATAGCAAAACTTAGTAAGTGCAAGTTTCTTCAAGGTTGGTTTGCAAGGTAGAAAGTGAAATCAACCGTGCCAATCAATTTTTCAGACTCTCCCACTGAAATTTCTACTTTAAATGATCTCTTATCCAGTCCTAACTTTGTAATATTAGTCATTTGGAAAGTAACGTTTTACTGAGTTATGCAGATTGCTTATCTTTTTGCATCTTTCAGTCTACAATGTTTAAGGAGTCATATTCATTAATATCCCTAGAAAATGCCTTAAATGTTGAGAATCTGTCAAGCTTATGGTGGGAAACAGGAACTTTCCAACATTCTACTTTTCACTTGAAAGCTCAAACTTTATCACTGTCAACAAATATCTACACTTTTTCCTTGTGACAGGCTTATTTGGCTCATTGCATATTTTATATACCAGTTTCCCTTTCAAATTTAAATAGAGTTCCATCAAAATAAAGAGTAGCCGGCCAAGCTTGCAATGCGAACCATTGCACTGCTGTTCCACCTTGAGCTAGCCATTGGGTTCCAGCATGGGTTGAAAGTGCATGTTCTCCAAGATTGAAATTCCATACATCACTTTTATTGCTTCATCAGGGATGGTCTGAAGTGATGCTAGATTTTTGTTTGTCTGTTAGTTTGTTTGTTTTGGTTTTTCGAGGTAGGGTTTCACTCCAGTCCAGGCTGACCTGGAATTCACTATGTAGTCTCAAGGTGGTCTTGAACTCATGTGGTCTCCTACCTCTGCCTCCCGAGTACTGGGATTAAAGGTGTGTGCCATGACGCCCAGCTCTTGTTTGTTTAACTCTAAGTGCTCATGGTTGAAGAAAACAGTGACAACTGAAGGACACTGTTTTGTGCTAAGTTATCAGCCTTTGCACTAACAAGGCAAATATCAACACACACACAAAACTTAGTATTTTTAATGAAACTAGTTTTAAATAATTTTATATTTATTTACTTGAGAGAGAGGGAAAGAGAGGCAGAATGAGGCAGAAAGAGAGAGAGAATGGGCACATCACTGCAAATGAATTCCAGATACGTGTGCATCTGGCTTAAGAGGGTTCTAGGGAGTTGAACGTTGGTCCTTAGGCTTCGCAGGCAAGTGCCTTAAGTTCTAAGCCATCTTTCCAGTCCTAATGCAACTAGTTTTGATCTTGTAGACTTTCTGAAAAGGTCTTTAGACTCCCAAAGTCTATGGAGCACACTTTGAAAAGCCAGGCTCTGAAAAACCAGTTTGCTGTTTCATATAATAGAGCTTGCAAAACAAAACCAAATTGTGTGGAGCACCTTTATTGGTCCATCACTCCCCAAAGAGGTGACACAATGAATGAATAAACTCAGTAATTATCATTCTTTTCATTTAAAAATATTTTTATTTATTTATTTATTTATTTGCAAGAAGAGCGATAGTCAGAGAAACAGAAAAAAAGAGAGAGAGAGAGAGAGAATGGGCACACCAGGGTGTCTAGCTAGATACACGGGTCACTTTGTGCTTCTGGCTTTACTTGGGTTCTGGGGAATCAAATCCGGGCTGTTAGGTTTTGCAAGCAAGTGCCTTAACCACTGAGTCATCTCTCCAGCCCCCATCATTCTTTTAAAAGTCATCTTTAAAAACTAATTTGTTTGGTAGAGTTGGTAAGCTAGGGTTGTATAACATGAGGTCAAACTCATCACCACTTATAGATGAAAACTCATGTGACAAGTCATTGCTACTGTACCTGGTGCTAAAGTCCATATCTTATTATTTCACTTTTGCACCAATACAAAATCAGACGTGCAAAGAGAGTTTGGAGGTGGCTGAAGGTGTAGCTCAGAGGCCCTGGGTTGGATCCAAAAGAGGGAGGGCAGAGAGGAGGGAGACTGAGTTTAAATTTTATTATTTATGTTTACTACTTAAAATAAAACAGATAAACCCACATTTCAATTTTAAACATATCTGTAATACTATTGATTAAAAATCAATCTAAATAGCAAGTTATTGCCCATGACAATGATTCAGTTCGTCATTCAAAATGCTAGACCTGGAGAGATGGTTCAGTAATTCAAGGCACTTGCTTGCAAACCTGCTAGTCTGGATTCTATCCTCCATTATGCATATAAAGCCAGATGCACAAAATGCATTTACTAGTTACCTAGAGTGTGGACACATATATTAAAATTTTATTTCAATGACTTTCTACATAGAAGTCCCCACTGACTCAAACAACAGTAACTAAATAGTTTTATGAAGGGTACATGAGAATGTATAACACGTGTGTGCTAAAAAGCAAACAAACAAACAAAAAAAACTAAAAACATTCTCCAATGTTAACTTTTCTACTATTGCTAACAAGGAAGGAAATTAATGGGGTGCAGGTGACTTTCATGGGTATGAATGAGCCTGCTTAAGAACCTATTCCATGTTTCATGTCCCCAAATATATTTTTCAAGACATTCTTATTCTTGTGTTCCTTAAAATTTAGGACACAAGAGGGCTGGCTTTACTGCCCTGGAGCAACAACTCACTCAGAGCAGCCCTCTTGGAGCAGCAGGGGAGGAACCCCAGATTGGTAGCATTTGCCAACTTTGTGATGTAAATATCCTCGCCAGTGGACCCATTTCAACCAACTGTACCTCTAAAGCCCACTGCTGCTTTACACATTTAAATGTCCAAATCCACTCTTAGGACTATTATTATGGTGAGCATGGCATAGACATGAGCTCTTAGGACTATTATTATGGTGAGCATGGCATAGACATGAGCAGCAAGGGAAGGGAAAGATAGAAGAGCTTCTTAGAAAAGACCTTGCTTTAGGCTAGCTGTGCAAGCAATAGTCATAGCTAATCCACCACATAACTCTGTTATGTTTCCTGGATCCTGGCAGATGTGATAGAGAAGACTGGTCTCCTGCCAGGCAGTGAGCCTTCTTTTCTTGTCATACAGATGGGTCTGGGGTCTCCTTAAAGATTCTCTAACCAAGAACAAAGAGAGCAGCATGGATCAGAGGGGAGGGGCATGGAGAGCGCTTCCTCCCGGGACATGACCTTAGAGGCTGAGGAGACTAAAACTCACCAAAGCAAAACTCAGAGACTGCTGAGAGCTCAACACTGAAGGAGACTTGTAGTTTGCCCTCTAAGGCCCAGGGAACACCACAGGAAAAGGAGTGGAAAGATTGTAAGAGCCACAGGGCAGGAGGCATTGCTTCCCCCACAGAGACTGACTGGTTCAATCAAGATTCCACAGTGAATACTTAAAACCCACCTAGGAGGTTCCACCGAATAGGAGTAGGGGAGAGGGAGCATAAGAATAGGACCAGATGGGAATATGACCAATGTGCAGTATGTTAAAAATAAATACGTCAATATATATATATTTAAAAGATGTTGCTTTAAGTGCACCCAGACTTTCACATTCGAAACACGGTATCTTGAATCATGGCCTAATTCTTTATTTTGACTATGTAAGACTTTTTTTGTTGCCTGGAAAGCAGAAAGGAGGAATGGAGAGATGGGCTCAGTGGCTTAGGCACTTGCCTGCAAAGACCAACAACCTGAGTTCAATTCCCCAGGACCCACATAGAGCCAGATGCTTGGGTTTGCCCATTCTCTCTGTTGCTCGGTCTTTCTTCTCTCTCTCTCTCTCAATCTCTCTGCTTGCAAATAAATAAATAAATAAATAAATAAAAAATAAATTTAAAAAGAAAAAGAAAAGAGACAGTTGGAGAGATGGCTTAGCTGTTAAGACATTTGCCTGCAAAGCCAAGGGACCCAGGTTTGATTCTCTAGGACTCATGTAAGCCAGATGCACAAGGTGGTGCATGCATCTGGATTCCCCCCCCTTTCTTTCTCTTTAAGAAATAAATAATTATTTAAAAAAGAAAAGAGAAAGGAGACAAAAATGAGGAAAAAATTTGAGTACCTAAGATATGAAAAGAGTAGACTGTGTACTGAATATTAAAACTATTATTTTTGAGTCCTTCCTCTTTGCCTGGGATTGTTCCAACAGTTTTTTTGTTGTTGTTGTTGTTGTTGTTGTCATTGTTTTTATTTTTGTTGTTCGAGGTAGGGTCTTACTCTAGCTCAGGCTGACCTGGACTTCACTATGTAGTCTCAGGGTGGCCTTGGACTTACAGTGATCCTCCTACCTCTGCCTCCTGAGTGCTGGGATTAAAGGCATGCGCCACCACGCCTGGCCTCCAACAGTTTTCTGAAGTAGAATTATTGTTCTCTGCTTTTTAATGGATGAAATATGGAACTCCTGATATTTCTGAAAGGATTTAAAAAGTGGTTAAGTGAAGTATTTAAAACATGTTTTGCACATAGTAAAATCCTCCACTAGTGTAGATTATTATTAAATAACTAAAAATACTATTAAATATTATTAAAGTGTAGGTTATCATTGCTATAGAGAACTCAAAAGTCTATCTACAGTACAGTATGCCATCTCTATTGTAGATGAAGTTACAATTACATCTGTCATATGCTTTTCTAGCCATTTTTCATTGAAATATTTTAACAGCAGTATTTTAGGCAAAAGGAAGGTATGATGCTGGCAGGTTGATTTTACAGGTAAAGAAACAGGAGCTGCAGTGTGGTCACTAGTTAAGGCAGGGCTACAACCACTAACAGCGGGATACAAGAGAGATGACAGCTCATATTTCTGACTCACCTGCTTCAATGACACCTGAATCTTGCCTCGCCAGCAATCTGGGGTCTAAGGGTTGAATTCCTCAGCTGAGTTTAAACTGCTGATTTGCTATTTACTGAACTCTTCTCCCCCACCCCGTCCACCCCTCCCCACCCCTCTTCTTTGTATATCTGGTCTTTGTCTGCCAGTGGTCATAAAAGTTTCATATAATGACAGGTAAGGGACTTGGAGAAGAAGCAAGCCTATGAAATCTGACACTCAGAAGATGTATTTCTCCTGCAGTATATTCCAAACAAAGCATTTTTCTGGGCATTAAAATAATAACAATGAAAGAACCCTGGTTCCTTCCAATAGTAAATTATTTTGGCACAAAAATCACTTTGTCCCATAAATGACTAATTTTTCACATACTCGGCTAACTGTAAGTTTGATTTTTAGACACACTTGCATCTTTGGAAGGTCAGGATAGTTTGACAATGAAAAGATTGCAAATTCTGAAGTGTGAAGTGTGAGTGTGAGGAAAAGGATTATGCCTTACCTTTTCTCCTCCGTCCAGCCCTCCTTCTCTCCCTCCCTCTTTTCTACTTTCTTTTCCTTCCTTCTCTTATTTGGGGAGGAATTTAGACCTGTGTGGTTGTGGGTCTTACTGATGCATGATTGCTCCCAAGTAGCTGGCTGCAGTAAAGGTCTGGAAGAGTCTTGTCTTCAGACACATCCGATTCATGAATCCTTAGCTTTCTGTCTTTCTCTGGAATAAATATCAAGTACAGGTGGCATTAGGGCACTTTTATTAATTTGAGATCATATTCATGTTTACACCCAATGTATTTGTGTTTTTTATTATTTATTTATTTATTAGAGACAGAGAGAGGGAAAGAGGGAGAGGGAGTGAGAATGGGAGCACCAGGGCCTCTAGCCAAGGGACTTGTGTCCCTTTGTGCATCTTGCTTACATGGGACCTGGAGAATTGAACCAGGGTCCTTAGGCTTTGCAGGCATGTGCCTTAACCACTAAACCATCTCTCAGCCCCTTTGTATTTGTTGACTGATGCAACCAAGGGTCGGCTTATAAAACAGTCTGTAAAATGAGAGTCCCTGATATGTTGAAAATATGTGTGTTCTTCATGTAAGGTATTGGGATTTGTCACATGCATTTCCTACACCTGTGAGGATGATCATGCACTTTTTGTCTTTTAGTCTGTAGTTTGCTGTATCATATTAACTGACTTTCGCTGTATACTAACCCAGCTTGCTTTGCTGGGATAAATCCCATTTGGTCATATTGTCTAATATTTTTATACAGGTTCACCTTATTCTTATTTTGCTGACAAGTCTAGATTTATACTCCTTGTAGATGTTAGTCTATAGTTTCTTTTGATTGTTTCTGTTATGGGCTTCTTAAATTAGAAAACTGTGCTCTCTTTTTCCATTTTTGGAAGTTTGGGTGATTAATTCCTTTAAGATTTAATGGAACTGATGAATGAAACCATCTGACTTTGGGATTTTCCAGAAGGAAGTTTTAAAGTGACTAATTTGATGTTTTGTTAAGTCTCTTCATATTTTCAATTTCTTCTTGAGTCCATTTTGAGAATTTCTATCTTTGTAGAAATTTGCCTAGCATTTTGATTTTCTAATTTGTTGTCATGCATTGGTTTCCTTCTGCGAGTACATATTTGAACCTGTGTGGGAGCTCATCTATTGGGGTGACATTATTTTAGACAAACATAAACATGTAAGAGTAGAGTATGAAAGCAGTCATCTTTTGCTTTAGAAAATTATTTAATCACTCTTTGTTCAACAAACATTTATTGGATGCCCTTTGGTTCTGTGCAGTTTTGAGATCCTGGGATAAGGAATGAGCAAGAGACAACACTTTGCCCTTATGTTTTCAACATTCTCATGAAAAGTGGTCAAGTATAAAATTACAGGATGTATAATACATTCTCTGGAAGAGTCTTGATTATTGAGCATGGTTTAATTGGTATCAGCTTATCAACTTATTAGATGTTATATTTGTATCACGGTAATTTAACAAATGAACACAACAAAGACAGGATGTCTATCATATCACATTAAATAAATGCTAATAATTAGATATGTGGATCTCAGAGTATAAAGAAAGCGGAGAAAGCAGATATTTATTCTAACTTAGGGAATGTTAACATTAGTGTATCAAGGGATGTTTGACAATATCCAGTGGCTGATTTCTTCCTAGAACTTTGATTTAATTGAATCTTGGGTCTTGGGTGAAGCCCATAAAAGAGTTTGCTTTAAGATTCCCCTTGTGATTCAATTATGAGGCCTCTGTTGAATGGCAAGTACCTACTATGTCTCAAACATTGCAAGATACTTCGTATGTTATTTTATTGTTCTAGTGTTAGCTTGAATTGTGCTTTACTGTCTCATAGATGTGGAAAAAAACAGATTGAAAGAGATTAGGTGATTAGCAGAAGGTTAAATAGGAGCTATTTCCATCTTGGCACTTTATTTTTTCTTGTTTTAAAAATATTTTTAAGGGCTGGAGAGATGGCTTAGCAGTTATACGCTTGCCTATGAAGCCTAAGGACCCTGGTTCGAGGCTCGATTCTCCAGGACCCACATAAGCCAGATGCCCAAGTGGGTGCATGCAGTTCATTTGCAGTGGCTGGAGGCCCTGGCGCACCCATTCTCTCTCTCTCTCTCTCTCTCTCTCCCTGCCTATTTCCGTATCTCTTTCTCTCAAATAAATAAATAAATAATAAATAAATAAACTATTTAAAAATATTTTTAAGCCAGGCATAGTGACACATCCCTTTAATCCCAGCACTTAGGAGGCAGAGGTAGAAGGACTGCCATGAGATTGAGGCCACCCTGAGACTACATAGTGAATTCCAGGTCAGCCTGAGCTAAAGTGAGACCCCACCTCGAAAAACCAAAAAAAATTTTTTTTTTTTTTACTATTTGTAAGGCTAGAGAGAGAGTGAGCAAGGGAGAGAGGGGAGAGGGAGAAAGGAGAGAGGAGAGACTACAGGTGCACCAGAACTTCTTGCTGCTGCAAGGGACCTCCAGATATATGGCCATTTTGTGTGTCTGTCTTTATGTGGGTACTGGGTAGTTGAACCTGGGCCAGAAGGCTTTGCAAAGCAAGCACCTTTAACTTCTGAGCCATCTCTCCAGCCCCATCTTGTCACTTTAAGTGTGGCTAACCTATTTGTGTGCTTAATCAAAGGGAGCTTGAAAAATCAGGCAGTAGTTTTAATATTATATTTTCTCTAATCACTCTTTACCCCACTCACTGAGTTTCCTTTCCCCTATCTTCACTCTTTTCCTTGTTTCTTCCTCCCTTCCTTCCTTCCTTTCCTTTTTCTTTCTTTCTTTTGAGACAGGATTTCATGTAGCCCAAGCTGGTCTCAAACTCACTACATAGCCAAGGATGACCTTGAACTTCTGATTCTGCTGCCTCTACCTCCCTTGTGCTTAGATTAACGTCCTGTTTACATTGCTGCTGATCAAACCCAGAGCATTACAATACATGTCCAACACCCTACAAAGTAAGCTAGGTTCCCAGCCTGCTCTTTGCTTTATTATCTTATTTTTTTTTATTTTATGGTTTTTGATCAAACCAGAGTCTTGTATATGCTAAACACATGCTGGACCACTGAGCTATATTCCTTCCCAATCTTAATTATTAAACACAGGTCTTGGGCTGGAGAGATGGCTCATCAGTTAAGGTGCTTGTCTGCAGAGCCTAACAACCTGGGTTAAATTCTCCAGTACCCACATAAAGCCAAATGCACAGAGTAACACGTGTTTCTGGTGTTTATTTGCAGTGGCTTGAGGCCCTGGCATGCCCATTCTCTCTCTCTCTCTCCTTGTAAATAAATAAATAAATAAATAAATAAATAAATAAATAAATAAATAACATTGAACACAAGCCTTTGGCCTCATATTCTGAAGCCACTACTTATTTGGGTGACTAATTTGGATCTCTGTTTCTGACCGGCCTCAGAATGATTAGCCCAGCTCCTGCTTTTGACCTCATTGACCTTTAATAAATCAAATAAAATCCTGAGTATAAGGTGCTGTATGCACAGTGTGATTACATTTGATATTATTTCCATACTTCCTAAACCATCCAGAGAGAATTCCAGCTTCTTCATAAAATAAATCAGAATAGCTCCAAAGTGAAAAATAATGATCATGTCTTTTGTATATACTGCAAAAAGAAAAGTTCTATTTGCATATGTTTTTTGTATGTCACTAACTGCTCACCAAGTAGTCTATGTTGCTGGTAAAATAGGAATAAAGTTAATGTACAAGTGGACCATTTAGTCCTTTGTAAAGATCATATCACCAGAAGACAAACCCCTTAATGAAAACAATTTTATATGTGTTCATTTTAAAAGCTAAAGTGAGCACAGAAGGACATTAGTTGTTCAATTAAGACAAATTTGGTGGGGGGGGGGACATGTACAAGTCAAAGCCATTGTCTACTTAAGTGGCTAGTTGTTTTGACAATATTATATCCCATCATAAAACTAATGTGAGGCAGTTTGTGAGTGTTTCCTCTTAAATTTAGTCTCTAAATGAGGGTCCTCTTGGATAGAAGCTAACTCCATGGAAGGCTATTTATTTGATAGACCTGAGCAACATCTGTACCGTCATCATCCACTCTATGAGGCAGCACATCTCAGGACCTTGGACAGCACTTGGGCCAGCGCCCTGACTTCAGAGCATGCAAGGCAAATAGTAACTTGCATTGCAAAATTATATTAAGTTCTTTATAAAGACAATCCCATTGTTCAACACAATGACACCACGAGGCACATAATGTCATTTTTGTTCCCTTATAATTGAAGAAACTAAAACATAGAGACAACATTATCTTGCCAGTAAGTGACTACAACGAATTGTGGACCCAGGAAATCTGATTCCAAGCTAATATGTTTAACCACTGTGTTCGTCAGTTTTTAGTCACTGTGACAAGATCGCTGAGCAAAACAAAGGAGTAAAGATTAATCTAGGGCTGGAGAGATGGCTTAGCAGTTAAGACATTTGCCTGCAAAGCCAAAGGACCTAGGTTCGATTCCCCAGGACCCATGTAAGGTGGTGCATGCATCTCAAGTTTATTTACACTGGTTGGAGGTCCTGGTGTACCCATTCTCTCTCTCTTTCTCTCTACCTTCCTCCTTCTCTCTCTCTCAAATAAATAAATAAATAATAAAATATTTTTAAAAGATGTTCTCTTTAAAAAAAAAGATTAATCTGTACCCATGGTTTCAGTCCATCATGACAAGGAGGGTGTGGTGGAACAGAGACTGCTCACATCATAGTGTCCAGGAAGCGGAGTCATAGTGTCCAGGAAGCGGAGAGAGTGTACCTGCCTAGATGGCCTTCCTTTATTCCTCTTAGCTCCCAGCCTATGGACTGGTGCTGCCCACATTTCACTGTGGTCATCTGGTTTCCCTAACAACCAGGGTATATATGCAAAAGCCCTTATACTGTTAATTACATGTGGCTAGCCTTACCTCTTTCACTATACACTTATTTGCTTATATAATTTGTAGAAACTAAGTTTATGTAGCCAGGCATAGTGGTACATGCCTTTAATACCAGCATTTGGAAGGCTGAGGGAGGAGGATCACTGTGAGTTCAAAGCCAGCCTGAGTTCCAGGTCAGCCTGGGCTAGAGTGAGATTTTACTTCAAAGAAAATAAATAAGGTTGTGTCTACAAATCCTATTAATTGGTGAGTACAATTAAAAGGAAAAGCAAACAAAAATATATCCTCTATCAGTCTGTCTTCATAAGTATTCACACAGTTCTCTTCAGAGAGAGAGCATTTGCATCAACTTCCTGAGGAGATATTTTAAACTATAATTTTCAATGAACTTGGACAGCCTTGAAAGGATTTGGCAAAACTCAAATGCACTTGCAGTTCCTTAACATGCAAATAATGGACATGGATTAAATATTACCATAACCATTTACAACTCACATGGCCTCAAACTGCCATCTTTTCTTGTTTAAAAAATCAAAATACTATAATCACCTATAACATGTTTAAAACTGAATAAAAAGATATATATTTTATATGCATATAATCTTATATGCACTTATCATTAGTGGTGCTTGTTTCTTTGACTTTCTTGGAAACAAATATGGGAGCAGTCACAGTGTTATTTTAAACTTTTTATTGACAATTCTCATACATCTAGATAATGTACCATGGTCCTAATCCCCTCCCACCACATTCCTGTTTTCCTCTCCAAGATCCTCCCTCCACTGAATTCCTTCTTTTTTCCAACTAGTCTCTCCTGTATTTTAACATCATGAGTTTTTCCCCCTATTATACAGGCCTTATGTAGGTAGTGTCACCCACTGTGAAGTCAAGAATATGGGGGCCACTTTATGGCTGGAAGACTGTATTGTAATCACTCCTCCCCTTCCTTTGGATCTTTCATTTTTTTCTGCCACCTCTTCCAAAATGGTCCCTGAGCCTCAGAGGCTGAGCAGCAGTATTTCCAAAACAATTCAGAATAGCTTTGCAGAAGATCCTGCACCTGCATTGCTAGTCTTCCTCTTCTTAAAAAAAAAAAAAAAAAAAAAAAAAAACTCATAGACTTTTTTTTTTTTTTTGGAGGAGACACAGAGAGAGACAGAGAGAGAGGGAGAGGAAGACAGATAGAGATGGGTGTGCCAGCAGACTCTTAGCTGCTGCGAACGAAATCCAGATGTGTGCGCCCCCTTGTGGTCAAGTGTGCCCTTGCATCACTTTGCATCCGGCTAAACGTGGGACCTGGAGATTGGAACCGCTGGAGACTGGAACCAGCATTCTTTTAGGTTTAGGAGGTAGGCGCCTTAACCACTAAGCCATCTCTCTAGCCCACAAACTCATAGACTTTTGACAAAATAGAGGAAAAACTTTTTTCCTAAAAAAACTGGAAAGTCCATCTTCACCTATTACTGGTAAGTAAATGAGTCTGGCTAAACATGGGACCTGAAGAATCGAACGGGTGTTCTTAGGCTTGGCAGGCAGGTGCCTTAAATGCCAAGCCATCTCTCCAGCCCCTTACTTCAATCTTAAAACAAACGGAACAGTGAATAGTGTGCTCCCATTGCCCATGGAAATTACAGCTATGATAGTAAGAGAACTTGGTTCTTTGGCTGCCCTGTAGCACACATATTAGATAAGCTTGTGGAACAATTTCCATGAACTCCTTCCGTTACTGTTTGGAGATTTGTGGTTCACATATAAAATCAACTGTCTGGTGCATGCTGATTATTTTACTGCTGAGCTTCACCATCTGTTTCAGCCCAGAATCGTCAAAGATTTCTTAAATAATGTTGTAGAATGATATTTTAAGAGGCATTATCAATGGTCTTCCAATGCTTATTGACTAAAATGGAATTGAGGAGAGTGCTAGCCAGTGAGTCTCAGCAATTAAAGGACTTGCTGTAAATAAATATCATATGCACAGAAACGAGCCTTTCTTAACATGTTTAGCAAAGGGCAAAAACTAATATGTTCCAAAGTGTCTGAAGATTCATTCATAGGCACACCAATGCCCAGATTTCAAGAACTTAAAATATAGAATCTGAATGCAATAGTGCTGCCTTGCTAGAAAAACTATTTATCTAAAATACGGCATGAGATCTGTCAATAGCTACTGCAAAAAAAAAGATAGTATTTCCCAAATACTCACATGATCTCTCCATGGCAGTACCTTAAAAAATTATGATGGATGCAGTGCATATTTGAGTACTTTCCCCCCTAAAGATGAGCTAATATCTTCATTATCCATCGCCCATTCCTCTCTCAATTCAGCTAGGCCCATCTAACTAACTTTACCAACAGTCTCTGAAAGTCTTGCTTCCAGACTGGGGCAAGTTGGAGCTCGTACGCATTTTCCATCACTGCTCCCTAATGGAGGCAACCTTGGAGAGTGTGTGTTCCAGATGTTATAGAAGATGGACCTCTGCTTGGCCAATATTGAGCTGTGATAGGAATGAGAAGTACACTTTTATTGTGTTAAACCCCAGAGATTTCAGGGTTGTCTATCGCAATTAATAACTTTGAATAATGCCATCACAATTATCAGGTAGCACTGAGACTTCTCACCACTCAGGACAAATTTCATTTTCACCACTAAATTGGGCATGTCAAGAAAGTTTTTCTTATTTCAAAGGAAAGAAAATATCTGTACACACTCTATGACAGAGCCTTTAAAAATGATGCCAGTCACGAGGTTCTTGGGTGCTTTTCTTAAAAAAAATAAATAAACCAGGGCCCGGCGTGGTGGCACACGCCTTTAATCCCAGCACTCGGGAGGCAGAGGTAGGAGGATCGCTGAGAGTTCGAGGCCACCCTGAGACTACATAGTTAATTCCAGGTCAGCCTGGGCCAGAGTGAGACCCTACCTTGAAAAACAAACAAACAAACAAACAAACAAAAACCATTTAAAATATATGATGGATATGAAAAACAAACATTTCCACCAGATTATTGTTATTTTGGTCTTATTAGTAGGGTGGGAGAACAATGTTTAATTCCAGGAGCCCCAGACTGTGTCAAAGCCACCTCTCTTGCAAAAATTTCAGTGTCAAAAACATTGATTACCAACAGGGTCACATTCTGCAAAGGGATCCATTAGTGGATTCATCATTGTGTGAGCTGTATAGAGTACATTTTCACAAACTAAGCCAGATATAATGTCTGTGGGCATTGCAGTCTTATAAGACCACCATTGTTTACTTGGTCCCTTGTTGAGGGAAATATCATTATATAGTGCATGACTAACTTTGATGCATTGCTCAAGTGGGGTGAATCTTATGAACTAGATTCTAATGTAACGGGGAGCGGATGAACAGAATAGAAGGATAAAGGAATTCCACCTTTCAGCCAGTTTCTGTCAAGAACTATCTGCCCACGAAGGATGACTTGTAGAGGAAGCCTCATCATAATGACAAAAGGTATGTGTCATATTATCTTAGCCACAATATGTGACACACAATGAAGTCATCATCTTCAAGGAACCCTTGGCCATAAACTGCATGTGGTGACCCAGAACTGATCGCAGGATTGCAATGGTTGGAAATGACTGTGGCACGTATAAGATAACTCAGGAAAGAGACATGGCTAAGAAGCTTTGGTCAAAAATCTGTGTCAACTTCCTAGACCTACTCCAGAGAGAGAAGTCTCTGTTTTAAAGGGTATTTTTGAGTGCTCTTTTTGCCCCATTATTGGCTGAATTTCTATGTCTTCTTTTCTTCATATTGGCAGCCTTACTGTTGCATGAGAGCAGGAAAAAAAAAAAAGATTTCTGCCTTTGTGTACGGAGGACAAAACATGTGGCGGGAATCTATAGTTTCACTAGTGCCAGAGCAACTACAAGGTAGTATTTCCCCCACATAGGTTATAATTCTTGTAGATGGACACCCATTAGCCTAGTACTTCTACCCTCACATCCCTTCTTCAACCCCAGGAAAGAAGGACTGTCTTGTCAGATGTGTGATTTGAGAAACAAGAACTGAGCCAGTTTACCTGATAGTCTCTTTCCTCTTTGCTCTCTGACATTTGTCAGGTTGTAGACAGCACAGGCTGTGGTCCCCTTTTAGACACCTGCAAAAGCTCTGTCTTTTCAGAGAGGCTACAGCTTCTCTGTACCACTCCTGTGGCGTGAGTGAAGTGGTCTAATTCTTGGATTCAGCATGAGGAAATTCCCTCTCAGCAGACACCTAAGTCCCACCGTTCAATTTAACATTGTTTGCCTCGCTCTTTCGTCTCAGTTCAGAACTTGTTTGGGGATAATAAGCCAGTGAACTCAGACAATACATTCATCATTCCAAACATGGGAACTCAGACCATGAAAATTTCAGATTCTTTGTATTAAAGATAAAGAGGGAAAGGGAAGAGGGAAGGAAGAAGAGAAGGACATGGAGGAGAAAGAAGAACAGATGGAAGAAGAGAAGGAAGAGAAAGATGGGAGAGATTCACAAGAGGATGCAAAAACACTTCATGGAATTCAAGGCAAACAAACAAAAAGAGCTGCTGGGCCTTGGGAGGGAACTGGAACTAAGGACTGTCTCACTTCATCTTTACAACCCTGGACAGTGTTTTGTTCTTCTTTCTCGGCATGCTAGTATCTTGTACATTTCCATGCCACATTGAATTTGTTAGAATTTTAATTTAACTTATTTTCTTTACCGGGTTTAAAGTATCCCTTCACACCAATCTGAAATTCATTCTTTAAAAGGGACATCTTTCATCACACCTGTGGGTCGCAGGACACAGGTGAAATCAAACTGGAGCCAGAGTGGAAGCCTCCTTCCTGCTGTCTAGTTCTCGCAGTGCCGGAAGCGTTGTGCAGATTCCTGGCAGGGAAAATTGCTAACAGTATCACCCCGTGATGGAACCTGCATTCTCCAATATTGATCCACCAGGAAAGATGTACCCTCTAGGGTAATAGTGGCATGACTTTTATGAGGTTACCATCTGCTCTCTGATTAGATTGGAGGTCTGGTTCCTAGGCAGGAACTCATGCCTGGTGCTGAAAACCACATCAAAAACCCACGGGGTCCTTGGGAAGAATCTGCTATTGTGTTGCTAATCAGATGCATTGTCAAACTGCTTCCGAAATATTTGCCTTTATATCCACAGAAGCACTCTGCTCTCAGCCCTCAGCCCTTTTTCTTTTCTCTGTAGTGGATGGTGTTTAAGGCAGGGCATCATGATGGGTCAGAGTCTGAAAATAAGTGACTGCTGAGTGCTTGGCCCTACACAAGTCATATACACAGACCCCCTCCAGGGCTCAAGGGACATCACAGAAGATGTGACATGTCAGAGGTACAACTGAGGCCCATGCCACAGATGGTGGTGATGCACGCTGAAATAGGCATCCATCCCATTGGGGTTCAGGGCTCTGCCTAGTATACTAGAGCCCTATCTGCAAGCAGTGGCCTGGTGACAGCTGTGCTGTCTAGAAAGCGGGAGGCAGAGAGTGGAGATAGCCACTGGCTATCAAGGCTGATGCTGAGCTGGGTCACACCTGAGCCTCACAGCCGTGGGCACCTGCATCCCCTCAGGAGGAAGACAGAATAGTCCGGGCCCTCTCCAAGGCTCGAAACGCTGTAACTAAAACTCACATTGTCCCACTGGGGTGCAAACTGCTGCCTAAGGCCAAGGAAATCAAGATGCTTCCTTGTGACCTCTGACCTAGGAATGGGGCCTTCAGTTTCTAATAGTTGCTAAAATGGAAGGTCTGGGCGGAGAGATGGCTTAGAGGTTCAGGTGTTCCCCTGCAAAGCCAGAGGATCCCAGTTTGACTCTCCAGGACCCACGTAAGCCAGATGCACAAGGGGGCGCATGCATCTGGAGTTCATTTGCAATGGCTGGAGGCCCTGGCATGCCCAGTCTCTCTCTCTCTCTTCCTCTCCCTCTCCCTCTCCCTTTCTCTCTCTCTCTCTACCTCTTTATCTCTCTCAAATAAATAAAAGTATTCTTTTAAAAAATGGAAGTTCTGGTGCTGGGCTACAAGACAAAGTCCTTTGCTCGTTTTTGTGCTCTGGTCCCCAACGGGTGGAGTCCTGCTGCCTGAGGTTGGAGAGGGAGTAAGGAGACCATTACTCAGTGGACAGGCTGTGGTAGTTTGAATATATTGTCCCCCAATATATTCAGTATTTTATTAGTTTATAGTTTGCATCTGCAATCACCTTGCTAGAGGCAAGGTCACTGGGGGCCCGGTCTTAAGGTGTGGTGATGGGTTTGAGATTCCATTGTAAAGATATGCAAATGTGTCTAGCAGGAGTTCCTGAAGTCTGCTGTGTGACCTTTTGGCTGTAGTTAGTTTTGCTCTGTGTGCTGTGGTGGCTGGTTGGCTTTTGCTCTCTCTGCTTGGCCCTGTGAAGGCCAGTTGCTTCTCCTGCCATTATGGAACTTCCCCTGGATCTGTAAGCTTCAATAAATAATATCCCTTCCTCCATAACTGTGCCTGGTCTGGAAGTTCATCTCAGCGAACCTGAAGCTGTCTGCTACAGTAAAGTGGTACCGAGGAGTGTGGGGTGAGATGAACCTGACCGTGTGGATATTTGTCTTTTGGAACCTTTGTTTTGGAGGAATGGGCATGGACTTGGTGCTTGCAACTGAAGATGCCTTCTGGAGTGGTAAGCCAAGTTTTATGGACTGTTCTGATGAGAGTTTGAGAATGCTAAATGCAGACAGTATTGAACTTGGAGGCTTGGCTTATGAGATTTCTAAGGGGAAGGAAAGACTGCAGAGGACTTTGTTGGAACTGGGCTACTGGCATAAGGGATGGCTACGTTCCGCTATCCAGGGACAGAAAGTTTGATCAAGGTTAAACTTGTAATGGACTGATGTGCTTGGCTGAAGATATCGGACTGAGATTTTAAGATTTTAAGTTGAAAAACCTCAAGCAAGTTAAAAGCAGAGGCACTGAGATGGTTTTAGGTTACTGGAGCTTCTATTGTCAACGCATTAGCAATCTTAAGGAAGGTGGAAGGAAGGTGGCCTGACTTGATTTACATTAAAACAATGGAGAGGATGCCTGAAGAAAGACTGTTAGAAATGCAAATTCTTGGAAAGAGCTGACTGGAGAAGGAACCTGCTTTTCAAGGCTATGATTTATTTTGTCCCTGGATTTAGAATATGGCTGTGTCCTGCACACCTGGTATTGGTTTTGGAAGCATGAAAAATGCATAGAATGGTCATGAGTTGCACACGGTTCCAGGAGCCACTGCTGAGATGCGGCATGAGGGAGGGCATGAAGACCTTCAGGAATCGGCTGGAAGAGCCTTTGGAAGATGGACCGTGGTTTGCATGGAGACCTGAAGATGTTTTGGATATACCAGGACTGTGCAAAAGGGCTACCATGGAGTGCAGTGTTGGCATGTTATGAAAGTTTTCCCTGGTGACTCTGCCCAGCTGGAGGGGCAGAATTGGAAAACATGGAGACTGTTAGTCTCTGGTTATATTGAACTTGAACTGCAGAAGTTTGATGACGGCTGATGGTGGTTGAGTTTGCATGTTATAGTCTCTCCTTGCTATGCCTTATACCACTTAAAAATGTTTACTCTGTGCCTTTACATGTTGAAAGTATTTAACTTGTTTGATTTTACTCACTATCTTAAGATGACCAAGACTGTGAGAACCTTTGAAATTGGACTGAGTACAATTTACAATGTGTGATAGTTATAAATCTATTGGGGACCAGGAGCTAAATATATTGGGGGCCAGGGGCGGAATGTGGTAGTTTGAATATATTGTCCCCCAATATATTCAGTATTTTATTAGTTTATAGTTTGCATCTGCAATCACCTTGCTAGAGGCAAGGTCACTGGGGGCCCGGTCTTAAGGTGTGGTGATGGGTTTGAGATTCCATTGTAAAGATATGCAAATGTGTCTAGCAGGAGTTCCTGAAGTCTGCTGTGTGACCTTTTGGCTGTAGTTAGTTTTGCTCTGTGTGCTGTGGTGGCTGGTTGGCTTTTGCTCTCTCTGCTTGGCCCTGTGAAGGCCAGTTGCTTCTCCTGCCATTATGGAACTTCCCCTGGATCTGTAAGCTTCAATAAATAATATCCCTTCCTCCATAACTGTGCCTGGTCTGGAAGTTCATCTCAGCGAACCTGAAGCTGTCTGCTACACAGGCTAATATAGTCAGTGGTTCCATCTGCAATTATCCACCAGCACTGAGTGTACCAGATTTCTTCTCGGTGGGCTTACTCCTGTGTTTCAAGTCTCAAGTGTGGTCTTAATTCTCTCCCTCTGCCAGGCAGGAGGCTGCTTGAGGTTGAAGTGACATAGGGAACTCCTTCTCTGCCTTCTTCAATATGGCTTTCACATTGTTTGATTAAAAGCAGACACCATAGTTTCTCACTTGATTTCCTTAGTTTTTAGAGAGGTTCTTTCATTCGTGAATAACTGTTCAACTTGGAGTGACTCTTACTCGGCAGCCATTTTGCTCCACTTTTCTCTCCTGATTTTTTAAAAAAATTTTTGTTTATTTTATTTATTTGAGAGAGAGAAAGGTGGATAGTGGGAAAGAGGGAGGGATGGAGGGAGAGAAAGAGAATGGGTATTCCAGGGCCACTGCAAACAGACTTCTGATGCATGTGCCACTTTGTACATCTTTCTGACATGCGTCCTGGGGAATCAAACCTGAGTCTTTTGGCTTTTCAGGCAAATGACATAATCACTAAGCCATCTCTCCAGCTCTAACTTTTTAAAACTGAAGTTCACACTAGCAATATTTCCTATCTCCTTATATATTTGCTTTTATCCAAAAATATTATTTGATCAATAGTATTTTTAGCTTATAAGATCTCTTTGTTCTCTTAGCATTCCTTTTACATAACAACTTGTTCTTAATTTATGGACATATTTTATTAATTTAATATTAAATTAAATATTATTATATACTCATGGAACAAAATCCAGGTAAAGAAATGGATAGTGAAGACGCTAGCTCATTCTCATCTAGTTCTCAGTCATAAAAATAAGCAGTTATTAATTTTTAATGTATTCATTCAAAGAAATCTCATGCATTTAAAAAACTTTCCCTTAAAAGTACATTTTTGTACTTGTTTGAAAAGACAATTTGAGTTTTGTTTTTCTTTTCTAATTTTAATTTTTATGTGTTTCCTAAATTATCTCATATTTATTGGGGAATCAGATGTTCCTCTTTCTCTGGGATTTTCCAATCCATTCTGTTCCTGGTCTTTTTCATGTGATTTTGTTTTTATACAGTAATAACTTAAATACCTAAGTAAAAATGAAGTAGACTGCTTTGTTTTCGGGGTATCAGATATGGATTTCTTTGCATGGCGTGAGTTCCTAACTATTCTTAACCCTGAGTAGAAAAGTCACTTGTTCATGTGTGGTAATGGACAGAGAGAGAGAATGGATGAAATCAACACGTGGTATTTATGTCAGAATAGGTGGTGACCTAGATCCTGAGCAGATGAATGAGTGGAATCTAGAACCCATCCAGGATCCTTACCCCCTTCAGAGAATTTGTTCTTGTGTCCAATTCCGATTAACAGCACGTTTTCCTTTTCACTTCTCACTCCCACATTCTGCTCAGCCCGGAGTTTGCTTTGGGTCCCTCCATACTATGTCCTTTGCATCTCTAGAGGAGAATTTAGGGCCATACCTTCCACAGACTCATAGCAATCACTGTCATCTCTAATCTACTGGTGATCCCCCTAGCAAACTGTCCTGAGGAAAAGTTGCACATTGGTCATTGAATCAGTACAAGGCCTCCAATCTGCCCTGTTATGATATTTGTTTAATAATCCGTGTGAAAGGATATGCCATGCTGGAGGTGGGTACTTCTCTACAGAAAGGTATTTTTTTTTAATGGAAGAGGATTGTCAATCTGTCTTCATAGCTTTAGAGGTATATTTTGGGGAGGCCTAGGACAAGAGAGGGAAGATATGCTATTTTTATGTATTTGTTTCTGCATACCTCCCCACTCTCCATATGTGGGATTGGTATTTTCATAAGAGACACCTGGCAGCCCTGTCTGTTCCAGGACTTTGCATTAATAGGAACAAGCAAAATGAAGCTGCAGCTATGATTTTCTTCCTCACAAATAAAGTATCTCTCAATGGTTGCAGCATTTTGGAATTATCATAGTTTTATCTCCATGGGATAATTTCTTCTTTTCTATTTTGAGGTATGTTCTTCTCTTCTTCTGATAGAAGGAACTTCAGTCATCTGGCTTCTAGCAACACTATAAATTTAGAAGGAAAGAACAAACTTTAGAAGTTGCAAAACAGCTGATTAACAGTAATGCTGTGGCCTTATTAAGTTGAGGGATGTCACGCTGTTTACCCAATTCACACATACTTATTGATTTAGTGTTTTGTAAATTTAGCTCTCTTCAGTCTCAGCTGATGTGTGGGGTACATATTCCAACCAGACTGATAGTTATGCCATAAGTGAGAAATAACTTGATAATTTATGAGTGGTGAAAACCCAAAGACAAACAGGTTTTCCCTCAGGAAAGGAAGAAACACATGCAGCACCCTTTAGACAACTCTCTTCCGTGACACTTCCATTTGAGGAAAGTGTACAGTCGCTGCTGGAGAAGCAGGAGAAAGAACTCCACCACTTGGTCAACCACCCTGTCCTTTTACGTGCCCTGTCTGAGAGAAATAGACCTAAGTAATGGATTTTCTTCGTCCCTTTTCTTGGCTTCTATACATAGGTTTAGTCTATGCTAATGAGGAAATCTAGGAATCTAGACTGGAATGTCTGAAGGTACAGAGTGGCTGAACCACAGAGATGTCATTTTGAGGGCTTAACTGACGAAAAGGTCTTATGTGACATTTGGGATGCACCTCCTTTTACTCCCTGTTTCCATATGACTACAGAGCTCTAGTTTTTCTTAAACAAGGAAGGTGGATTTGGGTACAAGGGACCAAGTTCTTTTAGTGGACAGAAGGCCTTTGTTTGGGAAAGAAAGTCAGGGAAGAGTTGCTTGGAACAGCATGCGAATGAATGCCCATCCAAGCAATTGTCTTGACTTAGGCCAAGTGGTGATTGTTTAGGTGGCATTTCATCAGATGGAAAATGTGCATGGAGCAGTCAAGTAGGTCAAATAGGCCAAAATAATGGCCTTCTTCCGTGCACAGACATATGCACACACGCTCACATGGTCCACATTCTCACATGCACATGCTCAGAGATGAATATGGCAAATACTAAAAATATTAAGAAGCAGCAGAGAGTCCCCCCCCTCAACACTCTCCTCTTTACTCTGTGCAAATTTAGAGAAGTCTATGGATTCCCAAAGAGTACATGAGCCAGACAGTTGTTCTGCAATGCACAGGTCTCTATCCAAACTGCCTTACCCTACAGTAGCACGAGGTTTTCGGAGGAGAGCGGGGCTTTGATGCAGAACACCAGCTTCCTCGGCTCAGTTTTTGGTTTGACTAGCCCTCACTGAAGATATGGAGATTAAAATCAGGAAGATGATTCAGAGATGGATATGGGGCAGCAATTCTGGAAACATCCAGTACATGTTAAATTGCTTTTAAAATACCCAACACTATTCCTTGGAAATGATGATCAATCATTCATAGTTCTCAGCTCTGGCTGACAAATGCTTTCATCTGAACAAGTTCCTGAGATTTCCTTTGGTTGATTTTCATTTAATCATATTAAAGTTCATTCTTTTTTATAAAATAATTTTTTTTTACTAAGAGGTTTTAAAGAAAGCTACAATCTCAAATTTAAAAGGTTTTAAAGAAAGCATGGATGGAGGGATGGCTTAGCAGTTAAGGTATTTGCCTGCAAAGCTAAAGGACCCAGGTTCAATTCCTCAGGGCCCACGTTAGCCAGATACACAAGGGGTTGCATGTGTCTGGAGTTCATCTGCAGTGGCTGGAGGCCCTGGCATGCCCATTTTCTCCTCTCTCTCTCTCTCTCTCTCTCTCTCTCTCTATTTATCTATATATCTCACCCTTTTTCTCTGTCAAATAAATAAAAATAAAATACTTAAAAAAGAAAGAAAGCTACAACCTCAAAGCTCCCTTTCACCTTAAAGTCATTATGAAGCTACTATGTGACAATCCCTTAAAATCCTAAGACGTCCATTGCTTACCTAAGAGTCTGTGAGTCCTTGGGAGGATTTTGTCTATTTAAGAGTTTGTTACTCTCCATCTTAAATCATTCTGAGGTCTTAACCAAATCTTACATCAACAGCCTAGATATGATCTTTGCCTGGAAGCTATTTATTTTTTTAATTTTTTTGTTTATTTATTTGAGAGTGACAGAGAGAGAGAGAGAGAGAGAGAGAGAGAGAGAGAGGCAGATAGCCAGAGAGAGAATGGGCACTCCAGGGCCTCTAGCAAATGAACTCCAGATGCATGCACCACCTTGTGCATCTGGCTTATTTGGGTACTGGGGAATTGAGCCTCGAGCCAGGGTCCTTAGGCTTCACAGACAAGCACTTAACCACTAAGCTATCTCTCTAGCCCTGGAAGCTATTTCTTTCTCTCTCTCTCTTTTTTTTTTTTTTTTTTTTTGGTTTTCAAGGTAGGGTCTTGCTCTAGCTCAGGCTGACCTGGAATTCACTATGTAGTCTCAGGGTGGCCTCGAACTCACGGCAATCCTCCTACCTCTGCCTCCCAGGTGCTGGGATTAAAGGCGTGTACCACCACGCCTGGCTTCCTGGAAGCTATTTCTTAATTGAATATTTTTCCAATTCTAAGAGATTGCGAAGAGACAGTTTTTCTTCAAATGTAAAAACTCCTGTCTTCTTTATATTTCCTATAAATTTTGTTTAAAACCAAGCAGATGCTTTTTTAGTTTTCTATTTCTGTATACAGTTCTGCCCTCATAGCACATTTTGTTCAACAGTGGATTATGTGTGGTACTGGTCCCAGGGGCCGATGCTATGGTGCAGCAGGCAAGAGCACTTGCGGCACAGGCATGAGGACCTGCGTTTGATCCGCAGAACCCACATACAAATCTGCGAACAGCTGCACAGGCTTGTAACCCTAGGGCTGGGGGAGATGGGATGATCATTGGGGTTCCCTGATCAGCCAATCTAACCCCAAAACAGGGAGCTCCAGGTTCATGGAGAGATTTTTTTGTTTCAGGAAAACAAGATGGAAGAATATTAGAAAAACGTCTTGCTCTGGCATACACATGAAAATACACGTCTACACAAATACACACATAGACACACAACATACTACACACAGCAACAACCAAACCAGTGGTTCTGTACCATTATGTCATCTGGTGACGTTGTTGCCCATCTTATTTTGTATTAGTACAGTCTATGAAGTTTGCCTAACGATAAAATCATTCAACAATGGCATTCTCAGAATGAGCACTTATTTTTAAGCAATGCATGGCCGTAACAAAGTGTCACAAATTAACAGCTTAAATACAAATTTATATTCCTGACAATTTCTGTGGACTAGGAGTCTGCTGGGGCTCCTCTGGATCTTCACAAAGTCTCACATGACTGAAGGCAGCATGTTAGCCAGCTGCTGCCTCATCTGGAAGTTCAACTAGGGAAAAAAAAAAAACCTGCTTCCAAGTTCCCTCATGTGAATGGCAGAAGTTATTTCCTGGGGCTGTACGGATGTGGTCCTTCTTTTGTGTTGCTCTTTGTACTTGGAGAGTACTTTTAGGTCTTTGCCATGCGGCTGCTTCATATCTCTTTTTTTATATTTATTTATTTATTTGACAGAGAGAGAGGACGGAGAGAGAGAGAGAGAGAGAATGGCAACCCCAGGGCCTCCAGCCACTGCAAATGAACTCCAGATGCATGCACCTCCTTGTGCATCTGGCTAATGTGGGTTCTGGGGAATGGAACCTGGGTTCTTTGGCTTTGCAGGCAAACGCTTTAACCACTAAGCCATCCCTGCAGCCCTGCTTCCTATCTCTTTATAAAATGGAACCGGTCCCTTCTCAGAACTCACTCAACTGGGTTAAGTCCCTATAGGATAATCTCCTTTTGATTAATTCAGAGTTAACTGATTAAGAACTTTAACCACACCTGTAAGAGTCATCCAGCGAAATGTGTCCCACTGATGGGTACAATGCTGGGAGGATGGCCGTGGGGGATAGTTAAGATTCTGCCCAGCACAGTTGCTGTTTGGTACATCTCTCTTCTCCCATTTGACTTCAGGCAGCCAAAAGGTCTTAGGCAGAAACATTAGTGCTGTACATGGAAGCTCAATTAACTAAATCATCCATTGACTTTATATTCATTTTATTTTCTATTCATATAAGGGCATCATTTTCTCTAGCTTCCAATCTTCCTTTCAGCCCTTTCTGGCAGCTTCTTTGGGGCCTCTAAGGCTTCTGCTAACACCATTCTTAAGCCTTTAAGTTTTTCACTAGCGTTTTCCTCGTGCCTCTTCCATCTTCCATCAACCATCAGTCCCAAATCTGATGACATATTTCAGGATTTTCTGATGGAAGCTAATTTAAGTCAGTAGGCTTTACAGTAGCTTGCTATACTTCTTGGGTTAAAGAATGTGGATTTTAGTACTTATACCATGTTTGGTACTGCTGCCATCTGAAAATCCTGAAATGGTATCATTGGCTTTGGGACTGAACACGCGTATTCACTGTGGTAGTTTGAATGTGACAGTTTGATTGTATGGTCCCACAGACTCAGGCGTTTTATTAAAATTGAGCCCCTACAGGAGGCATGACAGTGAGGAGCAGGTCGTGGAGTCCAGCCCTAAGGTGTGCTTGTGGGTGGATCTTAAGTCCAGCCCTAAGGTGTGCTTGTGGGTGGCATGTGGAGAGCAAGTTGAGCTCTGGAGGTTTTGTGGTGCTGGCTGGTTGGTGGTGTCTCTCTGCTTGGATCTATGGAAGTGAGCCAGCTTCTCTGCCAAATGGATGGTGTTCCCCTGGATTTTATAAGCCCAAAAGCAACCCCTTCTTCCCATAAACTGCTTCTGGTTGGATGTTGTCCCCAAAACATGAAGCTGACTGCCACAACATATCAAATACCTTGGAATAACACTAACCAAGGATGTGAAAGACCTATATAATGAAAACATAAAAACACTCAAGAAAGAAATTGAGGAAGAGAGCCGGGCGTGGTGGCGCACGCCTTTAATCCCAGCACTCTGGGAGGCAGAGGTAGGAGGATCGCCCAGAGTTCGAGGCCACCCTGAGACTACATAGTTAATTCCAGGTCAGCCTGGACCAGAGTGAGACCCTACCTTGCAAAACCAAAAAAAAAAAAAAAAAAAAAAAAAAAAAAAAAAAAAAGAAATTGAGGAAGAGACTTGAGCAAATGGAAAGACATCTCGTGCTCCTGGATATTGTGAAAATGGCAATTCTACCAAAAGCAATATACAGATGTAATACAATACCAATAAACATTCCAATATCATTCTGCAAAGAGATAGAACAAATGATCTCAAAATTCACATGGGCCAGGTGTGGTGGTGCACGCCTTTCATCCCAGCACTTGGGAGGCAGAGGTAGGAGAATTATTGTGAGTTTGAGGCCAACCTGAAACTACATAGTATATTCCAGGTCAGCCCAGGCTAGAACAAGACCCTACCTCAGAAAAAAAGTAAACAAAAAAATTCATATGGTGTGGCAGCAGGTCTTGGATATCCAAACAAATTCTCAGGAAAAGAAATATCTCTGGAGGTATCACCAATCTAAAGCTAAATTACAAAGCCATAGTAATAAAAACTGCATGGTACTGGCATAAAAACAGAACTGTAGACCAATGGAACAGAATTGAAGACCCGAACCTTAGGTCAAGTAGCTGACTTGGCATCTATGTCTTGAAAAAAGTTCGATTTCTCTATATAAATGATATCTCCATTAAGAATTTTAAAAGTTGTTTTTTGTTCTTTAAAGAAAATTAATGAACCCATTTACATCTGGATATAAAGACATATACCACTATAATAATATTTATTGAGCTTTTTTTTTTTTTTTTTTGAAGTAAGGTTTCACTCTAGCTCGGGCTGACCTGGAATTCACTATGTAGTCTCTGGGTGGCCTTGAACTCTTGGCAATCTTCCTACCTCTGCCTCCCAAGTGCTGGCATTAAAGGTGTGTGCCACCATGCCCAGCTTATGGAACTTTTTTTTGTATCAGACACTGAACTAAATTCTTTACATTGGTAGATTTTTCTTTGTTTTTTTAAAAATATATTTTATTTATTTGAGAGAGAGAAAGTGGCAGAGAGAGAGAGAGAGAGAGGAAGAGAATGGGCATGCCAGATTCTCCAGCCACTGCAAATGAACTTCAGACACATGTGCCCCCTTGTGCATCTGGCTTACGTGGGTCCTGTAGAATCAAACCGGGGTCCTTTGGACTTGCAGGCAAATGCCTTAACTGCTAAGCCATCTCTCCAGCCCCTTTTCTTTGTTTTTTTTGAGGTAGGGTCTCACTCTAGCCCAAGCTAACCTGGAATTCACTACGGAGTCTCAGGCTGAACTCACAGCGATCCTCCTACCTCTTGGAGTGCTAGGATTAAAGACGTACAACACCATGCCTGGCTACACTGATACAGTTTTGAAAACTTAAAGCACTATACAATCTAGGTTATGCCATTATCTCCATTGTCTTCTAATTTACCCAATAGTGAGCTAAAAATCAAGCGATCAAACAAACAACAACAACAAGAAAAACAAACAAAACAACAACAACAAAAAAAAACACCAATTTGTTGGAACCACAAATCAGCTTGGAATTCTGTGATTCCAAACTTAGCCCACAAAATTATGGCACAAAACCCACCTATATTCAAGAAATATTTATTTCAAAATATTTTAAAATAAGAAATGAAACAGAGAAGATATTTTGCCCAAATTTTATTTTCATAATAAGATTTTAGAAATAAATCTCTTTCACCAAATTTTATTTTCACCATAAGATTTTTAAAACAAATCTCTCTCTTTCTCTCCAAAAGCAGTAAAAACTCTGCTGGTAGGAATTTTTCTCATGATAGCCCTTTTCTCTCAGGTAAGCAATGGCCTTTCAAGTCAATATTTACTATGATTGATTGGAATCAAAACATACAGTAAGGCCAACCGAGAAAGGAAGCGTCTCTATATCAAAGAACTTTGATGTAGATAAAGAAGAAAATGATTAATCCCGGGGGAAACAGAAATTTGATCCCATGTTTGCCCTCCAGTGAATGGTAGTGGACATGTAACCAAGGAAGAGTCATTAAAAGGAATGTGAGACTTCAGGCCTCACTTGGATCAATACATTAGCCCTCCTTGTGTTTGTAAAAGCTTGTTTGTCTCTGAGCCGGACTGGATAGGTTCTGTTCACACATCTCACAATACCCCACACTTTCTACTCATTAAAGCCCTAAAGGCTGAACTCCAGATAGTCCAGCCATCAAGTATTCACCTATCACCAAAATATATACATTTTTATTAGAAACACTAAGATGGTTTATGCATATGTGCATCAGAGACTACCACAGAAAGAAAGAACAGGACATATCTTCAAAGTACTTTTTTAAAGAAAATACTACTTTGCTGTTTGTCCTTCTGCATGTATTTGCTTGTTATATAAAATTATATTTAATAAACCCTTTATGAATATAAATGACATCTAGGTTTCTCTAGTGGATATTTAGGGTTATTCGTCTTCTCTGCCCCTCCTGATAGCAACTGCCAAGGGAGAGTTGTGCCAGCCTAGAGACCTAATGAGAGCCCGTCTCGATTACTGCTGATAGAACTGGAGTTTCTGCCAGAATTGCTTCTGTAGAAAAGAGGAGGAATGGTACCCAAGTGCCTCTTCCCCACGGCATGTTGGCTTATCCATACCTTTCAACTCATACACAGATTCCATCTAATTCTTATCCTTCGGTGTTCTCAGAGGAGACCACTATCTGCATTGGAAACAGGAAAATATATGTTCGGGCCCCAATCTTCTTATCTTGGAGTCTCCACACAGCCACCTACTAGCTGTGTAAGTTTGGGGGTGTTATTTAATATCCTATGTCATACCTTCTTTCCAGGAATGTTTGAACAACAACAATAATAGTGTCTATCCTGTAGCGTGGTTATGCGGAGTAGACAATGTTTCTTAAATTAACTCATCTGTTGTTTGACTGCCCCCAGGGTGGTTGCATAGATTAATTCTCCCAAATGTATATATGTATATATGAAATAGGATAGGCAATATTTACAAGCAGAGAGAGAGAGAGAGAAAAGAGACAGAGAGAATGGGCATGCCAGGGCCTCCAACCACTGCAAACAAACTCCAGACACAAGTACCCCTTGTGCATCTGGCTTATGTGGGTCCTGGGGAATTAAACCTGGGTCCTTTGGCTTCACAGGCAAACGCCTTAACCACTAAGCCATCTCTCCAGCCCCGATAAGCAATTTTATATAGACTCTGAAAAGGCTAGACTTGACCAAAAAGGCATCTTGCCTATTTCTCCAATTTTTTCAGAATACTATCTATAAATGCCATCTGCCTCATCCTTGTGGCTTCATTCTCCATTGTCTTTTCTTTTATTTATCAGTTTTTGTTAGAGAAAGACTATGAACAACTTAAAGTAGAAAGTCTGTCTTTGAGTCCTTCCGTGCAGTGATAATACTTCCTGTCTCTTCTGCTAAGGCAATTCCCTCCCAACGGCGGGCAGCCAAGGCTATCTGTAGGCGGCAATCTCCTAGTTGTTATATCAGAATGCCCACCACACTAGTGAAGTTAGTAAGAGATATAATAAGCATAGAAGATAAATCTAATCCTTCCTCCACTTTCCTAGCCGTCCCTTAGTCATAGCGTAGGCTTTCTTAGGTTGGATACATTGGATGACCTCTGAAAGTTGACCTTGTTTATTTTCAGCCCATGAATCAATGGCGGCTAGTAGGCTTCCCTGGGCAAACAATTATGACCCGTGCTAACCAAAGATAAGTTTCTGTTTGAGGAACCTTGCTTAATTACAGATTCGAGGAATCCTACAGGTGGCTCCCATGCTTTATCAGACTCCAGAGGCGCTGACGGAGAGCTGTTGCAGAACTGGCTTCGCAACTTAAAAATAAAATAAACCTGTGAGAAACTTTGAGCAGGAGCAGAGGGTTAGATCTGGGGTGGGGTGGGTGGCGAGATGTGCTCTGATGCTCTAAATTGGGACTGACTGTCAGGAATTCCTCTAGGTGTTCTTTTATCATCCCAGCATTGCCCTCAGCACAATCCTTTCTTTCTCTGCTCCAACCATGGGGCAAGCGGGATAGCATCCTGGAAGCTTTGGCACCTACAGTTGGTCTGGCAGAACACACCGAAGCCCGATGCTAACAACATACTTGGATATTTCTCATAGCAGCTGCTCCTGAACAGAAGGACTGAACTAGAGGGCAAAAAAGGGACCCAGCAGTGGCTTAATGCTACATGTCAACACAAGGGCATAGGTTTCCTCATCTCCTGACTCCCCTGCAGTAGCACTTCCCTGAGCCTGACCGTCTTTCCCTCTCTCTCCTGGAAGACGTTAACTAACTTCATACTAGTGAAGGTTCCTGCAGGAACCAGAAACTGATCATTTGAGGAACACTCAAATGATACAAGAGCCTTTCTGTGGGTAATATGACCCAATATCTGAAGGTGGAGAAAAAGTAGGTGGTATCAGGACTTCGAGGAGAAAGTCATTTGGAGAGGGGCTGTCTTGATGGGAATGATGGGGATACATCTGGCAGCACAGAGAGAGAAGACAGAAGTACTTTTAACCTCACATCGTTCCCCCTCAGCCCTCTTCATGTGGAGCTTCTCAGTGGCTGAATCCAATGGGAAGGCTGAGGGCAGGGAGCCTGTGTTGCTTCGAGGGAAGAAGCAGATAAGTTAGGGTCCTGGGGGACAATCAGAAGGCTTCCTGAATACAGTCTTCTGATAATCCTGGTATCTTGTGAGCATAAACACTATAAAATGAAAACAAAAACAAAAAAAGAAAAAAAAAAACCATGAGCCCAGAAAGCAGGATTAAAGAAATAGACAATAACTTTAAATCAAACAATATATAAAGAAGTGTATCTCAGAGTTACGAGAGGGAATATTAGGAATATGAGGCAGAACAAAACAATTCAGAAAAAAAAAATAGCCAGGAGGGTGTTTGCGATGGAGAAAAATACCAAAATAAACAGCTTCAATAGCAGAGTGGGTGCAGTCCAAGAATAATTCGTGAGCTGGAAGAGCACACCAGGGAACTCTTCCAGAAGCTTTGAGAATGGATAAAGAGGATAAAGAAGTGAAGAAAAGCTAGAAGATAGGAGAAAAAAGTCAGACCATCCGGTGGGAGCCCCCAGGTTCAGATAAAGACTAAACAGAAGAAGAGCAAAGAAAAAGAAGTATTCAAGGTTCCAACACAAGATTGATAGTGCTGAACAGGGAACAGAAGTAAAACTCACCCTAAACACAATATGGTGAAATTCAAAGAAAAATAAAATCAGATCTCTGAACAGTAAAACCATGTGGAAGAAGACTACACATATATAATCTTTTTAAAGAACTGAAGGAAGGGCTGGAGAGATGGCTTAGCAGTTAAGGCGCTTGCCTGGGAAGCCTAAGGACCCATGTTAAACTCTCCATGTCCCACGTAAGCCAGATGCACAAGGTGACGCAAGCATGAAAGATTACACATGTGCACAAGGTAGCACACGTATCTGGAGTTCAATTGCAGCAGCTGGAGGTACTGGTGGGCCAATTCTCTTTCTCATTCTCTCTCTTTAAAAAGGCCATTCTGTTGCGCTTGCCTCAAAAACAAATTTTAAAAAAGAACTGAAGGAAAACAATTTTCTGCCTTGAGCTTGATAACCAACTATTGCTTGAATGTAACAACAAGATAAAAATGTTCCTAAAGGGTTGAAGACATGGCTTGGCAGTTAAGGCATTTGCCTGCAAAGCCAAAGGATCCAGGTTCAATTCCCCAGGACCCAGATTAGCCAGATGCACAAGAGGGCACATGCATCTGGAGTTCGTTTGCAGTGGCTAGAGGCCCTGGCATCTCTCTCTCTCTCCCTCTTTCTCTGTTAAATAACTAAATATTTTTTAAATGTTCCTCAACTTTACTTATCTCAGAAAGTTTGCTATACCAACATCCTCTTGAAGAAACACAAGGACCATGTACTCCAAAAAGAAAATATACTAATGCAGGGAGACATGATAAAATATAAGAAGGAAAGATAATTAAGAACAGAGTAAAGGGAGCTGGAGAGATGGCTTAGCAGTTAAGGCACTTGTCTGCAAAGCCAAAGGACCTCGGTTTCATTCCCCAGGACCCACATAAGCCAGATGCACAAGGCGGTGCATACATCTGGAGTTTGTTTGCAGTGGCTGAAGGCCCTGGTGTGCTCATTCTGTCTATCTGCCTTTCTCCCTCCCTCTCTCTCTCTCTACTCTCTCTCAAACAAATAAGATAAAGTTTGTTTGTTTTTTTAAAAAAGAACAGAGTAAAGTTTTATTTTTGTTAAGATATGACCACGACAAAACAACAAATTTATATATTTATTTTCTGATGCAGAAGAATGCAAAATGGAGTAGTATCAGAATTCTATCAATAGATGCAGGAACCTATACGAATTTGATGCGTATTAGTGGTAACATCACAAGGAAAAGGGAAAGGAAGAATTAGTATATATAACTGGAATCTATGCAGAAAAAAAAAAAAAAAAGGGGTGGCCTGAAACTCCTTTGGTAGCTCTGCTTTTTACCAGGAAGAGAAAAACAAGGATGGCTTTCTAGGTGGAACTACACCAATTCGCATTAGAGTGAGGTATACCTACACATATCAACACCCAAACAAAAGCAGCAGTGGCTGAAACAAGGTAGAAGCTTATTTCTCTCTATGGTAAGGGAAGTGCAGAGGTGGAATTCAGGCATGGAGTTCCAATTCCACGGTATCTTAAAGCCTTCTTGTCTTTACTGTCTTACTGGTGTTCCCAAGAAACAAATGAGTTTTGAGAGGCAACTAACCAGAACTGACTACCAAAAAGTAAGTGCTAAACTGATTTAAAATCTAAATATGGGGCTGGAGAGATGGCTTAGCGGTTAAGGCGCCTGCCTGCTAAGCCTAAGAACCCGGTTCCAATCTCCAGGTCCAACGTTTGGCCAGATGCACAAGTGACACAAGGGTGCAATGCCGCTCTTGACCACAAGGGGGCGCATACATCTGGATTTCGTTCACAGCAGCTGAGAGACTGCTGGTGCGCCCATTCTCTATCTGTCTCCCTCTCCCTCTCTCTCTGTCTCTCTCTGTGTCCCTCTCCAAAAATAAAAAAAAAATTAAAAAATATTTTTTAAAAATCTAAATATGAAGGGCTGGGAAGATTGGTTAGTCAGGAAAGCCTTTCGGGCATGAGGTATGGTGGCATGTACTTGTGATGCCACAGCTGGGGAGGTGGAGAGAGCTATATACCTAGGGCTCATTGAGCAGCCTGTCTCATCTAATTGGATGAATTCCAGGCCAATAAGAGACTCTGTCTCACAAAAAGGTGGAGGGTGATCCTGAAGACAACCTGAGGTTGTCTTCTGCCCTCCAACACACACACACACACACACACACACACACACACACACACGTACACAAACCTACATGAGCACCTGCACACATACCACATACGTACACATACACACAATATAAATATGAATGGTATGGTCATAGGGCCAATAAGATTAAAAAAAAATAGAAGAATATATGTGGTATTGTGAGGAGGTGGAATTTCAGAAATACATTACAAAGAACTAAAGTCAGAGGAAAACGGATGGATTCTGCCACAGCAAAAGCAGAGATTTCTGTTTAGTGAATGACACTCTACAGCAAGTTTCTCATACAGAATTGGAAATATTTTTTCCCCAAGATCTTAATCCAACAAGGGACTAATGTCAGAAGATTAATGTCTATAAGAAGAGGAGTCTGGGAGCACTTACTTATTGGTCACATGTCAAGACATTAGGGAATGTCAACGCTAGGGGTCAGCCTCTGAGACAGGCATTCAATGTGTCAAGAACCCAGTCCTTAAAGATTGTATTTATTAGCTGTGCATGGTGGTACACGCCTTCAATCCCAGCACTTGGGTGGCAGAGGTAGGAGGATCGCCGTGAGTTCAAGGCCATGCTGAGAATACACTGTGAAGTCCAGGTCAGCCTGAGCTAGAGTGATATCCTGCCTCGACCCCCTCCCCCCTCCAAAAAAAGGACTGTATTTATTATAAGATTAGGACTCAGGTCTGGTTGATAAGCAACATCAGAACAGAACTGAGGCAATTCTCAATTCAATTAAAACTCATGAGCAGGGCTGGAGAGATGGCTTAGCAGTTAAAGCGCCTGCCTGCTAAGCCTAAGAACCCGGTCCCAATCTCCAGGTCCCACGTTTAGCCAGATGCAAAGTGACACAAGGGCGCAATGCCGCACTTGGCCACAAGGGGGCACACGCATATGGATTTCTTTCACAGCAGCTGAGACACTGCTGGTGCGCCCATTCTCTATCTGTCTCCCTCTCCCTCTGTCTGTCTCTTTCTGTGTCTCTCTCCAAAAATTAAGAAAAAAAAAAAAAAACAACTCATGAGCCTCCTCCACATGCTTTGTTTGGTCCTCTACCTCAGCACACCACACCACCTCTCAGCCCGCCATCGCTTTCACAGTTACATAAGGACACACGTGTGTCTCAAAACCTCCTACGTGAAATTTCTGAGTGACTGAGGCCCAGCCACGAAGAGAAGTCAGAGGCAACTCACAGAAGCTAAACCAAAATCCCCAGCCTGATTATGAGTTGTGTGTGAAGCAGAATGAACCACAATGAACTTAGTAGGCATATAAATTTGAAGTCAGAAACCTGGCTGTAAGGAAAAAGGTAGGTTGTCATTGCTCAAGGGAACCTTACCTAGTTCTCGATTTATAAATCCATTTGGTTATCTTTTCTCTCAACAGCTATTTCTGGAACACTTACGATGTACCAGGCATGATGTTACACTCTGGGGATTCACTGAGGAATTAGCGGTTGGACTCTGCCCTGAGTATCAGTCTAGTGCTAGAAATGAACAAGCCTTTGAGCTTTCACACATGCCTGGAAGGAACTTTCGATGAAAGCCGCTTTCTTAAACTTCAAATTGTCTTTTCATGTAACTTCCTCAGAGAGGCCTGTCAGTGCAATCATGCCCACCACAGCACCCTGCTCGTATCTTCCATAATACATACTGTGCTGATTGGATTCAGGTGTCCCCATAAACTTAAGTGTTCTGAACACTAGTCTCCCCAGCTGATGGCAATTGGAAATTAAAGCTTCCTGGAGGCGGTGTATTGTTGGGGCAGGTTTATGGGTGTTTAAGCCAGCTCCCCTTTGCCAGTGTTTGGCACACTCTCCTGTTGCTATTGTCCACCTGATGTTGGCTAGGGAGTGATGTCCACCCTCTGCTCATGCCATCATTTCCCCCTGCCATCATGGAGCTTCCCCTTGAGTCTGTAAGCCACAATAAACCTTTTTTTTTTTTTTCCAAAGCTGCTCTTGGTTGGGTGATTTCTACCAGCAATGTGAACCGGACTGCAACAGTCACGTGGTACTGAAGAGTGGGGTTGCTGCTAGACACCTGACTGTGGCTTTGGCCTTTTGGAGCTGATTTTCAAGAGGAATGTGGAAGGATTTGAAACCTTGGCCTAAGAGACGTCTTGTAGTGTTGTAAGTACAGCTTGATGGACTATTCTGGTCAGAGTTGAAGGACCTGAATGCAGTAAGAACTATGGACTATGAGGTTCAGCTTATGAGGGTGAGAAAGAGCTTTGCTTGGACGGGGGAGGGGGAAGAAGCAGTTTGCTGTTATGTCCATGTCCTGGGAACTTGTGCAGGGTTGCAGTGTGTAGAAACAGACTGGTGTGTGCAGAGGAATGTGGCATAGAAAGAAATTTTTAGGCCAAAACTGCTGCCTGTTCAGCTGCAAATGTATGAGAGATTACAACCTTTGAGACTGGGCCAGCCGACCTGCACTGCGGCAACAGGAAGAATGTAGACTCTTTTGAAGGGACTTGAGTGCTCAAGGAGTGTCCTGTTCTTCAAAGTCTGCTTTATTCCCCTCTGGATTAACAAATTAGCACCCTACCTGGTATTGTGGAGTATATGAAATGCAGGAGAGGGTCACTGAGTTTGCAACATGGTCTTGTGTTTTGGAAATGGCCACAGGCAGTGTGAAGCAGGTTTGCTGGATGCCTGCATGGAGACCCCATGGAGCCATGAGGATGGACAGTGGGTTGCAGTGGAGACCCAGTGGAAATGCTGGGACTACGAGATGGCTGCTAAGGAAAGCTGTCTGCCTCGGATGAAGTTTTCCAGGATTGTGAGTAGCCCAGCTAGAGGGGTGGAATTGGAACTCCAGAGACTTGTTGCTGGTTAGAATTATCAGACTTAGCCAGGCATGGTGGCACATGTCCTTAATTCCAGCACTCAGGAGGCTGAGGTAGGAGGATCACCATGAGTTCGAGGCCACCCTGAGAATACAGAGTGAATTATAGGTCAGCCTGGATTAGAATGAGACCTTACCTCAAAAAAAAAAAAAAAAAAAAAAAAACAACTTATCAGACTTGGAGATTTGTCACTGAGTACAGTTGTTGGAGCTTCAGAGTTATGTTTGCCCTGGTTGTTTTAAATCTTGTATTGGTTGAATATTTCTTTGCTATGCCCAATGCCATCTTTTGCAGTGTGAATGTTTATTCTGTGCCTTTATGGGTTTTGAGGTTTTTTTTTTTTTTTTTGTATTATGGCTCAGTTAAAAGACTTTGGATTATGGGGATGTTTAAACATCATTAGGATTGATTTAAAAATGTGGGGGGACTTTGAAAGTTGGACTGAATGCATTGTATTTTCTATCATGTATGGTTATCAGTTTATGGGGGGCCAGGGGTGGAATGTGGTGGTTTGATTCAGTACCAAACACTGGCAAGGGGACACCGGCTACAATACCCATAAGCCCGCCTGCAACAATACACCACCTCCAGGAGGCATCAATTTACAATTGCCATCAGCTGGGGAGACTAGCATTCAGAAGACCTAAATATTTGCTTCCAGAGATTAGTACTTCTGGATGCCCCACTTACAGAAATCTCTTACTACAATGGGATGGGTAGTGGGTAAGGAAGAGATGCATAGCTGAAAAAATTGCCAAGAATAAGTCATTACTGTGTACTCAGCCACAAACGGAACCTCTCTACCACCCCGTCTAAGGCACAGGGGACCTCACAGAAGAGGAGATGGAAAGAAAGTAAGACCAGGAGGATGGGGAAAAGGTCTCTGAAATGTTGTCTTCTGGATACAGCTTGGCTGTGACACTCATGAACTCACAGCAGGAGGCTGAGCCTGTCATACTTCACCATCAATGGGGAAAGATAACCTAAGACCCAGGCTTCCCAGAGTAGCTACGACAGCTAGTGACTGCTGGGGAAGGAGTCGGGTTTATCAGTGGTGGAGCCACTTGAAAGCTGCCGTGCCACAATAAAGAACCTCCTGCCTGTGATCATGCAAACAGCCCTAATTTAACGTAATGAGTTCTATATTTTTAAGGCATGAAAGTATGATGGGGACTAGGGGGAAGAGTAAGGATATTAATGATCAGGGGAGGGGGCACACAAGAAGGTATTGGAGGGAATAAGATCAAAGTATATTATATTCACATGAAATGGGAAAAATTAATTTAAAAAATCACAACAAAATTTTGTTTCAAAGGATAGCATACATCAATAAAGTGAAAATATACCTGTATTCCCAGCACACAGGAAAGACTAAAGTGGGGAGATTATGAGTTCAAGCCCAGTCTAAACTACATTGAGAGAGCCTGTCTCAAAAAAAAAAAGTCTCTGTGACTGGGTGTGGTGGCACATGCCTTTAATCCCAGCACTCAGGAGGCAGAGGGAGGAGGATTGCCTGGAGAAGTTCAAGTCCAGTCTGGGACTACAGAGTGAGTTCCAGATCAGCCTAGGCTAAAGTGAGACCCTACCACAAAGGGAAAAAACCACAAAATTCTCCGCCCCCTCTCTGTTAGTTTCAATCAGAGATCCCTCATAAGCTCATGTGTTCTGAGTACTTGGTCCCCAGGTGCCCAGCTGGTGGCAGTTTGGGAGATGGCGCCTTGTTGAGGGGTTACAGGGAAGGGGGGAGAGGGTTACTTTGGCTTACAGTTTGAGAAGACACAGTCCAACATGGAGGGGGAAGGAATGGCGAAGTCCTTTCCTTAGGGGGGGGGTGGAGCTTGAAATTGCTGCTTGCTCACATCTGAAAGGACCAAGAAGTAGAGATAGAGATCTGAAGCGAGGTCAGGCTATATGCCTCAAAGTTATCCACCCTCCAGGAACCCACTTTCTGCAGCTAGGCACCATCTCCCAAAGGGTCCACAGCTGCCCCCACAGCATCACCAGCTGGGGACCAAACATTCAAACCATGAGTCTGTGGGAGATGGCTTCCATCCGCACTATGACAATGGCCTTCATGTATTGTTCCCTATAAATCATGATCCCTTTCCAACTTCCAAACTTGGGACCAAATGAATCAGTCAGCCCTTCCCTGTAACACAGCCTGCCGCTGGGCAAATGAAGCTGACGTCAGAAAAAGGTGGGAATGCAAAGCCACAGACTCATCCTGCCAGGACCAAGTCCAGACTCCAGAGGCTGCAACAGCAGATTCACCTGGGTCCGTCTTTCTTGCTGGTTTGGTTGTTCAACCTTCCCTAGGGTCCAGGAGTTAGTGAATTTCCCCTGGCAACTACACTAATATACTTTAACCATGAGAAGGTCATTATCAACAAGTAAAAAAGAAACTAGAGCCGAGAGCTAATGTTGATAGTTTTTACTTGTTGTCAGACATTGTCTGAAGTGCTTTATGTGACTTGACTTGGACCTTCTAGCAATGCTATGGGCATGTACTGTTGTTATTCCTACCTTACAGATGAAGAAAACCCAGCACAGAAGTGCTTCAGAATGCCAGGCTCACAGAGCCAGTGTGTAACCTTGAATATGTTCACCATGTTGGGACTAGCAATGTCAATATTTATCATTATTACATAATGCTGCCTGGACTATAGTAAGCCACCAGAAATATGCAAAGCAGAACCACTTAGATGGGATGGACAAAAGGAGTTTCTATGTCATTATGATTAGGTAACTGTTAAGAGAGGTGAGTTTCCTTAAAAAAAAAAAGCCATATATCACATAGAAATTTCCAAGAATTATCCATTGCATTTGGTAGCTTTTTTACCTGTGATTTTACTTTCCTGACTTTAAATAATTCTGTTTATGACCTGGACCCAATTTAACTTGTACTGTGACCCCTGTTATCACGGATGATTCACAACAGTATTTCAGCTTCTCCAGCCTGTACACTCAACGTAGTGTCTCATATCCCACTGCTTTTATTACCACAAAAATCAGTAAATAATCTGACCTGTTCAGCCTGACAGAATGCAATCACATCATCTGAAAGGCAGGTAGGTCCTGCTGTCGCAGCTGTAATTCAGAAAGATACTTATGCTGCCTAGTTCTCCTTGCAAGAGACCTCCGAATTCAGGGTAAACTCATAAGCTGTGCTGCCAATAATTAGAAAATTGGAATCTGGGGGAATCTCAATATATAATAATAATAATAATAATAATAATAATAATAATAATGACCTTCATCATCATTCTAGGCAGAGGTTGCAACGTTGTACACTAAGTCTTTCCTGTCCTTCCGGTCTGCCCTCCCTACAGAAGGCTGTGTCAACCTTTGCACAAAAGACAAAGTCGGTGGCTGGAGGTGTAGCTCAGTGACAGAGAGCTTGCCTGGCATGCATGTGTGTCTGGCTTCCATTCCAAGCACCCCAAACGCACACTCCGAGGAGAGACTTTTTCCTCTAGGCTTTCGGTGCTTTGTTTCTTATTTCCTACTGGGTGCTAATTACTGACTGAAACTTGATAGATGATGGAGTGTATACCAGGACCAGGAAATGAAATGACCACTTCTTTACACATAAATATCAAGTCTTCACCAAGTAGAGGTGAGGTGCTGCCAAGCCCAGATGTGGATCGGTGACTCCCTGGAAGCACGCTGGCTTTGGATATAAATTATCAGGGCATTGAGATGAGCGAGGAAAACAGGTTGGTCAGAAAATAAGGCCTCCTTCTGCAGCAAGTTTCACTCCTTACTTTAAGACTTCTCTGGATTATTGAATTGTAATCAACTTGAAGAGAGGAGACATTTTGAATTGAATAAACTGTATCTTCTCCCTAATGAGTTTTAGCTCTTAGCCAGTGAGTTATATTTCAGGAATGTGTTAGGGTTCATCTTGATTGCCAGTTTGGCTGGGTTTCAAATCTCCTGTGAAACAGTCCTCTGGGCGTGTGGTAGAGTGTTTTTAGACAGGTTGAACTTGGGTGAGATGGTCCACCCTGAACGTGGTTTGCTTGCACCATCTTCTTGCTATGTTGTAAAGTGTTTCCAGAGAGGTTGAACTTAGGTGGGAAGTTCCTCCCTGGAGGTGGTTGGCACCGTTCCATGCACCCCAGACTAAATACAAAGGGAAAAGAGAATAAAGCATCAGTAGTCGTCTCTCTCTGCTTTCTAATTCTTATTTATTTATTTATTTATTTATTTATTTATTTATTTATTTATGAGAATGAGAGAGAAAGAGGCAGAGATAGAGAGAGAATGGACACACCAGGGCCTCCAGCCACTGCAAACAAACTCCAGACACATGTGCCCCTTTGTGCATCTGCCTTACATGGGTCCTAGGGAATCGAACCAAGGTCCTTTGGCTTTGCCGGCAAATGCCTTAACCGCTAAGCCATCTCTCCAGCCCTCTAACTAGAAACACAACATAAGCAACCACCATGAGTTGCTGCTACTCTACCTTTCCTTCCACAGTGGACTGGATCCTCTCAAACGCTAAACCAAAATAAGCCCTTCTTCCCATACGTTGCTTCATGTCAGCTATTTTGTGACAGTAATGAGAAAAGTAACGAATGCAAACTGGAAAGAAAGAATTACGTGCAACCTGTGAGGAGGGTGGGAAGGCTGTTTATAACGTGGTTTTCTGCACTCTGAGACCAACAATCAATGGTGTCTACTATTCAGTCACATGAGCAAAAGGGGAATCAGACGGGTCACTTCAAAGGAGGAGTTGTGTCTTAAAGAGAAAACGAAAGTGAACCTCCAGGGAACAAGCAGAAGAGACCAGAGACATTGTGGTGGGTGATGACTAATTAGGCTAGCAAATTTGATCAGGCACAAAGAAGACGCTGCTTTTGGTACAGTTCTATCTGAATACAGTGAAAGAAGATTGAAAGAAATGGGAGGACCAGGGCTGGAGAGATGGCTTAGTGGTTAAGGCACTTGCCCGTGAAGTGCAAGGACTCATGTTCGACTCTTCAGGTCCCACGTAAGCCAGATGTACAGTGACGCAAGCGTGTAGTGTCACACATGTGCACAAAGGGCACACGCATCTGGAGTTCGATATCAGTGGCTGGAAGCTCTAGCACACCAATATTCAATATTCTCTCTTTCTCTCTCTCTCCTCTCTTTCTTTGTTGTATATAAAAAAAAGGCTAGTCTGTTGGGCTTGCCTCAGGAAAAAAAAGAAGAACTAGTTTGTCAGTCCACTAAGAAAAAAATCATATAGACTTAAAAAACAAATAGCAGCAATGAGAAGAAGCAGTGTTTTAGTACAAATTAGGGAAAGAAAAGTCCAAGTATGTGAGTGAAATTAAATCTGAGTACGACTGGTCAGAGGGCACGTTTTGCAGATGGCATGTCAGGCAAGTAACAGCAAGGCCATTCCCGGGAGGTTGCATTTGTTTGTTTGTGTTTAAATAACTATTCAATATGTGCAAATGAGGGGCAAGATGGGTTATGATGGGCCTCCATTAACCTACATGTTAGAGAAGACAAATTCTTCAATGGTCAAGCCACTCCTACTGCCGCGGAAAAGACTGACATAGCTATGGGTTACAGCGATGGAAAAGAAGTTCGCAAGGACATCTTCCTCTGTGATCTCATAATCCTTAACACACATCCTTTCCATTGTACTTACAAGGCTATTATTGTGTGTGTGTGTGCCCACACACACGCCAGGGTCTCTTGCCAGTCCAAATGAATGCCCATCTGGCTTTATGTGGGTGGCTTGGAAATTGAACCCTGGACAGACAGGATTTGCAAACAAGCACCTTTAACCACTCAGCCATCCCCCCCAGCCCCTGCGATATTGTTGATTGTTGAAGATAGACTGTTAGAGCTGTCCACCTGACGAGTTTGAAAGTTCCTCACGTGGTCATATCTTATTCACGTCAGTCATCCCCGTGCCTGGGATAGTGGTGCATATCTGGCACCATGGTGCTTATGCAATCGATGTTGATTGGACATTTGCTTTTTTCAAGAAGGATAGAGTGGTGACCAAGATAGTTGGGACGTGGACTGGGCTTGTGGCTAAGTGGTAGAGCTCACACTTAGCATGTGTAAGGCCCTGTGTTTGATGTCTGACACCACACACACACACACACACACACACACACACACACACACAAATAATAATAACAAAAACACCTGCTGTCTTGGAATATACATGGAATAACCAGTCAGTGAATAGGGTCAAACTATTAATGTGGTCAAGATATTACAATGCCTACAAGGCCCTTCACTTTTAAAAATTTTTTATTTTATTTTATTTATTTTTGGAATGAGACAGAGAGGACAGAGAGGGAGAAGGAGACAGATAGAGAATGGGCGCGCCAGCAGTCTCTCAGCTGCTGTGAACGAAATCCAGATGCGTGCGCCCCCTTGTGATCAAGTGCGGCATTGCGCCCTTGCGTCATTTTTGCATCTGGCTAAACGTGGGACCTGGAGATTGGAACCGGTTTCTTAGGCTTAGCAGGCAGGCGCCTTAACCGCTAAGCCATCTCTCCAGCCCCCCTTCACTTTTTAAAAGGGGAAATAACCCTGTATTGTGAAATTCTCTTTGTCATACCAATAAGGAATTCTACAGAAACCCAAAGCTTTTCCCTTCAAGGAGAAAGCTTTGTAGTTGGATAGGCCAGAAAGTATATGGCCTGGCAGAAAGGCAGGATTGAGGACCAGCAGTCTCCCAGGGCCTGAACACTGAGAGCTGCTTTATTGATGTTTGTGACATTTGTCCGTGGGATATTTTGCCCAAGCTCTTTGTATCGTTGCCAGTTCTTGCTTCAGTAAGCTCGTCCCTCCTGTTTACAAGACTCCCGATTCTTAAGCGTGGTTCTTCTGAAGAATCCCAGGATGTGCATTTCTAGTTAAGCCTGCTGCTTCCATGTGCACCCTCTGAAGACTGCCCGAGGCATTCTTTCCCACCAGCTCAGAAACAAAGTTGGCCTTCAAAATAGTAGGCGTTAACTATTAACTTCTTAAGTGGCCCTGGTTTTTTTTTTTCTAGAAATAATTCATATAGAAAAGTGAAGCACGTCTTACATTTATAAAATAAAAGAACGAGCAGAGAAATTTGAATTATCCTAACATAATAGCTTAGCATTTGCTATAATTTATTTATGATAGACATGCCAATCTCTGAAAATGCAGTTTAAAAATAGGAATCATTAACATTTGTATAGCAGTTTACAAATTGATTCACACAATCAACTCATAAAGGAGATATGGGAGGTGTTTAATATCTGACACATCAAACTTGAAAGGACGTAGTTGATTCCCCCCCCCCTTTTTTTATGAAAAAGTTAAAATACAGTGAAGTTGAAAGAAGAGAATACTGGACATTTAGGAACCCAAACCCATAACTGAACCATTGTCATACTTTTGCTAGTTTTGCTTTGCAATTACATGATGAGCTGTTGGATAATCAGGTGTAAATATCATAAAGTTTACCCCAAATATTCAGAATACATCTATTGAAAAATAATGCCCTAGCCTATATTAGTTACTTTTCTCATTGTCATGATCAACTTCCTGGCAGAAGCCACTTAAAGAAGGGGGGTTCACTTTGGCTCATTGGAGGATGAAATCAGTGATGGCAAGGAAGGCGAGGCGGCAGGAGCTTGAGGCAGCGGGTCACATGTGTCTGCAGTGTGAAGCACAATGAGATGAACAACACACCTTTACTCATTTCTCCTTTGTATTTGGTCCAGGACCTCAGCCGCCCACACTCAGGGCCAGTCTTCCTTCCTCAGTTAAACTGTTAGAGGCACACTCAGAGTTTTATTTTCTAGATGTTTCTAAATCCTGTCAGGTGAACAATGAAGATTAATCATCACATTGCCATAAAAACATTTTCACTCTAATAAAACCCATGTTCATCCTAATAATATAATAATTATATAATAATAAAATAACTCTATTATGTAATATTTCCTCAATCTTTCTCTAAGGGTATTTTGCATGTATATGTATGTGTACCGGCATGTTCGTGTCTATGAGGGTGCATGTGCATGTGGATAAGTGCTCATGTAGAGGCCAGAGGACAAACTTAGGCGTTGCTCCTGGAGTGCCTTCTACCTTTTCTGAGACAGTCTCTCATTGGCTTGGAATTTCCCACGTGGGCTGCAAAGATTGGCCAGTGAGCCCAGCCAGCCACTGTTGGGACTACAAACATGCCCCCACACCCAGGTCTGTTTTTTTAAAATTAATTAATTTATTTATTTATTTATTTATTTATTTTGGTTTTCGAGGTAGGGTCTCACTCTGGCCCAGGCTGACCTGGAATTCATTCTGTAGTCTCAGGGTGGCCTTGAACTCACGGTGAACCTCCTACCTCTGTGTCCCAAGTGCTGGGATTAAAGGCGTGCGCCACCACGCCCGGCTTCTGTTTTTTTTTTTTTTTAAAGTGGATTCTGGGATTGAACGCAGGTCCTCATACTCTTAAGTCAAGCACTTTACCCACTGAGCTATCTCCCCAGCCCATTTGCAGTTTTTGTTTTATTGAGCTATAATCTTATATCATAAAGATTATCTTTTTAAAGGATTTGATTTAATGGTATTGACATATACTGCCAGCCACCATTATTGACTTCCAGAAAATTGTGATCATCCCAAAGAAATACCTTTTTAAAACTTATTTATTGACACGTGTGTGCATGTGCACATTTGTGTGCACACACATGCACATGGATATGTCAGGGCCTCTTTGCTACTTCAAACCAACTTCAGATACTTGCACCAGTTTTTGCATTGGGCTTATATGTGTGGTTTGGGGATTGAACCCAGGCCAGAAGGCTTTGCAAGCAAGCATGTTTAACCATTGGGCAACCTTCAGTCCCAGAAATTCTTACACAGTAGCAGTTGTACCTCAGGCTCTCCTCCCTTCTGTGTCTCCCTACACAATGCATGTTCTTCCTCTGGGAATTTATCCATTCTGGACATTTCATACAGTGGACTCATGCAATATGTGGCCTTTATGTCTGCATTCTTCCCATGAGCATAATGGTTTCATGTTGTAGAATGTATTAGCACTCCATCTTTTCAAGGTTAGACACATTTAAGGTGTACACATTTCATCAGTTGATAAATACTTAGGTTGATTTCTCTTTTGGACTATTATCAATGATGCTTCTGGGAGTGTTCATGGAAACATGCTTCCCACCCTCTTGATATGAGTGAACTTCACGAGACACATAACTTTGTTTACTATATTAAGACACTGCCAAAGTGTTTCCCAAAATGACTGCATCATTTCACATTCCCACCATCAAGTACAAGAGTTCCAACTTCTCCACCTCTTCACCACCATCTATGTTCTACCTTTTTTTAAAAAATATTTTTATTGATTTAAGAGAGAGAGGGGAAGAGGTAGATAGAGACAATAGGAGCTCCAGCCACTGCAAACTCCAGATGCATGTGCCCCCTTGTGCATTTGGCTTATGTGGGTCCTTAGGCTACGCCGGCAAATGTATTAACGGCTAAACCATTTCCCAGCCTCCATATCTTTTCTTTTTCTTTCTTTCTTTCTTTCTTTCTTTCTTTCTTTCTTTCTTTCTTTCTTTCTTTCTTTCTTTCTTTCTTTCTTTCTTCCTTCCTTCCTTCCTTCCTTCCTTCCTTTCTTTTTTTGGTTTTTTTGAGGTAGGGTCTCACTCTAGCTCAGGCTGAACTGGAATTCACGATGTAGTCTCAGGGTGGCCTTGAACTCACAACAATCCTCCTACATCTGCCTCCCGAGTGCTGGGATTAAAGCACCCAGCCATCTTTTTTTTTTTTTTATCACAACCATTCTAATTTTGTGAAGTGGTAACTCACAGTGGTTTTGATATGCATTTTTCTAAGACTAATGAAGCCAAGAGTCTCTTTATGTACTTATTGACTGTTTATATACTTTCTTTGGTGAAATATATATATTCGAATCCTTTGCTCATTTAAAATCAGGTTATTTTTGTATCATTCAGTTTTGATAGGAGTTCTTTAGATATTCTGAATATCAGACTCCCATATGCAAACATTTTCTTCCATCCTGTAGAGTTGTTTATTTACTATTGATGAAATCCTTTGAAGCAAATAATGTCTAGTGTGTATATATGATGTGTGTGCATGTTCACTTGTGGGAGTGTGGCATACATACGCCAAAGCATGTAAATGGAGGTCAGAGGATCACTTCTGAGTGATGGTCCTTGCCTTCCTCCACATTGAAGACCAGGTCTCCTGTTCTTGTTCTTTTAAATTTTTTTTATTATTATTATTTTATTTATTTATTTTTGGAGAGAGACAGAGAGGGAGACAGATATAGATGGGCGCGCCAGCAGTCTCTCAGCTGCTGTGAACAAAATCCAGATGTGTGCGCCCCTTTGTGGTCAAGTGCGGCATTGCGCCCTTGCGTCACTTTGCATCTGGCTAAACGTGGGACCTGGAGATTGGAACCAGTGTTCTTATGCTTAGCAGGCAGGCGCCTTAACCGCTAAGCCATCTCTCCAGCCCTCCTGTTCTTGTTCTTGTTGTCATTCATCACTGCATTTTCCAGGCTAGCTCATCTCTGAGCTTCCATGAACGTCTCCTATCGCCACCTTCCATCTCACTTGGCAGTGTGTTAGGATTATGGATGCCTTCCAAGCTTTTACATGGGATCTGGAGTTCTGAACTTGGGTACTCCAGCTTGGGTAGTAAGGGCTTTTTTATTGGGCTATGTTATAAGCCTAATCATTTTATATATATATATATATATATATATATAATGCTTGGCATGGTTCATGTATGACTTCCACATGTGGGAGTCAAGAGGCAGTTTTGGGGTGTTGGTCCTTTCCTTCCACTTTGTAAGACAAGATTTCTCTTGCCGTTTTACTGCTGCGAGGGTTAGTCTCACTGTCTGTCCTACAAGCCTCCGTATTCTCTCGATTCTGCCTTCGGTGCATTGCAGTTACAGACACACGTGCCACTGTGTGTCTGGCTTTACATGGCTACTAGGGATCTTGATTCTGCTCAGCGGGCTTGTTGACCCATTTTGCTAGCCCTTGATTTAAAATTTTTATGATACTCAATCTCTTAGTCTCTTTTAATATTGGGGAAATTGTGCATGTATGTCCTAGCTAAGAAAATGATTGCCCAGGCCAAGGTCACAAGGATTTTTCCAAGAGTTTTTACAGTTTCACCTCATTTTATCACATTTAAGTATGTGATCAATTTTGCATCAGTTTTATATAGTCTGGTAAGTAGGGTTCAACAGCATTTTTGTTTTGCAGATGAGTATCCAGTAATGTAAGAAAAAAACATTTGGAAAAGATGGTTCTTTCTGCATTGCATTCTCTTGACAACTTGCCAAAATGAGTTGAGTATAGATGCATGCATTTATTCCTGGGTTTTCAGTTCTATTCCATTGATTTATACTCCTATCTTCATGCCATTTTTATTCTGGTCCTGATTACTGTAGCTTCAGCATAACTTTGGAAATTGGAAAGTGCATTTCCTTCAACTTTGCTCTTCCTTTTCATAATCACTTTGGCCATTGTGGATCCCCTTTATTTCCATATGTATTTTAAAATCCGCTTGCCAATTTCTGAAAAACCAACAGCTAGAAATTTGTTCAATGTTTTTAATGCTTCTACAGAGTGACCTTTAGATACTAGCCAATAAGCTTTTCTAAGGTTTTCAAGGACAATCACGTCTAACTATTTTAATTGTTCCAAAGGACTAAATGTGGAGTATCATCATTTTTACATAACTTCATTCATTTTGAGGAAAAAAAATCCCATTTAACCACATGTACAACTGAATTCCAAATCGTTCATGAATAAAGATTTGTGTTGCCAAGTAATCTATGACACTCTTACCAAGAGCCAGCACTCTTTAATCAGCAAATTTAAAAAGGAAAATTTCCAAGGGATTTTTTTTGCCTCTTGAAGAAATTTGATTGCTAATTATTACAAAGAAGACTACATCACCCCAACCACTGTGTTAGTGCAGAACAGACTGAAAGATGAATTTTCAGTGAATGAAAATTCAGAAAGCAACAGCCATATGTCTATTGGCTTAAAATGTTTCTTCATAGGGGCCTGATTGCCTAGAAGTTCAGCAAGTGATACTCTCAAAGAAAAAAATATTTCAAAATGCCTTCTTTGTATGAGTTTCTATGTCTAACCCTTCCAATTTTTTTCTACTGCCCTCTCTTCTCATCATTTCTCTCTACTTTCTCTTCATAAGCTCTTGGCTTATACCTTGAAAAAGCGGTAGAGAGCTGGCTGCTGAGATGTGGATCGTTCGCATGGATCTGCTCATGTATGTGGAGATATGCTACACGCTTGTCCACTAACTCTACACTAACATGAACTTCGGTGCGAAATTTCCTAACCATTTTTGTTACTTCTAAGACAAATTTATTTCAAGTAGACTCAAGATTGAGATCAATTAGATTTTTCTCTATGACAGATGCTATATAATAAAAGAAACAACACTCAAATGTGTACATCATAAGTGTGAGTCTTAGCCAAAACTATCTATAAATTATAACAGCCACTTTGGGAATTACGTGAGGAAAATTTCAATACCACATTGGTGACTTTCAGTCATATGGGCCTGCCTTCTTCCACCATCAGAGGATGTGGTTCAGAGAAGGAACTCATTTTCATACAGCTGTATATAAAAGGTAAATAGTAAGCAAACCTAAGAAAAATCAAGTAGCATTTTTCAAAACCAATACGTGTGTGTACGTGCTTTTCCTTGTCCATTATTTTGAGTTCCTGGATACACCAACCTCCCATGTATTGCTCTAAATTACCAACAAAGTAACATGAAGATTGAGGCTGCTTGGGCTTTTTGAAAAGGTAACATGTGGAGTCGAACAGACCTCACACAGATGGCTTGTGTCTGGTGTGTCCAATTTCTCAGATGATCCCTGAGGATCCTTGAAACAACTCAAACCTAGGCTCTCAGAAGACCCTCATGAAAAAATTTAGAATCAAGTGTACTTTTCCAAACTCTTGGGATTTTAAAGCCTTGTTTTTACTCCTTTTCCTTGTTTCTTTCTTCCTTCTTTTTTGTCCTCTTTCCCTCTTTCTTTCATTCATTCTTTTTAAATTTGTATTCTTTTTTTAAATTTTTATTTATTTATTTTATTTATTTTAAAGAAAGAAAGAGGGTGAGAGAGACAATAGGTGTGCCAGGGCATCCAGCCACTGCAAACGAACTCCAGATGCATGCACCCACTTGTGCATCTGGCTTATGTGGGTCCTGGAGAATACAAAGGGGGTCCTTTGGCTTTGCAGGCAAGTACTTTAACTGCTATGCCATCTCTCCAGCCCTACTTTGTATTCTTTTTGAGGCAGAGTCTCACTCTAGCCCAGACTCACCTGGAACTTACTCTGTAGCCCGGGATGACCTAGAACTCACAGCAATCCTCCTATCTTATCCTCCAGAGTTCTGAGATGAAAGACGTGCACCTCTCTATCTGACTGCTTCCATATTTTAAAACTTGTAATTTGGTTGTGTAAAAAAAAAAATATAATGTACTTTATGACAATAGCCTTAAAACTTTTTCAAATTCTGATCCACATTAAAAATATATTTTACAATCCCAGCACTTGGGAGGCAGAGGTAGGAGGATCGCCATGAGTTTGAGGCCACCCTGAGACTACATAGTGAATTCCAGGTCAGAGTTCAGGCTAGAGTGAAACCCTACCTTGAAACCTACCCCCCCCGCAAAAAAAATATATGTATATATACTTTGTAACTCAGTGTGCACCTGTGTATGTGTAAGTGAAATGACATGAATTTTATAAACTAATACTACATGCAATGCACTCTGAGATTTTTTTGTTCCATGTATTTCATTTTGTAAAAATGCTGGGCAGTCTACTCAACCAGTTTCACAACTCTGCAATGGTTCCCAACCTGTTCTTGGAGGAATACTTTTCAGAGAAAGAGTCTCCCCACATGGGAGTAGAGCGAGCAAGGCTCTCGGGTGTCATCTGATAACCCAGGCCGCGACTTGGCCGCTACTCCACTGTGAGTGACCTCTGGGACGGTCTCACATGCCGCCTGCTGTAGATAGATACAAGCATGCAGACAGAGAGAAAGACAGCAGTGTAGCACGTCATAGGCTTTCTAAAATTCTTATCCTGAGGGCTGGAGGGATGGCTTAGTGGTTAAGGCACTTGCCTGCAAAGCCAAAGGACCCTGGTTCAATTCCCCAGGACCCACATAAGCCAGATGCAAAAGGTGGTGCATGCATCTGGAGTTCGTTTGCAGTGGCTGGAGGCCCTGGTGCCCCAATTTTTTTTCTCTCTCTCTTCCTCTGCCTCGTTCTCTCTCTCAAATAAATAAATAAAAATAAAATATTAAAAACTTCATGTCCTGAGCATAACAATCTATAAAATTGGCAGTTATGTAATCAGTAATCAAGAGAGGAGCAAATATCAGAGGAGAAATCGCCAACATAAGCAAAACACATACAGCGTTTCCATTTTGCAATCTCCCACTCTCCAGTCTTGTTTTCTATCCCTTGTCCTCCCTAATGTCAGATTTTATGCTCAGTGGGTAGAATACGGTTGCCTTCTTTGCCCGAATGTCTGCTTTCTTTCCCAGAGAGTAGCTTTTTTCTCTCAGACAGATGGCAACCTTCCATGCTGTCTCTCCCATCCCTCTCCAGCACTCTCTGAAGAATGGGAGCTCTTTTATGCAACCCTGGGCACTAGCTCTCTCTTGACTCCTCACCCACCAATCAATCACTCATTGCCCAAGGATTCCCAGTAAACTCTGGCTCCCCTTCCTCTCCTGCCAGAACATCTTTTCAGCTTTCATCAAACAAAGGCTGGGATTACACAGCCAACAGGATGATGCATAACGAAACAAGGGCTTTAAGAAATTGTTTACTTCCCTTCACACAGCATAGGATTCTGTCAGGAAGGTATGGTTCATTGTCTCTACCCAACATAGGATACAGACTTGATTTGATTTAACTAACGATTAGGGGGAAATTAATTTAGGAGCAGGGAACTCCCTAACCCTGTTCCAGTAATCCCTGTCTTTCTCCTTTCTGTTTAGTTTTTTTGTCTAAGTACACTTTGCTGGCGAAGTTGGCACTTCTAACTGCCCATCTTATCACACAAGGGTTTTTGTTAATTGCTTTAACTTTGCCTATCATGAATCTTTCTCTCTGCTTTTTTTTTTTTTTTGGGGGGGGAGGGGTTGGTATTGTTGTTCAGATGTCTGAACTGAATATAGATTTAATTGGCAACCTAGCATGGAGTAGAGCTGCATCAACAATTTCCTGACTAGAATATGTCTCAGCAACTGTCATAACATCCTTCTAAAGCCATACTTTATCCCATCATTCCATCCAAAAAGAGGGGGGTTAGATAATGTAAAATCAGCTAGACAAGCTTAGTGGAAGAGCAGCTTGTTTAGATGCTTTTTGCGAAATTGTCTTTTTTTCATGATTTTACCTAATATCAATATTCAATAACCACTAACACATTTGGGGTATATCCACGGAGACAAGTTTTTCACGTGTGGATGTGTAACAATTGCCCACATGGATGCAATTAGAAATGTCAAAAGTGGTAATTTGGCTTTAGGGGATTACAGTAAGAATTTCGTTTTTCCTTCTTCTTCACATCTTCCTCTATGTTTCCTATCATGTGTATGGTTGTACGCCACAATAAAAGAAAGGAAAAATAAGAGACCAAACCGAGGTCATTTGGTGGGCAGGGCAGAGTTATGTGGCAAGTGAGGTGCTAGGGCAGAAAGCAAGGAAGGTGGGCATGTGTCTGGAGGAAACTCCAACTACTCACACCTAATTCTCAGTTCCTGCTGCTGTTCTCAGAGCGTTCACACTTGTAGGCACACTCATAATCACTTTCAAGTGCCTGTTTATATTTTCCAGGTCTTCACCAAGACCTGACTTAAAAAAAAAATACCTAGTATTTTTGGCCAACATCAGGAAGTATGGGAAAATTTATCGTTCTTTCCTTAACTTCCACTGTTTGGATCATTATGAAAAAATCCCACTCATACCTCGGATGGAGCTGGCAGGAGAGACATGCCGATTATCTGAGTTCCCGCCATCAGGCAATGAAAGAAGGAAGTATGTACCTCTCTGCAGGGCGAGAGCTGACTCCCCACAGGCCACTATTTCAGTGGAAGTGTTAAATCACACGCCTGCGCGGATCGCAGGAAACTCCTCTCTCTCTAAGGAAGCATTTATCACCATCTCCACACGGAATCTAAGGCCCATTCCCTCTCCTGCACCTTCAAATCTGCCCCATCCATCTCTTCCCTTTGTTTTACTTTGGGCGGGAGGCTTGTTATATATTGCTTATGTAATGCTTTAATCATGGACTACGGATTACTTTACAGCTCCCAGAATGCCTTGGCGGGGTCTCTGTATAAATAAAATGATGATTATTAAAGTCAATTAATCAGAGGCACAATTCACTTTTCACCATCTGACATCCTGAATACTTACCGAGGCACAAAAGTCCTTTTGTTCACCTCCAGCATAACATTTGTAGGAACCAATAATCCCACACACGATACAGTAGATTTCTTTAATTAGATTGTAATATGTACATGTGTACAGATGTGTCAACCTGTTAAGGATCAATGATGGATGAGCAATGAAATAAAACATGCTATGGAGTTAATTATGTCTAGGGAATGTCGGTGAGGCTCAATGCATCATTTGCAAGCAATTTTAATTCATACTCAGCAGAAGAAAGAAGGGGGAAGCTGCTCCCAGGGTAATTAAAATCTCTCATCCACCTCAATTTCTTTTGATAGACTCTGTCTGGAGTAGCTAATTACTCTTTTTCTTTTATTTTTTTTCTCTTAGTAACTTTAAGTGTATATACATACATACATACACACACACAAAAAAATAATAATAACACACAGAGAGTCAGGCATGGTGGCACATGCCTTTAATCCCAGCACTCGGGAGGCAGAGGTAGGGGATCACCATGAGTTCAAGGCCACCTTGAAACTACATAGTGAATTCCAGGTCAGCCTGAAGTAGAGTGAGACCCTACCTCCAAAAACAAAAAAACAAACAAACAAACAAACAAAAAGAAGCAGAGAGAGAGTAGAGTATAAGCCACAAGTTTACAGCTCAGTAATTTTTCACCCTGAAAATACAAAAGAAAGGACCACTCAGGAAATTGTTATTTTGTTTTGTTTTCTTTCTTCAATGCTGAGGATTGAACCCAGGGCCTCACACATACTAGCCAAACACTCTACCTCTGAGATATATCTCTAGCCCCAAAGGGACATTCAGATGAAGAAACAAAACATTGTCCCACCCCAGAGCCCACCTCCTGTCACCTCCCACTTATCATTCCTGCTCCATTCATGACTTCCCCTCTCTGCGCTCCTCTAGCCTGCTTTGAAACCTTCTAGGCATGCACTCAGGGGGATGTGCCTCTGTGTCCACCTAAAGGTTTGTTTTATAGTTCTTGGGTTTTCTAATTTTCTTCTAAGTACCAACCTTATCAAGCTTGCAAGGGACCACTATCACCTATGAGAGACAGTCACCTCCCTTGGTGATCTTTTAGTCCAGGGGGAAGACAGACATAAACAAATGAGACTTGGTACATGTTAGGGGTTCAATGAAGAAAAACAGTAGGGCTCTAAGGATATGGGTCAGATCTACTGGGGACCAGGAAAAGGACTTCATGGGTGTCTTTCTTGATGCCTGTTACATAACTTAAACTCCTCTAAGGACTTGTAAACGGGACAGGGTTAATTGGACAAGACTGCTTTGGAGGGTCTTCCTGAATGAAAGCTAGGATCCTTTCTTTTTCCTCTTCCCTTTCATCTCATTTCTATTTTTCCTTCTTTTTAATTTTTTTTTTTTTTTAGAGAGAGAATTGGCACGCCAGGGCCTCAGCCGCTGCAAGTGAATGCCAGATGCTTGCGCCACCTTAGTGGGCATGTATGACCTTGTGCTTGCCTCACTTTTGTGCATCTGGCTTATGTGGGATCTGGAGAGTTGAACATGGGTCCTTAGACCTCGCAGGCAAACGCCTTAACCACTAAGCTATCTCTCCAGCCCATGTTCTTCCTCTTTTTAATCTTCCCACCTCTGTGTTCCGAAATATCCCATCTTGCTCATCTCTTCTCCCCACTCTCCTTATTTCTTGACCTCCTCTTCAGAAGCTGTGGGCTTCCCTTCCCTAATCTGTCCTGGATCTTTTTTCTCCTGAATGACTGTTGCTGCCCATCCATCCTTCCACCTGGGTTCCCCTGGGGTGATATAGGTATATAGCACTCCTGGTGGCTGAGGGCTGAACAGGTGGAAAGGATGGATAAAAGGAATTGTAGATCCAGTGAGATGGACAGAGGAGACAAGCAAAACCATCCTAGGTCCATTCTTTTTGGTGTACCACTTTGAGACCTGAAGCCAATCATATTGAGTTTGGTTGACTTGATATTTATTGTGCTCCTGGTACCACTGCCAGAAACTATTCAGTTTTGGATGGTTGGGGTGGAATAGATGTAGTTTTGTTTTGTTTTGGCTCCAGAAAAACCCATCCTTCTCTCTGAAAACCCAAAAGGTGGTTGGTGCTGATTGCCTGTCCGCTGAGAGGACTCATTTCTGATGAATCCTGCCAGGAAGAAACTCTCTGTTCAGCATCAATGGGGGACCACTTAAAATACCAGCAAGGGGCTAGACCTCCTGTGTTAGCATTATGCCAAGAACTCTCAGCCTGTATTCCCTTCTCATCTCATTCTGACAGTGATGTTTGTATCTTGCCCATTGGCTGTCTAAATTGAAGACTTGGCTGAAAACAGACTGGCCAAAGTTCAGTACAGACAAGATAAATGCTCAGGGTTGGTAAAGTATAGAAATTAGAAGAGATAATCCACCTTAGTCCCTCTTTTCACAGAATTTTGCACAAAGAGATGCTGGAGTTTGAGGAGAAAGAAAGAATTACCATTTTGCAGCATGAGAATACATTAAGAGACAGAGTAATGAAATGTTGAATAGCTAAGAGCTTTGAATCCAACAATCCCGAGTTTAAACACTGGTTGTAGCAATTATCTGGGGTAACTTTGGGCAAGGCAAATAAGCCTGAAGTCTGTTCACAGTATATGTTGTTTGGAATGGCAATACATGCCTCAGAGATAGTAGGCTGGGAGCGGGAGGTAATGTTCGGAAAGGGCCTCCTGTGAGTTTCATCTTCATGACTTTTGAATGCGATTCTGTTTTTAAAACCAGTGACTTCTCGAATGAAAAAAATGTAAAAATAGGCTGGAGAGATGGCTTAGCGGTTAAGGCGCATGCCTGAGAAGCCTAAGGACCCTGGTTCAAATCTCCAGGTCCCATGTAAGCCAGAGTTCCCTCTCTCTGTCTCTAATAAATAAATAAAAATTAAAAAATATTTTCAAAAGTGATGGGGACTTTTAAAAAATGTAAAAACTTGCTTATGTGATAGGAGGCATTTTGGAGTTCAGACATCAGAAGGGGCATAACTGAATAAAAAAAAAAAATGTAGCCCTCTAGCTTGCTTGACCACTGAGAAGATCTTATGGAGTGCCAGACTGAAGGTTTACTGGTCTCACTAGTTGTTCAGATGGTCCATGTTTGGGAACCTTCTGGTAGGGTGCGGTACCTGAAGGCCTAAGGTATTAAAATCAAGGAAGGCTTTATTCATGTTGTCTGCAAGTTCCTAAAGAAGCTCCTTTCACTTCTCTGGGCCAGACATTCCTATAAGATAGGGTCACAAATGAGCATTAAATCAACAGGGCAGTTCAAATCTAAGGCCCACTCAGAGGTGAGAACCATTCATAGGCATCAAGATCAAGATATTGACATGATAAATTATGATAAATTACCAGGCCTATTTGTTGATTAATATCCCAAAGAATTATGGAGGAATTATATACATATATTGTAAAATATGCATTTAGAGCTTGTTTCATACATGGAGTCATGACTTGTGCTAGAGTTATAAATGGCAAAAAGACACAGCCCTTGTTCCAAAGAAGACTGATTTATTGGGGTGGAAAGATGGCTTAGAAGTTAAGGTGCTTGCCTGCAAAGCCTAAGGACTCATGTTTGACTTTCCAGGTCCAACATAAGCCAGATGCACAATGTGATGCAAGCACACAAGGTTGCACATGCACACAAGATGTTACACATATCTGGAGTTTGATTATAGCAGCTTGAGGCCCTGGTGTGCCAATTCTTTCTCCCTCTCTCTTTCACACCCTGTCTGATAAAAAAATTTATTTTAAGATTAAAAAATAATTTTTAAAAAGACATTTATTTTCAGAATTCTGGGCTTCTATATGCAGTTTTCACACATGATCAAGAAAAGTTTCTCTGGATAAGCACACCTTAAGTTGCAATCCACTGATGTTAATAGAAAATATGATTTCAGAGCTGGGCATGGTGATGCATGCCTTTAATCCCAGCACTTGGGAGGCAGAGGTAGCAGGATCACGGCCACCCTGAGACTACATAGTAAATTCCAGGTCAGCCTGGACTGGAGTGAAACCCTACCTTGAAAAACCAAAAAAATAAATAAATAAAAAAGAAAAAAGAAAAGAAAAAACAGAAAAAATTTATCTGACAGGGCTTAATATCCAGAACTCAAAAAAATTAACCACCAAGATTATTAACAAGGGCTGGAGAGATGGCTTAGAGGTTAAGGTTAAGGCACTTGTCTGTAAAGGCTAATGACCCGTGTTTAATTCCCCAGTACCCATGTAAAGCCAGATGCACAAAGTGGCACATGCATCTGGAGTTTGTTTGCAGCCTTCTCTCTGCCTCTTCTCTCTCTCCCTCTCTCTTTTCTCTCTCTCTCTCTCTGCTTGCAAATAAATAAAATTTTAAAAGTTCAAAAAAAGGTATTAACAATGAATGAATAGATACTACCACCAAAAGAAGAAATACAGATTTTCATCCTCTTTAGTCATCGTGAAAATACAAATCAAAAATTGAAATCCCATTGAGATTCCAGAGCTAGGGGAACAGAGTTCAGGTAAAGGATTGCCTTGTAAACACGAGGGCCTCAGATCAACTCCCAGACTCATGCAAAAAAAAAAACAAAAAAACAAAAAAACAACAACAACAACAACAAAAAAAAAACAAGCATGGTGGTGGCAAGTGTGTGTGGTCCTAGCTGTGGAGAGACAGATAGAGACAGGAAGATTGCTGGTACTCGTTGGCCAGCCAGTCGATCCTACTCACTGAACTCCTATCTCAACAAATGTGGGTGGTATCTGAAGAATGACCCCTGAGGCTGTCCTCTGGGAGAAAGAATATTTGATGGCAAAGCAATTAGTTCCTCTTTAAAAAAAAAAAAAAAAAAAACTTTTATTTATTCATTAGAGACAGAGAGAGGGAGAATAGGCACGCCAGGGCCTCTTGCCACTGCAAACAAACTCCAGACACATGCGCCACCATGTGCATCTGGCTTACGTGGGACCTGGAGAATCAAACCTGGGTCCTTAGGCTTCACAGGCATGCGCCCCAACCGCTAAGCCATCACTCCAGACCTTCCTCTTCTTTTTTCTCTTGCTCCAACCAGTGAGTCAGAAAATCCTGTTAGCTCGCAGTGAAAATAGACCACACTCTACCTACTCCTACCGCCTCTCCCATGACCATGCTAGAGCACGCCCTCGTTGTCTCCCACTTGAAACTGCCTCATTGGCCTCCCACTCTACCATAAACACAATAATCCAAAGGTTACCTTTTTCCTTTTCATTCTAGATCATAATTTCTTCCCATTATCTTCTCATACCCTCCCTAACCCATCACCCATCTACTAAACACCTTCTTCTTTCCAGTTAGTCTCTCTTCTACATTCATGTCTTTTTTTCCCTTCTCTGTCACCTATAATGCAATGTTGATGGGCCCAATATTGGGTAAGTCATTGTTGCAGTCAGGTTTGCATTTCTGAAAGGAAACACCCAACCAAGAGCAGCTTGTGGGGGGGAAAAAGCATTTATTTTGGCTTCAGACTCAAGGGCAAGCTGCATGATGGCAGGGGAGAATGGTGGCATGAGCAGAGGGTGGGCATCACCTCCTGGCCAACATCAGGTGGACAAGAGCAACAAGAGTGTATCAAACGCTGGCAAGGGGAGACTGGCCATAACACCCATAAGCCCGCCCCAACAATACACGGCCTCCAGGAGGCGTTAATTCCCAGCTCTCCTGAATCTGGCCCGCAGAACATCTGAGTTTATGGGGGACGCCTGAATCCAACCCCCACAGTCATGTTCCAGTAACAGTCCCTGCTGTGAGGTCATGAATGCAACGGCCACTTCATGTCTAGAAGACGGAGCTCCGGAGCACTCCTCCTCCTCATCTGTGACGTTACCTCATCCTTGCAGAGGGGATAAGGATGCAGAGGACCATTTAAGGAACGCCATCCCTGTACTCAAGCATCCCTGCTCTCTGGCTTCCTATTCGCTCAGAGTAGTAGCCAAACTCCTCACAGTGGCAGGTCCTAAGACATCAAGGCTCCCATTCCTTTTCTGATCTCATCTCCTTGCACTGCCCCTTGACTACTCTGCCCTGCTACTTCACGGGCTTTCTTGCCCTCTGACCCAGGTCCTTAGCAGCAGCTCTTCTCTCAGCTTGAACTCATCTTTCTCCAGAAAGCCACGTGACTAACCCTTCATGAACTTTACACTTTTATTCAAATGTCACCTTCTCAATGACATTTACCCTCACCTCATTATTTTACATCATTACCACCCTCCAACTCCGACACTGGTACCGCTGACTTTTGCACTTATGTTTTTGGGCTTACTGCTTGAAACTTGTGTGATACACTTAGCTTAGCATATTTTTTTTCTTTACTCTTTGCCTCCTCCTAATGGAATAGAAACTACATGTTTTTTTTTTTAATTTCTTGGTTTTATTTTTATTTTATTTTATTGTTTGAGAGCAACAGAAAGAGAGAGAGAGAGAATGGGCATACCAGGGCCTCCATGCTCCACCTTGTGCATCTGGCTTACGTGTGTCCTGGGGAATCAAGCCTCGAACCAGCATCCTTAGGCTTCACAGGCAAGCACTTAATCACTAAGCCATCTCTCCAGCCTGAAGCTCCAGTTTTTCTACTTCAGCTATGGGTTTATCTATACTAAGCACTTACACTTAACACTACATATCCGCTGAAAGAATGATTGACACAAGCAGGATAGAAAAGTCCTTTAGACACAATCTGACCTCCACTGTGAGACTTCATCCTTGTACTGATGCTTCGAACATTTCTAATACTCAGATCAAGCAATCCAGGCTTCTGTGTTCTATGTTCAGGTCTCCTAAGAGGACATACAGCTCTTAAGTGTATAAGACTGGAGGAGATAAATTACCCCTCGTACTTCAGCCAAGCCCCAGCTAAAACCACATGGGAGTTGGGGAGATGAGCAAGAATTCAGCTTCCATGGTGAGCCTGACAAACAAGTGCCAGGATGAAGGAGACAGATGCTGAGGATACTCAACACCTACCAAAGCAGAGATCCAGAGGCTCCTGAGAGCTCAGCACTGAAGTAGGCTTAAAACACACCCACCAAGGCTCAGGGAATTTTGCGGAAGAAGGGGAGAAAGATTGTTAGAGCCACAAGTTGGGACATCATACCCAGAGCATTGCCTCTCCCCAGTAAGTGACTGCTGCTCCCACAATGCATAACCCACAACCCCATCTGAAATGCCAGTAACCCCACTGAGGAGGGCCCCCAGCAGAATAGGAGCAGGGACAAGGGAAAGGACGGTACCAACACATGATGTGTCCATGTTTAGTATGTCTGTAATTTTAAAAAGTTGATGATGGTAGAAGTTATGATATTTATTCAGTACTTATAAAAGTATTTGTGGTGAAGGACCTGCTTTTCTGAAAGAAAAAAATCTACATTAAAAAAATTTATACGTTACCAGGAAAATGTAAAAATAGACATTCAAAAAACTAATCGTGGGCTGGAGAGATGGCTTAGCGGTTAAGGCTCATGCCTGCAAAGCCTAAGGTCCCTGGTTCGATTCTCCAGGTCCCAAGTAAGCCAGATGCACATGGTGGCACATGCATCTGGAGTTCATTTGCAGTGGCTAGAGGCCCTGGCGTGCCCATCCTCACTCTCTCTCTCCCTCTCTCTGTCTCTAATAAATAAATAAAATATCTTTTTTAAAAAAACTAATCGGTAATAGAGTATGATGCACTGGGTTCAGTAGCAATACCTACATACCTACACTGTCAAAAGGCTGTGATGGGGGCTGGAGAGATGGCTTAGCAGTTAAGGCGCATGCCTGAAAAGCCTAAGGACCCAGGTTCAATTCTCTAGGTCCCACGTAAGCCAGATGCACATGGTGGCACATGTGTCTGGAGTTCGTTTGCAGTGGCTAGAAGCCCTGGCGTGCCCATTCTCACTCTCTCCCTCTCTCTCTGACTGCAATGAATAAATAAAAATAAAATTTAAAAAAAGGCTGTGACGCTGGAGAGCACTTATTGTCTATACTGTTTCCTCCTTGGAGACTCAGCATTCCTTGTTGAAAACATGTATTTTTATTTGCTGTGCTGTTTCCTACCCTGCCAAGACTCAGCATTCCTTCCTGCAGCACATGGTGGTGGCCCAGGTGCATGGCTAACTCACTGTCCTCCATGTACTTTTGGAGAAAGCCTACAGGGGTCCCTGTGCAACCTGCAAAGTCCAGGTGTCCAGAGGCCCGCTTGGATGACCTGTGGAATGGGGAACAAAGCTCGTCTTCTATTGTTTTTTTCTCTTGGAGAATGGCAAGGCCACTATTTTCAGCTTATATCTTATGATAGCCAATGTTATTAGAAACATATTTCTTAAAACGCAACATGCTTAGTAGTTTGTAAGTATGCTACCTGGGCACATCTAAGGAATAAATCTAAAATTGTATCAATATGTATGAATATAGTAAGGAATATATTTCTCTTAGTTCACAGAAGTTGAGCTCATTCTTTAGACATAATAATAATAATAAGGGTTGTATCCATAAAAAAAGATGTATTTTAGAGGAGAAAGTTGAAATATAAGATGGAAAACAAAAGGTAGCAAACATATTTCTCTAGCTATTTAAGAACTATGATGCATGCCACAGAGCTGACATTTTGGTGTGCTGCAGTCTTCTCTGAATAGTACCCCGTGTGAGCTTTTGTAGTGTTACCAGGCATTTGTTTTCAGTTTATGTACGGGCTTCTCCATGGAGATATGTCCATAACATGAAGGCATCCAATATAGAAAATGACATGCAATGCCTTTATTCTTCCAGTTTAATTAATGCTCTGACAACCACTTGGCAGAAACGACAGTGGAGGGGAGGCCTCTGTAGAGAACGGCAGGTTATAAGCAGTAAGGAAACTGTCAAACTGTTCCTGGGATCCAACATATCAAACCCAAAGCTTTCTTTGCAGTATCTCTGGAAATAAATTGCAAGAACAAGCCCACTCAAACATCAGGTTCTCCCGTATGACAAAAAGAAAAGTTGGTAATGGTAGAAGTGGTAATATTTAATGAATCCCAAATGTATTGAAAAAAGTTATTTCATATCTTTAGGGAAAAAAAAGCACCACAAATCTTGATACCTATGCAAGTTATATGTGTTCTAAATGTCCTAAATACTTTGCTTGGGGAACTGGAGATTCTTTGCTGTCTTAATTGAGCCTGGAGTCTGAATTGGGTGCAGCGGTACGTAAGACAAGTCTCTAAGGTGAGGGGCTAAGCAGGGGGACAGATGATAAGCAAATCCTCACATTCAGAGTAGGTGGGAAGGTAGGATGAGTAAACTTGGCAGGAGAGGAGGAAATGCTGAGGCTGGAGAATGAGATGGGGTGCCATGGCAGCACTCAGGTCAGGGAAGGCCTCTCTAATGTTTGAACTGAAACCCAAAGTGAAGAGACAGAATGAATTCAGCAGGAAATCAGAACTCCAAGTCAGGGGGAAATGTACGCCGGGGCTGAGGCAGGAGCGTGATTACTTGCTGAGCTTGAAAACCGGCAATGGTCAGTAGGAGGGCCGAAGAGGAAGGTCGTAGGAGGGCCGAAGAGGAAGGTCGTAGGAGGGCCGAAGAGGAAGGTCGTAGGCGGCAGGAGGAGGTGAAGGGAGCTGAGGCGCCAGTGTGTGGAGTACCACGAGGGCTCTCAGTTCCAGGAAACAACATCCCTTTATATCACAACTATTTTCTCATGGCCCCTCTATTATTTTCTAAGAAAACTTATATAGGAATTTAAGGTGTCTTTGAGAGCAATGAAACTTTTCTTAGCTCTTGGTTGGGCTATAACTTAGGAGACAGCTCAAGTCATAATGAATAGATTTCCAGAGAACTAGAAAAGTCTTATTAGGGGCCGGAAAGATGGCTTAGTGGTTAAGGCACTTGCCTGCAAAGCCTAAGGACCCAAGTTCAATTTTCTAGTACCCACGTAAGCCAGCTGTACAAGGTAGGACCTGTGTCTGGAGTTTGTTTGCAGTGGCTGGAGCCCCTGGTGTGCTCATATTCTCTCCCCCCACGCCCCCCCTCTCTCTCTCTGTCTCTCTCTCACAAATAAACATAGATAAAATAAAAACTATTTTAAAAAAGCTAATTAAGGGCTGGAGAGAAGGTTTAGCAGTTAAGGTGCTTGCCTGAGAAGCCTAAAGAACCATGTTCAACTCTCCAGGTCCCACGTAAGCCAGACGCACAAGGTGCCTCAAGTGCACAAGGTCACACACGCACACAAGATGGTGAACACATCTGTGTTCAATTACAGTGGCTGGAGGCTCTGGTGTACCAATTCTATCTCTCACTCTCTCAAAAAATACAAAAAAAAAAAAATAAAGCTCACTAAAAGTCTTGTTAGACAAAGAAAAATTTTGCATTGTGATAGACTATCCTGAGCATTGGACTACAGCTGGCAAGCCATGGGCCACTAAATGCCTGTAACACTTCTGTACATTTACCACGGTCCCTTTGATTGTCAAGTCCCTCTTCTCACAGAGCCATAGTGACTGGCTATGACCATGACAGACTATCTATAATTAACATCCTTGAATTCACCAAGGTCATGAGGGATGATCCTTAAAGTAAGTGACTATCAGACCTAGGAAAACTCTATTGACAGAGATTAGGAGCAAGGCAGTTTTCTTTTGGCATAGTTTGTTAAGGATACAGGCCCAAAAAGGACATAAATGCCAACCTGCCTTGGCAAGACTAGAAGGGAACTCCAGCCTGATTCAAGATGGTGGTCAGGGGCTGGAGAGATGGCTTAGTGGTTAAGGCGCTTGCCTACAAAGCCAAAGGACTCAGGTTCAACTCCCTCGGACCCACATAAGCCATATGCACAAGGGGGCACACACATCTGGAGTCTGGTTGCAGTGGCTGGAAGCCCTGGCTTGACCTCTCTCTCTCTCTCCCTGCCTATTTTTGTATCTCTCTCTCTCTCAAATAAATAAATAAATAAATATAAAATGTTTTTTAAAAAGGTGGTGGTCAGAGACAGCTTTCTGGATCTTCCTCCTTAATTTGTCGCAGACTTTTGCTTCCCTGGGCTCTTTCTGAGTCTGCTGTTCTCCCTCACCTACAAATCAAGGTACTCCGTACACCTTGGCAAATGAGGCTCATTCTAGCTGGATGGCTAATGCGGTGGTTTGAATGTATGGCCCCGTAGACTCAGGCTTGCAACTTGAGTCTCCAGTGAGCAGAGCCCTATTGGGAAAGAGATACATCACTGAGGGTAGATCCTAAGACCAGCCCTTAGGTGTGTCGAGGGCGGTTAGAGCTCGACTGCTTTGTTGTGCTGGCTCTGCTCAGATCTGGAGAAGTGAGCCACTTTCTTCCATCATTAATGGTGTGTCTCTGAAATTTGTAAGCCTGAAACGAACCCTTTCCTCTTATAAGCAGCTTTTGGCTGGGTATTTATCCCAGCAACAAGAAGCTGACTGTAAGGCAAATTTACATCTCCAAGGTTTTAAGAAGACCCCATCCAAGTTGCCTTGTGATTTTCTCACTGCTGTTCTGCTTTACTTCTACTTTCTGCTGTGTTCTTTTAAAATAAATCTTTATGGCTGGAGAGATGGCTTAGCAATTAAGGCACTTGCCTGCAAAGTCAAAGGATCCAGGTTTGAATCCCCAGGACCCACGTAAGCCAAATGCACAAGGTGGCACATGTGTTTGGAATTCATTTGCAGCAGCTAGAGGCCCTGGTGTGCCCATTCTCTCTCTGTCTCTCTCTCTCTCTCTATCACTCTTTCTCTCAAATAAATAAATAGAAATAAAATAAGATTTTAATTTTAAAAAAATTAAAAATTATATCTTCCATAGCCTACCCTTCTTTGTGACAATGCTTGTCAATTCTTTGCTAGTTATAAGACAAGAACTTGAGAGTCATTGGCTTGGGAGCCCATCCAGAGCCCAGAGGGACTTGGTCACTTTCAGCTGCCCCCATGCTATGATGGGGACCATCAATTTTTGCTGCCTACCATGTTTATTGTTTAAATTATTATTTGTATTTATTTATTTGAAAGAGAAGCAGAGAGAGAGAGAGAGAGAATGGACACACCAGGGCCTCCAACCACTGCAAACGCACTCTAGATGCATGCTCCCCCTTGTGCATCTGGCCCACGTGGGTCCTGGGGAATTGAACCTAGGTCCTTTGACTTTGTAGGGAAGTGCCTTAACTGCTAAGCTGTTTCTCTACCTTGTACAGGAGTCCTAATCTACACCTCTGCCTGTTCATAGACTTGATCATTTAGTACATTGCTGTTGAATTTCCCTTTTATGGACTGAATATTTTAATCAATATGCTTTTAGATGTATTAATTTACAAGAGCTAGCTTCAGAGAGGCTTCTTTACAGATGATCCTTATCTTCATATATGCATCTAACAACACACATCTATTAAATTTGTAAATCTATATATATGAGGCTATGATGCTCTGGAAATCATTTTCGAACTCTTGCTGTGTTCTTAATAAGTCCATTACACCCGCTCAGCATTACAAATCATAGATTTTCAAAGTAGCGTGCACTGCTCAGTGCGTTTCCTTGCTCTCCCTCTCAGCAGATCCCCATGACAACTGACCCCCGCGGGGCCTTATTGAAAGCTCGGCTGAGACTGGCGGTGGGGTTACAAGTTTCAGCTGCAGTCCCTCATCATGACCTGAGAATAGTTCCAGCAGGAGAAAGACACACAGGCCTGTCAGCACGTCGTCCCCCGCCACCAGCCTCCTTGATGGTACGCCTTCTGAGCTAACTCATCACCAATGCTTTGAGGTCCCTTGGGATACTGCAAATATGCTGGCTCTGCATTGGGCACAGGTAACCTAGGAGAGTCTGAACCTGTGTTTGTGTTTGGGGGTGGGGGTGTGTGTCTACATTCTCACCAATAAGGACTCCAGAGTTGTTTTTTATTTCTTTCTATATTTTATTATTTATTTATTTGACAGAGAGAGGGAGGGAGAGAGAGAGAGAATGGGTGCGCCAGGGCCTCCAGCCACTGCAGACAAACTCCAGATGTATGAGCCCCCTTGTGCAGCTGGCTAACGTGGGTCCTGGGGAATTGAACCTGGGTCCTTTAGCCTTGCAGGCAAATGCCTGAACTGCTAAGCCATCCTTCCAGCCCTTTTTGTTTTTCTTCAAGGATCCAACCTAGATGTTTTCTGGTTCTAAAGATCTAAGTAGTAAAAAAATGAAAAATATTTTGTTTAAAGTGAGTAAATGCACTAATGTATGGCTTGGGTTTGAATCCTGGTTTTGTATCTTCATAATAGGCCTTTGAAATATTTCAACCCCACTGGACTTTTCTCATTTGTATAAAATATTGCACATCTTTAAAAAATACTTATTTCCTGCCGGGTGTGGTGGCACACGCCTTTAATCCCAGCACTGGGGAGGCAGAGGTAGGAAGATCGCCCTGAGTTTGAGGCCACCCTGAGACTAAGAGTGAATTCCAGGTCAGCCTGAGCTAGAATGAGACCCTGCCTCAAAAAAAAAAAAAAAACAAAAACAAAAACAACAACAAAAACTTATTTCCAAGGCAAGAGAGGGAGAATGAATACGGGTGTGACAAGGTCTTTACCTGTTGCAAATGAACTCCAGTATATGTGTCACTTTGTGCATCTGGCTTTATGTACATATGGGGAATCAAACCTGGGTGAGTGGGATTTGCAAGGAAGTACCTTTAACTGCTGAGCCATTTTGCCAGCCTGGCCTTGCACATCTCTTGACACCTACCTCTGCTAATTTTTATGCCTGTATACATGCTATTACTTCCTTTGCCAATTCTTTATAACTGTTATATAGAAACACAATATTGATTTTAATATACATACATTTTTTAAAGACATTATTGATGCTTGGGTTTTTAGATATTTTTATTTTTATTTATTTGAAAGAGAGAGAGAGAATGGGCACGCCAGAGCCTTCAGCCACTGCAAATGAACTCCAGACGCATGCACCATCTTGTGCATCTGGCTTCCATGGGTCCTGGGGAATCGAACCTAGGTCCTTTGGCTTTGCAGGCAAATGCCTTAAGTGCTAGTTTATTTTCCCAGCCCTGATGTTAATATATTGTCTGTACAGTCTTGGGAGTCTTATGGATATGCGCATGAACAGTTTCACTGTTTTTTGGTGTGTTTGTTTGTTTGTTTGTTTTTGGCATGGTGCTAAGGTTTGGATTCAGGGCTTCTGTATGACCGGTGTTCACCATCACTGAGCTACAGTCCAGTCCAAAGTTTTACTTCTCACTGATGGCTCTCAATCCTCTGTCATCCTTATTGCAGAAAACTGATACCAGTTCTCACTTGAGTGTTTAGTAGAATGTTAGCGATGCCACTTGACCTTGGAATGCACTTTGTTGGAAGGGTTATTTGGGAAGTAAGTTTCTCCAGCAAATACTGGAGTAGTTATATTTTTCCGATTTCATCTTGTGGAGTTGTGAACAATGATTGTTCTAGTTGGCTTAGTTCAACTAAGCTGTCATCTTGATTAACATTTCTGCTCATGAAATGCATATAATCCCTGCTGCCCCCATTTTCATTTCTGGTATTATTGATCTGTGTTTTCTTTTTTTTTCATGATTCTTGCTTAAGGGTTTATCAGTATTCTTAATCACTTCAAAGACCCCATTTGGCTTTTGGGGATTTTTGTCTATTTCCCATATTTCTTATTGTATACTTTGTCATGTCTTTCGACCTACTTGGCTTAAATTACTACTCTATCTTTTTTGAGATGAAAGTCTACAAGAACATTTTAACTCTTATTAAAAAATGTATTATTCATTTATTTATTTAAGAGAGAGAGAAAAGAAGCAGATGGGGGTGGGGAGAGAGAATGGGCTCACTAGGGCCTTCAGCAACTGCAAACAAATTCCAGGCACATGTGCTATCTTGTGCATCTGGCTTATGTGCGTCCTGGGGAATGGAACCTGGGTCCTTTGGCTTTGTAGGCAGCCTTAACCACTAAGCCATCTCTCCAACCCTTAAATCTTCTACAGTGGCATGCACCTAAAGATAAACATTTAAATATGTACTTGGAAATATCTTTCTCTAAGCACTGTTTTAGCAAAATCCCTTGAAGTTTGTATTTCATAATTGTTAAATGTTTTCTAATTTCCATTATGACTTCTTTTTTGACTTATAGATTATTTAGATTTTGACCAACAGCCAAACAACTGGGGTTTCTTGTCATTAATTATTGCTTCTTAGGTTCATGTTACAGCAAGCAGGGACTGGATATTGGGTTTGTGAACCTTTCTATGTTCTATTTTTTTTTTTTTTTTTTTTTTTCGAGGTAGGGTCTCACTCTAGCTCAGGCTGACCTGGAATTCACTATGTAGTCTCAGGGTGGCCTCGAACTCCCAGCGATTCTCCTACCTCTGCCTCCCAAGTGCTGGGATTAAAGGCGTGCGCCACCACACCCGGCCTATGTTCTATTTTTGGTGAATATTCTTCGGACACTTGAAAGCAATGTGCACCTTGTAGTGGTTGAATAAATATAGTGTCCTAAAGACTTCTACTAGGTCAGATTAAGTACATTGTTTAAAGCATCTATCGTGTGTGTGTGTGTGTGTGTGTGTGTGTGTGTGTGTGTGTATGAGAGAGAGAGAGAGAGAGAGAGAGAGAGATTGCTCTGCTAACCACTGAGAGAAAGATCCTATAAGCTCAATCCGTTACTGTAGACTTAGGATGTCTCCCATATTCATTATGAAATATCCACTTTTTAAATTTCTTGACTTCAAGCTGGGAGTGGTGGCGCACGCCTTTAATTCCAGCACTCGGGAGGCAGGGGTAGGAGGATCGCCATGAGTTCAAGGCTACCCTGAGTATACAGAGTTAATTCCAGGTCAGCCTGGGCTAGAGTGAGACCCTACCTCAGGAAAAAAAAAAAAATTCTTGACTTCAGGAACCTCATGGTGTTTCTATAGCCAGATAATCTTTTTATTGTTTATTTGTGTTTTTTTTTCAATTTTTTATTTGCACATTCAAGTATGGGTGTGCTAGGGTCTCCCCACTGCAAACGAATGCCAGATACATCTGCCACTTTGCATCTGGCAGCATGTAGTTACCAGGAAATTGAACCCAGACCAACAGGCTTTGCAAGAAAGGGCCTTTAACTACTGAGACTTCTCCCCAGCCTGCCCCCTTTAAATGTTCTGTCCTTAACTTTAAAAAATGTATTTATCTGCATGTATACACATGTGTGTATGTGTGTCTGCTAGGTCTCTTGCCTCTACAAATAGAATGTCAGATACTTGGCACCATTTTTTGTATCTGGCTTTATGTGGGTGGCTGGGGGAACTGATCCCTCACTTGAAGCTTTACAATCAAGTGCCTTTAACTACTGAGCCACCTCCCGGCACTTTTTAAAATTAGTTTATTTGGAAAAGAGAGAGAGAGAGAGGTAGACACAGACAGAGTGAGTATGGCCACTGCAAACAAACTCCAGATATATGTACCACTTAGTGCAATGGACTTTACATGGGTACTGGAAAATCAGACTAAGGTCCTTAGGCTTTGCAGGCAAGCACCTTAACTGCTGAGCTACCTCTCCAGCCTCCCAGCACTTTTTTGAGGACTAGTATTTTTATGATTCTTTTTCCCCACACCCACAACATTTCGCTTTGTATCTATTTGTGCTGTTATGTTTAATTGCTGCTTTATGTAAATGGCATATAGTTGGGTCTTTAAAAATCAATTGTGTACTTGAACTGAAATCCCAGTAATTAGGATGCTGAGTCAGAAGGATTGCTGTGAGGTCAAGGCTAGGCTGCACAGTGAAATTCAAGGCTGGCCAGGGGTACAGAGTGAGTCCCTGTCTCAACACACACACACACACACACACATTCCCCAAATGGAGGCATAATAAGAAAAGACATATTTTACAAACAAGAATAATCTGTATTAGATATATAGTTCTTTAAAATTAAAAAAGTAATTACTGGGCTGGAGAAATGGCTTAGCGGTTAAGGCATTTGCCTGTGAAGCCAACAAACTCAGGCTCGATTCCCCAGGACCCAAATAAGCCAGATGCACAAGGGGCACATGCATCTGGAGTTCATTTGCAGTGGATAGAGGCCCTGGCATGCCCATTCTCTCTCTCTCTCTCTGCTTGCAAATAAATAAATAAAATTTTAAAAGTAATTATTTCATGTTCATCACAAACAAGATCAAGAACATGTTTTAAAATATTTATCTTATTTTATTTATTTGCAAGCAGGGAGAGAGAGGGAGGGAGAGTAAGAAGAAAGGGAGGAAGGGAGGGAGAGAGAGGGAGAGAGAGGGGGAGAGAGAGAGAGAATGAGAAGGGGGGTACCAGGGTCTCCCTCCATTGCAAATGAATTTCAGATGCATGTGCCACTTTGCACATCTGGCTTTATGTGGGTACTGAAGAATCAAACTTGGGTCGTCAGGCTTTATCAGTAAGCACCTTAACTGGTAAGCCATCTCTCCCACCCAAGAACATTCTAGTCAACACAGAACGTTCCCTTTGTAGCCAATCCAATTGCTCTGTCACTATGACCTGGCAATGCCTGATCCATTTTAAGTCCCTTTGACTTTTCCTTTGGCAAAGTGTCACAAAATGGATTCAGACGGCACCTATTTTGTTTTCTTTCATCTAGTATAATATGTTTGAGTGTCATCCATGTTGTCATCTGTACTGATAGTGTATTACTTTTTCTTGCTTAGTAGCATTCCACACTGTGAATGTACCACAGTCCTTTTATTCACCAGTTGCTGGGGTTCTGTCAGATTTTTATTATTATGGTTACTGTGGTAGATGTCCCCCAATGAATTCAGGAGTTTATTAGAGGTTGTAATTTATATCTCCAGCCCCCTGGCTGGAGGAGGTGTCATTGTGGACCTATCTTAGGGTTCAGCCCTAAGGCGGATAGATCTGAATTCCAACCTAACACATGCAAAGTGCCTGGGCTCCTCGGCCCGTGGTTTGGCTGCTGGTTGTTTTGCTCTTTCTTTTGGTGGTGGCTTTTCTCTCTGCACGGGCCTGTGGAAGTGGGCCAACTCATTCTGCCATTATGAAACGTCCCCGAGATCTGTAAGCTTCAAATAAATGCCATCCCTCCCATGAACTGTGCCTGGCTTGTTTGGGAGTTCATCTGAACAACCAGAGGCTGTCTGCTACAGTTACAAATACCACAATTATTCAAGGGCGGGAGAGATGGCTTAGCGGGCAAGGGGCTCACCTGCGAAGCCTAAGGACCCATGGTCCACTCTGCAGGTCCCGTGTAAGCCAGGAGCACAAGGTGACTCAAGTGCACAACGTTGCACATGCGCACAAGGCACACTCGCCTGGAATTGGACTATAGTGGCTAGAGGCCCTGGCCTGCCAATTCTCTCTCTTTTATAAATAATAATAATAATGATAAAAATGAAATTATTTAATCACCTTTTTTTGTACACCAAGGTTATCATTTCTGGGTCATGTACGTTCACTTCTCTAGGAAGCTGGTTGTTTTCTAAGGTTGGCATGGCATTTGTCCCCACCAGCATCCACAACCAGAGGTCTGGATGTTTTATGGCCGGGCCAGCACTTGCTGTCATAGCTATTTGCTTTCTGTACAATAGTTACATAGGTATATGCTAATATCTTGCTGTGTGCTTGCTCTGTCTCACTCTGTAGCTCAGACTGGCTTTAACTCCCTATGTAATCCAGGTTGCCTGCAAACTTATGGCAATCCTCCTGTCTCAGCCTCCTAAATGCTAGAATTCCAGGTATGTGACTTCACACTCAAACTTGCTGTGTCTTTTCACTTTTCTTCTGGTCAGTGTTGAGCATCTTTCAGGTGTTTCTTGGCCACCTTTCTATCCTTTTTGATGAAGTGTTCATTAAAATCTTTTGTCAAATTTTGATGGGTTTTATTTTTAGTCTTAAAATGTGAGCTATTTATATACTAAACTCTAACCCTGTCTCCTTTGTAGTAGGTCTGTAGACTATGGCCTGTCTTTTCATTTTCTTAGCAAGTGTTTTTTTTTTGAGGTAGGGTCTTGCCCTATCCCAGGCTGACCTGGAATTCACTATGCAGTCTCAGGGTGACCTTGAACTCATGGCAATTCTACCTCTGCCTCCCAAGTCCTGGGACTGAAGGCAAGCGTCACAACACCCGGCTTAGCAAGTGTTTTGTGTGAAGAAGAAAAGCATTTAGTTTTGATGAACCATCTGGTTATTTTCTTTATATGTTCCGTGCTTTCTGTGTCTTACGAGGAGCTGATTATTTTCACTTAAACTCTCAAATCCTTGGGCATGGACCATTCCCTTGTATCTTTTTAGAGTCTATAGAATCCTGTCATTTCGGATATTGGTTATTTGTGGGTAACCCACACCCGGGTTTAGCCTGACAGCTGTTTATCAACTGTTTTGATCATTTCAAACCAGATTTTGGTTTGATTGATTTTCTCCTTTTTATTTTCATTTCCATTTAAGTATATGTTATTTTCTTATTTTCTTGCTTTCATTTCATTTGGATTTAATTAGTCCTTCTTTCTTCTAAGCACTGACTTAGCAGCTTTTCATTTAGTTTAGGGTGCTGCTCTGAGGTTTCCTCTTTGAACAATGAATTATTTGTGTTTGTCTAATATGCTCATATTTGGGAATTATCCAGAACTAGAAAATACTTCTTAGGCAGATTCTTCTTAACGGTGTGGTGACACTTAGCATTGGCCGCAGGTACGAAGTGTCCATGTTCTGTCTGTCTTTGATTTCATGTCATCTCCCTATCCTTAGGTTTCTGGAGTTTGGGTCCTTTTACAATCATCCTATTGGCCTCTCTGTTTCAGTCTGTGGTGCCTACTGACTGCCACTGGTGACCACAGGCATTGAGAGAATCCCTGTATAATAATCCAACATCTGGAGCCATAATCTGATGCATGTTCTCTACTGAGTGAGATTCAGTGATAGAGTTATTATGAGTAGGTGAGACAACGACAAACATTTCCATGTTGCAAGGAAGAATTTGGCACTCAGCAACAAATATCCTTTATAGTTAATAAGTTAAAGTTAATAGTTAATAAATAAAATTAATAAAGTTAATAGTTACTAAGATAAAGCCTTTATAGTTAGTAAAGAGATTCAACATTTATTTATTTATTTATTTATTTATTTATTTATTTATTTATTTATTTCATTTTTGGAGAGAGTGAGAATGGGCGTGCCAGCAGCCTTTCAGTTGCTGTGAACGAACTCCAGACGTGTGCACCCCCTTGTGGTCAAGTGTGGCATTGCGTCCTTGTGTCACTTTTGTGTCTGGCTACACGTGGGACCTGAAGAATCGAACACATGTTCTTAGGCTTCGCAGGTAGGTGTCTTAACTGCTGAGCCACCTCTCCAGCCATTCAACACTTTTTTTTTTTTTTTTTTTTTTTTTTTTTTTCGAGGTAGGGTCTCATTCTAGCCCAGACTGACCTGGAATTCACTCTGTATTCTCAGGGTGGCCTCGAACTCATGGTGATCCTCCTACCTCTGCCTCGCAAGTGCTGGGATTAAAGGCATGCGCCACTACGCCCGGCAAGTAACACTTATTTTTTATACTTCAGAAATAGCAAAACAATAAATGCTTAGTAACACCTTTCAAACAGCCTTTTGGCATTTAGCTAGCATGTTTGATCTGTGGACTCAGTATTCAGATGCCATTTTATCTAGGCTGTGCATGGTATATACTGATGCACCAAAGACTATGACTCACTCCCTCCTTCTCTGCCACATTCCTCTTTCTCAACCCTACCAGGACTATTTTCAATTTTAATATTAATACTTACTACTTTAGCACTTGAAATTTTAGTATTTAAAATTCCAGCTCTCTCATAGGTTCCGCTTTCCTTCCATGGGAGACAGTGGCCATGCTCTGAGTGCTCCCATGCCAAGAGCACTATCTTTCCATAAGAACAGGTTTCAATCCAGAGGAATTTGCCATTTGTGTGCATTCTTTTTGTAAAAAATATTTTATTTTTATTTTACTTATTTATTTGACAGAGATAGAGAGAGAGGCGGGAAGAGAGAGAGAGAGAGAGAGAGAGAGAATGGGTGTGCCAGGGCCTCCAGCCACTACAAATGAACTCCAGATGCATGCGCCCCTTTGTGCATCTGGCTAACGTGGGTCCTGGGGAATCAAACCTGGGTCCATTGCCTTTGCAGGCAAACACCTTAATTGCTAAGCCCATCCCTCCAGCCTTGTGTGCATTCTATGGATACGTAGTTCCATATCAGCACTGATGCCATACAAGTATCTATTGCCACCCTGTGCTTCTCCTCTGAACTCTGAAAATTCTTTTACGCCCTTTTCATCCAGGTTGATCTAATTCCTTCCCTTCTAAGGATGAGTAGGCCTTACTGCCTTGACACAGTGGTACAAAATGCTAGCTGGGCGTGGTGGCACACATCTTTAATCCCAGCACTTGGGAGGCAGAGGTAGGAGGATCCCCGAGAGTTCGAGGCCACCCTGAGACTACATAGTGAATTCCAGGTCAACCTGAGCTAGAGTGAGACCCTATCTCCAAAAACAAAACAAAACAAAACAAAACAAAACAAAACAAAACAAAACACCCAAAATCTAATGCTACCTGACTTGGAAAGTGAGATTTTAAAAGGCATGTGGGGGCTGGGGATATGGCTCAGTGGATAAAGAAAGGTGCTTGTTTGCAAAGCCTACCTGCCTGGGTTCAATTTCACAGCCACCCATATAAAGCCAGATGGGCACTTGTTTGCAGCTGCAAGAGACTTTGGTGTGTGTGTGTGTGTGTGTGCACTTAAATGAAAATCAATGAAAGGAAAGGTCACACCTGTCAATGATTCTCTGAGCCTGGTCACTGGCTTTAAGAAAGGGGAACAGATGCTTTCTTAGTGAATCTGATATCAGCACAAGGGCGAAAGAGATAGACACGGAGGACACTCAACACCTACCACCTAGAGATCCAGCAGCTCCTAAGTGCCCGTCACTGAAGTTGACTTAAAATGATCCCGGCACGGTTAAGGGAATTTTGCAGTAGGGGCAGAAAGATCGTTAGAGCCACAAGTTGGGACATTATGTCCAGAGGCATTGCCTCTCCCCAGTAACTGCTGTTCCCACAATGCACAACCCACAATCCCCATAGGGTTGACCTGCATCCCCAAGGAAGAGCAGCTCTTCAGAAAAGGGGAGGGAGGAGGGAAAGGATGGTACCAACATGTGTTGTTTACATACTAAATATGTCCATATGTAATAAAAAAAGAATGAATAAATACAATAGGGCTGGAGAGATTGCTTAGTGGTTAAGGCACTTACCTGCGAAGCCTATGAACGCCCGTTCAATTCTCCAGGTCCCATGTTTAGCCAGACACAAAAAGTGATGCAAGCGTGCATGTCGCACATGTCCACAAGGGGGCACACGCGTCTGGAGTTTGTTCACAGTGGCTGAGAGGCTGCTGGCGTGCCCATTCTCTGTCTCTCTGAAAAAATAAATAAATAAATACAATATAGTCTGAAAAAAAAAAAAGTGGAGCAGAGAGATCACATGACTTAAGAATTTCTATAGAACTAAGAGTAACTGGGCTCGGCTTTTCCTTATGACTACTTCAACGGCTGAAGGGAAGGGGGCTATAGTGTATTTGAACCACATAGACAACTTGCAGTTCTCAAAGAACATGCTCATCACTAACTTCTCCCTCCCCATGGCATAGATGGTACTTTAAGAAAGACGACACGTGGGGCTGGAGGAATGGCTTAGTGGCTAAGTCATTTGCCTGTGAAGCCAAAGGATCCCGGTATGATTCTCCAGGACCCACTTAAGACAGATGTACAAGGAGCACATGCATCTGGAGTTCATTTGCAGTGGCTAGAGACCCTGGTGTGCCATTCTCTCTCGGTCTGCCTCTCTTCTCTCTCTCTCTCTCTCTGCTTGCAAATAAATAAAATTATTTTTAAAAAAGAAGACATGCAAGTCTCTAAAGAGCTGCCTCCACCTAATGGCGCCCACATTTATAGTTGTAGCACATCTGATCCCCAACACAGATCCAAGCATCCTTGAATAAGCCCCTTCACTGGTCAAGTGTCCAAGAAGAAACTTGTCATCTTCCTGTCACAGGCTTAGTGGTCCCCAAAGAGTTCCTCTTTCAGGTCACAGCTCTGGCCAACACTGCAGGGCCATTTCCTTTGTTCACTAATGTATCCCTGCACCTCACACGAGGTCTGGCAGCTAGTTTTTTATGGAATAAAATTGCATATTTTCCACATTATAAAATGACCACTCAATCAGACCCTCATCTTCTTGAATGAGCAATGAAATGGATTATGGCCTATCCAAAACCAAGCAAACCTTTAATGCCTCTTAAAAAAACAAACAAACAAACAAACAAACAAACAAACAAACAGCCAGCCGTGGTGGCACACGCCTTTAATCCCTGCACTGGGGAGGCAGAGGTAGGAGGAGCACCATGAGCTCAAGGCCATCCTGAGAATACAGAGTGAATTTCAGGTCAGCCTGAGCTAGAGTGAGACCCTACCTCAAAAAAAACCAAAAAAACAACAACAACAAAAAAAAAACACCGCAGGCTCTTCCTTCCCATCATGCCAAAGCTTCCACTATTTACTCAAACAATTGGTATGCCTTCTCAAAGTCCTATCAGCACTGTGCATCCACATGCAGGTAAATGAAGGAATTGATTATAATTTTCTCTGCTCTACCAAATCTATCCTTCTCACACTGTGTCTCACTGCTGGAAAATGAGCACTAACTGTGTACTCAGGGCATTTAGCAGCAAATTTGAGTGAAATGTTGCTATCTTGATAGGAGAGCTTTCTTTGAGCTCTACTAAGCAATTTTGAAAGCAAATTGTGTCAGCAGACTGAAATTACATGCAAAATTTTCTAAACTGTTCCTGTGATAGGCAGCCACGCGGTGCAGATGAAGCTTTCACAACGTAGGAGATGAGGCTGAAAAATGTCAACTCTGGTCTAATTACCTCCAATCCAAGTCTCTGCTCATGGATAAGGGTGTTAAAATGCAAACGATTACAGTGAGAGACACTGCGGGACTCAGGCGGCCATGGAGGATGCTGTTACAGCTCTGACTGCACACAAGGTTGTCTCCTTCGTGTACTCCGTGGACTATTTTTGAGATTTGCCGAGTACTCAATGTGTTAAGAGGATGCATTATCCCCAGGCTGGTCCATTACATTTCTTTGCATAGCACAGCAGAGTGGTATGTATATGAAGGGTTAGTAGCTTTCCCTGAAAACCAGAGGGAACTAAAGAGTTTAAAAACTATCCACCTTGAGATTACATAGTGAATTTCAGGTCAGCTTGGACCAGAGTGAGACCCTACCTTGAAAAACTCAAAAAACCAAAACCAAACCAAAAAACTATCCCTAAGGCTAGAAGGCCATAAAAACAAGACAAGACAAAACAAAACAAAACAACTCCAGAGAGTTCAGTCCAGCCTCCCCTGATTGATGAGTGTACTCCCCTTAGCTCAGATGGCCTTGAAAGACCAAAAATCATTTGGGTAGCCTCCCTCAGCAATCCAGGCTGAAGAAGCCTGTTGTGAACAAGGACACAAGCAGCTACAAGTTCCTTATCTACTGCACCTGGTCCAGTGTGTTTGTATCAGGATCCTCCTTACAAACTTATACCCCAGTCTGGCTCATGGCTTCAGCCTTCATCCCGTGGGAAGGTTGCCGCCCCTCGCTGTTTCTCTCAATAAACAGTCTGTCTGTAGAGATCAAGTCCACTGTTCTCTTTTGCTTTTCTCTTACACTTTCCTTACAGTATACTGCAGGGACTGAGTAGGTTTTTTTTTTTTTCCCTGAGTTTTGCACACTCTTGAAGATATTAATTACATGAATCAGTTGTTGGTTAATTCTGTCTGTTGGAGGTATACCTCTAGTTGTTCAGTCATCACACCTTGAGGGCAAGAAAATGTAAGTCCTCAGTCAGCTGCTCTCTGATTGGACAGTTCTTAGCTACACTTCTGGCCATCTCACGGATCCCACTCCCCACCCCCTCAAAGAAGTAATGAAGTCTGCATGTGAATTAGAACGCAGTGGGCATTCCACTTGTAAAAATACAAATCTAAAATATTGTGACCATTTGAGTAATTCCAAAATTTTTACCATGAAAACATGTTTCTAGGTGTGATCTTCCTTTTTCATGCAAATAGCTAACACATACACAGAGCCCTTACTTAGATCTGGGGACTCTCAACACTGGTACAATTGACAGTTGGGACCAGATACTTCTGTTGAGGAATATGTAATTTCGTGTTCTTAGCCACTTCTCTGGCCTCTTTCATTCCCACCTCCGCATCCAACAGTGACATCCAAAAGTGTTTCCAGGAATTAGTGAATATTGCCTGAAAGGTGAATTTGCTCCCAACTTGAGACCTACTGCCTTAGATAGATATTTGCTATGAAACAAATTCTATTCTCCAGTGTATGCATTCCTACAAAATCTCTGAAAATAACTAATTCAAATGAGGAAAAGTTTATTTTGGCCCAGTTTTGAGTTTTGGCTCACAGCCCTATTGTTTTGCGAGGGTATGCAATGGAGGAAGCTGCTCGCCTCATAGCGAGTGACCAGGAATTAGAAAGAGTCACCTTCCAGGACACACTTCCTCTCCTCTCTTAAAGGTTCTACCACCTCCCAGGAGCTGTAGAACAAGCCTCTAAAACACTCCGGGGGACATTTATCCAAGCTTTAGCAACAGGTGACAAGACAGATGGACAGAGGTAGACAATTTGGCTATGTAGAGCCAGTAATGCTACAGTTGGTGTTTGCTGGCTTCAAGGCAGTGTGACTCGCATCTGGGTCTTAACTGCTGCCCTATTGTGGAGACTTGATCCATTTGTCACTTCGAAGCTTATGATGTGGCTTGTCGGTCACGTTCCCTTCCAGAGCTGCTGCAAAACAGCTGCCTAACCAGTAAGAAAATGATTTAGTGAAGAGGGAGGGAGGGAAGCCTTCATCTACGAGTACCTGGCTTTTGGTAAATTGAAGATGATGTCTAAAGTAGATCATCTACATTAATCTAAAAATTCACAGCTTAGTAACTTTCATCTTCTATCACCTAAAGCACTTTTAGACCAAGGTACAGCAGGCACCGAGTGGAATGTAAGTGCCTCCTCTCTTAACACCAGTTAGCATAATTCTCATGATTAGGTTTCTGCCTGTAATTGGAGATTTGTATCTTCAAATTAGAGAATTCCATTTGCAGATGACCCTTGTTAAAATGCTAATATGCATATTAAGCTCTGTTAGTATTCATTTAAAGAAATCAATCCCATTATCTAGTCATTTTGCAAGCCATTAGAAAGTCAATTACAAAATAGAAAACTTGTGAAGGCTCGGGTCAAGGGAGATGTAGTTACAAGGTATTGTCAAGGGAAGTGACATCTGGGCCAGAAACATAATGTGAGGTAGTCCAGGACAGGCAGTGTACTGGGAGGAGACGGGTGACCAACAGTGATGAGCAATGGACAAATCCTTGCAAGAAATGTCATCTCCTTTCTGTTCTTATCCTGTCTCAATTTTCATGCATTCAAATGCTAACAGAAAACTTCTGTAAAAACATGAACAGATGAAAAAGAACCAAGGTACATGACGGGTACAAGTGGAAACATTTTTACTGTGGAACTGTCAAAAGCCAGTGATCTATATAAACACAAAGGAGGAGGAGGAAAGGGAATAATGTGCTGGTGAGGAGTAGGGCGGGGAGAGGAGGTCCATGACCAGAGCGGCAGCTCAGCCTCACACGAGCACAGTAGCAATCGAGTGGGATGGAGGTGAACACTGGTCATGTGAGAATATGCCACCTTGTCTTCTGAGGAATTAAGGTTAGAGATAAGCACAGACAAGCTTGGATTTTTAAAAGAACTTACATTTATTAGATTTACAACTATCCTTTAAAATGGTGGCCTTGGGAAGCCTGCTTTGGCAAGCAGCAGCAGAGGCTCCCTAGGAGAGGAAGTGCAAGGACTGGGCACATAAGCAAGGGCTGCTGGCACGTTCAAAGCGCAGGGGATAGTTCACAGAGCAAAATGCAGTCCTAAGTAAATGGGTTCAGGCAATTTCAGTGTTAAGATAACATCATTAAGAGGAGAACAGATTGTGCTCAAACCCTGCTGTTTATAATTAACACATTGCTTCCAAATACTCCAGGGTCCCTGTAAAGAGTCTTCTGCTCACATCCACTCAGGCCAATCAGAACATTTCCATCAGCTTCCATGCTGGGCCAGCACCTGTTTGGACAAATCCAGTAGAGCCAGAGAACTCCTCTCCCCGGCCAGCTAAGTAGCTGGATGAGCCCAGCTTGGCTCAGTCATTGTCACAGTGTCCATATGGCTCTGAAGCTTGTTTTCACAAGAAATCATACAAGTATTTTATTATGTCAAAGTTCACCGTCCTATAAACAAAAACAGACAGTACGTTAGCATCCTCACCTCTGGACTGCTCAGCTTCAGACAGCTCTGGGAAGCAAATGTAAAATCCCTCATGACTAATTCAAATAATCCTACTGGGTTTCTGGTGCGCCACAACAGGAATGGTTTTAAAATGTCACTAGAAATGTGTTTTCTTCTTTTCACGAATAAAGTTTACTTTCTTAAAGAAGTTAAAAGAAAGTTAGAGCTACTCAACATTTGGTGTTTAAATTACACTACAGAAATTTAGACATATTTGAAAGCTATTTGCTTTCTGCTTAATAATCAGAATAAAGTAATTAGAGACACAAAAGCATTTAAATTTTTGCTTCTGAGCACTGTTTATCTTCCAAACACCTGTTTTATCATTACACAAACGCACAGATCATCTGTCCGCATTCGTAGCTTGCATTATTTTCAGTCTTTTAACAGCGCTGACCTGTGTGTGTATTGTAACTAAATCTGTATGATCCAAGAATACGATACAACAAACACAAGATGTAGATGTATATTTTTGTACTCTGACGGCAGGCAGAATAAAATAGCAGAGAGAAAGAGGCATATAATTATTTTCCGTCCTCCAACTCATTCTTCACTATAAATATTCAGACTTGGAGGTTTATTATTTGAATAAATGGTCAAAATAATTAGATATAATGATCTAGCAATAAGTATAAAATTAAAGCCTTAAGTATTCAATTCTGCAAAAATAATCATCCATGTGAGAAGAGCCTTTTAAAGATTCACTAATTGCATGTCTTATTATTAAACCCTCATCAATTCATGTTTTTGTCTATCATTTTGGAATACACTTTCCCAAAAAGTTTCCATGCAAATGACTGACGTATCAAATGTTTAAAAAAATATAGTCAGGGAACTATAGATACCACTTTTGAAATCACATTTAAAAACAGCTCAAATAATGAGATTCTGCTATACATAATGTTGAACTGAAGAACACCTTCGGTGTTTTATTATTTATTAAATATACCTTCCTAACCAGCACAAAAACACTGTCTTCAACAATCCTGTTAGCACGAGCGCTGACAAAACTGCTAAGAGACAGAAGGGGGTGGTTATTGTCACAATGCCACTTCATTTTTATGTCTTTCTCTCATTCACCTCTCAAAACACCAAATTTACTGACAACAAGGTAACTATGAACATGACCTAAAAGTTGTGTTACTGATTCAGAAGTAGCCAAAATGAAAGAAATTGTATAATGTTAGGAGAATTCTTAAATTAGAAGGCATTGTGTTATGGAATATTACACTGCAGTAAAAAATGATCAATATGAAGAAACACAATATTAAGAGTGAAAAGGAAAGCTGAGAATCAGAGCTATATTTTACTTGATATGGAAAAATGTTTGTCAAACAGGTGAATAACAGGGCTGGGGAAATGGCTTAGCAGTTAAGGCATTTGCCTGCAAAGCCTAAGGACCCCGGTTTGATTCCCCAGGACCCACATAAGCCAGATGCACAAGGTGGTGCACGCATCTGGAGTTTGTTTGCAGTGGCTGAAGGTCCTGGCACACCCATCCTCTCCCCTCTCTCTGCTTCTCTTTCACTCTCTCAAATAAATAAATAAAAATAAAATAAAATAAAACAAAACAGGTGAATAATAGAAGAGGGCAGAAATAAATGAAAATAATGACTCATTTGTGGTAGAGCTTCATTAAATAGTTTAGTAATCATTGATGTTACTATAATAGTTTATGCAATTAAATTTGAATTAATAGAATAAATGAACTGATTTTTAACCCCTAAGCTACTAAAAGTATTCATTTATAAAAGATTCACTACATTCTATTTCTCTGCTTTGCAAAATTTTATACCTAAAAAAATAAAGAGTATGGGAATAAGGAACTGAATCTACAAAATAATTAGATTTACTGCCCCAAATATGGATAAAACTTATAAACCTAACAACCAACAGCAAATATAAAGGGATAAGTTGGAAGAGGAGGAGGAATGGGCAATAGGATAGTTATGACATTAAACAGAAGAAAGAAAACATAGGGTGGATGAGAATGAAGGAAGAGGGGTAGAACGAAGAACAGGAATCAATAAAAACAGTGAATTTGAAAATGCCACAAATAAAAATAATGCTAGGAAACAAAAAACTCCAAGATTTACTGTCCAAGAAGTCCAACTATTTCTCCCATTCTCCCAGGTCTTAATCTAAGCAGGTGATTCACCAATTGGTCTGGACTTGTCTGGAAAATCCCCAATACTACATGATTTCAATTATAATTCTTTGCTGCCCTAGTCTCTAGCATATGGAATGCTGCTGGAAAAGACATGTCTCACAGACTGATGCCACTGTAAATTCAAGGTCAAGAACTTCAAAACCGCTCAGCAAGTTGCTTTCCTTGTTAACATTTTCTTCTAGTTCCCATGGCAACAAAGTCAAACATCCCACATGCCTCTCAAACTTCTAATACTTCTGCCTTTAATCACAATTCTGCCTCCTCCTTCACTGAGAAAATACAAGCCATCAGATGAAGACTGTTCCACTTTCTGTATATGGGAAGAGACGCAAACCTTTTCCATAGGAGAACGTTCCTTTTTTATAAGACCATTATGGTTAGTGTGGGCAGTAAGCTCTAAGGGGAGAAGACCAGATCTAAGATTAGAACACAGTGACAAAACAAGTAAACCAAGTGAAAGGTTTGTGATACACTGGAGGAGCTGTGAAGTCAACAAGACCAGCACCTGCAGAGGGGGAGGGTGGAAGAGGAGCATGGAAAGATGGCTGCCAAGGGTCAGGCCTGGGCACCATGGGAGACAGCCATGCTGACCTCTGAAACAGGAACACCAGAGAACGTGCAATCTTTCATCGTGCTGGTGGGTCAAAGCAGAAGTTAGAATTTCTGAATTCAGTTAGCTGGGAACTGTCTAATAAAGGTCAAAAATATTACAAAGATCTGGCCTTTAACAATAGGGGAGTGATTAACGTGTACATAGATGTTTGATGAAGCCGTGGGTGTAGCTAACATGGTTTAGGAAAAAGTGTACTGCGAGGAAAGAGGCCAGGAACAAGCCTCAGGAAAAGCTCGGTTAAAGGTCAGGTAGGGAGGACAAGCTGGAAAATAAAACTTAGCCAAAACAGCCAAAAATTAAGGAGACGGCTGGAGAGACGGCTTAGCAGTTAAGGAGCCTGCCTATGAAGCCCAAGGACCCATGTTTGACTCTCCAGATCCCACGTAAGCTAGACACACAAGGCATGCATGTGCAAGGTCACACATGTGCACAAGTCTGGAGTTTGATTAGAGGGGCTGGAGGCCCTGGTGCGCCAATGCTCACTCTCTCTCTTGTTCTCTCTCATTAAAAAAAAAAAAAAAAAAAAAAAAAAAAAAAAAAAGCCCAGTCTATTGGGTTTGCTTCAGGGGGGGATAAAGAATAAGGAGAAAAACCTGCCTCATGGAATCGTGGGTCTAAGAGATGAGTATTGTTTATTTTAATTATGTGCTGAGTTCAGAACCCAGGCTTCATATATGCCAGGTAGGTGCTCTACCCTTGAGCTAAGTTCCCAGACCTAAAAGAAGAGTTCTAAAACTAAGTGGGCACAGAGAAGAAAAACAGCCGGAGATGACAGGAGATTCAGGGGAAATGGAGGAGATGGAATTCTGAGCACCGGTGTGGGGGGGGGGGTTCTATCCTAGGGAGGAGGAGCAGAGAGAAGGACTCTACTGAGAGAGAAGAGAGAGAAGAGGAGAGAAAAGAAGATGGGTAGTTGAATTCTCAACCGATGCTTTCATTTTTTCCCTGCGAAAGAGTGAAGCACTGACACGAGCAAACATCAGTGTCAGGGCTGTGGCCTAAATGCTAAGAACACACAAGGAAGTCTGGCAAACGCATGCTCTGTTCTCCACTGCACAACGGGAATGGCTGGAGGACTGGCTGGCAGTGAGACGGAAAATAAGGAAAGCGATTGTCTGTCAGAGTCTCTAATAATGCGGAGACAGTGATGTTCTGCAAGGAGCAACAAGGAAGAAGGACCACTGCGGTGACCTCAGCCTTGAGGAGTGCGCTTGAAGAAAAGAAAGCTGCCACCACACAAGAGGTCGGAGAAACTCAGAGGAGGATGGAAGGACCCAGGGTGGAGGGAACAATAGGAAGCTGAGTCAGTGGAAAAGAAGAATAAAATGTTACTAAGAATGGAGGGGCACACGGACGAGGGGGCTTGGTGTTGAACAGGGCTCCTGGGAAATACAGAAGATTACAGGAAACCAAAAGGAAGAAGTTAGAGTTCCAAGGCCAAACTGCAGTTCTGTGCTTCTGCTCCCTGCTGAGACAATACACGTTAAGTGTCGCTGAGTGTGGCTTATTCTCTCTGGTGCTATGACTACAAAGTCAAATTCACTTTGGTTTGGTTCCCACAAATCTCTGTCATGTACATTGTTATGTTGGGGCACAAACCAACATTCAAGTGAAAACTAAGTTCCTGAAATAAACTGACTTTATTCCAAAGTTATGTCTTCAGCAGAAGCTCTTAAACAAAAATATTTCAGTATCATTGCTTAGCAAAATAATTTTCTTACTTTGTGATCACAATGAATACACCCAAGAAATGTTTCCTCTCAATTTCTTGTGTGTATATGCTTGCCAAGTAGGGGTCAATATCAATCAAAATGGACCAGCTGTCTGCACTATCCACCAGAGAGCTTTCACTCCAGAACAAACTCCAGGCCCAGGCTGCCTACATTATCCCAGCTCAGAGCTTTTGCTCTGAGGCAGACCAGCCTGTGAACTTCAGAACCTCAAGAAGCTGTAGAAGATCTCTTCGGGATCTGCAAATCCATAACCAGGAAAGCTCTGCTTTTATGATGAATAAATTCAACCAAGTATTTGTGTTTTGAAATATTTACAAATACTCCATGACTCATTTAAAAATGATGATTGAATGTAATCTGCCCAGAAAGGTTGGAGCACTCACACATACTGCCTCTTCTACTGTGGCCTTGAACACTTTCCATACACAAGTACATCACTTTCTGAGGCAACTTCTTACATTTTTAGACAGCTCTCATTTTGACATTTCCTCCCTGAATTTGCAATGCTCAGGTCATTGATTTTGTCCATGGTAGCCTTGGAAATACTTGAGATGTTTAATGTTTTTACATCATATGGCCCTTCAGTCAGGGGGGTGACATGGTTTTCATTCGACCATTCTCCTCCGTCTCTTCAGCAGGTACACACCTGTCAAATGTCTCAGGGAAGCTCACAGAAAAGAGCATCAGGCTTGAAGTGCCTCTGGCAGTAAGTATTGTTGCCTCACTCAAGCCTGATTCTGTATTTCTGTAAGTTACCCAAGTCTGGAGTTTTAAAGCCTTGTAGTTAGCTTAAGAAGATAGGGGTGGGGGAACCTTAAGCCAGGTGTCATAATTTAGTACAAACAAGTTCTTGTAGAAACGACCCCACCGTGCTGCCATGGAACTAGTGATAGTGTTTCAGAATGTTGACTTCTGTCACCTAACATTTGAGTTACTATTCTTAATTTGATGGCACTGGTCAAACTGATGAGAGGATGAATTCATTCTACAAAGGTGCTGATTCATTCACAGCATGTAATGTTTTCTTTCTTAAATGACTAATGACATTATTTTGGAATATCATTTGCATGATTCATGCTGTTCTACATGAATGCTTATTCTGTACTTACCGTGCAATAGCTCGGATGAAATCTAGAGAAACTGTGCACTTGTACTTCGGTGCATCGAGCTGATCGTCATGGCCAACCAGGGTTAACAGCTGCAGGGTCACTAGGGAGGTAATCTAACAATGAGAGCGTATTTATGAGAAACTGTCTTAATGAGATTACACAGTAGCTTTATCTGAAATATTTTACAGTACCTTTGATAAAGACATATAAATAAATCTGTAAAGAATATGATGGCTTAGTAGTTAAACGCTTGCCTGTGAAGCCTAAGGACCCAGGTTGAAGGCTCGATTCCCCAGGACCCATGTACACCAGATGCACAAGGTGGCACAAGCATCTGGAGTTTGTTTGCAGTGGCTGGAGGCCTTGGCACGCTCATTGTCTCTCTCTCTCTCTCTCTCTCTCTCTCTCTGCCTCTTTCTCTCTCTGTCACTCTCAAATAAATAAATACAAATAAACAAAAAATAAAAAAAATGTACACCCAAATTTGTACATATGTTTCAACACATAGTTCAAGCAGGGGTAGTTGCTAAAGAGTCATAGCTTTAACGGATAACCCAAATGTTTTATAGCATCTTCTCTCAACCGTAAACAGCATTATTAAAGACTGAGAAGATAAACAGAAAGGAGTTAATATAGTTTCCTATAGCAAAATTAACTTCAACCCTTCACTTGCTAAAATAGGTAATAGTTACTTAAAAATCACACACCAAACTCCCTATATTATTAGAGAAGATTCCTTTGTACTTTTTTCTTTAATACAGAAGAAAACATTAATGATCTTTTACTTTGCAACTGGCATTTCTTTGTATTTCTTATAACTTTACTTTCTTGTGATTTAATACTCTCTCACACTTAATTGGATACTTCATATTGCATATTACTTTCCTTCCACAATGTTCACAGTAAAACATAAAATCTGTCTGTATTTAAGTTAGAATTTATTGCTTTGATGACATTAGTCACAACAAATGTCCAAATGCAAATGCTGGAACAAACGATCCTCCCTTGAAGTCACTTTCAGTTCTCCCAGGATGTCATGGTAAATAATTTAATCACGTAAATTATATGAAAAGGCACAGGATCATTTCAAGATGTAGCAACCAAAAGGCACTTCCAAAATATGAATTAAGACGACCACTCAACTTTCAGGGAAGAAAAGGGGCTGATTTAAGAAAGCTAATACTCAAAAAAGCCAAACCCAGATAAAATCCCTTTCACATTAAACAGAATCATTTCAGGGGCTTTTCATCCTATCGTCTTGTCACATGAGAAATACTCAGAAACTCAACACACAAACACACAGTTTAGAGAAGCGTCTATCATATACAGGAGTGTGCAAATGTACTCCCAGTTTATTGTCTTAAAATCAAATAGATTTACTTGATTACACAGTCAAACACACTGATTAAAAATTATAATATCTTTCAGAAAAATTAAACCCTTAGAAAAATATTTCTAGCCAGGTGTAGTGTTCGTATTTAATCCCAGCACTCGGGAGGCAGAGGTAGGAGATTGCTGTGAGTTCAAGGCCACCCTGAGACTATATAATTAATTCCAGGTCAGCCTGGGCCAGAGTGAGACCCTACCTCGAAATACTAAAAAAAAAAAAATTATATATATATATATCCATAAATATAGAACATTAACTGTCTCATTGCCACACTCTTAATTTATAACACTTTCATTTCTAATTGCATATCAACAAAACTTTATAGTAACAGGACTTACTCTACTAGCTGTGCATTCAAGAAAAATGCTTATTCCATATTTAACTTTATTCATGACAATCAATGTACCCAGATTTCTGGGCTAACAGTGACAGCCAAGTAGTCTGATCTGGTCAGTGAGGATATGACAGAAGTTTCTAGAAAGTGAAGGTCCCTCTGGCTCCATCTCAGTGCACACTTTCTGGCATGCATAAGATAGAGGTGGGACTAGAGTTCCCAACCAGCTACTCAGGACTTAGTGACTAATCTGTCACAAAGAAAAGAGAAACCCAGAGTTGTTCTTCTTGTTAGGTTCCTAAATGCAGAATGTGATTTATATATTCTTTGGTTTTAGTAGAGAATAAATTAGAATATTTTACAGCTAACAAATTAACATCTTACAAGGATTTAAACTTCGTGGGAGAAAAGCTCTCTAAACAATAACAGCAAAGTATCCTATACCTGAATGTTAGAATATTTTGTAGCACTGTCTAATTTACAGAAGGCCTATCATTCAGTTGAGCTTGGAATTATCCTAGAGCATATCTCACCATCAAATACTCACAAGAACCTAGATAGAGGGTTAGGAAAGGGTGACACAGAGGGGTGCTGCTCCCTGCTAAGCACAACTATAAAAGCTGAAAATAACCTACTAGTCAACCAAAGGAGACCTGGGGAAGGTGGGGAGAGGGCGGGGCCACAGAGGGACTCCAGGCCTGCAGGAGCAACACAAGACACAGAATCTGAGGTTACCCACCTGGTGGTTCATCTTCACTGTCAACATGACAGGATCTGGAATCACACAGGAGACAAGCCTCTGGGCATGTCTGTCAGGGAGTTTCCAGACTGTTTTAACTAGGTGGGAAGACTCATCCTAAGGGCAACACCATTCCATGGGTCGGGGTCCCAGACTAAATTAAAGGAAGAAAGCAAGCTCGCACCAGAATTCATTGTTCTCTTCTTCCTGATGCTAATGCACTGTGACCAGCTGCCTCAGCCTCCTTACCACGAAGGACTGCATCCCCTCACCCTGTCATTCAGAAATGAAGTACAACAGATGCTGCTAAACAACAGAAAAATCAGAGAATTTGCCACCTTTGAAGAACAGCTGAGGGAGACACTTCAACCCAAGTTATAAAAAGAATCTTGAAAAAAATGAAAAAGAACAATGGAAAGAACATATACATAGAAAAATATATGATCTCCTCATGCATTTTTAAATCACATTTGATTTCAAAAATGTAACAGGAAAGCTGGGCGTGGTGGCGCACGCCTTTAATCCCATCACTCGGGAAGCAGAGGTAGGAGGACTACCATGAGTTCAAGGCCACCCTGAGACTCCATAGTGAATTCCAGGTCAGCCTGGGCCTGAGTGAAACCCTACCTCGACACAAAAACAAAACAAACAAAAGCCAAAAAACAAACAAACAAACAAACAAACAAACAAACAAACCCCAGCAGAGGATCCTTAAGGTCATGTCAGGCTAAAAGTACAAGGCACTAAATGGAAGAACGGAAAGATCCACATTCCCACAAACCCTGTCCATGGATCTCCACAGCAGCTCTCTTCAGAACAGCAACAAGCAAACCAACAGAAGACCCAATCAACAAACCAAACAAATAAAACTGGAAAGAACTCTGATGTCCTGTAACAGGCTGTCAAACAAGCCCTGCTCCACCCATACACGGAGTATATGGAGTATACTAAGCAAGAAAACATGCAACTATTTCATGCAAATATTTGGGTGAATCTCAGAGAAATTAAATTTCCACATATTATATGATTCAAATTCTTGGAATGATACAATTATAGCAGTGGAGATTGGCATTTGCCAGTGCCAGAGATTGGAAAGGGAAAGAAGAGAAAAGGTTATGGTTTTCAATGGGAGACAGAATGATTCTTATAATGATGAAACTGGTTTGTATCTTGATTGTGGTGGTAGATATGCAAACCTATACATGGGATAAAATTTCATATCACCAAAGACAGGGGGACATATACAGAAGTCAACAGATGTAGGGATAGCAGGTATGGCTTAGCAGTAAAACAACCTGGGTTCTACCCCCAACACAAAAAGCAGAAAAGGAAAAAAAAAAAAAAGACATAAAAAAGAAATTAACCCCTTCCCCCTGCAAAAAATAATAAACAACTGCATTTAGAAGTAGGGAAATTTGAGTAAGATCACCAGTAGATTGTATCAATGTTGATTTCCCAGTTGTGATGCTTGTAGCACAGTAATGTTCACTGGATGAAATTAATAAAGGGCATATAGAAGACAGAGCCTGAATCACTCTTTGCAATTGCACATAAATGTGTAATTACCTCACAGAGCATTGAATTAACCCCCCCCACACACACACAAACACTCTGATACAGTGATCAAAAGGAACCTTACAGGAAACCTTCACCTTTATTTCAAAATGTTTATGTATCTACGAAGCTACAAAAATCCTAAAAAACAACGTCATGAACTAAAGCCCCGTGATACAATATGACCTTTAATTCAAAGAATGACTATTATGTCAATATTGATACACCACTGGAGCAGGTTGTTCAATGTTTATAGATTCTGGATTTTTTCTACTTAAAGGCACATGATTAGTTACATCTTACGGAGGGCTTGTAGCCACTGGTTTCATACTGTGAACCCATAAAGGTTCACACTTTGCCACAAACCTGGGGCTAGTACACCATATTATTTCCTTCATTGTATAGACGACTGGCAAAAGTGTTATGACACTAAATTCCAATGTGTTTTATTTTTCCATATTATTACTTTTTATTTCTATTTCTTTTTTTTTAAATTTGTTTTTGTTTCTTTTTATTTATTAGCAACAGACAGAGAGAAAGAGGCAGAGAAAGAGAGAGAGAGAGAGAGAGAGAGAGAGAATGGGCACATCAGGGCCTCCGGCCACTGCAAACAAACTCCAGATGCATGTGCCACTTTGTGTATCTGGCTTATGTGGGTCTTGGGAATTGAGCCTTGAACTGGGGTCCTTAGGCTTCACAGGCAAGCGCTTAACCGCGAAGCCATCTCTCCAGCCCCCTTATTTCTATTTCTTAAAATAATTAAAGTGCTGTTTTTGTTTGGGAACTTTAAGAACCAATTACACTTTCGGTTCACTAATAGACTATAATCTTCCAACTTAAAAATGACTGAAAAATAAAATTCTGAGCTGCCCACCGGGCCTGAGCCACCTTAGAGATGAGCGTCTGTCCCACTGAATGGATGAGAACACAGGCGTCATAAAGGAAGATCGGCAGTGTCAGTGCCCAGTCAGTCAACAAGCCAAACAATACGTTTCCTCATCAGTTAATGTGAAAGTCCCAATGAAAAAGAATGGAGCACATATGCCATGCTGGAGGTTTACTAGAAAACACTTCAGGGTTGTTACAATAATTTTAAATTAAGTAGTTAATGTTAAGACGACTGAGCATATTAAATATGTTTAGCCAAAACAATGCCTCACTTCAGTGTTGATGAATTCTAGAAAGTGGTTTAAGATTACTGCTGATGTGAGGAAAGACCTCAGCAGCAGTGGGCTTCCACCTTTTCTCCTTTCAAGTCCCAGAATAAACATACAGGTACACTGATATTCATGCCTTACCTCAGGGTCGAGCTGAGGACAGGCCTAGAGATGGAAAGAAAGAAGCCACTGAACGATTTAATATTAGTGATCTTGGGAAATTAGTGGTGCCTGGGCTTTATGGCAGACACTGTGCTAAGGCGTTTTCATTACTCCAATCTTCATAATTCCCCTATAATAATTACTATAAATAAACCACCTTTTCCAGTTGAGGAGATAACTTAGAAAGGTTAGTCAAGGGCCCAAGGTCACTGAGCTAGCAGTGGTAATTAGAGCACTAGATGTGAATACTTCCAGGATCCAAAGTCAATGCTCTTCAAGTTACTCCAAACTAGAAGCTGCAGGAGATTGGAAAGGGAGAGATGAGGACAGCTTCATGGAGGAGGGGAAGTGAGTCCGATGCCATTCCACACTGAGAGAGCACCTGGATAGGGTGACATTAGAAAGTGGGAAGAGCAGGCACTGCAGACACACAGAGGAAAGGCCTCAGAGACACATGTCAGGAGAGTACAGGGAAACACTGGCCCCAGGAAACAGAATATTCTGGGAAAGTAATCATCAGCAGTCTGTGAGCAAAGTTACTAACACTGAATGCATTTACCCTAATGACCCATAAACTCCACAAAAAGTCAAGATGTTATTGAAAATAAAGTCACTGTTTTAGAGAGCAGATTAAAAAATAATTTACAAGAAAATCATGGGGTTGGAGAGATGGCTTGGTGGTTAAGGTGCCTGCCTAAGGACCCAGGTTTGATTCCTCAGTACCCACATAAGCCAGATGCACAAGGTGGTGCATGAATTTAGAGTTCATTTGTAGTGACTGGAGGCCCCAGCATGCCCATATTCTCTTTCTCTGCTTCTTTCTATCTCTCTTAAATAATGAATAAATAAATAAATAAATAAATAAATAAATAATTGCCATAGCAGTCAAACAAAATACATAATCACTGAGGATCTGGAGACAGAGCTCAGTTGGCAAAATGCTTGGCTAGTATGCACAAGGCCCTGCATTTAATCCTCAGCTGTGTGCGTGTGCATGCGTGTGTGTGAATGCACTACAGAGATAAGCATTAACATCTTCTGTGTGTGTCTGTAAACAGGGGATATGAGAGTTAGCACAGGCGACAGCATAGGAGAACACAACGGAGAACAGGAGGGGCTGGGGGCAAGTGGGAGACCAAAGGCAATCTGTAATCTAAAAGCCAAAGGAGACTGTGGTTGGGGAAAGGCACAAGGGGGGGGATAGGTTTCTGGAAAGGAACAAAAAACAAAATTTGTTTGAGAAATACCATAAGAAAATGTAATTCTTTGTATGCTAATAAAAATTTAAAAGGAAGATAATGTAAAGGTGTTCAAGGTGAACATTTGTGGGGAGCTACTGTCCCTCTTCTGGGTCTCCATAACCTATGACGTCAGATTCATTTGCAAGGCATGTCTGGGTTTTAAGGGAGCACATACTGTTCCACACTTTTTTCTTTTTAAAGGCTCAAAGTCAAAGGAATCAAATTCAAATGAATTGACAAGTAGCCTAGGGACTGGACTTTCTTTTTCAAAGTCAAGATTTACATCTCATGCTAGAATACAGAACAAAATTTTCTGGTTTTTTTTTTTAGACTATACTAAATGTCAATTATTTTGTGTCCTCAGTTTTAAGTCATGCTTCCTCTACTGATGGTCTGCCTCAAAATAAAGTTTGTCTTTTTGTCTTCAGTTTAAGGATAACCCAAAATCCCTAAAAACTGGAAGACTCCCACTATCAAAAAGAATAGGATTTTCCTAGTTTTTTTATATAGTGGAAATATTTTATTGTTGTTTCTTCAAGGTAGGATCTCACTATAACCCATGGTGTCCTGAACTCACTCTGGCCTCAAACTCACAGATCCTACCTTTGCCTCCCCAGTGCTGGAATTACAGGCGTGTGTCACCACACCCAACTATGTACCTTAGCTTAAAATAATCTGACTCAAAAACTGAAGTATTATCCAGGTGTGGTGGCGCATGCCTTTAATCCTAGCACTCAGGAGGCAGAGGTAGGAGGATCACCATGAGTTTGAGGGCACCCTGAGACTACAGAGTGAATTCCAGGTCAGCCTGAGCCAGACTGAGACCCTACCTCAAACTAAACAAAGCAAAAAACCTGAGGTATATGTTCTTTTCCTTTAAGTAGCTCCTATGACATGTGAGGCATTCACAAAGAAAATGAAACATGAAAATCCCCTTATATACGCATTTTTGGACTCACATCTTAAATGAGGCCGCGCAGTATTTGCTTAGTTAACCTTTACTGTGCATCCCTGTGGTCTTTGTTCTCATCCATGGGGGTGAGCTGAAATTTATGTCTTACCAATAGGAGTTCGTGTACCAGAGAGGACTGTTTTCTTAATCTGAGAGGCAGTCACTAACAAGCTTCAGCTGGAAATGCTTGATGTGAAAACAGTGTGAACCTGTTCCTGGACTAATGAAGGGCTCTTTCTGCCACAAAAGGAAATCAATTTACAACTCTAATTAATTTTTAACAGTCTCATTATTCTTATTTTTATAGGTCAATTAATTTATGAACTATCCTATCCTGATTGTCCTGGAGAAGGCTTATGATTACAAACATATTAAATTATTTAAACAAACAAACAATATACAATGTGTCAGCATATGGGCTTTACACAACCCAGCAAGTGCTACACTTAGTTTGCTATCAGAAGACATGATGGCTTGTGGCACAAATTAACTGTTCAGCTAACATTTTTATACACAAAAAGCAGAGGAGGTAAGAAGCACAAGGACGAGATAGGCAAATATTGTCAAACCAGGTAAAATTAAAACCATCACCATTGATATTTTGCCTCCAATGGGAGGGGGAAGTTATTAGTCCTCATACATCCCCAGAAAAAAACAAAAGAAAATCGTACATTTTTGTACAAAGAGGAACTACAAGATAATGCCTCTAATCTTTGGAAATAACAGGTAGCCAAGAAGACCCTAAGTGTGCATGAAGAGAATGAAGTCGAGGACGGTGTGTGTGAAAACTCTGTGTCCCAGAAGAATTCAGGCGTGTGGGGCAAGTGCACAGTAAAAAGGTAACAGTGGCGTAAGCGCTGTGCCCTTGAGATGAGTAAACACCATTCTCTGAGTACAGAGAAGAGAATGAACTAAGAACAAGGGAGAAGTGTGGGTTGACTGAGGACTGGCTTTGGAGGGATGTACCATGAAGCATTAAAAACAGTGGCAGAACAGTGCACACAGCAATACAAGGACAAGAAACCCTAGCGTGCTTTCAGAGAAGAAACAGCTTACTGAGCTGAGCAGGGCCTTACTGAAAGGCGATGGAGCACAGACTTCGTTCTTTAGGTAATGCAACTCAATTTAAAAAGTGTAAGCAGAAATATAAAACCAAAATTATTTCCTAAGGTTTATACTGAAGCCTGTATAGAAAATTCCTGGTGACAAGGAGGCCAAATAGGAAGCTGGTCTTGTTAGTACTCAGAAATAAGGAAGCTGACCTGGGGAGATGGCACAGTGGGTAAGGTGCTTGCCACACGCATGAGGACCTGAGTTTGGATAAATACAGGACACTCAGGGACAATTCAGGTTCAGCTGGTAATGTGGATGGGGAACTAGAAAATATGGGATAAGGAATGGAAGTATAGAATTCATATGCCATCAACATTTATGCAACACTGACATGGCGGGGGAGGGGGTAGGAAAAGACGGTTCTCCATAACCTGACTCCTTTTTTCACAATGAATTATACAGAGTACAGGAACATGTTTACCTACCATTTTAGGCATTCAAGTCTACTAGCATTCCGAGTGTGTGATGATGAGGCAGCAATAATACAGCAGTCATCTGTGGGCAGGGGCAGGATGCCTGCAGGTATGTGCAGATGCAATACATCCATGGACATGTGGACAAGGCAGGGGCAGTATGCCTATGGGGATGTGTAGGTGAGGTACATCCATGGGCCCATGGTGTGGCTGGTTTCTGAACGACTCTGAATAATACTGAAGTGGGTATCTGTGGACAGGGCCAGTAAGCCTAGGGGTATGTGTGAGCACAGCATATCCATGGACACATGGTGAGGCTGGTCTCTTCCAAAGAAAGTCACCGAGTTGTGTGTCCTGGGAAACTTTCTTAGTCATCGCAATTTCCTTGATTGACTAATTACAGTATTTTAAAATGTGGCCCAGACTTCCATAACAGAGATTATTCCAAATATTTACCTCCTAATTTGTCCTTATTTATACTCCTTTTCTTATTAAAGCAATCTAGTCATAGAGCTTTAATATATGGATTTGTCTATATAAGTCACTATAGTAATAGTGAGGAGTATCTTTAAAATACATCTGAAGCTGGGTGTGGTAGCACACGCCTTTAATCCCAGCACTTGGGAGGCAGAGGTAGGAGGATCACCATGAGTTCGAGGCCACCCAGAGATGATATAGTGAATTCCAGGTCAGCCTACCTTGAAAAACCAAAAAAAAAAAAAAAAAAATCTGAAAGCATATATTCATACAAAGTTCCTGTTTTCAGTCAAAAATATGCTAAGTGAAATAAAATTTACTGGTGTTGAATATATTTTCCTTAAAAATGTGAATAACATATATATTTTATATTTGGCATATTTATTATGAGTAAACTAAACTTTGACAAACGTGATTAGAAAATATTGTTTACAAAAATAAGGTACCAATGTATTATTTTATATAAAAGTGGTGAACATAATTTATGCGTTTTTTTCAATCCCTGAGGCAGCATTTCATATGTCACCCTTAAGCAACAGTTCTATTTTTTTAGACTTCAGTAAAAAGGCCCCTTTTTGGAGTAACATGTTCACAAAAGTGCAGAGGCTAGACTGAAGAAAGTCACCACCAGATTCAGGGCAGACAGGGAGAGGAGGAAACACTGTTTTTACAGATGACAACAAGGAAAACTACTACTTAGCCTGGGCCAGTACAATAAAATCTGTTGTGCTTTTCACTGTCCTCGGTAATGAATAACGCTAGGATTCCTTGCAACAATGCAGTTAGGGAAAATCACTCATCAACTGTACTCTTCACTCAGGAAGAGTCTCAAATAGTCTTTAGAAAGCTCGTGAAACAGGCACCTACTACCGAAAGGCGTGATGGCAGCACAGCAGTGCACGCACACAGGGGCAGTCGGGGATTCGAGACTATCTGCTCCCCGTGGAAGCTGAGCATCCTGGCGGCGATGCCCTCAGCTGCCAGAGAAGAGCTGGCCTCTTTCACAGAGCATCCCTGCTGACCTATGCAGCTGCCCGAGAGGCTCCTTTACCTTGCAGAGAATGGAATACCTCACAATCTCAGCTGTGGCTAAGAAAAAACAAAACACCATAGTAAGATTATTAGAAAATGTTTGCATTTAGGTATTTGCTGTTAGGTGTCACTGAGACACTGGAATGCTGGTATAAGATAAAAAGAGCATAAAGACATTACAAAAACAAAAGGTTCTTCGCATTTCTAATATTCTATCACCCACAGGACTTTTTAAAAAAATTATTTGAAAGAGAAAGAGGCAGAGAGAGAGAGAGAGAGAGAGAGAAAGAGAGAGAGAAAGAGTATAGGTACACCAGGGTCTCCTGATACTGCAAACAAACTCCAGACACATGTGCCACTCCGTGCATCTGGCTTTTTGTGGGTACTAAGGAATTGAACCCAGGCTGTCAGTCTTTGCAAGCAAGTGCCTTTAATTGCTGAGCCAACTCTCTAGGCCCCTACAGGACATTTTACAAAAGATAAAACTACCCATTTTAGTCACTAAGTTTAAGATCTATAAAGACAATGCTTTGATTCAAATTACTTTAGATGAATATCTTATAGCTAGATTTTAGCATAAAACAATTTAAAATGTTAAATGTGCTGCTACTAGTTTCTTTACTTATTTATGAGACTAAAGCAATTCAATAAAGATAATCAGAATACGTTACCATCATGAATTATTCTCAGTTGCAGTTTTAATCAACTTGAAAGCTTCCTTATGCTATTAATTTATAAATTTATTATGGAATAGATTTAAATGAAATATAATAGAAGTAAAATTTTCCTCTCAATAAATTTGAATTTATATACATGATTGATTTGTTATATGTGAAACACTGTAAAATCATTACATATGTTAAATCAAACCATAAAAATAATACATTACCATAAAACAGCTGTATACAGATAAAACAGAAAAATAATACATTATCACCTCATACAGACATATAACAACCAATCGAGTATAAATTTACCTGTGCATGGAAGTATAGTCACATTCATATACACACATAAATCATTAAATATTTTCAGGAAATTTTACTTTTACTCAAGCAACTCAATGTGTCTGATATTAAAATTTTCTTTAAATATTAAAGATAGTATCAAATTAAAGCTGGTTTCCTGTTCATCTTACAGGTAGAATGCAACAGTATTGCCATCTACTGCTCATAACACATAATACAAATGCCATATCTGTTGTTTACTTAAAGAATTAAATGGGTATAAGTGAAATATAAATTGTGATTCCTATGGACAAGAGTACAGCTGTGTCAGACAAATTAAAGAAAGGTAGAAAAAGTCACTGGGAAGAAAGGTTCAAGGTATGGGAGACAGCCTCCTTCTAGACGTGATCCCTACCAGCCAGATTTTTGTTCCTAAACACAGTACACGTTACTTGATTTTCCTGGATAACTTACTGACAAATCCAAAGTAAAGGCTGACTCAGGGCTGAGCAGTCTATCTATGCCCAGGCACTCCTCTGCCTTTGTATCCCAAACAGAATGAAGATCAAGTTTCTAAAAGACTTATGAACAAACAAGCACATTCATTTACGTGTTTTAAATATAAAAATCATTGTAAAGACCAAGCAGTAATAGGAAACAATAATACCAACAACTTAAATTGCTAAAAGTGAAAAGAATTTAATGTTTACCAGGAAAAGACACATTTTGGGCCATGGTATTTCTTAATTAAAAGAATGGAGGCACTGCTTATCATAGTCAAAAACTCCAGAGCAGTTGTAAATGTCTCAATCAGAAACTTCTCATTGTTTATAACTGTTCTATTTTTCCCTCAGGTGGTAAAGCCACTGTTTTATTCTAAGAAAGTAAAATAATCTAAGGTTCAGTACTGAAGATACAACAGCAAGGTGTAACAAGTGGTGGCACCATGAAAACTACTGCCCGTGTCAGCACTTCAGTCACATCTACAGCAAACACCACTGTGACAACACGGCCACCTCCACCCAGAAGTGTCTCGCTTTGGCTTAGTCCCACGCCTTTAGTTCTACTGCCCTCTCTTCCTATATTGCTAATTGAAATATAATCTTTAGAAATGTCAGCTGCTTTTGGTATGGTTCCTTTTTAAACAATAAGTGTGAACTGTGTATAAGCTGGAAATACTTAAAGAACAACAACAAAAAAATTCATTCAATTCTCTACCAAGATCCGCTGAAAACATCATTCTTCTCCCCAACCCAGACGTGATCTTTTCCAGCTCTAAGCTTCCAATAGCAGTGCCAAACATATTTTTATGTACAGTCTTCCCTTCACTTAGAGTAAGTTGTGAGCTCCACAGGGTAAAAATCCACTTATTATCTTCTTTGTTTCCCTGAAAAGTTAAGTTTGGGCACCTAATCTTCCACAAGACCTGATGTTCTTCCTGCTCGGGTTAGAAGCAGTCTCTGTCTTACTTCCCTAGGCTTTAGTTCTTAAAGATTTACTTGAAGCATATTGTGAAAAATCAATCTCTTTGACATAGGCTCAAGTGATTTAGAATTAAGATTAAAGTGCCTACTGCCCATTTTAAAATAGTTGCCCATTTAAAAATAGTTGCGACAACAAAAACAAATAAACAAACAAAAAAAGCCCCTTACGTGTTGTATTTAGAAAGCTACTAGTAACAGCTGGGTGTGGTGGCATATACCTGTAATTCCAATGCTCAGAGGGCTGAGGCAGGAGGATTTGAGTTTGAGGCTTGCCTGGGCTACACAGCAAGACCACGTCTCAAAAAAAAAAAAAAAAAAACACTATAAAAAACTATTACTAATATATTTCATTTTATTAAAATGACTTTAATATGAGACACCATGTTGTTTAAAATATAGAAAGAAAGCTGCCAATGCAGATTAAAACTGAAATAAATTTTAAAAATTACCAGCATTAGGGATCTAACTCCTTATATAGCTAATTATTTATGGAGAATAAATGACTACCTTTCTTTAACTGGATGATAAATGTAGATAAAATTTCCTGTAAGTGCTGACATGTAAAACATACCTAAAATCAATGTTGAGAACACTGATATGATTATCTTTGCTATGTAAATTCTTTTCAAGTGAAAAATTAAAAGCTATTGATAGGTGATTACAATATTTATTCTTGGAGCATATTTATTCATAGCAAAGTAATCATAATATAAGTTTAATTATTTACATATTTAAACACAAAATATAGCCACAAAACAAAAATTAAATATAATATTTGACATGACTGTATATTTCAAGAAATGCTACTTATGTCATTTTGCTTTTTCTAATATTAACACTATGTGCTAAGTATTATCTTCCTGTACCATTTAAGAAATCAAGTGTGACTATATTTTTGATTTTTCTTAACTTTTAATTACTTAAAAAAATTAGGGATGGAGGGATGGCTTAGCAGTTAAGGAGCTTGCCTGCAAAGCCAAAAGACCCAGGTTCGATTCCTCATGACCCAAGTAAGGCAGCTGCACAAGTGGTGCACGTGTCTGGAGTATGATTGTAGTGTCTGAAGGCTCTGGTGCGCCCATTCTCCCTCCTTCTATCTTCCTCGCGTTCTCTCTTAGAAAAAAATAAGTTTAAAAAATCCATCACATATTTTCATTTTTAGGCTTTTGCTGCCACCTAGTGAAATACTAAAAATTTAATTATTCTGGAAAATACATCAAATTTTTAAAAAGGGCATGTCAAAAGGCAAGAGAGTGCTGAGAAGCAGTGACAGAGGAGTGTCTAGCACTGAAACATCTCTATCACACCCTCCAAAGCTCAGGGTCCATTGCGGAAAAGGTAGCAGAAAGAATGTAAGAGCCAATGGAATGGTACCACTCCTTATAATGCAACTGTCCAGACTGGCCTAGATATCCATGACCTCGCAGTGCCTAGCAATACCTTCACAAGACCCTCATAATATGAGAAAAAGACGATGACATCAAAATAAAAGAGAAATTAATGGAGAGAGGGAGAGGATATGATGGAGAGTAGAGCTGTAAAGGGGAAAGTTGGGAGGGTGGAGAATTATCATGGTTTATTGTATGTATAGAAGTTGTCAATAAAAAGAAATTGACGGGCTGGAGAAATGGCTTAGCAGTTAAGGTGTTTGCCTGCCAAGCCACAGGATCCCGGTTCGATTCTCCAGGACCCACGTAAGCCAGATGCACAAGGGGCACATGCATCTGGAGTTCGTTTGCAGTGGCTAGAGGCCCTGGTGTGCCCATTCTCTCTGTGTCTGACTCTCTTCTATCTCTCTCTCTCTCTCTGCTTGCAAATAAATAAATAAAATATAGTTAAAAAAAAAGAAATTGACAAAAAAGGGCATGTTAGCCTACAAAGTATACACATGAGAAATAAGAATATAGGTCACTTTCCTACAAATAAGTTCTTTAACAACTGTTTTCATTAAGCTACACATATAACTCATTAACTTAAGCCACTTGTTTAATCAGCAAGATATTTTTAATTCCTTTATTAAAGTCAGAAACATTAAATTGTTCATGTCACTGGGTTATATGTGTAAATATTTGTAAACTTAGTATTTACCCTAAAGATTCTATATTGAAATTTAAAAAATATTACATTTATTAATTTTTTTATTTATTTGGGAAGGGGGCAGATACAGAGAGAGAGAGAGAGAGAGAGAGACAATGAGCACACCAAGGCCTCTAGCCACTGCAAATGAACTCCAGATGCAAGCATAACCTTGAGCATCTGGCTTTACATGGGTCCTGGGGGAAATGGAACCTGGGTCCTTTGGCTCTGCAGGCAAGAGCCTTAATCACCAAGTCACCTCTCCAGCCCTATACTTTCTTTTCTTTTCTTTCTTTCTTTTTTTTTTTTTTTTTGAGAGAAGGTGGGGGGCGGGGGAGAGAGAATGGGCATGCCAGGGTCTCTAACCACTGCAAATGAACTCCAGATGCATGTGCCACCTTGTACATCTGGCTTATGTGGGTCCTGGGTAATTGAACCTGGGTCCTTTGGCTTTTCAGGCAAGCACTGTAACTACTAAGCCATCTCTCCAGCCCCAATACTGGATTTTTTTTTTTTTTTTTTTTTTTTTGGTTTTTTGAGATAGGTTCTCACTCTAGCTCAGGCTGACCTGGAATTCACAATGTAGTCTCAGGGTGGCCTTAAACTCACGGCGATCCTCCTACCTCTGCCTTCCAAGTGCTGGGATTAACGGTGTGTGCCACCACTCCTGGCTCCCAATACTGGAATTTTTAATTACAGCTATCCCTCAGTATTCTTAGAACAAAAGGTTCCAGGACCTCCACAGATGCAAAAGTCTGAGAATTAACAGGTCCCTCTGTATACTTAGAAGCATCCCTAGGTTACTTACACCTAATGCAGTGTACACAGATGTTATACTATGGTGTCCACTGACTAATAATAAGACAAAGTCTACACATGTTCAGGTGACAAACAAGTTTTGTTTTTGTTTTATTCTCCCTTCCCCCCTCCCGAGTATTTCTGGCTGTAACTGGTTGAATCTATAAATGTGGAATCCACATATATGGAGAACTGGATGTTAAAATAGTAACATGTGGAGCCGGGCGTAGTGGCGCATGCCTTTAATCCCAGCCTGGGCCAGAGTGAGATCCTACCTTGAAAAAAAAAAGTTAACATGTGGAACAAAGCTGTACACTCAGAACTCTCAACAACACTTCCCAAAGAACTGACTACAAATGATAGGCAATAATCTGTGAATAAGCTTACCTGGGAAAAAATGTTTGCGGTGGGAGCAACTCTGCTGTCCACAATACTATACAGTATTGCCAATAACCTGTCCAATGGAAATGGTTTTGGTCCAAGGAGATGATTACTTGTCTGTAAAGAGAACATGAATTTTCTACTGACACCAGAGCATTCACTTTCTATACCATAACTTCTCCACAGTAATATAGGTCTACTTGTCCCCCTACTGGGCCTGTCTACAACTTGGCCTGATCTAAAAGCCTGTCTACTCTGCCAGGGCTTTTCTCACTTGTGACTCCTTTCTATCTGACCTTGGGTATACAGTTATATAAAATAGGGCTAGAAATTGAACATCCACTTATAATCAATCATAAATTTGTGATATACATATAATTTTTCTATTTATTAAAGACAAAATCAATTCCGCATACTGATAACATGGCCATGTACATTTACTTTTACACAAAGAATTAAACCTATTTTATCCTGCAGACATAAGACATCTCAAAAAGTTTTCCAGAGTTGATAAACATTTTGATTTCATAATCATCAATGCTGAGAACAGCACTTTGCATAAAGATACAGGACAAAATGGCAAAAGTATATTTAGAGCCATTTCAGACACTGTTGGAAATTCTGTTACAAAATTCATTTAATTTTTTTTCATGAAAATCAAGTCAGCAATTCAAATAGCAATTATTTAAAACAAATATTCTAATACAATACTGCTAAAAGATAAACTAATTTGATATTTGCATACTAAAGAATTAAACTAGGAAAACATTTTAATTTTAAAAAATGTTTTTGGGCTGGAGACATGGCTTAGTAATTAAGGTGTTTTCCTGCAAAGCCAAAGGACACTGGTTCAATTCTCCAGGACCCATGTAAGCCCAAGGGGGCACATGGAGTTTGTTTGCAGTGGCTAGTAGCCCTGGTGTGCCCTCTCTCTTTCTGTCTTTCTCTCTCATAAATAAATAAATAAAATGTTTTTACTTGAGGGAGAGAGAGAGAGAGGGAAAGGGACAGAAAAAGAGTATGTGTATACCTGGGTATACAGGGTCTCCTGTCACTACAAACAAACTCAAGATGCATGAGCCAATTTGTAGATCTGGCTTTACATGGGTATTAGAGAATTGAACCCGGGCTGACGGGCTTTGCAAGCAAGTACCTTTAACCTCTGAGCTATCTTCTCAGCTTGTAAGTAAACCTAAGTACAGGACACTTGGCATATATAGTAAAATCAGCACAGTTCACTGCATACATGAGCCTGGAATCTGAGCTCTGTGTTATGGTGTCATGCTCAGTGCCAATGCATGCTGTGTTCAGAACTCAAGCTGCAGGGAAGCCAAGGCCACAGGGATGGGTGCTGCTAGAAATAGCTCAGATTCATTACATAATTTTGAATTAGTTCAAAATGTGTACAAAACCTTTTACTGTTGTCACAAGGGGTCAAGACCCACAGTTTAAGAAGCTGTGTTCTATGCAATTCCAAATTTCCAACTTTGGAAAGGTCTCTTCTTGGTCTTTATGGATTTCCCTTTTGTATTTCTTCAATGTCATTTTTGTAGGTGTTTCAAAGTGGAAAATAAGAAAATAAGTGTATTCAAACAACCAGCTGTGTTTTACAGTATAGACAATAGTTTTCAAAAAAAATCATTATAAATCTTTGTCAACTCAGTTTTCTTCTAGCACTAGGCCACTCAAATGTGCTTTCATTGTACTTAACAAAATACTATTACAACATTAAATAGTACCATTAAAAAACAAATAGATACTTATACGCAAATGACTAATGTAGTTACATATCCACTCATTTCTTATCCTAAATTCATAAGTTTCTTCTATTAGTGAATTTAAAATGTAAATACCTTTTCATGTTTCTTTAGGAAGTTGGTTTTCTTGATTTTCCCATGATGCTGCAAATATGGAAAATGATTACTAAGATTTAAAAGACAGTTTGCATAAAATCAAAAACAAAATTTGCTGGACATGGTGGCACATGGCTTTAATCCAAGAACTCAGGAGGCAGAGGTAGGAGGATCACCGTGAGCTCAAGGCCATCCTGAGACTACATAATGAATTCCAGGTCAGCCTAGGCTAGAGTGACACTCTACCTCAAAAAAACCAAAAAAGGGCTGGAGAGATGGCTTAGCAGTTAGGGCACATGCCTGCAAAGGCTAGGGACCCCAGTTCGATTCTCCAGGTCCCACATAAGCCAGAAGCAAAGGGAGCGTATGCATATGGAGTTAGTTTGCAGTGCCTAGAGGCTCTGGCATGCCCATTCTCACTCTCCCTCTCTCTCTTTACTGCTCTCTGTCTCTAATAAATAAATAAAAATAAAACCTTTAAAAATAATATAAAAATAAAAACACAAAAAAAGAAAATTTGTTGAAAATAAGGCACACAATATTTCTTGATATATATTACAATTTTAAGAGTTTTTTCTACTTATCAACTTGTATATATTTGACTTATGAATTAGCCAAAATTTATCTGAATTTGGACTGAATTCAAAATTCCCATACAAATAAAAAAGTTTTGCAATAAAACAGTGATAGTTCTTAAAAGAATTCATTATACTGGCTTTAACACTGCATCTTTATTTCTGTACAATCAAAACTTCCATAGGTTTGTATTCATCTTTTCAGTGTGTGTGTGTGTGTGTGTGTGTGCGCGCATGCATACACGCACGCAAGGGAGGGGGAGATAGATATTCCCTTGCCTTCACAAGGCTACTGAGATGGATGACAAAACACACAGACATATATACCACAACTTATTAGAAATTGTGTGTCTAAAGAAGAAAACAAGCAAGCATCATGCGCAACAGTAAACACTGAAGAAAGCCGACTTCAAATAGGCTGAACAGGAAGGAAAGTGCAGACAAGGCAACATTTAAACAGAAATGTAAAGGGTGAGGGTGTAGGAAAGGAGTTTTCCAGAAAGAAGAAGCATGTCTGGAGACCTTAAACAATTACAATGTCTCTTCTGTAAAGCTATCAATTTTCTTCCCAATTTCATGCTGTGATCTTAAAACCATTACAAAATAAGTTCTAAATAATTTTAGCAATCTTTTATTCTAACCTTTGCCCCCTAGAACTTTACAAGTGTTGAGAAATTTTTAAAAAAATCATTCATCCATCGAGAATGAACATCTCCCAGACACCAAAGTTCAAGAATACTCAATTCCCCTATGTAGAGTGAGCTAGTTGCATATAACCTACTGTGTCCTTCGAATCATTTCTAGATTACCTAGTATAAAATAAATGCTACAAAAATAATGTTCTGCTACAATGTAATAGAATAATGACCAGAAAAAATGTTTTTACATCCTCAGAATATCTGTTGCTGAAGTAAGCACATTTACATGTTTAGAACAGACACAATTTTATTTGGTGCTCAGATGAATGAACCGGCAGGTGTGGAATCTATGGATACAGAAGGCCAGTTGTATTCCTGGGATCGTCAATGACAAAGTGAAAAGAAGTGTTGTTACCTTGAGAAAGAATCTCCTGTCAGTCCTCGCAGGGTTGTAGGAGGCAAGGTAGGCAGCAATGAGAATAAACTTAGAGTAGTATGGAAGTTCCACATGACTATACGCAGAGAGACCTACACAACGAAACACATACATAACATCTGTCAGGCTACCGTGAGGCATATGATGGTCTCTTCTCAAAATAACCTGCTGTGCCAAGTGTGGTGGCGCACTCCTTAAATCCTGACACTAAGGAGGCAGAGGTAGGAGGATCACCATGAGTTTGAGGCCACCCTGAGACTACAGAGTGAATTCCAGGTCAGCCTGGGCTAGAGTGAGATCCTACCTCGAAAAACCAAAAAAGAAAAAAGGGCCTGGAGAGATGGCTTAGCGGTTAAGTGCTTTCCTGTAAAGCCTAAGGACCCTGGTTCGAGGCTTGATTCCCCAGTACCCACGTAAGCCAGATACACAAGGTGGCACATGCATCTGGAGTTCATTTGCAATGGCTGCAGGCCTGGCACAACCATTCTCTGCCTCTTTCTCTGTCTGTTGCTTTCAAATAAATAAATAAATAATAGACAAAAAAATTTTAAAAAAAGAAAACAAGTGCTGGAGAGATGGCTTAGAAGTTAAGGCGCCTGCCTGCTAAGCCTAAGAACGCTGGTTCCAATCTCCAGCAGTTCCAATCTCCAGGTCCCACATTTAGCCAGATGCAAAGTGACGCAAGGGCGCAATGCTGCACTTGGCCACAAGGGGGCGCACACATCTGGATTTCGTTCACAGCAGCTGAGACTGCTGGCACGCCCATCTCTGTCTCCCTCTCCCTCTCTGTCTATCTCTCTCTGTGTCTCTCTCCAAAAATAAATAAAATAATAAAAAAAAATTTTAAAAAGTAGCAAAATGCTTACATTAGTGGAAAAACAGAAAATCCATTAAAAAAAAAGAAAACAAAAAAAAAACCCTGCTTTGATGATGATAGTAATGGTAGTGCTTAACATTATTACTGAAATGCTTTGCCTACTGTGTTATACTTGCATGTCCCTTCCCTGCTGAAGCCCAAATCCTACCCATTCTTTACTTGGTGCTATGATCTTATAGGTTATAGGATATAGGTTAAGGTTATAAACTATTTTCTTCATTAAACTTTCCATGATGCTCTTCTACTGCAGCAAAATAGCAAACTTTGCTTCTACAATGAAGCCCTACTTTGGATATATCATATACATCCCCTGTAATACTGTGACTTCCATTATCAACTAATTACATCTAAATTACAGCCCCTATGAGATGCACTGTTCATTGAAGAATCACATCTAGTATACTTTTTTGTATCCTTACAAAGTTATACCTATAAACAAATGAAAGATGAGTGAAAAAAGAACTAGTCAAGCAACAAAGATTCTTAAGGAAGAAAAGGAATGTGATACTGACTAGTACTGTGTCTGACCTAAGTGCTTTACTTACGTGCCACTTTAAATCTTTATAGTAACTGAAAGCTAGGTAGTTTTCTCACTTTACAGATGTGAGCTACTTGAAGGTCAGAAAGGAAGCAGTGTACATCAACATAGCAGATTATTCTCACGTTAGGACTTTTTCTTCCCCCTACATATACTACTAAAAACACTTGTAAATCACCTACAGAATATAGAAACCAAGGGACAAAACAGAATTTTAATGCCACCATTTCAGACACCAGCTTCAGTTTTAAAAATCTTTGAAAAATACAAACATTTTAGATATTCAATTTTTTAAAAAAGTAAAATCTGTTCTACTTGGGATAATGAAAGTGATAGTTTCCTTAAAGAAAAAAGAGCACAATGTTTTGAAAATATAACAATGAAATATATAACTACACTAAGATAAAACTATCAAATAATTGGTCTGTTTTAGTAAAAACACTGGAAGAAACAGAACTAGCTTGACTTTCACATGATGTGATCCATTATTTTAGAAAGTAGAAGACGCATGTTAATGGAGGTCACTAGTAAAATATCGTCACAGCTTTCTTACACTACTTGCTGACTGAATGCTCTTGATCGCTAGTACTTTTGTATCTAGTAATAGTTAAAGAAGTGGCTCTGGTAACTGTCTTAATACTTTCTTTGATACCTTTGAGTTGTCCCGGGTCTGCATCATCTTTCTGTAGCTTTTCCCATTGAGAACTGAAAGACATTAGAAGAGCAAAAGCATACTGAGAATACATGCTGTACTGGCCAGATGCTGATGTGAGTGAGTAAAGCACTTGCACAAGCATGAGGACCGAGTTCAGACCCTCAGCGCCTACGGTAAATGCCAGGTACGGTGGTGCTCGCCTATAATCCCAGCACTGGGGAGGCAGAGACAGAGGGGTCACTAGGACTTGCTGGCTATCTAGTCTAGTTAAATTGGTAGGTTTGTGCAAGACCCTGGCTCAAAAAATTAGGTGGAAGAGCAAGTGAGAAAGACACCTGATGTTAACCTCTGGCCTGCACACGCATGTGCACATGTACCCCTTGGGTACCCACACACATAGAAACACACATACATACCACACACACACAAAAGGATTAAATTTATGATGTAATCAAAAGAGCTCTAGAGAACCTAAAACTTCATTGACTGACAATTTGGGAAACAAGAAGTAACACATCCAAGAAATATACATGCTTATATCTATTCAAAATCATGTGAGATAGATTAAACCAATATAAACTCACAAAGCAATACTCAGATGGTAACTTTTTACTCTGGCTGTAAGTGTAAAACCATCAAAAAGCATCAACAATGGGCTTGGAGATGGCTCAGGTTCAATTCCCCAGTACATACATAAAGCCAGACACACAAAGTAGCACGTGCATTTGGAATTCATCTGCAGTGGCAAGAAGCCTGGAATGCCCATACTTTTTCCTTCTTCTCCCCTTCTCTCTCCTTGCAAATAAGTAAATAAACTTCTAAAATTCACCAATAAATAACCACCACCAACCATTCAGCAAAATGGCCACGTGTTAGTGACCACACAAGATACAAAAGTTGTACAGTATTTCTAAACTCTAACAATCCCTTGAGAAGCATGATCAGAACAGAATAGTGAGCTGTTGAAGAGCAATTAACATAGGTGAATGTATGTTTTTGAAGACAGTGCTGGAAGACAAAGCAGAAATCACAGATGGTTAGGAATAAGATGGGTGTTTCTTTGAGTGTTTTGGTGTGGGGCTTGTTGTTCCTGCTGTGTAAGTAGCTTTTGTCTCTAACCTCTTACCTCTCTGACAACACTCTCTCCTTTCTCACCTCTTGACAACACATTCTTTTTTCTCACCTCTAAGGCAACACATACAACACATACTCCTATCTCACCTCATACTTCTAAGGTAATACATCATTCTCCTTTCTTTTCTCTCTCTCTCTCTCTTTTTGTTTTTTGTTTGTTTCTTGAGGTAGGGTCTCACTCTAGCCCAGGCTGATCTAAATTCACAATGTAGCCTCAGAGTGGTCTCTAACTCATGGTGATCCTCCTACCTTTGCCTCCTGAGTGCTGGGATTAAAGACATGCACCACCACACCCAGCTCCTTGTATTTTTTTTTTAATGGGATACACCATCATATCAGATGAAACGTTATTCTCTAACCAATCTTTTGGCTAAAGTTTCCCTGGTCATCTTTGTCATGCCAAGACTGTTGCTCGCAGATCACTGGACATGCCTTATAACCTGTGTTTCCTGAGTCACTCCATGTTTACTACTATCTTCTACAGCACTGACACCTGCATGCTAGGTGGAACAGACATAAACGCTTTGGCTTCATTTCCTTTCCTTTGAGTTCTTGAAAATGTTGCTTAATTTGTTGCCTTGCTGTATCATTTGTTTCTTCAAGTGACTTATCATTTTGTCTAGAAGATTAGAGACATTTTTATTTTTAAAGGCGAAAAGTTGTACAAGGAAGTCTCTGGACTGAATGGACTGAGAGAGAAAGTTGATATGGATTACTCCATCACAAGGATGCATTAAAGAGGAAGGCATAAGGTCAGAGAGAAGACAAAGTGCTACCCTGCTGGATTTAAAGACAGAGGTATGAGTCACAATCCCAGGAATGAAGCACCCTCTACAAGCTGCAAAAGGCCAAGAACAGACTGGCATCAAAAGCCTCTGGAAAGAATGCAGCCCTGTGCACCCATTTTAGACTAGTGACATTTTATCTGTGGTAATTTGTCATCGTGCAACAGACTAGCAGTCTCGGAACGGACCATTCTGGATTCGCTCTTCTAATAGATAAACGCAGGTCTTCTTTTATCCCAGGACATTTTCTCTTACTCTAAGTTTTCAACCTTGACTCCACCCACGGTTTTCTATCCACATGAACTGGGTAATTGATGCTGAATCTTCTTTGCGATCTACTGGTCACATTCTGTCTGATTATCTCATCTTTCACCTGATTTTATCCTCTTGGTTGTTTCCTTTCCTCTCCTCAGTGCCCCTGACTGTTCAGATGACTGCACTCCTGCTCAGAAATCTCATTACTTTACCTTCCTTTCTGAGATGACTACTTTTGCTGGAATCTTCTTTCCTAGTCTGAACAACTTTTGCTTCACACCCTCCTGTTCTTCATGTATTTATTCTAGATTATTGACTTTCTAATTTTAAGGTATTCATTTCATATCTGAAAATGCTTTAAAAATATTAAAACCAGGGCCTGGAGAGATGGCTTAGTGGTTAAGTGCTTGCCTGTGAAACCTAAGGACCCAGGTTCGAGGCTCGAATCCCCAGGACCCACGTAAGTAAGATGCACATGCACACTATTTCACACTATTAAAGCTAATACTAATTTTCCTGTAGCTTTCCAGGTTCAAATTGTTCATATTGGTTAAAAATGGCTTGGATTTTCAAATCTAATAGCTGGATAAAATAAATAACCCAAATCTTCAAAAGTTCTGTAACAGTTTCACTTATGTGAAGAAAGAAAACATGTACACCTTAAAGACTCTGATATGAAATTTAAACAGTTTAAGTCCTAAATGGTAGGATTGTGCTATATTTTGGATTTCATATTTTTGGACTAAAGGATTTTCAACCAGCAAATTCTACATTAACATTCAAAACTGATCTGAAATCTCTAACACTTCAGGTGGCAAGCACTGGGTAAGGAATATATAACATATTAATGTACATATTAAATAAGTGATTACCTTGATATTTCCCTGAGATAAACAGTCTGCATGGCTTTCTTCAAGTGAGGTTCGATATTCCTCCATAGTTTGCGAGTATCACGTTCACCTGCTATGTCCCCCCCAGGAGAAAATTTTAATAATTTACAATCATAATTATTTTTCTGAAAAGAATATTAATAATTACAATTACATAGTTACCTTCTCCTTTAACCACAGGTTCACAATATTTAGGGAAATTAAGTACTGCCTGTATTTTTAAAAGAAAGAGAGAGAAGATAAAAAGTAGGAAATTATCATAATTAAGAATTTATCTTTAAGCAAAATTTTTATTACAAATTAAGCAATTTTATTTAGATATGATTTTTGAAGTAAGGTGTATAATATAGCTTATTATAATAATAAAACATAAAAAGTAGCAATAATCATAACACAACAGCACAGCTGACTTATTATACTCATATAAAATAACAAAACATAATTTGCATAACAACCATGAAACATTTAATTTAAAAATTCCCATGCTCAAATATTTAAATGCTATTTTTCTAGGTCTAAACAGTGTTATAAATCAAACATCATCAAGTTCAGTATCACTTAAAGTAATTGAATTGGCAGCAGACCTGACATTAGTACAAACTGATGTTCTTGACCAAGGGTGGTTTTAACCATCTTTCCAGAAATTCTATGTATTCTAAAGTTCAAGAAGAATTAACTAACCAATTGCATTTAGCAGTTTTTCATGTATCAACACCAGAATTCTATTGGAATGTTTTTTAAGCAAACTGATAAAAATATATCAATGTCATTTATTAATATTAATGTGGTCCCAATCATTTAATAGTGGGGCCTAGGAACACAAAATGGTATAGCTACGTAAATTCAAATTGAGGGGGCAATATTAGGTGCTAATATTAACTGAAGACAAAAAGGAATAGCAAAGCTATTTTCACTTCTGTCACCTTAATTTTTCATTTCAGTTCTAACCACTGGCCAATAACACTAAGGTATTATATATTAACACATATATTAACACTAATAGATAGTAACAGGCAAATTAAAATACATATTAAATAACATGAACAGTAAGAAAGAAGCAAAATTCATAAAGAAGCAAAATTAGTATTTTCCATGCAATTCCACAAGAAGTTATTGAATATGTAAAACTATGGTGGTTATACAATGAAGATAATGCATTTACCTGTCTAAACACAATTTCCACATTTTTTTTTGAGGCAAGCGCAAGAGACTGGCCTTTTTATTTTTCATGCAAGCAAGACAGAGAGGAGGAGAGAACTGGCACACCAGTGCTTCCAGCCACTGCTATCCAACTCCAGACATGTGCGCACCCTTGTGCACATGTGTGACCTTGTGCACTTGCATCACTGTGCATCTGGCTTATGTGGGACCTGGAGGCCGTACATGAGTCCTTAGGCTTCACAGGCAAGAACCTTAATTGCTAAGCTATCTCTCCAGCCCAATTTCCACATTAAATAAATCTGTAAGGCCTAGTTCATACTATGAATAGAAATTTGCAAATAAAATATACACCCAATTACAAAATTACTCCTCACGACTTCCACTATTCACATTCAAATGCGCTGACCAACATCATGCCCCCCCGTTCTCCCCACATTGTTAAATGGAAGCAAATTCTCACTTCTTGGCATCTCAAGCTCACTAGTTTCACAAGCTGTTTCCCTAGCTGCCAGAAAGTGGAAACAGAAAATCTGCTAATAACATCACCAAAAATAAGCAGAGATAACTTTTGGTGAATTCTGACATTACAAATTTTTACCATTGTGTACAACTCCCCATATACTCCCATATCAGCCTTTAACTTTTAGGTACACAGAGGACTCTTAACTAGCTCCATGAATGAAAAGGGAGGGGAAAGGAACAAGGTTAACTATATTAAGAAATGATTATGAGCTCAGTGACCATTCATGCTTGTAGCAGTAACTGTAGCACGATCATCAAAAGCTAATTATGGCCACCTGTTAATTCATTTATCCCGAGAACTGCATTTTTATAATGCCCACTTGGCAGCTGAGGAAACAAAGGTAAAGTATAATCTGTCCTCAGGGATTCCACAGTCTCAGTCTGTAATCATGGATCTGTGAAATGTCTGAGGAATTTATTTCTACGTCAGTAAAGATCAATTTTATCAAAGCCTGATTCAGGTGAAATAAAATATGCCCCTTATTGCATCACTTAAAGGAATAAAACAACCTATTATGAATATTGAGTAGGTTACAAAGGCAGGACAGGGAAATTAAGAAGCTCTTCCTCAGAGAGAGATTTCCAGCAAAACTTCATTATTGAAGTCAAGACTCTCAAGACTTTGTTCCTCAGAGTACACCCTTTCCTCTGGCTAGTCACCCAAACATTAATCTAGGCATTGCTGTGAAGACACTTGGCAGATGAAATTAAGACCCCAAAGAGTACAATACGTGGAGAGTTCAAAGGGATTATCAGGTTAGTCACAGGTACCCATGAGAAGCAGAACTTTTCTCTGGTTGGCCATGGGAGAAGTTAGTCAAGGGGCTAGAGAGATAGCTTACCAGTTAAAACGCTTGCCTGCAAAACCACAGGACCCAGGTTCGGTTCCCCAAGACCCACATAAGCCAGATGCACAAAGTGGCACAAGTGTCTGGAGATTATTTGCAGTGGTTGGAGGCCCCGGGATGCCCATTCTATCTCTCTATTCCTCTCTCTCTCTCTCTCTCTCAAATGAATATGTAATTTATTTATTTATTTATTTATAATTCTAGCACTTGGGAGGCAGAGGTAGGAGGACTGCCATGAGTTTGAGGCCACCCTGAGAATACACAGTGAATTCCAGGTCAGACTGGGCTACAGTGAGACCCTACCTCAAAAAATCAAAATAAACAAATTAATTAATTAAAAAAAAAAAGAAGTTATTGCCAGGCGTGGTGGCACACGCCTTTAATCCCAGCACTCGGGAGACAGAGATAGGAAGATCACCGTGAGTTCAAGGCCACCCCGGGACTACATAGTGAATTCCAGGTCAGGTCAGCCTGAACTAGAGTGTGACCCTGCCTTGAAAAAAAGAAAAAGAAGTTAGTCGGATACTTATGGGCTGCTGGCACCTTGTAGGTGGAAGTGACCAATGCACCTGCCTTTAGGAGGCAGGAAAAAGATATAGCTCTCAGCCAGCCAGGCCATGAAACCACATTCCTAAACCAGAAGGAGCTGAATTCTTTTGAAAATCTGAATAAGCCTAAAAGACTTTTCCCCAGAGTCTCTAGTCTATAGTCCCAGGCTGGCCTCAAATTCACAATAGTCCTCCTACCTCAACCTCCTGAGTGCTGGGATTAAAGGAGTGTGCCACCATACCTGGCTCACTTAAGTTTTTATATCTTGCTGTTATTCTTCATTTTAGTTTTAATGGACTTCTATATTTTCTGCCACTAGAGAAAAGTAAAGTGCTAGGTAGATTGCTTGCCTAGTCTGCACAAAGCTCTAGGTTATACCCCAGAACTGCAAAAAGCAGATATGTTTTTGTGCCTGTAATCCCAGCACTCAGGAGGTGGAGGCACAGGATCACAAATTCAAGGTTATCTTCAGCTACCTAGAAGAGTTTGAAACCCAGCCTGGGCTACATGAAGTCCTATTTCAAGAACAAATGGGGGAGAAACAAAAAACTTTAAAAACCAACATTCCTAAGAAATGAAAAGGAATAACAGAAGATGAATGCTAATTTTCTCTCGGTGTCCAAGGGTGTACTAACTCACAGACACTGACTTTTTTATGGTAAATTACTCTTAAGGCAGAGTCTAGCTTATTTCACATCATTTCTACATGGGAAAATATTAAATAACCAGGGGTAAAACACTTACTCACCAAATGTCTGAGTTCTTTCAAGTCTCGACAAACAGTGTAGAAAACTCCAAGAAGAATGTTGATGTAGGCAGCATAAAAATCGGCTGAGTACTCTGGAGGATGGTCATGGGACAAGATCTTTTGAAGGTTCCCTGGTCACAAGACACAAATTAACTTGAATGAATAACACAGCACCCTGATTTATCTTCTAGAATTTCATAGCACAGGCTTAAAAAGAAATATTTAGGGCTGGGGAGATGGCTCAGCAGTTAAAGATGCTTGTCTGCAAAGCCTGACAGCCCAGGTTTAATTCCCCAGGACCCATGTAAAGCCAGATGCACAGTGTTGCATTATCTCAAGTTCCTTTTCAGTGGCAGGAGGCCCTGGTGCACTCATGCTCTAAAAGGATAAATGAAAATTTAAAAAAAAATTCAGGCCCAGCAATAAATTAATGAACAATATAGCTGTTACAAAGAATATAAAAGTACACTTTCGTGATAGAATAAATTTATATTCGTTTTTGCCCCCAGTTCCTCACATGCAGATTCTAAAATTTTTAGAATTTCCTAAATGATGGGGCAAAGGGAACATCTTTCACAATTCATAGTAAGTCATTTTCAAATATACCATAGTATATATGAAGTGACCATTAATGGGCTTCTAGACAACTTCAAGATAAGAATTATTTGCCAGAGCCCCTATTTCTTACCCTCCAAGGAGCAGATAAGGGCTATAGACTGAGTTTATCACCAGTGCCAATTATTTAATCAATTGTGCTTAAATGAGAAGGTTCATAAAAGCCACTAGATAATGGGGGTCAGACACATTCTATAAGCTGGGAAGGTAGCATACCTCAACTCTACAGGGACAGAAGTTCCTATGCTTGGGACTCGGTGGACCTCATCCTTAGATAGCTTCAACTGACAGGTCATTTCTGTCCTTTTAAACATTATGTAAAATAAACTGGTAATAGTAAATACAGTGCCTTTTGTTTTGTTTGTTTTTGGTTCTGTGATCCATTCTCACAAATTATCAACCTTAAGAGGAATCCATAGCAATTCCCAATGTACAACCTGTTTTCAGAAGTACAAGTGGAAAACTGGCATTTGCAATGAGGTACCTGGAAGCAGCAGCAGTCTTATAAGACTCCTTCAACTGTGATTTCTCACCAAGGAGATACTTGGCGGTTAAGGCATTTGCCTGCAAAACCTAACAATGTGCGCACGTAAATCCAGATGCACTAAGTGGTTCAAGCATCTGGAGTTTGTTTGCAGCAGCTAGCAGTCCTGGTACACCCATATTCATTCTCATTCTCTCCTTAGAAATTTGGCATTAGCAGTGTCTTCAATATTGACAATACATAAAGAGGATATGAACCTCTGAAGAAGTACAAATATTCTAAAAAGATTATTAATGTTGCTGAAAACAAATATAAAATAATGACATTTAAAGGATATCTTAAAATTTTATTACTGGAAAAATCAAAATAAAGGTGAAAAATAGTATAAATTCTAGTTTGTTTTTCTGCCTATTAAGTATGTCAGCTAGGAAAATAGTATTTAAAAACCATGAAACTAGGAAATGCTAATTTCTTGAAAATTGGAAATTTATTAAAATTTTTAATAATCATTCTCACTTGATCTCAATCCTTACTTTGTCATTCCCCCTTTGGTAAAATATGTTTATTTCTTACAATTTTGGTGGTTTCACTATTTCTTTTCTATTATACCTCTAATTCTTTATATAATATTACATGTGTAGGTTCGTAAACATTTATCTCAACATGATGAAAATATCCAACAGTTAAAGCTAATGAAAAATAACCACCTGTGATAGGTTGCATGTATGTCCCCCACAGACTCGGGTGTTTTATTAAAAATGGTAACCTGGGTCTTCAACCGCCTGACTGGAGGAGGTATCACTGGGAGCAGATCTGTTCCAGACCAGAGATGTGGACAGCGGCCTGAGCCCTGGGTCCTGCTTGCTGCGGGTTTGTCTTTGCTGCTTTGGGTGTTTGCTCGCTGGTGATGGATTCTCTCTACTTGGATGTACGGAAGCAGTTTTTCTGCCATTGAGGGAACTTCCCCCTGGATCTGTAAGCCTGAAGTAAATCCCTGCTTCCTCTCAACTGTGCCTGGTGTGGATGCTCATCCCAGCACTGTAGAGCTGTCTACACAACCACCCGTTACTCACAACTTCCCAGGGTACTGTATCAATGCATCATCCATGCCTTACTGTAATACCCTCTGGCTTCCTGGTGCCGTGGACTCCTCAGACTAAATTTTTAAATATTGTATTTGGGAAAACACTTGATTCATTGAAAATCTCTACAGGTGCCTTTAAATTTAGGAAGAAAGATTTTATATATAAAAGCTACCAAATAACTGGATGGATGGAAAGAGGGAGAGCCAAAGAAAGAAGATGAATGGTCAGAAAGATGAATGAATAGACAAGATGGTCTCTACATAGATGGATGGAAATCTGGAGAACGGCTGAGTCTCCAAGTCAGACTTCACTCTCAGGAGCCCCGTGACCATCTCTATCTACACGTCCCTTTCGGATAACACTCAGTTTCCCTAACAAAGTTGATTACAGGTTACCACTGCTCCACCTCAACCCTGATGAGCACTCACAGGAATCAAACCTCTCACTGAATTGCTGTAAAAACAGCCCAGCTGCTCGAGTACAGACTGTAAACAAACACTGAGTATAGTCTACATTAAGTAAGTCATGATAGACTCACTAGTCTAGGACTACTCAAAGGCATGGGGGGAAAATCCTAGTTATGATAAAAAGCTGAAAAGTGGACACCAGGTAGTAAACCAAGGAGACAGAGTCCTCCTGACTGGTCTCCTGCTGTCTTCTATCACACTCTTAAAAATTTACTTATTCATTTATTTGAGAGAGAGGAAGGAAGGAAGGAAGGAAAGAAGGAAGGAAGGAAGGCAGGCAGGCAGGCAAATAAAGAGAGAATGGGCGTTCCAGGGCCTTCAGCCACTGCAGATGAACAAATGAACCCCAGACACATGTACCACCTTGTGCATCTGGCTCTATGTGGGTCCTGGGAAACTGAACCTGAGTCCTCTGGCTTTGCAGGGAAGCCCTTAACGACTAAGCCATCTCTCCAGCCCACATCATACTTTTGACTTCAAATGACACAGAACAGGCAAAAAAAAACTTCATTAGTTTCTTAAATTCTAAATAACTTTTCATTACCTAAAAATAAAATGGGACATAAAAAAGTCACTATAATACTGCCATAGAAACACAGAATTTTTTTTTCCCCGAGATAGAGTCTGACTCTAGCTCAGGCTGACCTGGAACTCACTATGTAGTCTCAGGGTAGCCTCAAACTCACAGGGATCCTCCTACCTCTGCCTCCCGAGTGCTGGGATTAAAGGCGTGCACCACCACACCTGGCTCTTTTTTCTTTTTTGGAGAAATTTCTTAATGAAATCCTTTAATCTATCCCTTTTCTTCCTTTTTTCCCCTTTATTTGTAATTTTCATGGAAATCTGTGAAAATAAGACTATCTATTTTGAGTTCCTTAAAAAAAAAAATCACTCAGTTATTAGCTAAAGCAAGGTGTCATTTGGCTTGCTGTTCTTGTGAAAACTGACAAAGATGTGATGATCTTGGCAATGAATGTTTATAGCTGATTAGTTTGCAGGGATAGTGTTAACAAGGCCAGGGTCATGGTATGCTATTTTCTCCTAGCCAGCTACGACTTATGCTTCACAGTTACAATCTTGGACTCAGAAGCATCATCTTGGCATGTTGACAGTTCAATATTAATCTACAAAGCTTTGCTACACAAAAGGCCACTGTGTTCTTCCAAATATAAAATTAGTAGGACCTACAACACAATTAAACACAACACCCAAGAAGAAACACAAGAGTTAGCCATTGATATACTAAGAATAACTGTAATGAAAAATGAGATCTACAAAAGCAAAAGATACATTCCACATGGTACTTAGTCTGAGTATATAATCAAGATTTCAATGCAATTTTCACATGCTTTACTGATTTTTCTCTCTTTTTATATGTGGAATTTATAATCACAATATACTTATGTATTAGTACACTAAAATGAAAAAAATAAATCATTAGCATAAATGATACCTGCTCATTAAAAACTGTTGATTATGAGAATATTCCCTACAATGTCAAAATACAAACTACTGTAAGTGTAGAAATATAAGCATTTTATTTTCCACTGGAAACAAACCTTAACAGTTTATATTATCAAAAGCATTTCAATTTGAATATGCTATCACTTAAACTTTCAAACAACAAAAAACCTTTAATAAGGATTACTTGTTAAAATTACCTATACTATAATCAGGGAAATATAAGACAAATGGCTCCAAACATCCAGTATTTGGACGAAACTTCTCCCAAATAATTTCACTGAGAAAGATAACAGTCACATTTCTGTCAGTCTGTAAAAGAGAGAGTAGTTTAAAAATCTTAATCAGAGCAGTAATTCCATTCAGATTTTTCTTCAACTAAATCCAGGAAAGCTTAATAAATTGTTTGCTTATTAATAAACCATATTTAGAAAACCTAATCAAGGAGCTCAACCTTTACAAATTTTCATACATAATTGCTTGGAATTTCCAAAAAACTTCTAGGCTAATCAATATTTCAGTTACTCATGAATGCTAGAGTAATCATAAAAGGATCTGTTTTATACAAAGTAAGAAACACATTTACTTGAAATATTAGGACAAAATCCTTTTAAGAAAATTCTCAAAAATTATAGGATTTCAATCAATAAACCAAAGATAAAACAGCATTTTCATCATTAAAATAGCTACAGAGAGTCAAATAGGAAATGTGGAGTTGAAAAGTAGATATACAGTATCATAGCATTTCATGTTACTAAAAAATGTTAAAGGTTTCTTAAAGTTTTTTTCAAATCGAATAAAAATAATATTGGACATATATTTAAAATGCAAACAACTGGCTGGAGAGATGGCTTAGTGGTTGTAGTAGTTTGAATAGATGGCCCTTAATGTATTCAGTGTTTGATTAGTTTGTAATTTGCATCTGCAGCACCTGGCTGGAGGCAGTGTCACTGGGCAGATCTTAAGGTGTGGTGGTGGGTTTGAGATTTCAAATCTAAAGATATGCAAAGTGTGCCTAGCTGGAATTCCTGAAATGTGCTGTGCTGTGTGGCTTTTGGCTTGTGGCTTCTTTCTCTGTGTTTGGTCCTGTGAAAGCAGGCTAGCTTCTTTTGCCATTATGAACTTCCCCTGGATCCATAAGCTTCAGTAAATATTCCTTCCTCCTTAACTGTGCCTGGTTTGGAAGTTTATCTCAGTGAACCTGTAGCTGTCTGCTACAGCAGGAGTGGGATGAGGTGAACCTGACCATGTGGATTTTGGTCTTTTGGAACCTTTGTTTTATAGGAATAGGCATGGACTTGGTGCTTGCAACTGAAGACATCTTCTGGAGTGGTCAGCCAAGTTTTATGGACTATTCTGATGAGAGTTTGAGAATGCTAAGTGCAGACAGTATGTATATATATATATATATATATATATATATATATATATATATATATATAAAATTTTTAAAGAGTGAAAAAAAATCAAGGATATTGGGAGCTGGGGAGATAGTTCAGTGGGTAAAGTGCTTGCCTTGAAAGCATGTGGATATTCGTTCAATCTCCAATCCCCACATAAAATACTGAGTATGGAGGTGCTTGCTTGTAATTAGGGCACTGAGAAGGCTAGCTTATGTGGCCTGTTTGGTAAACTCCAGACCAATTAAAGACACTGTCTCAAAAAGAGGTCCCCAACAGATACAGATACTTGTTCTCCTCCTATCCTCTGTATTCCTCCCGTCACTCAATTCTTACTAAATATGAATCATGGGAGCCCACCTTTGGAGTACAATGATTTCAATGGCACCTGGAAGACTTCTCTAAACTTCAGCTATTTTTTTCAAATTTGGGTATTTGTATTTTAACTTTCAAAAGGAGGAAATGTTCTAGACTTCTTTTTACATATTTGATTTTTTTGGAGGGTTTTCAGGGTAGGGGCTCTCTCAAGCCCAGACTGACCTGGAATTAACTATGCAGTTTCAGGGTAGCCTCAAACTTACAGCAATCCTCTTATCTATGCCTCCCAAGTGCTGGGATTAAAGGCATGTGCCACCACTCCTGGCTCAGATATTTGATTTTTAGTACAATGTTATTTAATACTTTAATTCAGGTAGACTCAAGTATAAAGTGCCTATGCTCAAAGAGCTTATAAACTTATAAAACCAAAAGACTAAATATAAATCAAACATAAACTAGTATTAACTGGAAAGGACTCTGTAAATTCGGTCCTAACAGAAAACAGGCACAGCTCCCTAGAGCTGGACATTCTTAGACTGATGCTGATGAACACTAATCAATTTTCTTTATTCAAACTATTTCAAAACTTGTTTTGCCATGAAAATTATCTCTCACCTGACACATACATATCTTAAATCCATCCCTATTCGTTCTCATTGGGTCATGATAATTACAGTGATTTTAGAACTAATTGGTGCCAACATGATGGTAAACTCAAATACTTAGCTGAGTTCTAACAGAGTGGCAATTACACAGAATCAGTTGATCCAGAATAACCACACCATTCTTTTTAGATTTAAATGAAAAAAAAATTAATATAGAGTTTAAAATCTAGCCGGCTCCCATTAATCAAATTTCTTAAAGTATTTTAGCATATAACCTTACCTTATAATTAGAAATAAATGGCTAAATAATTAAGTCTATCAAGTCTTAGAATGATTTTACTATGGAAAAAAATACCTGAACTTAATCCATAACAGAGAAATGCAAATTAAATTTATACCAGGACATTGATTTTCACCTATCACATGGCAAAAATTTTAAAATGTGAAAATAAATCTATTGAATGCAGGACAGATCCACTGATCTGTTCGTGTATATTACTTACCAGTTCTTGTAATCTAAGGAACCCAGGCAAAAGATTTGCTTCCATGTCTCTTAGATATTCTGCTTTATCTAGAACCTTTAAAAAAAAAAACCAGAAATGTAACATCAACTTCCAAAGCCCTATCTAAAAGGTGTACATGATATAATGTAAAATTTAAAAACTTTTCATGTTACAAAGAAAAATTATAACTTCTGAATTTACTTTTTTTTTTTTTTTTTTTTTTTTTTTTTTTGGTTTTTCGAGGTAGGGTCTCACTCTGGCCCAGGCTGACCTGGAATTCACTATGTAGTCTCAGGGTGGCCTTGAACTCACGTGATCCTCCTACCTCTGCCTCCCGAGTGCTGGGATTAACAGCGAGTGCTGGGATTAGGCGTGCGCCACCACGCCCGGCTTGAATTTACTTTTAAAATACTATTTACATTTGCAGAGAGACATTTCAAATAGATTAAATAACAGACTATTGTAACGTGTTTTAATCTAAGAATCCAAAGAAAACTAGTCTTAGCTACATTAAAAAGGTTTGTTTTACTAGGTCCCAAGAGAAATTACAGAGGAAACGGCGATTTAAACATGAGTGCTGCTCTCCCCGATAGTCTGACCACCAGCTCTAGAGATAGCGATAGACACTGAAGACACTCAAAACTCATCAAAGCCGAAATTCAGAGGCTGCAGAGAGCTTAACACTAAAGCAGACTTATAATACACCCGCCAAGGCCCAGGGAACATTATGGAAGAGGGCTAGAAAGACTGTAAGAGACAGAGGGTAGTAAGGAGTTTCCTGAGGCACTGGTCCCTCTACCCCCCCCCCCGACATCCTCTCACAGAGACTGACTGATGCATTTTTGACCCCACAGTGTATACCAATCAACATACTGAGGAGGACTGTCAGAGGAATGGGGGCAAGAGAGGAGGTATATAATAGTATATATGGAATGATAGGAGTATGACCAACATACAAGATATTTTTTATTTATTTGAGAGAAAGAAAAAGAGACAGGGGAAGAGAGAGAGAGAGAAAAAAAAAGAGAGAGAAAATGGTTGTGCCAGGGCCTCTAGCCACCACAAATGAACTCCAAGCATGTGCACCCCTTGTGTATCTGGCTTATGTGGCTTCTGGGGAATCAAACCTGAGTCCTTTGGCATTTTAGACAGGAACCTTACCCACTAAGCCATCTCTCCAGCTCAACAACCCCATCTTTAAAGGTACTCAAAACACTTTTGAGTCATCCTGGAGTTCTTTTTCCCCTCCCCCAACAATGAATCCATCAGAAAATTCTGTCAATCCAACTTTCAAAATATATTCAATCCACTTTTTACCAACTCCACTGATAATACTATGGGCCAAGTACATATGAAGTGTTGCTTAGAGTATTACAAGAGTCTAAAGCTAGTTGGTCTGCAATTATTATTTTTTCTATATATTCTCTCACAAGAGTCCTATTACCAAATGATTCTCAATTTCCCTGTGAACTCCAACTGAGTGTCCACCAATTCAATTTTAACAAGATCTATATGGGGTTAGTAAAACCTCACAAGTTAAAGGTTCAGCCCCACAAGACTGTCCCCACTTCAATCACAGGTCCAGGCTTCCTTCTGCTTTCTGACAAATTGCTTATGACTCATGGGTTCCCACAATTTCTTCTTAAGTTTGATAATTTGCTGCAATGGCTCACAAAACCCAGGGGAACACTTAATATTCACCTTATTAGGAAGGTCAGGGACAGTCAAACAGAAGAGATATATTGCATGAGGTATTGGGTTAGAGAACAAAACTTCCATGCCCTCTTTGGGTGCAAAAATATTCAGCAACCTGGAAGGTTTCTGAACCTATCCTTTGTATTATAATGGAAATCTCATTAGAACACATGATTGGTTAATCACCGGCCATTGGTAATTATGTCAATCTCCAGTCCTTTCCCCCTCCCTAGAAATCAGGGTGTAGGGTTGAAATTTCTAGCTTTCTTATTACATGGGTAGTTCCCCTAAAAACCAGCACCAATAATGAGTCTATCTGAAAGCCACCAATTTATTAGTTAAAAGAGGTACATCACATTGGAGATATTAATAGTTTCGGAAGCTGCATGTCAGGAAATGGGAAAAAGTAACAAATACGTAAGATATTATTTCACAAAATCACAGGATGCCCTAACTAAATACCTCAAGCAGGGTGGCTTACACAACATAAATTTGTTGTCTCATAGTTCTGAAAGATAGAAATCTGAAATCGAAGCACTGAAGATGCTAAGGAAAGGCCAGTTCCAGTCATTTCTCCTAAATGCTGGCATTTTCTTGGCTTTTTGACAGTATAACTTCTATATTTACATGGTATCCTGTGTGTGTGTGTGTGTGTGTGTGTGTGTGTGTGTGTCCGTCCATCTCCAAAATCCCTTTCTTATAAGTCATATTTCTTATAAGTCAAGCTTATTTTCTTCTAACATGCTCTCATCTTAACAAATTAGAATGGGTCCCATTCTAAGGTAATGTGGGCTAGAGCTTCCAAAAATGAATTTTTTAGGGGGAAGGGAAAATGAATGATTCAACCTGTAACACTAGCATGCATGTTTTTACACATGCAACCTTCACTTGATTCTCAACACTCACACTCTCTCCATTACTTGCACTACTCTAGTCAGAACAGGTCTTTGACATGCCTTACATACACAAGGTATGCTCGAATTTTCTCTGCACTCTCATGTAATCTCTTTGCCTGCAATATTCTACACATATGCTCATGACTTGTCTATCACTTCCTTCAGGTTTTAGCTCAGGTATCCACATCTTGTGAGAGCTCCCCTGCTTAGAAAAATAATTCTTGTACTGTCCCTCAGCTCCCTTGGGGCTCCCTCACTTGATTTCACGAGTCTATCACACTTGACATGCTACTACATGTTAACTTGTTTATTATCTGTCTTCTCAATTAGACTAGCTGCAAGCGGGTCAACATTGTTCTTTCCTTGTTGTATCTCTAACACCTAGAATACTGCCCCTGGTATACAGGAAACCCTCAATATTGAATGAGCCCTCAATCACTAGATAAAACAAATGAAACTAAAATATAGAAAAAAGTGTAGAAAATGTTAAATGATAAAAACTCAAGAAATGAAGAATGTACACAATTTTGTCCCTTTAGTGAGTTTTTAACTCAGTTGTGATACTTTTTCACTAAAATTTAACAATAAGGTCAGTGAATAATCATTTCTTTTAAAAAGCTGAATATATTATGAAAAAGTCACTAAACCTATGATAGCAACTCTCCTGATGTGCCAGTTTGCTTACTATATAGTTCTAGTTCCTCATGGTCAACAAAAGTACAAAATTATTAAATAGACAATTCTAGAAATAAGCAACTCATGTGCTTTGAACTGCATGCCATTTTGAGCTGGCCATGATGGTGCATTTCTATAACCAACACTCATGAGGTAGAGGCAGTAGAATTGCTGTGAGTTCAAGAGCAGCCTGAGCTGTGTAGCACATCACTTCTCTCTCTCTGCTCCTCAGTGTGGACATGATGTGAATTATCACTTTTTATTCCCTACCACGCCTTCTCCTCCAAGATGGACTTTATTACTTTGAACTGTAAGCTAAAATAATTCTTTCAAGTTGTTTTTTTATCAAGAAAGTGACCATGGCCATAAGAAAAGTAACTAATCGATTGACCCTAATCATACTTTTAGGTTGATTTCAAATCTTCCCACCTCATGAAGCTGTGTCAGATGCACCAAAGTCAGTACTTTACATTTCATGACTTAAACTTACTACATTCTGCATGTGGGCCTATGTATATATATTATCACTCTTCTGCTAAGCAAAGCTCTCTTTAGATTGGGAATATTTCTGATTCATTTTTTTAAAATTTTATTTATTTTTGGAGAGAGAGACAGAGAGAGAGGGAGAGGAAGACAGATAGAGATGGGTGCACCAGCAACCTCTCAGCTGCTGCGAACGAAATCCAGATGCGTGGGGCCCCTTGTGGTCACGTGCGGCATTGCGCCCTTGTGTCACTTTGCATCTGGCTAAATGTGGGACCTGGAGATTGGAACCGCTGGAGATTGGAACTGGCGTTCTTAGGCTTAGGAGGCAGGCGCCTTAACTGCTAAGCCATCTCTCCAGCCCTGTGATTCTTTTTTGTATCTTAAAAGTACCTTTGGGCTGGAGAGATGGATGGTTCAACAGTTAAAGGCACCTGCTTGCAAAGCCTGAAGGCCTGAGTTCAGTTCCCCAGTATCCACATAAAGCCAGATGCACAAAGCAGTGCAAGTGTCTGGAGTTCATTTGCAGTGGCACTAGGTCCTAGCTTGGCCAAGCTCTTTTCCTCTCTCTCTCTCTCTCTCTCTTTTGAAAGAAATAAAATTATTATTTTTTTTAATATCTTCCATAGGGCATTATACAAAATGGGGCTGAAAATATAATAGTTGATCTAACACAGTTTACAAATTAGAGATAATATAAACAAATTAAATTACTTACAATATATACAGTCTGATCCTTGAGACTTTCAGCTGTGGTTACTCGTTTAAAAGCACGAACAAAGTCATTAAATGTTTCACAGGTTATTTCAGTAGAGCATCCCTCCTCTGAAGAACTAAGATGGTTCAACTTGTTTAAAATTTGTTCCAAAAGTAGCCGCAAGGTAAAACATTCAACACAATTCACAAAGACATGTGGGAGCTGAAAAGAAAAATAAAATAAAGTATAAGTAAAACACATACACACACATGACCTCTGTTAGATATTCACTCATCCACATTCTAAATCTATACCCCACTGTTCTCCAAATGACCCTGTGTCCCAAGAGCCTGACCAATATAGACTCTATCATAATCTAGCCTCTTGTTTTCTGGCTCTGGTTAGAGAAGTCAATGGGAAGCAGCAGCAAGACACTGTTAAGAGGGAGAAGGAGGCAAATTATTCACTTGCCACCTGTAGCAGACAGCTTCAGGTTCCAGTGCTGAGATGAACTTCCAGACCAGCACAGTTATGGAGGAAGGGATTTATTGAAGCTTACAGATCCAGGGGAAGTTCCATACTGGCAGAAGAAGTTGGCCTGTCTTCACAGGACCAAATAGAGAGAAAAGCCAAAAGCCACAGCACAGCACACCTCAGGAAGTCCAGCTAGGCACACTGCATATCTTTAGATTGAAATCCTAAACCCACCACCACACCTTAAGATCAGCTCAGAGACACTGCTTCCAGCAAGGTGGCTACAGATGCAAACTACAAACTAATAAAACACTGAATATATTGGGGGCCATCTATTCAAACTACCACAACACCCTATCCCAGGGTACAATTTGGCAGTATCTACATTCTTCTACCAAAGGTCACAGCTCCAACTGGGTATGCCCTCTTATAAGGCTTCTCTTTCTGGGTTCCAGTAATAGCTGCTGTCTAAGGTCTCTGAAGTTCTGCATGTAATAAACGCCAGGATGAATCACTATCTTTTCTTGATCTCTTGAAAACTTCTCAACCTTTGTATAACTATCTCTTTATTTCTTTTTTTAAAAATTTATTTATTTAAGAAAGACAGAAAAAGACAAATGGGTGTACCACAGCATCCAGCTGTTGCAAATGAACTCCAGATGCATGCACCACCTTGTGCATCTAGCTTATGTGGGTATTAGGGATTGAACCTGGGTCCTTTGGCTTTGCAGGCAAGCACCTTAACCACTAAGTCATCTCTCTAGCCCTAACAATCTCTTTCTTAAAATCACTTCAATGATTTAAGTTTGTCATTTGTTTTCTATAGGCAACTAAAATAAACCTGTATTTTCCTCTAAATAATTCTTATAAAGAAACCTAAGTATAACTGAATGTAAAAATTCGTAGTGGAATTGTCCACATTTATAACTTTTTTCACTTTTAAGTTTTTTGAGGTAGAGTCTCACTCTAGCTCAGGCTGACCTGGACATCATTATGTAATCACAGGCTAGCCTCAAACTCACAGTGATCCTTCTACCTCTGTCTCCTGAGTGCTGGGATTAAAGGCTTGAACCATCATGCTTGGCTCCATATTTATAATTTTAAGATATATTTTTTCAAGATGAAAGAATCTAGGTTAAAAAAAAACTTCTATGAGATACATGGATTAGGCCAGTATTTAAAGAAATATAAAAATGAGGCAATTCCAAAAGCAATAAAGAATAAAAACAAATATAAATAAAATAAAAACAAATTATAAAGCCAGGCATGGTGGCGCACTCTTTTAATCCCAGCACTCAGGAGGCAGAGGTAGGAGGAACGCTGTGAGTTTGTGGCCACCCTGAGACTACATAGTGAATTCCAGGTTAGCCTAGGCTAGGGCGAGACCCTACATCAAAACAAACAAACAAATAAATAAATAAATAAATAAATAAATAAAATCATCAAAGCAGTACTAATCATTGAGAAGAAGATAACTTATGCCATTTGGCACTAAAACAAACCTATAACTATTTTCAGTGGCATTCTAAATCCTCATTACCCAATAAAGAAGCTTTTCTATCTGAGTACCAGTGTAAACAGCTACATTACACTTACTTGGGCAGTTTCATCAACATTTGCCAGCCCCCTTCAGCCTCATTTTCTTATGTAGAAGAGTTCACAATGTCTCTGTTAAGTATCTTGTTTTCTTTTGTGCTATCCATGATTTTTAATGATAATATTTTCTAATCATATATTTATGTACTTGTACCAGAAGTAATGATAATTATATTTCACACTGAGAACAAAGCTCTAAAATGTTAAAAATTATAATTTGAGTGCTTGCTTCAGCAGCACATATACTAAAATTGGAACAATAAATGGAATTCAGCTTTCAAAAATGAAACTTCTTTATTGGATAGTCATGTCTTTATTCAACATAATTTTCTGGATACTTCACATAAGATCACAAATGCAAATGTTTGGGCCAGGACCGTATACACACGGACTCTGAAGTCAGGTATGAAGCTCAGACATATACACACGGGCTCTGAAGTCAGGTATGAAGCTCAGACATATACACACGGACTCTGAAGTCAGGTATGAAGCTCAGACATATACACACGGACTCTGAAGTCAGGTATGAAGCTCAGACATATACACACGGACTCTGAAGTCAGGTATGAAGCTCAGACATATACACACGGACTCTGAAGTCAGGTATGAAGCTCAGACATATATACACGGTTGATGATTGCGACCAAAGACTAATACCCACGACTTAAAAGGAGCCAAGCACTGTGCTTGAGATGTGCTGAGATGATCTCAAAAAAAACAAAACAAAACAAAAAAAAAACTCAGTCTAAAATGGAGAGAGCTAACTTTTGTGACAGAATTAAGCTAAGAGCACTGTGGCTGCAAAACAGGGACATTTTCACATAGCACAGGAAGTCAGGAAGCACACTTCTCAGAAGCAGAAACAAAACAGGCAGGCAAAATAAGCAGCTGTGAAGCAACATGGTAGTAGAAGAGCAAGTAAGTACAGGAAAGCCATTCCAAGCAGAGGGAGCATGCGCAAAGGTTTGAAAGAAAGCAAACCAATCAGTTCAGTAAGCCATTCTAAACATGCATCCTCAGAGCTACAGTAAGACCAGGATTAGCAAACCGCAGCCTGCGGGCTGGCCATCTGGTTCTGTATACTCCGGTGCTCTGCATCATGGCCTTACCCATTCAAGTAGATATTACCATCCCTGGCTTTAGATATGAAAGTGTATGATAATTTTCATAAATAGTAGACCTTAACTTTTACTTAGTGGTTATTAAACTGAGCACAATAACTGCATTTTTAAATGTATTAACATCGGCTTCTCATAATAGTACCAAAAGTTGTTGCAATTAGCCCCAGTTTGAAGATGGGGAAAGTACTAGGTGATGAATCAAAAGGAGCATGAATCTGCCAGACTCCAGCACCCAAACTCTTAACCATTATGTTAAAGAAGATAAACTGAATGCAGCTCATGAAAGGTCTTCTACGTCAGTCAGATCATGAAGAGTCGGCTGCAACTGGGAGACTGGCAGGAATCCTTAGAAGAAACAACAGTGAAGGGAACCGAAATTGAGAAATGGTGTGAAAAGGCGGATGATTCACTACTTTAAGGGAGCAAAATCAATGGAATGTGTTACTGGCTCGCTTGACTAGATGAATGACGATGAGAAAAGAATTAAGAGCATTTTTTGCACAATGACTTTAATGGTGAAGATCGTGTATGGAGACAAGAAATGTGAGAATAATGTCATGTGTCCAGTTTTGCATTTGTGAAAATTCAGAATTATCAGTATCAATATCATAAGTGGAAAATGAAAAAGAAAGAGTCATGTAAATGTAAAAGAAACAAATTTTAATATTTTAAAGTCTTGTTAACTTGTGTCCCCAGTGCACCCTAATATCAGTTGAGGAGACAGAAAATTTGGCTCAACTTTCTGGACTGGAAAGATGGCAAAGCTAAAGACCCCAGGTTTGATTCCCATGGACCCACATAAGCCAGATGCACCAAGTGGCACACGCATCTGGAGTTCGTTTGCAGTGGCCAAAGGCCCTATAAAATAAAAAAAAGAAACAACTTTCTAATGTCAACATTCCAGTTATTTAGTAATTAGCAGTTTATGACAAAATGACCAAAGTTTAATCAAATAATCTAGATTCCTTCCATCTCTAGGAATCTCTGAGTGAAAATCAAGTGTAGGGTTGTTCTTACCTCTAAAGTTTTCAACAAAGTTTGTGTTACATAGGTCTTTCCACTGGCAGTGTGTCCATAAATAAAAATCGATGGAAAACTGAAATGATGTCTCTAGGGAGAAAAAGACATGTGTCAGTCTATAAAACTTAGTAAATGAACAGGTATCAACTTGTGAGACAGTTTTACATGCTACCACAAAATATCCAATCCAAACTATTCAACAGTGAATAGGCAGTGAATTCTGCACATTTAAAATTTATTTCAATTGAACTCTAATCATTTTATGAAATTATCCTGTGAAATTATATTTGGCTATTTTATTCTATGTACTTTATATTTATACTTTTATTATTATACAGGTTGTAGTAGTTTGAATATATGGCCCCCAATATATTGAGTGTTTTATTAGTTTATAGTTTGCATCCTCAGCCACCTTGCTAGGGGCAATGTCACTGGGCATTAAGGTGTGATGGTGGGTTTGAGATTCCATTGTAAAGATATGCCAAGTGTGCCTAGTGGGAGTTCCTGAAGTGTGCTGTGGCTTTTGGCGGTAGCTTTGCTCAGTGTGCTGTGTGCCCGGTTGGCTTTTCTCTCTCTGCTTGGATCTGTGAAGGCAGGCCAACATCTCCTGCCATTATGGAACTTCCCCTGGATCTGTAAGCTTCAATAAATAATATCCCTTCCTCCATAACTGTGCCTGGTCTGAAAGTTCATCTCAGCGAACCTGAAGCTGTCTGCTACACAGGTTTACATATAAAACGCCTGTATGCTGAACTTTCTAATATAATTTTGCCTATACTCCTTGTCAAACAATCTAATGACTTTCCAGGTTATGACTTCGCTATACATTTTAATTGAAACTAAACCTATATAATCACGGAATTGAAAGATATTTTGAGTCCTCATTATTAGGAAAACTTATGGAACACTTTTAATTATGTGTGTGTAACCATTTATTCCATTTACTTTGGCATTACTGTGTATTTTTCACCAAATATTGGCGAAACCCGAATAACAATATATGTAAAAGTACATATTGGGAATGGGGGGTAGCTCAATTGTACAGTACTTGCCTAGTATGTCCAAGGCCCTAGATTTGAATCCTGACACCACAAAGAAATAAAATTAATTAAAATACTGACAATAAATAAATAGACAACTGCTTAGCACCCGATGTATCACCTCTATCACATCTGCCAGGCTCAGGAGACATTATAGAAGAAGGAGCAATTTAAATATGAGTGCTGCTCTCACTGACAGCCTGACAACCAGCTCCAGGGATATGGCAATAAACACTAAGGATACTCAATCAAAGGGCTGGAGGGATGGCTTAGCGATTAAGGTGCTTGTCTGCAAAACCTAAGGACCCAGGTTCAATTCCCAGGACCGACATAAACCAAATGCACAAAGTGGCATATGTATCTGGAGTCTGTTTGCAGTGGCTGAAGGCGCTGGTGCTCCCAGTCTCTCTCTATCTGCTTCTTTCTCTCAAATAACTAAAATAAATAAATAAATAAATAAATAAATAAATAAATAAGTAAATATATAAATAAATACAATTTCATTAAAAAAAAAACTCATCAAAGTAGAATTCAGAGGATGCAGAGAGCTTAACACTAAAAGAGACTTCTAACAGTCCAGCTGAAGCTCAGGGAACATTGAGGAAGAGGGGTCAGAAAGACTGTAAGAGCCACAAGGTGGGAAGGAGTACTCTGAGGCACTGTCCCTACACCACAGAAACTGACTATTGCATTCATGACCTCATAGCAAATACCAGTAATTCCACCAGGGAGGGTCATCAGCGGGATGGGTTCAGGAGAGGGTCTGTAAGATTATAACTTGATGGGAACATGACTGACAAGTGATATGTTCATACAGTAAGTGCATAGTTAATAAAATTTTAAGAAAAAACAGATACACAAGATTCTTTGTAGCACAAAAAGTCAGGCTAAGAGAAAAGTGAAAATTGTCAATGGTCCCTCTACTGGTCTTTTCAAAATGACAAATATGTTTTATTTATTCAGTAAACACTTATGAGATGCCCGTGAAATGCTGAAAATTATAATGTACTGAACCATTATCTGTGAAAGACAACTTCTACTCTGAAGTATTTATAGTCTAGTGGAGAGACACATTTTCAAAACAATCACAAGAAGAATAGGTACTAATCATTGAGAAGAAGATAACTTATGCCATTTGGCACTAAAACAAACCTATAACTATTTTCAGTGGCATTCTAAATCCTCATTACCCAATAAAGAAGCTTTTCTATCTGAGTACCAGTGTAAACAGCTACATTACACTTACTTGGGCAGTTTCATCAACATTTGCCAGCCCCCTTCAGCCTCATTTTCTTATGTAGAAGAGTTCACAATGTCTCTGTTAAGTATCTTGTTTTCTTTTGTGCTATCCATGATTTTTAATGATAATATTTTCTAATCATATATTTATGTACTTGTACCAGAAGTAATGATAATTATATTTCACACTGAGAACAAAGCTCTAAAATGTTAAAAATTATAATTTGAGTGCTTGCTTCAGCAGCACATATACTAAAATTGGAACAATAAATGGAATTCAGCTTTCAAAAATGAAACTTCTTTATTGGATAGTCATGTCTTTATTCAACATAATTTTCTGGATACTTCACACATAAGATCACAAATGCAAATGTTTGGGCCAGGACCGTATACACACGGACTCTGAAGTCAGGTATGAAGCTCAGACATATACACACGGGCTCTGAAGTCAGGTATGAAGCTCAGACATATACACACGGACTCTGAAGTCAGGTATGAAGCTCAGACATATACACCACGGACTCTGAAGTCAGGTATGAAGCTCAGACATATACACACGGACTCTGAAGTCAGGTATGAAGCTCAGACATATACACACGGACTCTGAAGTCAGGTATGAAGCTCAGACATATATACACGGTTGATGATTGCGACCAAAGACTAATACCCACGACTTAAAAAGGAGCCAAGCACTGTGCTTGAGATGTGCTGAGATGATCTCAAAAAAAACAAAACAAAACAAAAAAAAAACTCAGTCTAAAATGGAGAGAGCTAACTTTTGTGACAGAATTAAGCTAAGAGCACTGTGGCTGCAAAACAGGGACATTTTCACATAGCACAGGAAGTCAGGAAGCACACTTCTCAGAAGCAGAAACAAAACAGGCAGGCAAAATAAGCAGCTGTGAAGCAACATGGTAGTAGAAGAGCAAGTAAGTACAGGAAAGCCATTCCAAGCAGAGGGAGCATGCGCAAAGGTTTGAAAGAAAGCAAACCAATCAGTTCAGTAAGCCATTCTAAACATGCATCCTCAGAGCTACAGTAAGACCAGGATTAGCAAACCGCAGCCTGCGGGCTGGCCATCTGGTTCTGTATACTCCGTGCTCTGCATCATGGCCTTACCCATTCAAGTAGATATTACCATCCCTGGCTTTAGATATGAAAGTGTATGATAATTTTCATAAATAGTAGACCTTAACTTTTACTTAGTGGTTATTAAACTGAGCACAATAACTGCATTTTTAAATGTATTAACATCGGCTTCTCATAATAGTACCAAAAGTTGTTGCAATTAGCCCCAGTTTGAAGATGGGGAAAGTACTAGGTGATGAATCAAAAGGAGCATGAATCTGCCAGACTCCAGCACCCAAACTCTTAACCATTATGTTAAAGAAGATAAACTGAATGCAGCTCATGAAAGGTCTTCTACGTCAGTCAGATCATGAAGAGTCGGCTGCAACTGGGAGACTGGCAGGAATCCTTAGAAGAAACAACAGTGAAGGGAACCGAAATTGAGAAATGGTGTGAAAAAGGCGGATGATTCACTACTTTAAGGGAGCAAAATCAATGGAATGTGTTACTGGCTCGCTTGACTAGATGAATGACGATGAGAAAAGAATTAAGAGCATTTTTTGCACAATGACTTTAATGGTGAAGATCGTGTATGGAGACAAGAAATGTGAGAATAATGTCATGTGTCCAGTTTTGCATTTGTGAAAATTCAGAATTATCAGTATCAATATCATAAGTGGAAAATGAAAAAGAAAGAGTCATGTAAATGTAAAAGAAACAAATTTTAATATTTTAAAGTCTTGTTAACTTGTGTCCCCAGTGCACCTAATATCAGTTGAGGAGACAGAAAATTTGGCTCAACTTTCTGGACTGGAAAGATGGCAAAGCTAAAGACCCCAGGTTTGATTCCCATGGACCCACATAAGCCAGATGCACCAAGTGGCACACGCATCTGGAGTTCGTTTGCAGTGGCCAAAGGCCCTATAAAATAAAAAAAAAAACAACTTTCTAATGTCAACATTCCAGTTATTTAGTAATTAGCAGTTTATGACAAAATGACCAAAGTTTAATCAAATAATCTAGATTCCTTCCATCTCTAGGAATCTCTGAGTGAAAATCAAGTGTAGGGTTGTTCTTACCTCTAAAGTTTTCAACAAAGTTTGTGTTACATAGGTCTTTCCACTGGCAGTGTGTCCATAAATAAAAATCGATGGAAAACTGAAATGATGTCTCTAGGGAGAAAAAGACATGTGTCAGTCTATAAAACTTAGTAAATGAACAGGTATCAACTTGTGAGACAGTTTTACATGCTACCACAAAATATCCAATCCAAACTATTCAACAGTGAATAGGCAGTGAATTCTGCACATTTAAAATTTATTTCAATTGAACTCTAATCATTTTATGAAATTATCCTGTGAAATTATATTTGGCTATTTTATTCTATGTACTTTATATTTATACTTTTATTATTATACAGGTTGTAGTAGTTTGAATATATGGCCCCCAATATATTGAGTGTTTTATTAGTTTATAGTTTGCATCCTCAGCCACCTTGCTAGGGGCAATGTCACTGGGCATTAAGGTGTGATGGTGGGTTTGAGATTCCATTGTAAAGATATGCCAAGTGTGCCTAGTGGGAGTTCCTGAAGTGTGCTGTGGCTTTTGGCGGTAGCTTTGCTCAGTGTGCTGTGTGCCCGGTTGGCTTTTCTCTCTCTTGCTTGGATCTGTGAAGGCAGGCCAACATCTCCTGCCATTATGGAACTTCCCCTGGATCTGTAAGCTTCAATAAATAATATCCCTTCCTCCATAACTGTGCCTGGTCTGAAAGTTCATCTCAGCGAACCTGAAGCTGTCTGCTACACAGGTTTACATATACAAACGCCTGTATGCTGAACTTTCTAATATAATTTTGCCTATACTCCTTGTCAAACAATCTAATGACTTTCCAGGTTATGACTTCGCTATACATTTTAATTGAAACTAAACCTATATAATCACGGAATTGAAAGATATTTTGAGTCCTCATTATTAGGAAAACTTATGGAACACTTTTAATTATGTGTGTGTAACCATTTATTCCATTTACTTTGGCATTACTGTGTATTTTTCACCAAATATTGGCGAAACCGAATAACAATATATGTAAAAGTACATATTGGGAATGGGGGGTAGCTCAATTGTACAGTACTTGCCTAGTATGTCCAAGGCCCTAGATTTGAATCCTGACACCACAAAGAAATAAAATTAATTAAAATACTGACAATAAATAAATAGACAACTGCTTAGCACCCGATGTATCACCTCTATCACATCTGCCAGGCTCAGGAGACATTATAGAAGAAGGAGCAATTTAAATATGAGTGCTGCTCTCACTGACAGCCTGACAACCAGCTCCAGGGATATGGCAATAAACACTAAGGATACTCAATCAAAGGGCTGGAGGGATGGCTTAGCGATTAAGGTGCTTGTCTGCAAAACCTAAGGACCCAGGTTCAATTCCCCAGGACCGACATAAACCAAATGCACAAAGTGGCATATGTATCTGGAGTCTGTTTGCAGTGGCTGAAGGCGCTGGTGCTCCCAGTCTCTCTCTATCTGCTTCTTTCTCTCAAATAACTAAAATAAATAAATAAATAAATAAATAAATAAATAAATAAGTAAATATATAAATAAATACAATTTCATTAAAAAAAAAACTCATCAAAGTAGAATTCAGAGGATGCAGAGAGCTTAACACTAAAAGAGACTTCTAACAGTCCAGCTGAAGCTCAGGGAACATTGAGGAAGAGGGGTCAGAAAGACTGTAAGAGCCACAAGGTGGGAAGGAGTACTCTGAGGCACTGTCCCTACACCACAGAAACTGACTATTGCATTCATGACCTCATAGCAAATACCAGTAATTCCACCAGGGAGGGTCATCAGCGGGATGGGTTCAGAGGAGAGGGTCTGTAAGATTATAACTTGATGGGAACATGACTGACAAGTGATATGTTCATACAGTAAGTGCATAGTTAATAAAATTTTAAGAAAAAACAGATACACAAGATTCTTTGTAGCACAAAAAGTCAGGCTAAGAGAAAAGTGAAAATTGTCAATGGTCCCTCTACTGGTCTTTTCAAAATGACAAATATGTTTTATTTATTCAGTAAACACTTATGAGATGCCCGTGAAATGCTGAAAATTATAATGTACTGAACCATTATCTGTGAAAGACAACTTCTACTCTGAAGTATTTATAGTCTAGTGGAGAGACACATTTTCAAAACAATCACAAGAAGAATAGATGATGCAAGTTCCACAGGAAAGCTGTCTCTACGACCATCATCTATCACAGTGATATTAGCCACACTTAGTGGTTTCCAGACAAGAAGTTAAACATTTCCTTTCATAAAAAAAAAAAAAGTCAGACTTAATACAAGAAATAGATTTCTAACCGGGCATGGTGGTGCACGCCTTTAATCCCAGCACTAGGGAGGCAGAGGTAGAAAGATCACCATGAGTTTGAGGCCACCCTGAGACTACATAGTGAATTCCTGGTCAGCCTGGGCTACAGTGAGACCCTACCTCAAAAAACTAAAAAGAAATGGATTTCTAAACAGCACATACCCAGGCATGATAAGCGCAACAACTAAACATGGGCTTGAAATTTAAGAAATTATTATTTTAAGTGTTTTATTTGAGAGAGATTATTTTAATACATAAAGTTTATATGTAACAATCTTGTAAATTTAAAAAATTATAAACTTGCTTATATAAACAACACATTTTATTTGTAACAATCATAAAACTTAAAAAAAAAAAAAAAACTGCCTCAAGAAATAAAGGCTTGTTGCTGAGCATCTCTGCCTTCCAAATACTGTTTCACCTTTTAAAAGAACTTGAACTGAGCCGGGCATGGTGACGCATGCCTTTAATCTCAACACTAGGGAGGCAGAGGTAGGAGGATTGCCATGAGTTTGAGGCCACCCTGAGACTACACAGTGAATTCCAGGTCAGCCTGGGCTAGAGTGAGACCCTACCTCAAAAAACCAAAAAAAAAGAACTTGAGCTGGAGGGATGGCTTAGCGGTTAAGGCATTTGCCTGCAAAGCCAAGGGATCCCAGTTCAATTCTCCAGGACCCAAGTAAGCCAGATGCACAAGAGGCGTATGCATCTGGAGTTCGTTTGCAGTGGCTGGAGGCCCTGGTGCACCCATTCTCTCTCTGCCTCTTTCTCGTTCTCTCAAATAAATAAATAAATAAATAAAATATATATTTAAAAAAGAATTCTATGCTTCAAGAGTTTTTTGTTGCAATTGTTGTTTAAAGCTAGACTAAATCTACTTTTCTGGAACCCTGCCAGACCTGTTAACAACCACTGTTTGATGCCAGCATCTGTTCTATTGTTACCTAGAATTACTGTAAACTCTTACCTGATTACTTAACTTTTTGCCTTTACAAACCTTACAAGCAACTGTAATAAGCCACACTCTGGCACTATGTCACACACACACACACACACACACACACACACACTGTGCTCGGTAGCTACTTGTTGAGCAAATGAAACTTCTTACAAACATGAACCTGTTTTTTGGATTTCTTTGCCACAGTATTTCTTTGTAATTCCCACATGCACACTAACTTTCACTCTTGTTAAAAACAGTAGTAAGAGCATGGGTCAAAACCTGATCTGTGACCCACTATGTACCATCCTCATTTGCCAATATCCTTTTTCAGGAGAAGCATGTTCGGTTGCAGTGATCTAGAATGCATGGGAATGCATGGAACATAACCAAGACTGTATTTCAATAATAATAATAATACGGATAACTATCACTGAAAGCATCTAACTAGAAAACTAAGAAGGAGGTGGCTGTCTTCCTTAACTAATGTCCCTCCTTTCGAAGGAAGGAGGCAATTTTCCACTAATACCTCATAGGCCACCTCCCCTCACATCCAGTATTTGAGGTTGCATGAGAATATATTTAAAAAGAAAACCAGAGGATGGTTACTAATATCTACTCGCCTCGCTGAGAGATGCAAGTACAATAAATTCCGGCTAATGAATGCAAAGCAAAAGGTACATAAGAAAATATTTTTTTAAATTTTAAAAAAAAGTTTTGATCTCCTGCTGTGGGCGCTCTAGGCCTCCCTTGCTGTGTTCATCTAGAGATGAACACCCCTCCACTGCCTAGTCTCATGAGCATCAGGTGATGTAGTACTCAGGGACAGAAGCCTAGATCAGACCCTGTGTGAGACTTTAATATATCTGGAAAAGATGCAAGAGTTTAAAGCCGGCCGTGAACCCCAAACTACCTTCCCCCAACGACCTCACGGAAACACGCGCACTTGCAAAGCATTAACTCTTTGCAAACATGAAGTCCCGTTGGCAGGACACATAATGAGCACTTTGTACTAGCTCCTAGCTGACATCCTTGTAGAGTCGGTGATGGGTCGTCCCCTTCCACGGCAGTCTCTTTTGAAATGGATACTTTGAGCACCTGGTGGGACAGGCGTGCAACACCTCATCTTAAAGCCCGGAGCCACCAAAAAAAAAAAAAAAGAAAAGAAAAGAAAGAAACCTGAAACAGAACATGGCAACGTTAGCCTCTGGGATTTGGGAAAGACAGTTTGACCCCAATACCTCTCCAAACAGGGACTTCAAGGTGGACACTTGGGACTCTCGACAGAGCACCAGGCTCTCCAAATGAGGCATTTTGGCGGGTACAGCCGGAGAGCGCGGCGCGGCTCACGGACGACCAGCCGGGAAGCGGTTCCCCGGGGAAGGCCGAACTCTCGCCGGAAACCGCCGAGCTGTGAGCTGGGCTCTGCGCCTCCCGGTGACGTCAGCGCGCACGCCGTGCGTCCGAGCCGCTCTAGGATCTCACGGCGTCGACGTCGGACACTCGCTCGTCTGCGCCGGGTCTGGACCGCAGCGGGTTTGCAAGGACTCGAGCTCTCCACAGAGCTGTGGCAAGGGTGGGTGCAAACGGAGAAGGCTGCAAGGAGCCCCTGGTTTTAAAAATTCGCTGCCATGATGGGCAGGCTCTCAGCTTACCGGGATCTGTGCAGGGCGGACTCCATACGAGTATTGTTCCAAAAAAAAAAAACAAAAAACAAAAAACAAAAAACAAATGAGGCTTTCCTCTGACGAGAAGGTGGGGACTTCGTGGCATCCGGTGCAAAAAGCAGCGCATTGGTATGGATCAAACTTGAAATGAGTACACTTTTTTTTTTTTTTTTTTTGCAAGCCTGAAATCAGGTGTAAAAGTTCCACTCTCTCTCTCAAGAGGAAGTTTGTGGAGTGTTGGGGAGGATAACCCAAGTAAAAATAATGCTCTCTGTAGCATAAGCCTTAAACGTCTGTATATTTATGAAACCCTAGAAGCCACACATTACAAGGTTATGGACAAAAACAAATGTAGAAAACTGTGTTAAAAAGATTTGGGGTCCCGTTTATCTGGGCCATTGTCATTTTTATTTTATTTTATTTATTTTTTAAAATTTATTTATTTGAGAGAGAGAGAGATACAGAAATAGGCAGGTAGAGAGAGAGAGAGAGAGAGAGAGAATGGGCGCGCCAGGGCCTCCAGCCATTGCAGACGAACTCCAGATATGTCCACCCCCTTGTACATCTAGCTTATGTGGGTCCTGGAGAATTGAGCCTCGAACCAGGGTCCTTAGGCTTCGCAGGCAAGCGTTTAACCGCTAAGGCATCTCTCCAGCCCCATTGTCATTTTTAGCTACTGAGCAGTGAGACCTTAAAAGAATCTTTGAATCATTCATAAGAATAATGATATATTTATGCTAAGAATAAAAGATGGCATGCATAGTACCTGTTAAATAGGTGTTGTGACCAGTGCAATAAGGCAAGAAAAAGAAAGGCATCCAGATTTAAAAGTACGTACAATTGATTAATGAACAACACAGTTGTCTATAGGCAATCTGAATGTCTACCAAAAAAAAAAACAAAAAACCCAGCAACTAGAAATATCAACTACTACTATATAGCAATAAACAATTGTTTTGAAACTTAAAATATAAATACAGTCTTAATAGCACCAAAATTATGAGATATTTAGGAGTTAATAAAATACATTACCTGCATACTGAAAACTAGAAAATATTAAAGAAGACGTTTTTAAAAGTTATACTCTATTGTGAGTTAAAGAAACATAATTTTGGGCTGGAGAGATGGTTTAGCAGTTAAAGGTGCTTGCCTACTAAGCCTGAGGACCCATTTTTGACTCTCCAGATTCCACATGAGCCAGAGGCTCAAGGTGATGCAAGGTTGCACATGCCCACAGATGATGCATGCTTCTGGAGTTCCAGTTTAATTGCAGTGGCTAAGGTCCTGATGTGCCAATTCATTCTCTCTCTCTCTCAAAAAAGTCATAATTTTGCTACAAACTGGTATCCCCAAACTTATGCACATTTTATTAGGATGCCAGTCCATGCTTTTTTGGGTGGAAATTACAAAGATATAAACATTTGAACAGATGTTTCATGAAAAAAAAATCACAACTAAGCACATGAAAAAAAGATCTTTTTTTTTTTTTTTTTTTTTTTTGTTTTGTTTTTCGAGGTAGGGTGTCACTCTGAGAGCCCAGGTTGACCTGGAGTTCACTGTGTAGTCTCAGGCTGGCCTCAAACTCACTGCGATCCTCCTACCTCTGCCTCCCGAGTGCTGTGATTAAAGGCATGTGCCACCTTGCCTGGCTCTTCATTGTCTTCAGTTAGCAGGAAAATACATACTAAACAGATACTACTATACACTAACTAGAAAACCTATAGAAAAGTGAGCTCCTCCAACGACTGACTCAAATGTGAAACAATTGCAACTTTAATACATTTTTGGTTATAATGCAAAATAGTACAACTATTAAAAAAACAGTGTGGCATTTTCTTGAAACCTAACCTAGCGTGTGACCCAGCCCACTTCTAAATGTTTAAAAGAAAACAAAATATATTCAGACAAAGACATGAACCCTGCTATCCATAATAGTTTATTTGAAACAGACTCAAACTGAAACAACCCAAATTTCATTAAGTAAGTTGATAATTGTAGTATATTCATGCAATCAAATATCTTTAAGCAATAAAAAAGAATGAATTTGTGTAACAGCATGGAAAGCCACCCTCCCCCAGTAGGAAAGTATGCTTGTCACTCTATACCTACAGGTTCCTCATCCATGGATTCAGCCAACCTTGGATAAAAAATATTTGGAGGGCACCGTGGTTATACCTCATTGGTATGTCCTTATATGTGTGAGACCCTGGGTTTGGCCCGCAGTACCACACAGGGTATCTGTAGCTATACAGAACTTTTTCATCATAACTCCCCCTAAACAATGCAATATCACAGATATTTACATAGCATTTATACTAAGTCAGCTGTTAGTATAAGTAAGCTAGAGGTGGTTTAAAAGTACATAAAAAGATACGGATACGTTACATGCAACTACTTTTAATATAAGGGACTTGACACATGTTTTATTAATTACGGGAGAGTTCCTGGAACCAATCCCCTATCAATACCAAAGGATGACCGTGTGTTTCTGTTTTTTTTTTTTTTTTTTTGGTTTTTGCGAGGTAGGGTCTCACTCTGGTCCAGGCTGACCTGGAATTCACTATGTAGTCTCAGGGTGGCCTCGAACTCTCGGTGATCCTCCTACCTCTGCCTCCCGAGTGCTGGGATTAAAGGCGTGCGCCACCACGCCCGGCTCTCTGTTTTGTTTTTATAAAATTTTAAGAAGCAAACTAATGGGTATACATTGGTTATCTGGTGATGGGAAGACAGAAGGGAGGAATTATGGAGAAGCTTGAAAACATTTGAGGAAATGGTTGAGGTAGGAGATAAAGGTATTTGCAAACAATCCAAAGATCAGATAAAGTTCACTCTTCCAATAGTACCGGTGTCTTTGTGCAAGAAGAGGTCATGTGAGGACCCAGGGACTGTAGGGGAATGCCAAGTAAAAATGGAGATGAGTATTGGAGTGAAACATCTACATGCCAAGAAATTCTAAGGATTGCAGGCCCTTGCCAGAAGCTAGGGTTTAGATTTTCCCTTAGAGGCCTCAGGAATCAACTGCTGACATCTTGGATTTGGACTTCTAACCTTCAGAACTACTGGAAAATAAATTTATGTTTTCTTACCACCCAGTGTGTGGTGCAGCCCTTGGAAGCTAGTACAATGGATGTATTAAGTATCTTAACTGCTGTGAAGGATTCATCGAAAATCTCTCAAAACATCAGATTCTACACTTTGAATATATGCAGTTAATTGCATGCAGTCATCTCAATAAAACCTCAAATGAATTAAAATTATAGAGGGTTGTGCATACTGGCAATCATGTGTCATGATCTGTCAAACTGAATAGTCCAATTCTGTCTCACTGAGATTCATATAGAAAACAACTATCTTGAATTAATTGTCTTACTGGCTTCCTGTGTACATCTGCTTTGTCACCTACAATCATGCTTTCTTATACTATACCACTCATATCTAAATTTCATAAATTATTTACTCATCAAATGAACTAAGTGTCTCCTTCAAATCACAAGACCATCACATGGCTTTATTCTTCTCTGCCTATGTTCCTTTTAGATGTTATTTGAACTGACCCAGTTCTACAACGAAGCCCTCAAACCAAATACACAGAAGAGCACTGGGCCTTATTTTCTGTAGTCAGCGTTAAACTTGGCTGACTAGTGGGTTCTCATCCAAAGACTCTGCTCCTCTTGCCACTTGCCCAGTTGGATGAAATGCCACACTACAGGACATCCTTGCAGCTATTGAAAGGGACGGCCCAGAAGTAAGAGAAGGTAACTTTCTGTGTGTGTGGCGGGGAGGGGGGGTGGTGGGAGGGAGTGATTCCTTGTAGCAAATTTAAACAATCAAAAACAGTACATTGGAAGGAGACACATTTCCTCCCCTCACATTCACACAGTGAATGGTTATCGTAGCTACTTTCCCATGCACTGCGCTGAGAGGCTATTTTTGCAGGAGCCTGGGGAATGCCACGTGATGAGCAGATGCACTTCCCCTGAGTATGCATGGCTCACGTGGAGCAGTGGCACCTCAGCTTCATATTTCCCTCTGCTTCACGGCTACTTTACCTCATGCTTTGCTGCCACTGACTTGAATCTTTCAGCTGGAAATACCAGCATTTCCATATCAGTGTTATGCTGTGTTTTCTAAACAGTATAGTCTAAGAAACTTGATCTTTGACATTCTTTATTAAAATATATCTTTTTAAAAAGTTTTTTAATATTTATTTATTTATTTGAGAGAGAGAGAAAGAGGCAGAGAGTGAGAGAATGGTCATGCCAGGGTCTCTAGCCATTGCAAATGAACGTCAGATGCATGCACCCCCTTGTGCATCTGGTTTATATGGGTCCTGGACAATGAAACCGGGATCCTTTGGCTTCGCAGGCAAAATGCCTTAACTGCTAAGCCCTTTTGACATTCTTTTTTGATGGATGGAAATCTATTGTGTGATTATGCTACCACTTATCCACCAAATTAAGAGGGAAAATGATGACATCAACATAGAAAAGGGACTAATTGGAAAGAAGTGGTTTGGTGGAGGAAGGATAGAGAAGGGGGAACAAAGGAAGGTGGTGGGAGGGAATTATGACCAGGGTACATTGTGTATATGCACGTGTGGTGTGTGGATGTTGTCAAAGTGTAAAGGAGAAAGAAGGCCCAACTTGATAAAATTAGAGATAGAAACGGAACCATTATGACAGCTAATAAAATTCATAATAAAAAAATTCATAAAATCAGAGCTGGTGAGATGGCTTAGTTGTTGAGGTTTGCCTGCAAGGCGGAAGGAGCCACTAGACTCAGATTCCATCTTGCATTGGTTCAGTCTTTCCTTACTGTACACCTATTCAGCTCTGTTGGAATGGAAGAAAAATGTTTATGCTGGGCCATTATATATTAGGAGTATGCAACTTGTACTTTGATTTGTATAGGGCTTACCATTAAGAGATTAACTTTGGATTGTGTGTGTGTGTGTGTGCGTGCACTCATCTGTGTAGAGTATGGTGTGGTATGTGTGATATGTGGTGTATGCAGATGCATGTGCCCCATGTGCATGCATGCATAGGCTAGAGAAGAATGTGGGGTACCCTCTTATCCCTGACCTTCATATTTTCTTGAGATGAGATCTCTCCCTGGACCTGGAACTGCTGTTGCTTAGCAACCCCAGCAATTCTCTGGTCTCTGCCTCCTGAAGATTGGGGTTACAGATGTGTGTGGTCACACCCAGCTTTTTACATGTGTTCTGAGAGTTAAACAGTGCTCTCCAGCCCAAGAGGCTCTCATGCTTAAGCAGCAAGTGCTCTTAACCATGAAGTCATCTCTCCAGCCCAAACTCTGGACTTTTGAACAGTGTTGGAACTGATCAAAATTATACAGACTTTTAAAATTGGGCTGAATATATTTTGCTTAGTGGCTTAGTGATTAAGGTGCTTCCCTGCAATGCCTAAGGACCCATGTTCAACTCTCCAGATCCCACATAAGCCAGATGCACAAAGGTGAGGCAAGCACAAAGTTGCTCATGCACAAAGGTGGCACAAGTGTCTGGAGTTCGATTGCAGTAGCTGAGGCGCCAATTCTCTCTCTCTCCCTCTCCCTCTAAAATAAAAAAAAAAAACAATTAAAAACTAAAAAAAGATGGACTTGAGTCGCTAGAGTCCAGAAGCATCATGTGATGGTTTGAATGCATAGGCTAGTGTGTATGTGAACACTTAACCCTCCGTTGGGGATGCTGTTTGAGGAAAGTTGTGGAGCCTTGCTGGAGGAAGTGTGTCACTGGAAGTGGGCCTTGAGGTTTTTCTTAGCCTGGCCAGTTTAGTGCTTTGTCTCTCTGCCTGCCAATGTGATGATGTGACACCAGCTTCCTGTTGCTGCCATGCTTTTCCCATCATGACAGACTCTGCCCTCTGTCACTATAAGCCAAAATCCAACCCCTTTCCTTCCATAAACTACCATTTTGTCCCAGCAATGAAGAAGTAACCGATACACAGGTTTAAAAAAAAAAAAACAAAACTATGATCACAAAGCCCTCTGTACAGAGAATACTGGAAGGAATCCTTCAGGCTGAAGAGAAGAATAAATGCATCCAAGATGCTATAAGGAAAAACGAACAATGCTAGGTCAGATGTTAAACAAATGAGGACTAAGAACTCATCAAGCACTAGGAAATAAAAAAGACAAGCTCTGCATGTTCTCGCATATACATATCCTGGCTTCGTAATTTTAGATGTTTGTGCTTAAGTTAGAGGGAGTGCTTTTAGATGCCAGGAAGCTAGGGGCCATGGATTGAAAGGGGAAATAGGTTTTAAGGGGGGAGGGGTAGATAGCAGAACACATGTGATATGAAAATAGAGGGGGATAATAGTTGAGGAAAAGATTTAAGCAAAAATCAGGGTAAGGTTTGGGAGGGAGAAGAGGAAAGGCAGGAGGATTAACCAAAACTAAAAATAAAAAAAAGAGCCATAAAGGAATCTTTCTACTTTATAAGAAATTACAATATAACTTTAAAAAGGGCTTGAGTGGAGGTATTCTCTATGGATAATTTCATCTGCTAATATTAGTTTATCTACTATTTCCTAGAATCAGAACAGTGTAAATCCTTCAATATTTTAGTTTTATGATGTTCATTCAGTTGGTCTTTTTAAATTTTTTTTATTTCAGAGAGAGAGAGGGAAAGGCAGAGCGAGAGAATGGGCATGCCAGGGTCTCTCAGCCACTGTGAATTAACTCCAGACACATGTGCCCCCTTGTGCACATGTATGACATTGAGGGCTTGTACCACTTTTGCATCTGGCTATACGTGGGACCTGGAGATTCGAACAAGCATTCTTAGGCTTCGCAGCCAGGTGCCTTAACTGCTAAGCAATCTCTCCAGCCCATCAGTTGGTCTTTTTGTCCAATAAATGGTACAATTCTTATGTGACAATTAGCCACTCATGGTGACTAGTGAGGTGGTAGTTTCTGAGGGCTCCATACTCTGCTCATATCCTAAATATGCAATGAAGCCGTTATTGAATGATCTAACAACAGGAAGAGGAAATGAAGAGTAATACACAGGTTGGGAGATATTTAGATAGCAGAACTGTCCAATTTGTTTAAAGAGAGGGGAGAGAGAAGAATGCCAGGATTCTGAGTGGAACAGTTCCATCTGGTACTTACCAGGTACCTACCAGGAGGAACAGTTTGGGAAGGACAGGGAAGAAAGGAAGGCTGAATTTGAGGGCCCTGGAAGACATCCAAATGGTGATGCTGGGTTGGCTAAATGGTTCTGAAGCTTAGGGAAGCTATTTAAGCTAAATGCACAGATTTAAGAGTCATTAATACTTAAACGTTGTTCAAAGAACATCAGTGAAGTCACTCAAAGAGAGTGGATACAATAAGAAGAAGGGAGAGTTTGGAAAGGAAATATTTCAGTGAGCTGGGACATCCAAATTGGACCAGGCACCCTGGAATGGGGTGATTGGTCTCAAGTCAACAACGCCATCTGATTCCAGGCAGAAATAAGTGGACACTTTCTCTAGAGAAAAGCACCCTGGACAGACTCCATAGAGTAAGGTCAGCTAATAACAAGGCTTGCTCTTAAGTTGTTGGGCTGATCACCAAGGAGGAGCTTTCTCCCTGTTTCTCCCTGTTCTGCACAGGAGTAAAGGTACTTTCTCTGAGCCTGAAGCTGCCCCATCTGGAGACAGCCTGTCAGATCAGGAAAACCCCTCCATCAAGCAAAAGGGGTTGTCAAGGAGACTGATAAGTTTTTTTTTTTCTTTTCTGGCCATGGACTGGATTTCTTGGGTATTTCCAGGCAGCTGCAGTGATAGGGAAAAGAATGTTATCGGACTGATATATAAAATTCCACGATCCTCAACAATTACTGGGAATCTGGAAAAGACAACAGCTGGGGCTCTTTGTAGAGGGGGAAACCTCACAAAACTCTGGGCGGATCAGCGAGGAGTGAAGGAAGTCGTGAGAAAGGCCATGGCAAAGTAGGTCTTGGGCATGGGGAAGTTCTATACCATTTAGAGATGTTGGCGGTGGTCCTGGCCCTCCAAACCTCTCCTAGTCCCCCACCCAGAGGCAGTGCTTCGGGTCTGTTTGGAGGACAAAGGGGAGGCTTGGTTGTTCGTGCCCTCGTTCCTCAGCCTCCACCTCCTGGCACTTGCAGATGCTCAAGGTGATGCAGGCTCCGCACAGCAGGTTAAGTTTGGGATCCTTTGGCCAGACTGTGACAGCTTATCACAACTCCCCGCTGATGGCTTTTAGAATGGAAGGGCGAGGGTGACGGGAATGCAGTATGAAAAGTGCAGCAGGAGGCAGGAATGCAGTATGAAAAGTGCAGCAGGAGGCATCAGCATGCCCTGTCACCAGGGGAAGGACCTCGGCTGAAAAGGAGACCTGGGATGGTGGAGGCAGTGTTGCAGTTACACTTCTCTGTCTCTAGATGTCGCCCTCGGAGTCAAAATAACAATTCCAGGATCCGTGAGCTTTCCCCACTCGAAGAAAAGGACTCAGATTTGCCCCCTCAAAGGATGGGACAAGCCCTAGACAAACTTGGTTCCAAAAGTGAAGCTCTGAGAGGATGAAGTAGGGGCAAATAAAGAAAGGCTCTCGGCCTGGAGAGATGGCTTAGCTGCAAAGCCAAAGGATCCGGATTCGATTCTCCAGGACCTACACATGCTTCTGGAGTTCATTTGCAGTGGCTGGAGGCCCTGGCGTGCCCATTCTCTGTCTCTCTCCCTCTCTCTCTCTCTCAAATAAATAAACAAATTAAATAATGTTTAAAACAGAATGACGCTCTTTCTTCTTATATCAGATAGGAGATGAGAAGGGAGATCGGTGGATGGAATGGTGGCACAGTAATTGAATTATCAGAGACTGCGAGGCTCTCTGTCATCCGCCCTAGTTTGGAACAAGAGCTACCTTCTGCCTTGTAAAGGAAAGACTGTAACTTCTAACCGGTGTCTCAGAAAATTCTTGTAAACGGCTGACATATGTATTAGTATTTTCCAGACAATAGGTAATCTATAATTCTCAGGCTTGCCCCAGGAAGAAAGAACTTTCTGTTCACTCCAACATGTCTGCTCCATAGTGCCTCTGTGGGGTGGAGAAGAATGGGGACATTCACGTTCCTTCACTTTACAGGCCCCTCAGTACAGTGTATACCTTCTGCCTATGGCAGAATTCAATTTATCTACCTCACCAAACTGTAGATCACCAAAAACGAAACAAACAAAAAAATCATAAAAACAGAGCCAGTGAAACGTCAGATACCTTACAGAAACCAGGAATAAAATGTCAGCAGTCTGCCTTCTATGCAATCAACATCAGAAGGGGGATATCTATAAAATGCTGAGGGGAAAAAAATGCCTATCTTGGGCTGGAGAGATGACTTAGCAGTTAAGGCACCTGCCTGCAAAGCCTAAGAACGCTTGTTCAAATCTCCAGGTCCCACGTTTAGCCAGATGCGAGTGACGCAAGCGTGTAATGTCGCACATGCACACAAGGGGGCGCATGCATCCGGAATTTGTTCACAGCAGCTGAGAGGCTGCTGGCGCACCCATTCTCTCTCTCTCTCTCTCTCTCTCTCTCTCTCAAATTAAAAAAAAATGCCCATCTCAAATTGTGTACTCAGAAAACCTTTTTCAAAGAGTAACAGCAAAATCAAAACTTTGTAAGTAGAAATAATCTTAAAGCAGCAAATCTAAACATAAGGAACTTGTAAAAATTGTACTTTAAAAAGAAGAAAAATATCAGAAAGAGGGTGTGAAATGACAGGAACCATGTGAGAAATAAAGTGATCAGCAAAGATAAATCTAAATCATTGTCTATCAAAAATGATAATAATACTAGTAATGGCTAATGTGACAAGATTGAAAAGGACCTACATAAAACACAGGGCATGAATGCCATACAAAGTGGAAAACAGCTGGTAGGAGTCTGTATATCCAAAAAGCCTTTTCCATAGGGGAATAAAGTGAAAATTATCAACTTTACATTCTAGCTTACTTAAAAATTTTTCAGGCTGGAGAGATGGCTAAGTGGGTTAAGGCATTTGCCTGCAAGGCCTAGAAACCTGAGTTTAATTCATCAATATCTAGGGAAAGCTAGATGCACAAAGTGGCACATGCATCTGGAGTTCCTTTGCAGTGGCTGGAGACCTGGGTATGCATGCCTGTTCTCTCTTTCTCTCTCTCTGCTTGCAAATGAATAAATAATTTTTTTTGAGAGATACAGAGAGAGGGAGAGGAAGACAGATAGAGATGGGCGCACCAGCAGCCTCTCAGCTGCTGTGAACAAAATCCAGATGCGTGCGCCCCCTTGTGGTCAAGTGCGGCATTGCGCCCTTGCGTCACTTTGCTTCTGGCTAAATGTGGGACCTGGAGATTGGAACCGCTGGAGATTGGAACCAGCGTTCTTAGGCTTAGGAGGCAGGCACCTTAACCGCTAAGCCATCTCTCCAGCCCAATTAAAAATATTTTAAAAAATATTTTTGGGGGGTGAAGAGATGGCTTAGCGGTTAAGGCGTTTGCCTGTAAGCCTAAGAATGGATGTTCGAATCTCCAGGTTTTTTGTAGCCAGACACACAGTGATGCACGTGTGCAATGTTGCACATGTGCACAAGGGGACACATGCATCTGGAGTTCATTCACAGAGGCTGAAAAGCCCTAGCATGTCCATATTCTCTCTCTCTCTCTCTCTCTCTCTCCACCTCTTTCTCTCTCTCAAAAATAAAATAATAATAATAATAATAATAATAATATTTTAAAAATTATATAGATAAAAACTTTCATAAAAGAAAATGTAAGTCTGAAAACTTTAGAGAGAAAAATGAAAATTTCTCCTCTGTCATTTGTTTTCATTAATTCCAAGCTTCCATGCATCCATGTGCTCAAGCATAATAAGCATAATAATTTTTAATTAAAACATGACTCTCCTCAATTTGCTTTTTCACTGGGGAATAATCATGGGTAGTGTTCCAATTAAGTACATATGTATCTACTACCTCATTCCATTTAACAGCTGGATAATATCTAATGATCAGTATTTTTAATTCCATTGATATAGAATTTGTTTTATTTTTGGTACTATCATTTCAAATAATGTCACAAAAGATATGTATGTGTGTATATCTATATATATATACATTATATAGATATGTATGTATATTATATATATGCCCATTTGTGTTATTATTACTATTACACAGGATAGATTCCTAGAAATGTATTAAATGAAAACATAGCTTGATTTTCATAGATATAGCCAAGTTAATCCTCCAAGCTACAATCCTACAGAGAATGCCTATTTCTTCTACATGCCTCAATAATGAATATTATAAATATCATGCTTTTTCCACTTGAGAAGCAAACTGATTTAAAATTTTTATTATTTTAAGTTTCATGGTCTTGATTGTTTAATTACTGATATCTTCTTAGTTTATTGGCCATTGACTTTCTTTTGTGGGCTGACTATACATATACTTTACTTATCTTAATTTTTAATTTTTTTTAACTTTTAATTTTTGTGGGAATCAATGTGCTTATTGGGGTTACTTACAGAACAGGTTGAGGAGTTGCTTACGGGAGCATGTATGCCTCAAAGGCAGTTGCGTCACCGAAAAGCCCTCCCCAACATTGGGGGGGACTCACTGAGGCTACCTGGAGCTCCCCACAGGCAGCTCAGCTGGTCAGAGAGTCTCTCTTTCCTTATTTTTACTGGCTTTTATTTTTGTTTGAGTTTATTTTTAAACCATGTGAGGTATATTTCATATTTAAAGGGTGTGATTTTGATATATTTTGAGTAGTAAATACTGTGGTATTGTACCACAATCAACGTAATGAGCATGCTTATCACACTAAGGAGTTTTACTGTGATTCTTCACTATCCTACTCCCGTGCTCTACTCCAGCTCAGGGACACCACTGGCCTGTTTCCTGTTACTCCAAAATGGTTTTATTTTTTAGAGTTTTATATAAATGGATGTGTGCCCTTATAGTCTCTTTTTATCTGGCCTTTTCAACTTAGTATAATTATTTTGAGATTCACTCATGTTGCTGCTCATAAGATCTCTTTTATGTTATAAATAAATATTAGTTCTTTTCTGTCACATATAATGCAAAAATGGTTTAGGGTTCTGTCTGTATGGTAATATGGCTTTTGTAAGTGGTCTTTTTTTTTTTTTTTTTTTTTTTTTTTTTTTTTTTGGTTTTGCGAGGTAGGGTCTCACTCTGGTCCAGGCTGACCTGGAATTAACGATGTACTCTCAGGGTGGCCTCGAACTCTCTGCGATCCTCCTACCTCTGCCTCCCGAGTGCTGGGATTAAAGGCGTGCGCCACCACGCCCGGCTGTAAGTGGTCTTTTTCATTGCAAGAAATATATATTTTATAATAATTGCTGGGGTTTTTTCCCCTCCACCACCGGCAGGTAGAGCGGAAGAGAGAGAGAACCGGGCCAGCCGCTTCTCTTGAGGCTGAGCTAGAAGGCGGGTGTCAGCGACTCAAACCCCTCCCCCCGTAAAAAACCGGGGAGAAAAACCACATTGAGTCGTGGAGACTGTCTAAGGCGAGAATCTCTCCGTTTATTGTCATGGGAAGGTATTTATATATTTTGAGAGAGGGTGGGAAAAAGGATGAGGTAAAGGTGTAAGGGCCAATAGTATTTCACCACGTCAGCAGCAGCTGGGCGGAGGCAGTTTCAGCTTAGGTGCTGAGTCACTTCAAGGACAGGTCGCGAAACTCTGCTTAGGCTCTGGAAGCTCGACTAGGCCTCACCAGGAGTAGGCCAAGACTGGCTGGGCTAACCACTAGGCTTCACACTGGGCAGGGCCCAACATCTCCCCCTTTTGTTTTTGTAAGAACGGTGGACGGCTATGGCCTCTGTCCTAGGTTGTTCCCCTCTGGGAATCTTACCCATCACTGAGCACCATGCCTCTAGTCCGTTGACCACTCCACGCCCTGTCTTAGGTTGTCTCAGCCTGTCTGAGATCTTACCCGTTGTTGGTTTGATGGAGGGTGGGGGAGGGATGTTAGGTGGATAGCCAGTAAGTGGAAAAGCCATTGTCTTTTAGTCGCAAACCTGTGGTGCCTTGACCTGATGAAGTTTAATTGCCTCAAGCTGTTGGTGAATGAATTGTGTAATCTTATTAATTACACAGGGCCCAAGAGTGAGGATAAGAAGAAGGAGGGGTTCAGGGGGAGGGAGAAGGTAGGGTAAAGAGCAAGAAGAAGGAGGGGTCCAAGGGGAGGGAGAAGGTAGGGTAAAGAGCAAGAAGAAGGAGGGATCCAAGGGGAGGGAGAAGGTGGGATAAAAAGCCATGTAAGCTCGTCTACAGCAGGTTGTCTTAGAAGTCCCGACTCCTCTTCTGTAAATCTTTCTGGAGCTTTTCTGGCTTCATTTGGGTCTAGTAGCATCCACACCTTCAGTTGTTCCTGGGGAAGAAACAGAGGCATAGTTCTCAGGGGTGGGACACTCCCTGGAGAATTGATTATTATCATCCCCTTGTTGGGGTAAATATTTTAAGTCTCTTGCCAGTACCCAAATAGGTCTTTTTTCCTCTTGAGGAAAGACACATCCAAATCCTCTCCCTGCTGTGAGGAGGGGGTCTGGTCCTTCCAGGCCCCAGTTAATGGGTCCCTCCATTTGACCCAGATGGAGCTGTAGGTGACAGCTGAGGTCCAATGTTTTTGAAAAGGGGACAAGTGTCTATCTTTTTTAGAAAAATTTAAAATATTTAGGGTTAATAATGCCTTTTTTTAGTTGGTCATGTGGGGGTAGGGATTCCCCCTTTTGTTTTTGTAATTGAGACTTGAGAGTTTGATGATATCTTTTCACGATGGCCTGGCCCCGCGGGTTATATGGGATGCCTGTGGAAAGTGAGATTTTTTAGGTTTGGAGGAAATCTATAAAAGTCCTGCTTATGAAGCAGGGACCATTATCGGTTTTGATTTGATCTGGCAATCCAAGGGTGGCAAAGCATTGAAGTATATGGCTAATAGCATGTTTAGTTTTTTCCCCAGCATGTGCTGATGCCCATCAAGCATGGGAGAAAGTATCAACTGAGAGAAAAATATATTTAAGTTTTCCAAATGGAGAATAGTGTGTAATGTCAATCTGCCAAAGGTGATTAGGGCGTAGTCCTCAAGGATTGGCTCCTGTAGTTTGAAGAGGAGGTACCTGGAGGAAAGGCTGACAGGATTTGTAAGTTCGGACAATTTTCTTAAGGTCTTTGACGTGCACATGGGGATATTTATGTTTAAGGCCCCTCCAATTTATATGAGTTAATAAGTGGAAGTGTGTAGCTTCCGAGACTGTATTACATTGAGGCTGAGAGGCCAGTTTGTCAGCCAAATCGTTTTCTTTAGAGAGGAATCCTGGTAAATTTTGACGGCCTCTGAGATGTTGAAGGAAAATGGGGTTAATTCTTTGTTTAAGTAGGGAGCAGGCTTGAATCATCAATGGGGTTATAATATTGGGGTCCAGTCTAATATGGGCCTCAATTAGGTTGGGTAACAGGTTAACAACATAAAGGCTGTCAGAAAATAAGTTAAATGGCTCCTGAATAGTGTCCAAAGCCAAAACGACAGCAAATAGTTCTTTGAATTGTGTTGATTCTGTGACCTCATGGGAGATTGACTTTATGGGCATAGGCATTTTTCCCCTCCTTAGGGGAGGGTAAACAACTAGGGAAGCTCCCAAGCACCCCCCATCAGTGAATACGGTAAGAAAATCAGGTTTGGGTTTAGATAAAAAAAAAGTCTGGGGGGTCTCCATTCCAACCTAGAGAAGGAGCTCATCCATTTATAAGGACCATAGTGACAATCAACTATACCCAGAAACCCCTCGAGGGCGATAGCAACCCTGTTGTTATTTTTCTGAAGCCAAGTGAAGTCTGTTCCCTTAAAGGGGGTGACAATGACATGAGGCTCCGTGCCAAACAATCGGAAAGAGGTGTCCCTGCCCTTCATAATGTAGTGTGCAATCTGGTTAGTTATAGAGTAAATTCTGGGGACTCCACCAAGGGAGAGGTGAATCCATTGGATGGGTTCTCCTTCCTGGGCTAACAGCGCAGTGCATAATGTTTCCCCAGAGAAAATATATGTAAGTTAGGATCAAACCTCTTTAGGACAGCAGCATCAATAGCCCGTTGTACCTTATGTAGAATTTGTTCATGACGAGGGGGCAAGATAATTTCTTAGTAGTTATGGGTATCTAGGGCCTCATCCAATTAATTTTCCCCAGCACCTTTTGGAGTTGAGGCAAAGTATAGAATTTTTGAATATGGAGTTTGGGTTTGACAGGAGAAACAGTATCAAGGAATAACCTGGAGCCCAAAATCTTGAAGGGAGAGGCAGTTTGAATCTTTTTTGGAGACACCTGTAAATTGGCAAGGCATTTAGTAGTGAGGTCTTGGAGATCAGATGGGTTGGAATGACCTAAAATAATAATAATAAAACATTAGGCTGATTAATCAAGGAAGAAAAGATATGAGACATGTATTGTTAGGGTCAATCCAGGGCTGACAGCTAGCAGTTTTTTATGATGTTGAAGCTTATAGATCTAGGGGAAGTTTTATACTGGCAGAAGAAGTTGGTCTGTCTTTATAGAGCCATGAAAGAGAGAAAAAGAAATTAATTAGTCACATAGTACATAGAGCAAAATTATGGTAGTCAAGCCACAGCAAGCTTTAGGAACTCCTGTTAGGCACACTTTGTATATTTTTATAATGGAATTTTAAATTATTATTATACCTTAAAATTGGCCCCCAGTGACATTGTCTCTAGTAAGGCGATTGTAGATGTAAACTATAAATTAATAAAATACTGAATATATTGGGGGACATATATTTAAATTACCATATTTTGTCCCTGGCTTTTAATAGATTTATAATAACAGTAACAACAATAATAAAATTAAATAAGTTAATTGGTATAAGGCATAGTAAGGAAAAACTAGAACAATTTAAATTTAACCATCATTAGTCGTTATTAAACTTTTGTAGTAACTAGAGACTGACAGTTTTTAGGTTTTTTAATTTTGTCCCTCCAGTTGGGCAGAGTTGTCAGGGAAAACTTTAATCCCAGGCCAACATTGTATTACTGATTGAGTTAGTTGGGCTTAGTTTTATGTTTTATGAATTGAGTTAGGCGGGCAGAGAGAGAGAAAATGGGCGTGTCAGGCCTCCAGCCACTGTTTACATGGGTACTGGAGAATTGAGCCTCGAATCGGGGTCCTTAGGCTTTACAGGCAAGTGTTTAACCATTAAGCCATCTCTTTAGTCCCACGTTAATGGGAAGGCAGTGAAGGGTGGGACAATGGTGTGTAGGATATAGCCATATAGACTTGAAAAATAGTGAATGTCCCCAGCCGTTTTTTTTTTTTTATTTTTTAAAGTAAATACTTTGGGCCCCGCGGGACACTTAGTTAAGAGCATAGAGGGGGCACCCAGAGGCAAAAGGGGCGGGGACGGCAGCGGTTTGCCTTATGGCCTCATGGCGGACCGCCTGCCCGTTTCTAAGATATTTTTAAAGCAAGTTAGGAGCCCGCCCATCTGTCTCCTTGTCGTTCTGCTGGCCTTTTTTTTTTTTTTTTTTTTTGACAAAAGTGATGCCTGGAGGTGTGGGCGAGGCACAGCCGGTGAGGCTCGGGGCAGTGCTCGGCCTGGGCTGGAGCCACCCCTTTAGGACCGTCTCATTTGGCCCGCTCCCCGCAGGGATGTTGGCGGAGCCTGGCTGTTGTCCCTCCGCTCGAAGCGCGCAAGTTTTGTTTTGCGGACCAGTGGCTTGTGTTTCACGCCTGTGAGGAAAGTTAACCTTGGTTTGGGACATTTGGGGAACTTGAGCTTGTATTTGATTACAGTTTACATTCACAGAAAGCTACATGGAGGAGCTGTATGAGGAAAGAAGTTTATTGGAGAATGTTAGTGTGGAAGAATTTTGATACTCCCACATTTTTTACCAGGGGTTTGAGCATATTTGTTTTAGGCAGTAGTTACAGTTGAAAAGACAGCGGGGCTGGTGGTGGCTTGGGTGGCGGCCTTGGGAGAAAGGAGATTTTAAAAGTTAGTTTTAGTCTTTTTTTACAGTTTTTGTTAAGGGCAAAAATGAACTCCTTTACAGAGATGTCTTTAAGGCCGGTAATTATGGCAAGGAGGACTGAATTAATCCATGGGGCTAAAACAAAAGTTTTGTCCCAAGTGTCACACTGTAGGAGGAGTTTTTGTAATATTAGGGCAATAGTAATATATATGAGGACAACATAAGCATAAAGTTTTAAAAAATAGCTAAACATGTTGTGGAATTAAGTTTAGATTTAGATTTGTGATGGCCAGTGAGCCTGTGCCCTTATGGGACGGCTCTATGAAATTAAACACAGTGTAGCTGGGAGCAGATTTTCCCATCAGGTTTGTTTTGTCTTTTGGGACGGAGTTTTTATTTAAATGAGGCAAAACGTTTAAAGTCTCCTCTAGGTCTGTCCACGTGGTGTGTTCGTCATGAACTGGTGTTTAGAAATGGCGGCACTGCAGAAGAGGTCTGTCGGAAACCCGGAAATGAGAGGAAAGAGAAAGGAACAAAAGATGTTGAAGTTTGGGACGGAGTTTTTATTTATGAGGAGGCAAAACGTTTAAAGTCTCCTCTAGGTCTACCCACGTGGTGCGTCGTCAGCCATGAACTGGCGTTTAGAAATGGCGGCACCGCAGAACCCGGAAATGAAAGCAAAGAGAAAGTGGTGAGTTTTCTTTAGGCCTGCCCACGTGGTACGTCCGCCATGAACGTACCCGTTTAGAAATGGCGGCAAACCGGAAATGAAAGGAAAGAGAAAGGAAGTTGAAGCAAGCACAGATTATAGAAGTAAAGGTTAGAATATTAAATATGACGATTACCTCATAACTTATGAGGATACACCCGTCAGCAGTCCGATTAGCCCGTCAGCTTAATTTTGAATTTTGTTTCATCACGTCAGGGTCCAGTCCGTAGTCCGTTTTGAATCCTCACACGTAGTTTCTCAGGTAGTTTTTTGTCCTCACACGGGGCACCAGTTGTTGTGTCCCACGTTTGGGCGCCAGATGCCGGGGTTTTTTTCCTCCACCACCAACAGGTAAAACAAAACAAACAAAAAAACCGGGCCAGCCGCTTCTCTTAAGGCTGAGCAAAAAGACAAATGTCAACAACTCAAACCCCTCCCCCCCCCAAAACAACCGGGGAAAAAAACCACATTAAGTCACAGAGACCGTCTAAGGCAAAAATCTCTCCGTTTATTGTCATGAAAAGGTATTTATATATTTTAAAAAAGAGTGAAAAAAAAGATGAGGTAAAGGTGTAAGGGCCAATAGTATTTCACCACGTCAACAACAGCTGGGCGGAGACAGTTTCAGCTTAGGTGCTGAGTCACTTCAAGGACAGGTCGCAAAACTCTACTTAGGCTCTGGAAGCTCAACTAGGCCTCACCAGGAGTAGGCCAAGACTGGCTGGGCTAACCACTAGGCTTCACACCGGGCAGGGCCCAACAAATAATCTCTATTAGCAGTTTGCTTTATGGCTTGATCTTGGATTTAGATTCATAATTAAGGGGCCTGCTTCATGGTACAATTATAAGATGTCTAGAAGTTACTAGCATTTTGAATTGGAGTTACATTAACTTTATAGGTAGGCTTGGGAGAGAATTGATACCTGTAGGGCATTCATTCTTGCTGTCTCCATTTCTTCATCTCTTTCTGTATGATTTTTTACTAAGGTATTAATTATAGTTTTAAACAAAAGCTTTTTCCCAGTCCTTTTTATTATACTTACGTGGATAAATTTAAGGCAATGATTATGAATATCATTCTTTATTTTCTTAGCAACTTTCCACTTATATTACAATGTATGTTTCAATTACTGCTCTAGATTTTATAATTATAAGCAGTACATGCCAATTCCATCATTTGTCCTCATCTTTCACATCCCCAATATGCACATACTTCAGTCACATGCTTCAGTTTAAAAATAAGCCTCCCAACTAGTTGACTTCAACTTAAGTTACCATGGAATGCTAAGTGCAAATAATTTTGGAATTAAGTCAGTGCATAAAGAACAGATGAGTATTATGATTAGTAACCAATCACATTGCTTCTCTCTGTGTCTGTCCATGACTGACCATCATGTCTGCATTATTAAGATCTCACACAACCAGCAGAACATATGTGTGTGTGTGTGTGTGTGTGTGTGTGTGTGTGTGTGTATTGTTTTCATGTCTCCCAGTAATAAAGTAACACGATCTTTTATATAATGGGTGCTCCAAAGACCAAGTTGGTCATCAAAAATGAAAGTGCAAAGAAATACAAGTGATGAGAGTGACAGTCAAAACTGAGTCATCCATCAGTGGAGTTGTAGAGGAAATAACGTGGACATTGTCACCAATCAAGGCACTCTACAACAACTCAGCCAGGGAACTCTGTGAAGGTGAACTTATGGATATAAGCAAAGGAAGGATGATGCGCATGATGAAGGTGTCCCAGAGGGAGTCTCACTGGCAAGAATTTATCCCTTAAAGGAACACTCAGAGATATTTCATTGCATTGAAAGCACAAAAGGTGGTAGTCAAGAACACTTTTCCACAACAGTGACAGTATAAAAATGTGCTTTAAAAAGAATTCATTGTTGGGCTGGAGAGATGGCTTAGCGGTTAAGGTGCCTGCCTCCTAAGCATAAGAACGCTGGTTCCAATCTCCAGCAGTTTCAATCTCCAGGTTCCACATTTAGCCAAATGCAAAGTGACGCAAGGGTGCAATGCCACACTTGACCACAAGGGGGTGCACACATCTGGATTTTGTTCATAGCAGCTGAGAGGCTGCTGGTGCACCCATCTCTATCTGTCTTCCTCTCCCTCTCTTTCTGTCTCTCTGTCTCTCTCCAAAAAAAATAAAAGTAAAAAAAGGAAAAGAATTCATTGTCAAAGACAACAATAAGTTCCTACTGGCATATTAATAAGAAATAAGCAAGGGTTTTAAGAAACCATAAGCTCATCTAAAAGTAACAATATATGCGAAAATCTTGAATTATTTCCCTCATTGAAGATACTAGGAAATAACACCTGCGAAATCCTCAGGGCCATTTGCAGGAAGGAAGTCTCTTGGCTGGGTTGGAAAGGTGGGGTGTCAAAAGGCCTATTATAAAGGTGGATATTTGTCTCACTGTGGAAGACTGCCAGTGGTGTGTTGCCCTTTCTTAACAATACTGTCTAACTAGAGGTCTGTAGCCCATGAGTGATGTGGAAGGATATAGCTGAAGCGTCCGCTGGTAGCTTCTTGGTAGGAAGCATCCTGTGATGTCTTGGGAATGCTTTCCCATCTCTGAACGTTTTTTTTTTTAAGTTTTTAAAAATATTTTATTTCTTTATTTATTTGAGAGAGGAGAGAGAGAGAGGAAGAGGCAGAGAGAGAGAATGGGTGTACCAGGGCCTCTAGCTACTGCAAATGAACTCCAGACACATGTGCCCCCTTGTGCATCTGGCTTATGTGAATCCTGGGGAATTGAACCGGGGTCCTTAGACTTTGCAGGCAAACGCCTTAACGGGTAAGCCATTTCAGGGTGGCCTCGAACTAGTGGTGATCCTCCTACCTTTGCATCCCAAGTGCTGCGATTAAAGACATGTGCCACCACACCCAGCCCTCACTTTTTTTTTTTTTTTTTTTTGAAGTAGGGTCTCACTGTAACCCAGGCTGACTTGGAATTCACTATTGTAGCAGACAGCTTCAGGTTTGCTGAGATGAACTTCCAGACCAGGCACAGTTATGGAGGAAGGGATATTATTTATTGAAGCATACAGATCCAGGGGAAGTTCCATAATGGCAGAAGAAGCTGGCCTGCCTTCACAGGGCCAAGCAGAGAGAGAAAAAGCCAACCAGCCACACAGCACACTGAGCAAAACTACAGCCAAAAAGTCACAGCACACTTCAGGAACTCCCGCTAGGCACACTTTGCATATCTTTACAATGGAATCTCAAACCCACCACCACACCTTAAGACCGGCCCCCAGTGACATTGCCTCTAGCAAGGTGATTGCAGATGCAAAGTATAATAAAACACTGAATATATTGGGGCACATATATTCAAACTACCACAACTATGTAGTCTTATGGTGGCCTTGAATTCACGAGGATCCTCCTACCTCTGCGTCCTGAGTGCTGGGATTAAAGGTGTGTACCACCACGTCTGGCCTCACTCTAGTTTTTTTAAAAAATATATTTTTATTATTTATTTATTTATTTATTTGAGAGAGAGAGAGAGAGAGAGAGAGAAAGAGAAAGAGAGAGAGAGAGGATGGGCCTGCCAGGGCATCCAACCACTGCAAACAAACTCTAGATGCATGAACCCCCCCTCACTATGCATCTGGCTTACATGGGTCCTGGAGAATCAAACCAGGATCCTTTGGGTTTGCAGGCAAATGCCTTAACTGCTAAGCCATCTCTCCACATGCCCCCCCTTTTTAATAAAGATTTTCTTTTTTAAAAAAATTTATTTATTTATTTTTTGAGAGTGACAGACAGAGAGAGAAAGAGGAAGAGAAAGAGAGAGAGAGAGAGAGAGAGAGAGAGAATGGACATGCCAGGGCCTCCAGCCACTGCAAACGAACTCCAGACTCATGTGCCACCTTGTGCATCTGGCTTATGTGGGACCTGGAGAATCAAGCCTCGAACTGGGGTCCTTAGGTTTCACAGGCAAGTGCTTAATGGCTAAGCCATCTCTCCAGGTTCCCCCCTTTTTTAAAATATATATTTTATTTATTTGTTTGAGAGAGACAGAGAAAGAGGCAGAGAGAAAGAGAGAGAGAGAGACAGAGAGAATGGGCATCACTTTAGTTTTAAACAGATCTAATTTAGGGGTTGGGAGGTGGCTCAAAAGTTAAATGTGCTTGCTTGCAAAGTCTTCTGGCCCTGGTTCCATTCCTTAACCACCCATGTAAAGTTGGATGGGCTTTCATTTGCAGCAGCAAAAGATGCTGGTGTGCCCATAAACACACACACACACACACACACACACACACACACACACAATCAATCAATAAATAAATAAAATTTAATTTAACTTTAGCCCCAAATCCCATGAATAGGTTGACAGCAAGTTTACTTTCAACTATACTGGAACTCTCTACCCTCCTCTATCCTCTGGGAATTTGAAAGACCATTCTTTAGTTCATTCAGGTTTCTGATGCTGTGCCTATTCCCCCTGCTAGACCTTTAAAGGGCTCTTCTAATTCTTGGAACATGTGAATTTCTGCCAAAGCTAGGACAACTTCCTATCCACGTTCTGTCACCACCCATGATTCACCCTCAGGCCTTTGCTCTGTGACACTCATATTTTTTTCTCAGGCTTTGAAAACTGTATCTTGTTTCCTTCTCTCTCTCAGTCCTCAAAATAGTCACTTTTCTTTTTTTTAATTTTTATTTGAGAGTGACAGAGAAAGAAAGAGGCAGAGAGACAGACAGAGAATGGGTACACCAGGGCCTCCAGCCACTGCAAATGAACTCCAGATGCATGCGCCACCTTGTGCATCTGATTTACATGGGTACTGGGAACCCAAGCCTTGAACTGGGGTCCTTAGTCTTCACAGGCAAGTGCTTAACTGCTAAGCCATCTCTCCAGCCCCTCTTTTTTTTTCCCCCAATTTATTCCATGGAAGGATTTAAAACTTTAAAAAACAAAAGTCAGAGATAGAGGTTGCTTACACAGAAGCAAAGAAACATATGGAGACTGACTACCTTCTTAGAACGGCATGATAGAACAAAACTCAGAAAAGTTATGTGAGTATCTCAAAAATATATATCGTTTCAGATTAACATCAAAGAAACTTTGAGCCAGGCTTCATACAATACCATAATTGTGCCACACACAGCTCACACAGGGATAGGGTCTTACACTTTCCAGACTCCGGCACAGGGCAATATGAGTAAAGGTCTCTGATTGGCTGTGGGAGCAAAATGCAATGACCTCATATGTGATTGTGATTGGCCATCCTGGTAAATTACAAGGCCTGCAGTGGGCAACTGCCATGGCTTAGTATTGCCTACTGCCTATAGTGCAGGTCCACAGTTCAAAAATTAGAAAACTGAAAGGGTTTGTTTTGTTTCTGTAATCTGCAAGCAGAATCTGGTCTGTTTTGACTTGAAGTTCTTTGGATACTATTTGTCTTACATCATATAAGTTTTATGTCTTGCTGGAGAAGATCCATGTGTTTGGTTATATAGTATTATCCCAGCCTTTCTGTGGATGCCAAATAATGTTTGGTTCGTGTGCCATATTATCTTTTTTGGTGTGTGTGTGTGTGTGTGTGTGTGTGTGTGTGTGGTATGTATGTGTTCATGTGTGTGAGTATGGTGTACTACAGTGCTCATGTAGAGATCAGACTTTTGTGATGCTTTTCTTCTCCTTCTCCTTCTCCTTCTCCTTCTCCTTCTCCTTCTTCTTTTTTGTGAGGTAGGATCTCGTTGCAGCCCAGGCTGACCTGGTAGTCTCAGGGCAGCCTCGAACTCATGGTGATCTTCCTATCTCTGCCTCCCAAGTGCTGGGATTAAAGGCTTGTGTAACCACGCCTGGCTTCATCTTCTATTTTATGTGAGGCAGTCTATCATTGTTCACCAGGTTAGCTGGGCCGAATTCCAGGAAATGTCCATCTCTGCCTCCCATGTCACAGCTTCTGACATTTTATGAAGGATCCGAGGACCTTAACTCGGGTACTCACTGAGCCGTCTTCCCAGTCTTCAATTTTCTTTATCAGATCTTCGAAATTCTGAAGTAAAAAGATTTAACCATAAAGGTTTTCATAAAATACGATTGTGGACCCGTGATCTGATATTACTGGCTCATACACAAAGTAACTTCCTGACAGACTCGTCAAGTCACTACTTCCAACCACGTGGAAATAGAACATCCAAGCCGAGAAACAGGCTGATCACTTTTGAGCTTAACTAACTTGGGGGCCTGGTCTCTTTCCGAGGGTAGACATGCAACAAAGAGCTGTGAGGAAAGAGCATATAGTTGGGGATCCCTTGTTCTCTGTTTTATAAGCCAGCCAGCTGTGGGAATAACCAATCCAGTGTAAAAATAAGTCCCTTTTGGCTAGGCCTTAGTCACACATTGGGAACTAAAAAGGAACCTGAGACCACGATCTATGACCTTGACATGGAGGCCAGGGGTTGGAGACAGGAGTGTGCATTCGATACGAACCACCCTGCAGCTTATTAAGTAGAAAGCAATCTTTCGGGATCCATCCTGGAATAAAACTAAGCCATTTTGTTGGGCTGAGGCCACACAGTTATTGCATATGGAAATAAAAAAAAGACATTACAGAGAGGGTGGGGGACAGTGAAGAAAATGGAATAGGAACACACCCAAGTCAGAAAACGGTTGGTTGTTCAATCGGAAGATCAAGCTCAGATCCCAGCACTTAGGGAGGCTGAGGTAGGAGGATCTCTGTGAGTTTGAAGCCAGCCTGAGAATACATGGTGAATTCCAGATCAGCCTAGGACAGAGCAAGACCATACCTCGAAAAAGCAAAAACAACAACAACAACAAAAAACCAAGTAGATAGGTCTAGGTATACAGCTGAGTTGGTAGAGTGCTCGCCACAAAGCCCTGGGTGTGATCATTGCACCACATAAACTGGGCACAGTGGTACACACCTGTGATCCTAGCACTCAGGAGGATCAGAAGTTCCAGGTCATCCTCAGCTACATAATGCATTTGAGACTAACCTGGGCTACCCGGTCTCAGAGAAAGAAAACAAGTGGAGACTTGGGTCAGTGTCTCTGAAGATCAGTGTGACCATGCCCTGCACATATCTCACGATGAGATTTGAACCACTGGAGCAGCATAGACTAGCTTGATGGAGCCCTTCGCCCCAGGAGGAGAAGGTGATGGCATTGCATTTTATATTGTCTTTATGGAAATGAGCTGAAAAAAAATATGAAACCAAATAAGAAGATCAAGTTCAGAGATGAGAGTCACAGAGGAGATACTAAGAGATAAAGATTCCGACAAGACTCCCAGAAAACCAGGACGCAAGATACTGAGCCACGTAGGCCTCCTTACAGCTATTGCACAGTATGAAAAGACAGCTGGGGGTGAATGTCACCATTTGAGGATGCATCCCTAAAATGAAGGCTGTTTTGTCAGAAAGTATCAATGCCAGCCAGTTCAAATGCTTTGGTGAGCAAGGCAGATAGACATAGGCAGACAAGCATAATTTAAAATTATCCACCATAACAGACATGAAATACTTATCTTTGAGATTTGCAGTGTGTTTCTCACGTACTGCCGTTGCTGCAAGCTTGAAGGAACTCACCGCAGGAGCTGACTGGCTTGGAATCTTTCATCACCACTTGCTACCTGGAAATGTGTCTGTCCTGTGGAGGTTCTTATTAACCGTATGTGCCAGGGTAGTGTCTGCAAGCTGAAGATGTGCAATTGTTGCCGGCCTTATTTACTTAACAGATCACAGTAAGATGTAACTAACGCTCTCATCTTCCTACTCAGGATGTAGACATGGCAGGGCATATTTCTGCCCCAGCAACTCCCCAAAGGTCCTTCGGCAGCTTTACAAGACAAGCTGTCAAAGGGGCCCTTGACCTACTTCCATATACTGCTAGGCTCTTCGCTAACATCACTTCCAGCATCTTGCTAATTGTCTTTACTTTCAGCTGCTGACTGTTTTCTCACTTTTTTTTTTTTAGTTGCCTCCCGAGGTTACCTTCTGCTCACTCTGGCTTTGGGATTTCACCCATACCGCATGCCTGTTTCTCATTCAGGATCATTTCTGGCTTGTTTCAGTACCTCTCAGCCCCTTGTCCTTCTGGAGTGATGCTGTAATAAGTTTTGCTTTGAACTTTCTCATTCTATGCCACAGGGTCCTACTTACCCCTCCTTGATTATTCATGCATCCAGAGACCAGAGACTGACATGGATGTCATTTAAATTCTATATAGTAGCTACGAGATAGTTATCACACGCATTGAATGGTCAAATTGAGTATCAACAAAACTGGCTTTCACAACCATTTCTGGTCTCAGAAATACTTTTATGAGTAAGGACTGTGATAGTTCACAAAACGACATAGGATGGCATATAATGGGAAATATCAGCATGCATTCTAAACCAAAACTATATATATGTATGTGTATATATATATATATATATATATATTTGTAATTTATTTTTTTATTTTGGTTTTTCAAGGTAGGGTCCCGCTCTAGCCCAAGCTGACCCGAAATTCACTATGTAGTTTCAAGGTGGCATTGAACTCATGGTAATCCTCCTACCTCTGCCTCCCTAGTGCTAGGATTAAAGACGTGTGCCACCATGCCTGGTTCCCAACAAAACATAATATTATGAAACTTGTATTTCACAAAAGTTGACAGTCGTAAGATAAAGATTTTTATTATAAATTCATTTCCCTTTATTTGTAAATGCTTTTATTTACATGTGTATGTGTGAGAGAGAAAGAGACTGACAGAGAGAGAGAGAGAATGTGATTATGAGCACACCAGGGCCTTTTGCCATTACAAATGTGCCACTTGGTGCATCGGGCTTTACATGGGTACTAAGGAATTGAACATAGGGTGGCAGGCTTGTTAAACAAGCGCTTTGGTCCCTGAACTATCCCTAGCCCAGATAAGGAAAAACAATTAAAAAAAATTCTGCAGGTAATGGTTAAAAGTTGCTGAAGTCTCTGATGGTAACTCTTATCAACTTGACAGTAACTGGAATCAGTTGGAGACAAGCCTCTGAGTGGGTCTGTGAAGGCATTTCCAGAAAGGACTGACTGCAACTGCCCAGAGAAGAAGACCTTCCCTCAGAGTTTGGGGGGTGGGCACCTCAAGTGGTTGGTCCATGAAAATAAAAGGCCCAAGGGCTGGAGAGATGGCTTAGTAGTTAAGGCGCCTGCCTGTGAAGCCTAACGACCCATGATGCCCTCCTCTCCAATTCGCATGTAAGCCAGATGCAGGAGGTGATGAAAGTGCACAAGGTCACACATGCACACAAGGTAGCATGCCATCTGGAGTTCCATTACAGTGGTGGGAGAATTCTCTCTCTCTCTCTCTTTCTTGCACGTGCTAAAAAAAAAAAAAAAAATGGCCAGTCTGTTTGGCTTGCCTCAAAAAAAAAAAAAAAGAAGAAGAAGAAGAAGTCGTCCCAGGAAAAAGCAGTGTTGCTTGCCTCCCTTCTTTTTTATTTTTATTTTTTTGAGAGAGAGAGAGAGAGAGAGAATGGGCACTCCAGGGCTTCTCAGTCACTGTGAACGAACTCCACACACATGCGCCCCCTTGTGGGCAAGTGCAGCATTGCGCCCTTGCATCACTTTTTGTGTCTGGCACCTGGAGAATCAAATGGGTGTTCTTAGGCTTGGCAGGCAGGTGCCTTAACCGCCAAACCATCTCTCCAGCCCATGCCTCCCTGCTTTTGCCTCTTGCTGGTGCGGGCAGCTGTTATCACTGTTGTTGATGATGATGTTGCCGCTGTTCCCCATCCTTCACTGGTATCCGACTCCAGCCTCTTGAGTCTTCCCACTTGGACTGAAGACCAGCAACACTGTAGGAATCTTCTAGTCCTTCAGAGCCAGGATTGGGATTGCTGAGTCATCTAACTGTGATCTGAGGACCTACTGGGTTCTCAGCCTCTCCAAACTGTAGACAGCCATGATTGGACAACCCAGCCACTATCCTGTAAGGCATTTTAGCAAATCCCTTTCTATAATATTATGCACACATAGGCTTACATATACATTCTACCAGTTCTGTTTCTCTAGACAACCATGGCAAGTACAAAGGCCATGAGTTAAATTGCAGAGGGAGTTGGATATTAAGTAGACATTCATTAATTTTGTCTATATAATTTCTTCTATATTTCTGGTTATAGAACCACTTCAGTTTTTTTGGATATGGCTTACCCACGTCTAGGCCTGTCATTAAGGAACTTAGTCATTGTCTAAGGAAGAGATATGAGACAGGAGTCTCAATCAGAAACTCTCCCGGGGACTTCTGTGTGCATTTTGTGCCAGAGTACAAAGGACAACCTTTTCTTGTCACTAGAGTTGCTTAATTGGGGCTAAATTGAAGCCACTTGGAGAGAGGAGTAATAACCCTGGCTCCAAGTGTTATCCCTGAACTTTTCTATAACACAAGGCAATGAATTTTATTTTTTGACTTCAAGTAGTTTAAATTGGATTTTTTTCCCTTTTGCAAACAAAAGAATCGTGGTCACTATAAAGGAAGATAGAATGAGGAGCTGTGAAATCTGGATTTAGACCTAACAATGTCACACAATATATAATGACTCATGGAAAATCTCTATAGCTCTCAGTTTATTTCTTGTCTAAAATAAGAGAAATAAATCGGATTGGTAATAACTCACTGCCTTTATTTATCTTCAGACTCCCCTATGAAGGTTGATAAAAAAGAGAGATGTTTGAGCTTCATACCATATTTTAAGAATCCAAATCTAAATGAGTGTGGCTTAGGTGGGCACTTTTAATTTTTAAATGTCCTTAGATGTTTCTGACCAATAGCCAAGACAGGTAAATGCTAAACTAGATCATGTCTATGGTCTCTCTGTACACAATACTCAAGGCTCCATGAGTCTTAGAGATCACACTGTCTGACTGAATTCATAGCAATTGATAGAGTGACAAATGTAGAATTTGTACTCACCCTTTTTAAATTTACTGGCCTATGATAATACTGTAATATTAAGGGCAATGATGACAAATATGAATTTTATGACTATTTTCAATTAGGTATAAAGAAAACTCACTCCATCACATCAGTAAACATTTCTTAGTGCAAATATCCATCCATGGGACCTCCTGCCACCCTTACAAATTCTTATCCCAGCAGTTAAGGGAGTTTAAAGAGAATAATGTAGACGTTAAGGAGGGAAATATGCAGAAAGATTATATTACATTTTTTGGTGTCATGACAAAGATTTGTGGTATCCAAAAGTGTAATACTTCCCTTGTCAGAGCACAGATGTAAATTAGAGATGTTAGACAAGTGATCATGCAAAGCCTTGGTAGTCTTTCTTAAGCAATTTTCTCCTGCCCTCAAATTTCATTCTGTATAAAAGTTACATATTTCTTGCTTTTAAAAATTATTTTATATAAAAATTTATTTATTTCCAAGGAGAAAGAAGAGAGAGACCAGGGTCTTCAGCCACTCCAGAGGAATTCCAGATGCATACACCACCTTGTGCATCTCACTTACATGGGTCCTAGGGAATTGAACCTGGGTCTTTAGGCTTCACAGGCAAGTGCTGTAACCACTAAGCCATCTCTCCAGCCCAAGTTACATATCTCTGCATTTTATTAGAAAAAACCCCACAGGGATCAGTCTTATCACCCCAACAGATTTATGTCTATTTTCCTCTTTAGTATGCATATTAATTTATTAGTCAGTTCATTGTTTTTCACAGGAACGCTAACAAAAGAGGCAGACTTAGAATCCTTTGTCTAGGAGGCTGGTGTCTTGGTGAATTTTCAAATGTTCCTCTCATTTCTCTGCCTGGTGGAACATGCAGTGAGTTATGGGATAGCTACAGAGATGTATACACTGTCATCAAGGGCACATACTTACCACTTTAGCCTCCTGGGGCCTCCAGGGCAGTGACAACAGAAGGGAGAAGATGTAGTGTCCATTTGTAAAGGACCAGCAAAGACCTTCAGCAGGGAGAGGTGGGTGTATGGGGACAACCAAGTAGGTAGAATAGGGAGAAAAATAGTAGACATTTGTGCACCTGAGGAAATCACTATTTTTGAAATATTAGAGTATCTTGTCAGACTTGACTGTGTGTCTGTGTTTTTTTTTTTTTTTCAGATTCCCAGGAAACCAGGGTGACTAATTACAGGCAGTGACTGTCATTGTGAAGATAGCTGCATAATTAGAGAAACGCAAAATATGTCTCACTTAGAGACACCTCAGATAGAGCTGCCAGAGTAGCCTTCCATTAGAAAAGGTTAATAAAGTCAGAACAGTCAGATGATGGGGAAGCTGAAGCATGTAACCAATGTCTATGATAGCAGAAGCTATTCCGTCCTTTTTAAAGAAAAGGCTTTCTTTTAGAAGCAAACCTAGATGGAAGATCCAAAGGAAAAATGGGTCCTCAATTCTGCACTAAAGTTGGTGGGAAGGTGGATAGAGGAACAGCTTCACAAAATTCCTATGTATTCAGGGGTTGGATATTTTTTTCCCCCTGAGGTAGGGTCTCACCATAGCACAGGCTGACCTGGAATTTACTCTGTAGTCTCAGGGTGGCCGCAAATTCACAGTGATCCTCCTACCGCTGCCTCCTCTGCCTCCCGAGTGCTGGGATTAAGGGCGTGCGCTACCACACCCGGCTCAGGGGTTGGATTTTTTTTTTAAATCCTGTTTGCTCTTGGAATAAAAATTACTTTGAGGTGAGGAGCAAGATTCTTTCTTTAGACTCATAGTTGGAACCCACTTTCACTTGTGTAAATTTCACGAGATGGCTTATGAAAGGCAGCTTGCTGTCTAAGCAGTGAGTGTTTTAACAGGCACAGGGTAAAATCATTTGAAAATAAAACCTTTGTTTATGAAAGCATGTAGAAAGAAATTATGTTGAATTATAGTGCTAATTGGAGGCACACAGTGGTTTATTTTATGTGTAAGAGATGTAGCTGTCTTTGGCTATCTGGTTCCGATTCATGGATGCCCAAATAGACATCCCGAATCCTAACAAAGGCATGTGATCAAAGTAACTGGTTATTGTCATGTGTATGGTTTGGTTTCATGTCAAAATGTACAAATTGCTCTCTTACTCTTACCACACAAATTGTAGGAGCTTAAGATAAAATGTCTCTTTAACCTTTAATTTAATCGCATGCTTAAGATGATTTTCAGAATATGAGAAACGTCCAAAGCAGCTTACGTTTCTATGGAGCCTATGAACTAAGTCTCCTTTTCTCTTTGCCCTCTTCACTTTCTTCTCTTCCCTTTCATTTGCATGTTATATTTAGGATACAAGCAAAAGGTGCTAACTATGTGAAAATTAGGCTAAAATGAACTTTTGTTCAAGAGAGTGCAATTTATCAGCCACAAATAGATACGATCTTTAAGTACTAGCACTACATCTTTGTCTGCATGGAAGGATAATTTTAGAAGTTAGATTTTAAAAAGAAGACCAACCAATTAGGATTTCAATTGACTAAAGGTATTGGCTACATATATAACTTTTTACCTTTTCATTTCATACTCATTCTAACAATGTCCACTTTCATTCTGTGCTTGAGCCAATCCTATCCCAGTAGTCAACATTGTTAATGGATTGTGTAACCTGCCAGTGCGTCCGGGGAGAGCTAACTGAATGTTATTAGAGGTAAAAATTATACTTATGCTTGTGATTAAAAAACAAAAAGAAGTAGGATTGGGGAGATGGCTCAGTGATTAAAGGAACTTGCTTGCAAAGCCTGTAGGTCTGGGTTTGATTCCCCAATATCCACATAAATCCAGACACACAAAGTGGCACATGCTTTCAGAGTTCATTTGCAGTGGCAAGAGAGACTGGTGTGCCCATTCTCTCTCTCTCTCTCTCACATAAATAATAAAAATACTAAAGAAAATAGAAGTAGCTAGAGTTGAAACTGTTGTGACCTAGTGAGTTAAATTTAACATTTCTGGTTAAAATAGACATGTTAATTACTTGTTTAAAAAAAGGAAAGTGAAATTGGCATTCTTCGTAATTACAACCTTGTATTTGAAAGGAGTTTGGCATAAAGTACCTTTGAGTATGTCCCATTTCTTTTTATTGACCCTCCATTTAGAAGCTGAAAAATTATTTCTATGGCTAACTGAAAATAATTTCAAGCCTTTCCCATCTGTAAACAGGTTGGAACTGTTCTTTCATGCCCCAATTACTCATTGAGACATTGGGGTAGACATGCTCAGGAAAATACAATGGTCTCTCATAAAAATACGCCAACTTGAGTCAAGAGGAAAGATGTTGACAAATACATGTGAGCTAAATTCAGACATCTATCTAAGTACTAAGAAAGTTGAACTCTACTGGAAGATTCCAGAGAGTTTCCTTCAGAGAGTATTTGATGTTTCAGTTGGGTAGTGAAGGATGATTAGAAATCTAACAAGCAATTAAGAATGTTCCAGTAAAGTGAAATGCCTGTGAAAATACGTGTTTGAGAGCAACCATCAAGTAGCCTGATTTAGCTGGAATTGGAATTGAAAGGTTAAAGGTCAACCAAAAAAAGAGGAGAAGGGAAAGATGGATAGAAGTCAGATGGGCTGATCAGTGATTCTCAGTGTACATATCATACCCAGGACACCAAAACATCCATCATGGTTCACAGGCTTCTGCCACAGGTCTCACCCCCTACCTAAGTCTTCAGGTTAAGAAGTACTAAACTACTAAAGGCTATGGGGACTGCTGAAGTATTTTTAAGTCACAGACTGGTACAATAAGATGCAGTTCTTTTTTTCAGAAAGCCTGTTCTTACAGCAATGTGGAACATTGTACTTGATCACCTCTCATATACCAGGTTTGAAGAGGGACTGAACAGAGTCCCTAAGATGCACGGACACCTCACCCAGCTCTGTTACTTTAAAAGCTGGCTCTCTCCCACAGCTAATCAAAACGCATGAGTAGAAACGTCCAGTCTATGAGTGGCATATGTATATATCTCTCTGGTTTCCAGCCCAGCTTCTTTCACCTGTCACAGCTGACTGTGACAGCCCATGACCTTGCTGTTCACGGCCACTCTGATTAGGGTTTCTCATTTGGCAGGAGATTGCACAGAGTAATAATTAGTTACAAGCTGCATTTTGGCACAGCCTCAAAACTTTTCACATCAATGTATGCTTCTCATTCTAGATTTTCTCTAGCCCTCTGAGCCAGTTTCAGAACAGTAAGGCAACTGATGTCCTCTCTGGGTGAAAGTTGACACAAGAATGAACAAAGGGAATATTGGATATCAAGGTGCATTCCAGAAAGAATGGGTAGGACTCAGTCTTGCTTGGATTCTGAGTATGAAGTCGTCTTCAATGATGAGACTCAGGATTTCAACTTGACAGATGAACTGCTTGGTAAATAATTAGTTAAATTTAGAAAGTTCATTTGAAGAAATTAGTTTATGCTTGACCTGCTAAATGTGAGCCTTCTTTGGTTTATCGGGATCAGCGCACATGTGATTCCTGTCTGTTATATACTGATGAATCCTGGGTGTGGATTCTCGCTTGCTTTGCCTGACACTTGCACACAGCCTTTAAAGGATGCCATCCTTTTCTATAGCTTCAATCACTACCTGCTTATGCACTCGTCTCTCTGCTTCTGTTTTCTCCCCAGTCCAGCTTGGTCACATAAACACAATGAATATTCACTGAATAAATGAAGTATGCTTGGGTGACTCTGTCTTCCTGAAGTCCCCTTATGGGTTTTCTGAAGTGGAAATGAGTCTGGAGTTCGTGACCTCACCCATCCTGGAGCCGAGATCCATTAGCATGATATTGATGAATGAAGTCTTCCCAGTGGGTGAGTCTACTCATGGAGAATATGTGACTAGAGAAGAAGAGATGATGGAAGAAAGAACCTGCATGTCAAAATTGCTAAAGAATGAGGCAGAATTAGGGCTGGAGAGATGGCTTAGCGGTTAAACGCTTGCCCGTGAGGCCTAAAGATCCTGGTTCGAGGCTCAATTCCCCAGTACCAACATAGGCCAGATTCACACGGTGCTACATGCATCTGGAGTTCATTTGCAGTGGAAGCCATGGCGCACCCATTCTCTCTCTCTCTCCCTCTCTGTCTTTCTGTCACTCTCAAATAAATAAATCAAATAAACAAAAAAATTTCCAAAAAGGAATTAAGCAGAATGAAGTAGGGTAAGTTACTGAGAAAGAGGAATATAAGAAGTAAACAAGGAAATCTTTGTACCTTAGAGGTTAGATGAGAGGGTCCATGAGGGAAGTGTTAGGGAAGAAAGTTTTGAATGAACGCTGCGGCAGGGATTCCCACTTACCAAGACTGCTCTATTCACAACCACTGTCACATGTCCAACTTGCTGTCCATGGAACCCAAAAGCGAGCTCCCTGCATATTACTAGCTCCTGGACAGGCCACTGTTGGTGGTCAGTGATTACACTGGGCTTTTTCTACTCTAGAGGAACCAGTAACTCATCCTGGCAGAAAAGACCTATCCAGGTCTGATTTTCCCCCTGCAAGGCCACAGCCAGCGCTCCTGATAGAATGTCTGATCCAAAGATGTGGACTCTCACATAGTCTCATTATAGATCAGGGACGCACTTTGTAGAAGAAGAGTGGGAGAGGCCCATGACTGCGGGATCTGTTCTTCCTATCGCACCGCATCACTTGGAAGTCAATGGCTGATGAAAAAGGATAGGTCATTAGAATATTGTGTTAAAAGATTGTGGTTTGAAGAGGAACATTTCTCCATAGGCTCATGGGTTGGAGGACTCATGTGTTTGAACACTTGGTCTTCAGCTGATAGTGCTGTCTTGGAAAGGTTGTGTGACCTTTACGAGGCTAGAGTCTCACTGGAGGAAGTGGGTCGTTAGAGGTGGGCCTTGAGGGTTGTTAGCCTGGCACTACTTTCTGTCTGCTCTCTGCTTTTTAAAAAAAATTTTATTATTATTTGAGAGAGACACACACACACACAGAGAAAGAGACAGAGAGGAAGAGGCAGAGAGAGAGAGAGAATGGGCACGCCAGCCACCTCTCAGCCACTGTGAATGAATTCCAGACATGTGCGCCCCCTTGTGGGCAAGTGCAGCATTGCATGCTTGTGTCACTTTACATCTGGCTAAACATGGGACCTGGAGGATGGAATGGGCATTCTTAGGCTTGTTAGCCAGGCACCTTAACCGCTAAGCCATCTCTCCAGCTCCCCCCACCCACCACACTCTCTGTTTTCTAACCGCTGACACGATGTGACCACTCACCTCATATTCCTGCCACCCTGCCTTCCCTGCCACAATGGACTGCATTCCTTCTCAAACCACAAGCCAAAGTAAACTCTCTGTTTTTAATTGTTTGGGTCAGATATTTTGTCACTCTGACAAGGAAAGTAACACAAAAGGATAGCTGACATAGAAGCTTGGAGACAATACTTTAACATCAGTCACTTAACGGAAGAACTTAATAAGGTACTATGTTCCCAACAGGAAGAATAGGTTTGTCCAAAAATCAAAGTGTGCAAGAAGTGGCCATGCTTGGCACCACTCCCAAGAAACTGGCATTGCTCTCTGTGTGAGAAATGAATGCTTCCCATCTCTACATCTGTGATCTCTGCAGACTCAGAGGTCCTGATTCTGTGAGGGGAAATATGTACACTAAGAAGAAAGAACAAATCTGTTTCACGATAAACTATGACTTGCCATCTGGGCATGTCAAGGAACTGGTGGCAGATGAGAAGGACAATAACCATGTTGGCAGGAAACTGGCTCTGAACTTCAGGAGAAGGCAAAGCTACGGGATGCAAGCAGGGCGGGACATGTTGGAAACTTCCCAGAGCATTCGGTGCTTCCCTACCCATTTCAACAGTGGATGACAAGAAGCAGCCACCCCATCCCCAGTGATGACACTGAGACGAGCAGCGGTACCGAGGGAAAAGAACATGATGGCATCCGTTGCAGCCTTGACACCACTGGAGGATCAGGACTGTAATTTCTCAGGCGGATTTCTTGCTAAGTACCCCAATCAGACACAGTCCATTAGAGTCCTGGAAGTGCTGACTCCAAAATATATATGCAGAAGGAGATCCAAGTGGCACCAGTTGCTCATGGGCACAGATGCTGTGAAGCACACTGCCCAGACCCCTCTTGAATGCCGGATTTATTGTCTCACTTACTACACTGTTTGCAGACAATGTTGACTCGCAAGCTGTTTTCCAGGCCAGTTTATTTGGGAGTATAAAAGCCTGAATATCTTGGCCCCTACCTTTCAAAGCTTGTTCTAGCTCCAGTATTCTTCTTGGGGTCTGCAAAGGTTAACGTTAGCCCTGGATCACAGTCCCAGTTCTCCCTCATTCCAATCTTGCTTCCTTTCTCACCTTTCCTTAAGTACTAACTAATCTCTTCTTTTTATTTCTTAATATTTTATTTATTTTGTATTTATTGGAAAGAGAGAGAGAGAGAGAGAGAGGAGAGAGAGAGAGAGAAAGACAGACAGCCACTGCAAATGAACTCCAGATGCATGTGCCACTTTGTGCAGCTGGCATAGATGGGTCCTGGAGAATCAAACCTGGGTCCTTAGCCTTCATAGGCAAGCTCTTAACTACCAAGCCATCTGCCCATCGAAAGGATTCTTTTTTTTTTTTTCTCTTGATTTTTCAAGGTAGGGTCTTGCTCTAGCCCAGGCTGACCTGGAATTCACTATGTAGTCTCAGGGTGGCCTTGAACTCACAGTGATTCTCCTACCTTTGCCTCCCAAGTATTGGGATTAAAGACATGTGCCACCACACCTGGTTAGGATTCTTCTTAATAAGCCTCCAGCATGCTAAATTCATATTCTGCCCCCAGGATCCCAACCTGCCACACTTCCCTAATACACAGTTCCTGGATGAGGAGTCTCTTCACACCACTATCCTTGTTCAGTCAGAGCTGGGGTAAATATCTTCCCTAGGAAATCTCAAGCTTTTGGTTTCACCTCATGAAGACCTTTGATCATGGGATCCACTTCTGGGTAGAGGTGCATCACACCTGACACTGTCTGTTAGTCAGCCTTGGTTATCCGTCCCCCCCCCCACACTGTTACTGCCATTGGGAACTGAAGGCTCATCATGGCCTGTGGCTCTGTTCAGGGGTGACAGCTCGCTCTGATAACCCAGGAAAGTGAAAGCTCAGATTTGTTAAATATCCAACTGCGGCAGAAACATGAAGCTACCATCTGGAAGTTTACAGAGATGTATTCTCTCCCCTCAAACAAACATATGCAGGACCAACAGTTCTCCTTGGGAGCAAAAGAGCCTTTTAGATTTTCCGCACATTGCACGCTTCCTTTCCTTTCAGAAGCACCGTTCAGAGAGGATGACTGTCGTGCACCCCAGCCTCTCTGTCCTTCTTCCTCCTAAGCCCAGGAGCCAACAGCCAGCAGTCTTCTCTCACACATGTTTCATACCCGAGCCCAGGGACAGAATGGCATCTATTAACTCCTGGGTTCTTTGCATGGGGGATCAGATGAGAATGACTCTGTCACCCAGGATGCTCCAGGGCAAGTACTGGTTATCCAGCCTAATTCTGTATGTGAAGTCATTCTGCAAGGATGGATGGATGGATGGCCCTCAGAAACTATTCTCTCTGGAGTGTATCTGAGCATGGTGCAGTGGGAGGGGGACGGGGCTCAGAATTCTGGCTCGACATGAGCAAAGACCATTCAACATTTTACATCATTGCATGCATGCTGGCTGTAAAGGTCAAATTCCACAGAGACCCTTCCCCAGACACCACTTGCTATATATATATATATATATATATATATATATATATATATATATGTGTGTGTGTGTGTGTGTGTGTGTGTGTGTGTGTGTGTGTGTGTATGTGTGTGTGTATGTGTGTGTGTATGTATGTATATATATGCATATTTTAGATCACCTACTAGGATAATAATTCTAACTTCACCCAGGTGGATGGGAAAGGTGATGCTAGGACCCTTTACTCTTTGGGAGAATAGGCATACTAATTCCCAGCCAGCCAGCTGTGTACTTTCTTATTTGGGTCAAGTGAAAGCATATGAGTTCACTTCATAAAGGTGGAAACACTAAACCAGTGAGTTCAGTCATATAGCCCATAGACATGCTTGGTTTGGTTAGGGCTGTGTTTCAAATTTGGGTGCCCTCAGGTGAATGACAGTCTTCAACAAGTCAACACTTGTCAGGCTTCATTAATTTACATTTTTGGTCCTGGTGACTTTTGAGTTGATAATCTTGCTTAAGCAAATATAAAATATTACTATTATCTGTGCTTTAAAATAAACTCTATCATAGGCTGGAGATAGCTTAGCGGTTAAGATGCTTGCCTGTGAAGGCTAAGGATCCATGTTCGACTCTCCAGGTCCCATGTAAGTCAGACGCACAGTGATGCAAGCACACAATGTCACACATACACACAAGGGGGCACACTTGTCCAGAGTTTGTTTTCAGTGGCTGGAGGTCCTGTCACACCAATTCTCTCTCTCTCTCTCTTTGCATAAAAAAAGCCAGTCTGTTGGGCTTGTCTCAAAAAAAAAAAAGCCCTCTATTACAGTAGAACATGCATTATTATCAATGTCTAATAAATTATAGATAAATTTTTATATATTAACTTCAAATCCATGCTACTTGTCAATAAACTCACTGAGAATAAGTACAGTACCTTATTCATTACTTTATCTCCAAAGCCAAAGATAGTGTTTGGATCACTGTAAATGCTCGGTAAATATTTGTTGATCCTAATTGAACCAGATGGGAAAGAAGTGGGTCATTATAACAGGCTAGATGTTAGAGAAGCAGAACATGAAGATGGAAAAACAAATAGTAAAGCAGGCATGGCAATTAATGACCAGAGAGAAACTGGATTTGCACTCATTAAAGAAAAAAGAAAGCCATCAAAACACCAAAGAGCAATTAGACACGGGGCAATCTCCACCGCAGCTTAGACTCCAGAGGACAACGTTCTGGGAGGAGGAAAAAATGGAAGAGATCTCTTAAAGACAAAACCCAACAAATATGGGACTATATATGTCCCATATTAAGAAAACAGTGACTCTGTGTTGATGTTTGGCAAACAATATCTGGGAGTGTCAGTAAAACAAGTACTGGCCTTGCTGGAGGTCATGCGTTACATGTGTGGTATACCCAGTTTAGGATTATCAACACAGCTGCTCCCGCTGCTGACACGTGATGCTTGTCTCAAGGAGACACTGTTCAGCTTGACTTTACTCTGTAAGCAAAGGGCTTGAGTTAGGATTATTATGCCACTCAAACAGGCTGCCAGCAGACTAGGCGAGATAGTCAAATTTTATCAGCAGCTACACTTTTATTTGGCATGTGTGTGTATATGTATGTTTGTATGTTGCATATGTGTATGTATGTTTGTATGTATGAGAGTGCATATATGCATGCAGGGAGTTAAAGGTTGATGTCACATATCTTCCTAAATTATTCTTTACCTTACTTTAAAAAATATTTCAATTAATTAAATTTACTTATTTATTTTTGTGGCAGAGAGAGAAGAGAGACAAAGAGAATGGGCACGCCAGGGCCCATCCAGATGCATACGCCACTTTGTGCATCTGACTTTACAGTGGGTACTGGGCAATCCAACTAGGGTCATTCATTAAGCTTTTTGCAGACAAGCCCTTTCACCACTGAGCCATCTCTGCATCCTACTTCCTTATTTTATTTTATTTTATTTTATTTTATTTTATTTTATTTTATTTTTTGAGACACAGTCTCTCACTGGATTTAGGGCTCACCAATTAGACTAGACTAGCTGGCCAACAAGCACTAAGTATTTTCTTGTCTCCGCCTCCACAGCACTGGGATTATGGGTACACACTACCATGCCTGGCTTTTTTTTAATGTAGGGTCTGAGGATTTGCTCACATAGCAAACAATACCCATTGAGCCGTCTCTCTAGTCCCCACCTCTAAATTTTATCTTTCCTTTAGTTTTTCAAATGTAACTTACCAGGGCTTTTAAAAAATATATATTTTATTTATTTATTTGAGAGAGAGGAAGAAGCAGATAGAGCGAAAGAGAGAATAGGCATGCCAGGGCCTCTAGCCACTGCAAACGAACTCCAGACGCATGCGCCTCCTTGTGCGTCTGGCTTACGTGGGTCCTGGGTAATCGAACCAGGGTCCTTTGGCTTTGCAGGCAGACGCCTTAACAGCTAAACTATCTCTCCACCCCTTACCAGAGCTTTTGTCCCCGCCCCTGAGTAGCAAGCCACTGCAAGCTATGCTTAACTGCTGATATAGATCTCTTTTGCCTTCCAGACAGCAACTTCTTTCTGCCTCAACTCTTATTATGACATTATATTTGTCCCTTATTTATAGGACTCCCACTTACTTTTCAAAGTGAATTACAAGTCTGACTCCAAGGATCCACGGTGTCCTCCCATGGTCACCTCTTGCTTATTCATGCATCGTCATGCCTATGCATGCCTAATTCTCATATCCTCAAACACTACTTTTCCCGAGTCCAAAACGTTCATTTCTCTTATTTGCAAGGAACTCCTCACTTTCCTCACAAATCATTTTAATTTTGAACATTGGGTTTATGGGCCGTGTTATGGAAATTCTGGCATCGGAAGGCAGTCACTCAAGGGATCATTGACTCCAGTTGATTTATTTATCTGGGAAGACGGGCTTCCCACTTTGAGAAGGACATCTATCCTGTGGTGGGGAAGGAAGGGTCATCTGTTCATATGACCACCATGTCGATCGTCAACTGGAGGATAGCTGTCATAGCAAATTTGCCTTTACTTGAGCAAGGGCCAGCCAACCTACAGCCTTTGTGTCAAAAAGCCTGTCGCCCGTTATGGTAAATGTCACTTTATTTTAACACAGCCAGGTTCATTTGTTTACGTGTTATTTACGGTTGCTTTCATGCTGTAATGGCAGTTTTGAATAGCTGCAACAGATACCATATGGGTCAGAAGGCCTCAAATTAACATCTAGTGTCAAGCCCTGTACAGAAAATATTTGCTAACCTGACCTAGATCACACTTGTTTGTTTTAGTTTGTGTAACCCCTTCATTCGACTGTAGCCTGCTTCGGGACTGTATATTTTCCCCACTGCAACTTTGTAATGCACTCCAGAGAAGGCTTGAGTTTCTGATGAAATGACAGGCATTCGTCCAAAAAAAATTTTAAGTGCACCAGACGTGCAGCAAAATCTAGAGACAATTTATATTTTATGTGATGGGAAGGCTGTTTCCATGTCATTTCCTTTCAATACATTGTTGTGTGTGTGTGCTTTGTTTTTTATGAAGTGTTTTTTTTTTCTACAAAGAACCTCTCAAACAAACTTTCCTCCTGAATGGCGTTTTAAGGAGTAATGGTCTCTGAGGAAAGGCTGCAGCTTGTGTCCCACTGTGGGACCTGGCACCGAGGAAATGCTAGATAGACAACAAATGGATGCTGAATAAAACGAGTTTCCTCTTCTGGTTGCAAGTCATTTGATTTGAAATATGTTAGTTTTAAAGCCTATGTAAACTTGAATTTCACCATGTTCATAGCTCCGCAGTTAATTAAGTAACACTAGGCATATGTTTGGAGAACGCCTGCAGATTTGCAAGGGGATCGACTGCAGGCAGGGACTGATACAAAGAACTCATCGGGCCACTTTGGTGTCTTGTGAAGGACCCCACCCGATCCCAGAACACCTGGAGATTCTAGCCCAAAGATCTCTCATAGGAAAAGGGACTGGAGAGGAAAAGGAAGCAGCGTTCAATAAATTCTAGTGAAGTGGATTAGGACTAAGACAGCTTTTTTTCTTTTTCTTCTTTCTTTTTTCTTTTCTTTTCTTTCCTTTCCTTTCTTTTCAGTTTTGTTTTTTATTTTTGGGCAGGTGATCAGTTTAGAGGCACAGGCCCAAAGGAACATGGGTGCCACCCTGCTCTGGTGACACTAGAACTCCAGCCTGATTCAGTTCTATCAAGGTGACAATTCTTTCTCAACCCACCCCTCCTACCTCCCGTCTTGCATGGTGCACCAGGATCTCCAGCACTGGAAACACCGCCGAGGCATGTGCTACCCTGTGCATCTGGCTTACATGGATTCTGGGGAAGCAGACATTGGTCCTTAGGCTTCACGGGCAAATACCTTAACCTTTAATCCATCTCTCTAGCCCCAAGCCTCCACTTTTTAGTGGTTTCTTGGTTTCTTCTCCCCTGGCTCTTGGCTTGGTCGCTTTCCTACCTTTTTTTTTTTCCCTCTTGTCTCAACTCTCCTTTAATAATTCCTTCATAATTTATCCTTCTCTGTGTCTGTATTTCGGAGCCCCTGGCTATGGACTTCTAAGCTCATCCAGAGCCCAGCCTCTCCCTCATCATTATGGAGATCCAATCCCATCACTAACTTTCACTAATTAATTATCTGACTTGGGCAATGATTGTTTGATTGCTGAGTCTCTGCATTTCTGTTGTTGTTTGTTTAACCTGTAAAATAGGAGGAAGTAAAGTGTGTTGTAATTAAATGTGATCATGTGACTATTCCTGGCACATAGTAAGCAAGTATTTTTAAACTTTATTTTCTCTTTTCCTAGGCATTTGGTGAAGTTTGTATTTGAAAGCCCTTGCTTTACCCCGTGATCTCTCTACTCCCAGAGCTCAGTGATCCAAGTCACTTTCCAGGTATGTCTCATTTCCCGGATGCAGAGCAATTTAAAACCCTCCTTTGTCTAGTGCATCAGATCTCGGAGACCTGTGAGGAAGGAAGCAATCTGATTGGATTTACATACACTAAGGGTGGTAATGACTTGGCGCTCCTAAAATTGTTTCCAAAAACAGTACGAGTTCCCTCACATGGATCCCAAGCAATCCAATTAAAATGTAGGGAGGAGAGAGAAAGGGCCATGCCTGTATTTACTTCTAGAATGGCCTTCCTGCGGGGGGGAGGGCGGGCGCTGCTGCTGGGGGTCAGTGCTCAGCCAGAGAGTCCGTGGGATGAAAGGGCTCTGGAAATTGGTGAGTAAGGAAAGGTGCATTTTGCAGGGGAGGAGGGTGTTTCACATTGATCAGATCCTGAGTGATCCTCCATGATCCCAGAGTGTTGAGAAGCTCAGCTCCGGTCTATACCAGGCGGAGCTAGCGCCTCCCGTGTTCAGTAGGAAGGAAGGAAGGCAGCAGGTAAAGAAAGCTGCCCGTTTCTCCATGAGAACTGTTTGAAACATCATTTCCCCTACAGAAGGTAAATTCCCACTGGAGAAAGTTTAGAAGAATATGAGGAAGAAACAGAAGAAGCAGATGGTTGCCATTTTAGTAGCCGTGCGGCTATTACTAAAAAGCCATTTCTTCACTTTTGAAATTGGGCATTCCAGGGGCTGAGATGGTGGCTCCATGGTTAAGGGTACTTGCTGCAAAGTCAGCTGGCCAGTCAATTCCTTTGCACTTATGCAAAGCCAGATAGGCATTTGGCTGCTGTGACAAAAGACCCTGGTGTGTACACACACACACACACACACACACACACACACACACTTAAAATTTTTTTTAAAGGCATACTAATAGCAATTCTACTATATGGTTGACACTTTAATAAAGCTATTTTGTTACTCATGTTCCTGGGTTCCTTTGTCTACAAAATGGGACAGTTTTCCATAATATTGTTTATTATGTAGTCCTTCCTTTTCCCATTGGGATTTATTCAACCAGTCCTCAAGAATTAAGAGTCACTTACTGGGTTTTAAATAGGAAGGGTCATGAAACTAAATTTTAAAAAATTTATTTATTAGATTTAGAGAGAGGAGAGAGAGGGAGAAAGAGAGAAAATGGGCACACCAAGGCCTCTATCACTGCAAATGAACCCCAGATGCATGTGTCACCTTATGCATCTACCTTACATGGGTATGTAGTAGGTTAACCTGGGTCCTTAGGCTTCATGGGAAAGTGCCTTAACTGGCCTTTTCTTTTAATGAGAGAGAGAGAGGGAGAGAGAGAGAATTGGCACACTAGGGCCTCCAGCCACTGCAATTGAATTCCGACCACGTGTGCCCCCTTGTGTGCATGTGCAACCTTGCAAGCTTGTGTTACTTTGTGCATCTAGCTTACTTGAGACCTGGAGAGTTTAACATGAATCCTTAAGCTTCATAGGCAAGCACCTTAGCTGCTAAGCCATCTCCATGAAACTAAATTTTTATATTCAGAATCCTCAAGTACAAATTCCTGCCAGATTAGGCAGGTAATGTAGGATGAAAAGTGCTGGGTAACTGATGGGTCTGTAGCAAAACAGAAGAGCCCGCTTTCTCTAAAGGTATTCAGATCCAAAGGTCTGGGTTTCCCGCTTTTCTTTTGAGGAGAGAGACAGAGAGAGGGAGAGAAACAGAACTTCGCCATCTCACTTGCAACATTTGGGCATGCTTTTATACTGAAGAATACAGAGCCCTGCATGTTTAGAAAAGCACAAATTAAAGTCAAGGGTATTCTCAAGTTCTCAAAATGCCCAGGACTCTGTATCCCACAGAAACAAAATCCCTAAGGAGCTGAGCTGACAGTTCATCCCCCTTCCTTCCTTCCTTCCTTCCTTCCTTCCTTCCTTCCTTCCTTCCTTCCTTCCTTCCTTCCCTCCCTCCCTCCCTCCTCCCTCCCTCCCTCCCTCCCCCTCCCTCCCTCCCTCCCTTCCTTCCTTCCTTCCTTCCTATTTTTTTCTTTCAGATAGGGCCTTCTAGCCCAGGATAGCTTTGAACTTCCTATGTAGTCAAGGGTGATTTTGAACATCAAATCCTCCTGTCCCCACCTCCTGAGTGCTGAGTATTTTCAGGCCATAGTGGGAATGGCACCCAGGGCTCATGTCTGCATGAGTTACATTTCCAGCCCACCATGACCGTGAAGTTGCTTATTTCCCATGGCTGTCCCTGAGTCCCATCTTTTATGGGCCTGTGTCACCTAGGAAGCTGGACCCCATCATAGAGTGTTATGATGAAGTACTCCTCTGATCCAACTGGCCTGTACAACAGTGCTGATATGAAAGAGGAAAATGGAAAGAAGGTCACGTGGACCTGTAACCCTGTGGTTTGCTGACGCTGGAGAGTTATTGCTTTGATTAGTGTTATTGCTTTTGTAATGCTTCAAATAATTCATTGCATTCTTTTATTGCTTCATGGTTGCTGATGAGAAATCCAGTGTAGTTCTGTTCCCTTCCTTGCTCCCTCCCTCCTTCTTTCCCTCCCTCCTTTCCTCCCTTCTCTTGATGTAAATATGGGAATGCTGACTTCCATGTTCCTTACATATTGGAGCAATAATAGGAATTCTGCCCTTCTGGTTATCACTAGCTCCAGAGCTTATCATATAACAGCTCAGCTTCATTGGCTGCACCTTCCCCTGATGCCCTGTTTTCTTTTCTCTCTCTCTTTCTTTTCTTTTCTTTTCTTTTCTTTTCTTTTCTTTTCTTTCTTTTCTTTTCTTTCTTTCTTTCTTTCTTTCTTTCTTTCTTTCTTTCTTTCTTTTTTTTTTTTTCGAGGTAGGGTCTCACTCTAGCCCAGGCTTACGTAGAATTCACTCTGTATCTCAGGGTGTCCTTGAACTCATGGCAATCCTCCTATCTCTGCCTCCCAAGGGCTGGGATTAAAGGCGTGCGCCACCATGCCTGGCTTGATGTCCTGTTCTCTATCTGTCTGATTGCACATAGATAGGGTCATTAGCCTGTATTTTCTATCCCTTTATGGTTTTTTAAAAAAACATATTTATTTATTATTTATGAGAGAGTAAGAGAGAGTGAAAGAGAGAGAATGAGCATGCCAGGGTCTCTAGCCACTGCATACAAACTCCAGATGCATGTGCCACCTTGTGCATCTGTCTTATGTGGGTACTGGGAAATCAAACCTGGATCCTTAGGCTTTGCAGGCAAACACCTTAATGGCTAAGCCAGCTCTCCAGTCCTGATTTGTTTTAGAAACAGAATTTCACTCTGTAGTCTAGGCTGGCCTGGAACTCACTGCATAGGCAAAGCTGATAGTCATCCTCCTGTATCTTGGGGGTTGGGGATTACAACACGAGCCACCATAACTAGCTCTATTTTGTGTGCATGAGTGCGTGTGTATGTGTGTATGATGTGTGGTGTATACACATGTATGAGCAGATGCATGTGTCCCATGCATATGTGGGTGGAGGCCAGGACATCAGGTGTTCTCTTATCATGCATCCAGGTACTCCTTGAGCAGGAGTTTCTTTCTCAATCCAGAGCTGTCATTGGTCAGTGTAGCTTTATGTACTCTTAAGCCAATGTTTTCTTCTATGCCACTTTGTGCTCCAAGTTTCTCATGTATTTCCCATTACTTTGCTTAATGCTTTAAAAGAATTTTAATTCATATATTACATTTGTTCTACATTCAAGAATATATTCATTTACTTCTTTTATTTCTATTCAAGGAATGAGAGTTTATTTTGGCCAAAAAGATATAGTTGGTTGATTGTGTGTGTGTGTGTGTGTGTGTGTGTGTGTGTGTGTGTGTGATGTGTACATGAGTATTGGTATGTGAGTGAATGTGCTTGAGTGCATGTGTACATGTGTGTATGTACATGTGAAGGCTAGAGGTTGATGTTGGGTGTATTTCTCATTCACTCTCTACCGTACTTTATAAGACAAGGTCTTTCACTGAATCCAGAGCACACTATTTGGCTAGAATAATTCAGCCAGTAAGTCCTAGAGATCCTCCCTTCCAGTTCTGGAATTACAAGCATCCACCACAAAGAGCCAACTTTGACATGGATGCTCGAGATAAGATCTCAGGTCCTCATGCTTGTGCACCAAGCATTTACCCATAAGCTGTCTTCCCATTCCTGTGTTGAATTTTTATACGTGTAAAAAAGTTCTGGGCTGGAGAGATGGCTTAATGGTTAAGGTGCTTGCCTGCGAAGGACCCCTGTTGTACTCTCCAGAGCCCATATAAGCCAGATGCACAAAGGTGAGGTAAGTGCAAAGTTGCACATGCCCACGAGGTGGTGCAAGCATCCTGAGTTCGATTGCATTGGCTGTAGCCATGGCATGCCAATTCTCTCTATCTGTCTAAAAAAAAAATCTGACAAGTGCTCAGTAAATATTGTTAACCAGGACTTAGCCATGTAGAACATACATAACTATTGATTGTAAACACAATTATTTTACTCCAAAATTTTCATAATTGCCCAGACAATTCTGGTTCAGCTGACATAGGTGTTAACTGTTTTCCCCACTATAATTTAATTTTTTCTTTACATAGAACAGCTAGAAAATAATATATTCTGTGTATATTGAAAAGCATGTAAGTAATAGAGGGTAAAATCAAGATTCCAACTTCAGAATAATGTATTTCTACTGTTTTCATTCATTAAAAATAGGAAAAAAAAAACTGGAGTAATCCAAAATGCTTTTTAAAATTTCTTGCATTGGTAATAATAAGTAGATTTCATTATGTAGAATCCTTAGTAAGCCCAAAAATAGAGAATAAATGGTGGTTGTCAGGGAGCAGTTCATAGTAGTAATTAATATTCATAACAACCACCATATAGCTATAAACTATTACTGATTGTTATAGCTAGCATATAAAATCCAATTGACTTCCCCAGGATTAGTTAAGTAATGTCATTATAGTCTGAAAATCATGTTATAAAAATGTAATCATTTTGGTCTAAATAAAATGAGAATTTGCACCAAAAAGTCAATCTATTCATGTACATTCTGCATTTGAATTCATTCAAATACCTGAACTGCATACACAGTTCTATCAGAATCTTTTGAACTTAGTATAAAATGGTAGCACCAATCTAAGTACCACCAGCAGATTATCATAAAATATACACGTGTTCGTACCATGGAAATATCCAGTTAACAAGAAACAAATGCGGGATTCTGGACCTGAAGGAGCAAGGCCTCAAAAAGTAAAGCAAAACATGGAATTACAGGATTCAATCACGATTTTTACATTGACTGAATGAGCCTCTCATTTCAATTACTGAGCTTCTATGCTCACTTATATTTGATTTTATAGTGTTAAAGCAACAAAGCAAATGAAAAAGTTATGGTGAAAACCATTCTTTCTATATTTTTAAAACTTCCAGGGAGTATTCTGATGAAATCAAGGCCCTCAAAACCAGGAGTTAAAGTGAGATCTGGGTTTAACTATTACTTATAAGTTTTATAATATTGGATTATTAAGGTTAAAGTCATGGATCCTGGTGAAAACCATGTTCTCTGTTCCCAGCCCCAGCTTTTCTTTCTTGCTTCATGATCAAATGACTGAATATTTCCTTCGCCTTTACCATTTTCTGTCTCCCTCATGTTATTTTCTCTCTGCTACCTACACCTTCTGTTTTTTTCTCCTTTTCTCCTCAATCATTGTCCTAGCTTGCGTCTCTTTTTTGTTTGTTTCTGACAGATGTTCACAAAACATGCTCTTTTAAATCACTCACAGAATATTAATACAATAGCTAACTGCACAATTTTAGGTCTTTCATTCGTGTTATTTTATTTCTAGTACTTGTGATGGGCATCTGTCTGCCCAATCTCTACCTTTTTTTTTTTTTCAAGCGACCGTGAATATTTGAGGAATTTTCAGCTTGTGAATTTGTTGCCTCCTTCCCAGATGCCGTCCCAACCAAAGCATAGGTATGTGATTTAGATTACAAATGGACTCACTCACTCACTCACACATTTGAGTGAACTATGGATTGACCAGACAGCAACTTGAAGTAGGAGCAATATCGTGTTGTCAGGACAAGTTGGTAGAGTTGCGACCACTTTGTGGTAGTTTGAATGGAGGTCCCCCAATAGATTCAGGAGTGTTATTTAAGCTTATAACTTGATGTCACTGTGGGTGGATCCTGGTGTCCAGCCCTAAGGTGTGGGAGGGGCACAGATCTGGAATTACAGACTGAACATATGAAGAGTGCTTGAGCTCTGCCTGGGGTTTCTAGAGTGTGTTGCTTGTAGTGCTGCAGGTGGTATTTCTCTCTGCGTGGACCTGTGAGAGGGGGCCAGCTTCTTCTGCCATGATGGAACTTCCCTGTCAGTTCTGTAAGCTTCAATAAGTTCATTCCTCCCATAACTTGTGCCTGGATTGCAAGTTCATCCCAGCAATGTGAAGCTGACTGTAACTATGGGGAGCATAACTGACCATGGTATCCCAACTGCTGATCTTGAAAATCACTGCAGCATTTGCACTGAGGTCATATTCTCCCAATGGCCATTCAGTGAATGCCAGACCCGTTTCTGTCCTCTGATGACTGATATCAGCTGGAAGGCTTCCAGAATTTCCTAGAGTGCAGAGTCATCTACTCGCCCTTTCTTTCTCTTTTCTTTTCCGCCCATCATAACTTGGTTGGATGTTGGATGGCTCTACCAAACTCCCATTTTTTTCTCACATAAGCATCTCTTCTAATAAAATTCTTGCCTGTCTAGTTCTACCTTTGTACCTGCTCCTACAAAGACCCAGATTTACACAAGAGCTTGGAGGAAAAACAGTGGCTGCAAGGTTGAGTATCTGGGACTTGAACACAAGTGGCAAAAGGTTGAGGTTGTGGTGTCTGTGCTGGGTTATGGTTATGGTAAATGTTCCCTTACAGGGAGATTAGAAGCATAGATGGGGGCAAATTCTTAGAAATTGAGCATCAAACCTCATTTAAAAGAATATTTTTATTTATTATTTATTTGACAGAGAGAGGAGAGAAGCAGAGAGAGAGAGAGAGGGAGAGAGAGAGAGAGAATGGGCACCCCAGGGCCTCTAGCCACTGTAAACAAACTCCATATGCATGCACCACCTTGTGCATCTGGCTTATGTGGGTCCTGGTGAATCAAACCTGGATCCTTTGGCTTTGCAGGCAAGTGCCTTAACCACTAAGCCATCTCTCCAGCCCCAAACCTCATTTTTTTAACTCTTCCCACACTTTAATCAGCTTCTTAATATCCTAATATAAAGCAGAATTTACCCACCAAAGTGACCTTTTCTTCCTTATGACTAGGAACTTGCAAGCTGGGGACCCAAGTTTCACCCTCCATAGTGACGTACAACATCAAGCATAGAGATGTGCATCTGTGATTCCAGCCCTGGGAAGGCAGAGGCAGGTGGAGCTCACAGGCCAGACAGTCTAGTCACATCAGTCAGTTCCCAGCCAGTGAAAGATCCTGTCTCAAAAAAAAAAAAAGTGGCTTCTCACTCATGCACATGCATCTTCACACACGTATACCCACACACACCATCATCCATCTGTGCACATGCAGGCATGCACACATGCACGTAAGCTTGTGTGCGCAATTGTAGCTGGGTGTGGTGGCGCATGCCTTTAATCCCAGCACTTGAAAGGCAGAGGTAGGAGGGTTACTGTGAATTCAAGGCCAGCCTGGGAGTACAGAGTGACTTTCAGGTCACCCTGTGCTAGAGTGAGACCCTACCTTGAAAAAAATTAATTGTGGAATATCAGAAAATCAATTCTTCCAATACTTTTGAGTTCCTTGAGAGCCTGTGATCTTCCCAACCTTAGGCTTTTGACCAGATTTTCTGTACCAGGCATGAATTCCAAAATCAAAATTTGATTCTCTGGTGTCTGCATTATATCAGTTTAATTCACAAACATGTCTGTCTCTTAATAACTGAGCAAGGGGAGAGTAAAAAGCCCTAATAAGGGGCATAGGAATCCGTGGAAGGATTTAGTGATCGGGTAATCAAAATTTATCAGCTCCAGGGCCCAACTGTAGGAGAAGCATCACCCATCCCACCTTAGGAGCAGCCCCTCCTGCCTTGAAGTGAGAACATAGCTCTGTCACAGTCCCAGCTCCTCAGCCTTGCCAGGAAAACAAATGGCTTGTCAGCCACCCCTACGCCATCTCCCGTTGCCTGCACACCCTTACTTGCAATCAGATCACAGAAAACCAGAGCTAGGCAAATATAAAGTCAAACCCAAGAATCCAAGCCTCACACACCAAAAGAATTAGAAGATTTTACTAATTTGCATGGAAGAAAGGAAATGCAATATTAGATTCTAAAAGATATATATATATATAATATATATATATTATATATATGTGTGTGTATATCATATATATATTTACATTTCTCTATCTCTTTTAGAATATATATATTCTTTTAGAATCTCTCTCTCTCTCTCTCTCTCTCTCTCTCTCTATATATATATATATATATATATATATATATAATTTTAGATTAGCCTAAGTTTATTGAAATGGGTTTATACTTACCAGAGTTTATGGAGTGTTTGAAAAGTTAGATTGCTGTTGTTTCTTGATTGGTTGACTGTAACCTGCTCTGCATGCTCAGTACATGACCCCCAAGGATCACCTGGATTAACAGGAAGACAAGGTAACCCACTCTGAAGCTATCAGAAAACTATGTCAGTCCACAGTTTGTTGGGCAAAGGGAAAACATGACCAAGTCAGCCAGTCAGAGTGCTCAAAACTGAGGACTCTTGACTAATGCAGCGTGTATATTTATTTTCACAAGTCAAGCACCTGGTGTATTTGTCAGAGTTCCCATTTACAGAAAAAAAATGTATACTTTAAGGATTAGCTCATGTGCTTTTGAAGTTTGAAGTCCATAATCTGCAGGGTGGTCTGGGAAGCCAGGGACCCAGGAGAAGCCAGGTCTACAATGTAGCTGTAAAGGTTGTTTGGCAACAGAATCTCCTCTTCCCAGGACAGATCAGCCTTTTGTTCTACATAGGCTTTCAGATTTTTTTTTTTTTTGAGAGAGAGAGAGAGAGACAGAGAGAGAGAATGGGCACACCAGCAGCCTCTCAGCCCCTGTGAAAGAAATCCAGATGCATGTGCCCCCTTGTGGGCAAGTGCGACATTGTGCCCTTGCATCACTTCATCTGGCTAAACGTGAGACGTGGAGAATCAAACAGGCATTCTTAGGCTTAGCAGACAGGCTCCTTAACCGCTAAGCCATCTCTCCAGTCCTCAGATGCTTTTATAAAGCCCAGATCCCATATAACCTCTGTAGTAAGGCCAATCTGCCTTACTGAGAGTCCACCAATTTAAACGCTTTTTTTTTTTTTGATTCAAATATATCATCACAGCAAGAGCTGAGCAATGTTTAGCCACATAGCTTGGCACATTCAGCCAAGCAGACCCAGAAAATTAATCCTCACAGCAGGTAAATAAAGTTCTTCATAAGACTTCTGGAATTTGGCAGTATATATTAATAATGATTTCTATAGATTATTGCATTCCTTTAAACATATTTTGTTTTTATGAGCGAGAGAGAGAGTAGGAACTCCAGGGCCTCTAGCCACTGCAAACGAACTCCAAATGCATGCTCTACCATGTGCATCTGGCTTATGTGGGTTCTGGAAACTCGAACCTGGGTCTTCAGGCTTTGTAGGCAAGCACCTTGACTGCTAAGCCATCACTCCAGCCCAGATATTGCATTCTTTTTAAGGGATCCCAAAAGTAAATGAGGTCAGTTTAAAGCATTGAATTTAAGTGCTGCAAAATTCCCGACTACATATTTTAAAATTAGCTTACTCTAATAAATACAATAACAGGGCACCAGGATATCACTCAGTTCCTTTTTCTCAATTGATACTCTTTTCTCATGGATTCTAAACAGGTAAACTTGATATTCATAGCGCAGACAGAAATAGAATCCTGCGAGAGATAATGAGTAAACATGACCACTCCAACGTTCTGATCCATGGAGACATCAGGCTATTGATCTGGCTTGTTTATATTTATTTTACCAATGGAACCCATAAGATATGCTACTTTTTTGTGTGTATTATTGCTAGGTAACCACTGCAAAATCAAAGAAGAGATCACAGACCCCAGTGAGAGGCAAACAGACAAAAATGACTGAAGCTTAGAGAACATTTTTCCTCCTAGACAAATGGAGACGTAACAATGAGAGCATATTTTACTTTAATTCAGTCAAGGTTATTTTTTTCATGATGTCAGGGTGATAGAGGCCCTACAGATAATACTCATAAAATTTCTCTGCCAGATATACACACTCAAGGGAGATATAAAAAAACTCAGTGAATTAAACTTTACTGTCGAAAGCAACTTCATTATAATAAAAATCTGTAGAAAGGCTGAATTAACTGTATGTCTTATGATATAATTATTTGACCTCCCTTGAACCAAGAATTTCAAGGTCGCTGTACAGCCAGAGAAAAATCCATTTAGTTTCACGAAAGGCTTTATAAGGATTTTTTTCTTTAAACCAGGCTTGGACTCAGAGCTTAAGGTGATTCTCATTTAGTGACTCAGCACAGGTTTGTGACCACCAATAGGAGTGTGAGAAACACACTGGTTCCAAATCAGCTTTGCTGTGTTAGCATCAAAGCATTCCTCCATCCAGCTTTGGAATGAGGCTGACTGTCCTCAGAGCTGGCATAGCAGTACTTACATGAACTTATCTTTCATGATGGATCATGATGTCATGCTTCAGAACAATGGGTGCTCAGTTATTATTTCAAATCATCTTCAACCTTTTGCTAATGGAAGTGGATATGGTAGAGTATGGCACTGTCTTTTGTTTCACAGTTCATTAAACCTTGGTGCAATTTATGACTGCCACAGTAGATGGCAGTATTTTTAAACTTCTTTTTGCAAATAGGATGGCTGGGTGGTTTTTGTTATCAGGGTATTTATATTACATAGATGAGTCTATAAACAGTTATGGTTTTGATAATTTTTTTTTGATAGAGTGAGAGCAAGAGTGAGAGAGAGAGAATTGGCATGCCAGGGCCTCAGCCACTGCAATCGAACTCTATTTGCTTGCGCCACCTAGTAGGCATGTGCAATTTTGCTCCTGCTTCACCTTTGTGTGTCTGGCTTACTTGGGATCTGGAGAGAGATTGAACATGGGTCCTTAGGCTTCGCAGGCAAGCGCCCTAACCACTAAACCATCTCTCCAGCCCTGCTTTTGATTCTTGAGTTTATTCCTTCCTGGGCAAATGGTGAAGAGCAATGAAAGTTGATTTTACTGATTCATCTATGTACTTCACAGTTATCAGAGTTTACTTAGGAAGTACATGACATTCCCTGAAAACTGGTAGCAGAAAAAGTCAGTATTAAACTGTGTTAACAATGATTATCAGTAGAGACTAATAGAGCCTAAATGTGTTTTTTCACAGAGAGTAATAAAGCCCAGATAGCCCTGGGTTTTCAAAAGAACCCAAGGCTGAAATAAGGTTATATTCCATAAATATTATATATTCCTTAACTCCAGGCAAGGTGAAATTATTCTGTCTACTGAAAAGTGGACCCTGATTCTCATTGGAAATCTCTAGCACATGCTTTTGGCTGAGTGTTAGGCATCACCAGTAATGTTTTATTTATCTTCATTGACTTTTATAGACAAATGTGTCCCTGGCTTTTGCCAACTCCACCTAGAAATGATTTAAGTATTTTTTCATTTTATTTTGAATCATCATGTCTTTTTGTCATAATGAAAATAAAATTTTCTCCATTGTCCCGGTAAATGTGAGAAGGTTACTCTTCCTGGAGGAAAATAACTGTGGCGGCTTCGTAGTAAACCAACATAGCTCTTAATTAGGCATTTTGTGGGATCCATCTTTCTCCAATCTGGCATTCTATTTTCCTCCAGCCCTGCCTATATGGAGAATACTAAACATCTTGACGACCAGTCTTAGGGATGATTATGGAAACTGTTTCATTCACACCCAGAATATGGTTTTCCTATTTTAAAATCAATTCCCGTGTCATGATCCATTAATTATCCCTCCTGTCTTTGTCTCTCAACGTTTCTTTATTGACTGGCTTCCTCCTCTCAGCCTAGACACATGCTCAGTCTTGCTCATCCTAAATTAATTATATAGATTTTTTTTTCTTGGTTCACTTTGGTTATTGCCTATATAATTTGATTATTAATTAGAATAGCCAACTTGGGCTGCTATAACCAAATGCTATAGATTAGGTGACAAGTATTAGAACTTTTTCCCCCCTGAGTTCTAAAAGGCCGGAAGTCTGAGACCAAGGAGCCAACATGGTTGGTTCCTGATGAAGGTTCTCTATTGGGGTCCCCCCCAAGGCCAGCTCAGGAGGGACAATAGGGTCTCTGCCGAATTGGGGTGAGCAGTACGGAGTCACGACACAGACTCCGGGAGTTGGGTGAAAGCGGAAGCGAGAATCCACAAACTCGTTTATTTAGCACAATGCACATAAGGTTTAAGGGGCTGCTAATCCTTGTATGGGGTGGTCCCCTTTTGGTGACCAATGACAGCCTGTCTCTGGATAGGACATCTCGTAGTAGGCTTCTTGCGAGCATGGGACAGTAACTGTTGTCACATCAAGCCTGTGCAGAACGCCATATTTACAGAAGCCACTTCCTGTTTTCTTCTGCCATGCGGTCTGGCTAGGACCAGGCCTGTATTGTGCCATACGCAGAACGCCATATTTACAGAAGCCACTTCCTATTTTCTTCTGCCATGCAGTCTGGCTAGGACCAGGCCTGTATTGTGCCATACAGTTCTCTTCCTGCCTTGTGCACAGACCTCTTTTTATTTTTGAAATTAAATTTGATTAATTTATTTTTTTGAGCTAGAGTCTCACTATACTGTCTAAATTGGCACCCAACTCACAACTCTCTTGCTTTAACAGATATGTACTACCATGTGTCTGGCTTGTTCGTTTTTTTTTAACTTAAATTACATTTTTTTTTCATATAGCATCTCTCTAGTCCAGGCTGACATGAAATTCACTATGTAATCTTAGGGTAACCTGAAACTCATGGTGATCCTCTTACCTCTGCCTTCTGAGTGCTGGAATTAAAAGTGTGCACCAACATGCCAGGCTTACATTTATTTTCATTATGTAATGTTTTTCACTTTTTTTTGGAGAGAGACACAGAGAGAGAGAGAGAGAGAGAGAGGGAGAGGAAGACAGAACGAAATCCAGATGCGTGCACCCCCTTGTGGTCAAGTGTGGCATTGCTCCCTTGCGTCACTGCATCCGGCTAAACGTGGGACCTGGAGATTGGAACCACTGGATATTGGAACCAGCGTTCTTAGGCTTAGGAGGCAGGCGCCTTAACTGCTAAGCCATCTCTCCAACCCTGTTTTTCACTTTTGAATTACATTTACTTTTAACCAATACATAAAAACATTACAATTACTAAGTAGGGACACTGGAGCTGCTTACTCCCAAGCCCCAGGCACAGAGTAGTTCAACTAAGGTCCAGGGCTGCCCATTCAGTCCCATGGGTATAATCCCAGCCCACAAGCTCAGTTGGGACTCAGACCCATTTGACACTGACCTCACTCCCTGGCCTGAATGCTTGCACTGCATTGAGTAGAGAAGCCTGAACTGGTTATACTTCCCAGGCCAGACATGAAGAGATATTGTAGGAACAAGAAGAATCTTACTCAGCTTCCGGTGTGTCCAGCCCAGACCTGCAGATGGACTACCTACCTGGATCAAGGCTGACCAGGTTTCTTATCACACACAGGCCCCACAAGAGCCAATGTTGCTACATTCCAAGAGAGAGAAAGGTTCTATCTCTCGATGGGCAAACCTCAATGCAAACAAATACCACAAGAAAACAAGGCAAAGATAACTCCACTAAGAATGCCCAGTCCCATCGTGGAAGACAACGAAAGTTACTGAGAGGAAACTCCAGTTATAGAATTCCAAAATGCAATTATAATAATCATATTCAACAACCTTAATGAGGTCATGAACAAATGGCTGAATAAAATGGAAGAGAATCAAGAATAGCTCAATAGGCTGAATGAAATAGACAAGAATCAACAAAAATAAAAATAACTCAATGGACAGTGGAACAAACTCAAAGAGAACATGGTAAAATGTAGTAACGAATTTCAAGAGACAATAAAGTTAAACCAAGAAGTGACAATGGAATTCAGTAGTTATGGAGACCCTGAAGAAAAAGCTAATGGAAAGCACAAATGAAATAATTCACTTAAAAGGCTTCTAAGAAGGCCCCACCAGAAGAATAGATCAGGTGGAGGAGAGACTATTGGGGCTTGAGAACAAGACAGAGGAAATAGATCAGGAGGCCAAAATCAATGACAAATTTAAAAACACGTGCAAAAAAAAGACCATGAGGAAACATGGGACCTTAAAAAGACAAAACATTCAAATTGTGGGCATGCTAGAAGGGGAAAATACGTAATAAGGGCATAGAGAATATCTTCAATAAAATGATGTAAGAATATTTTCTGAATCTTACAAAAGAAAGGCCTACCCAGATACAGGAGGCACCAAATAAGATCAGAGGTGGCTGAGAGCTCAACATTAAAGAAAAATTATAAGATGTCCTCCAAGGCTCAGGGAACATCGTGGAAGAAGAGGCAGGAAGAATATAAGAGCCACAAGTTGAGAAAGTGTGCTCTCGGGGAATGTACCCCCCAGATAGACTGACTTGTGCATTTATGGCCCCACAGTGATTACTGATAGCTCCACTGAGGAAGGCTGACAGGGAGTATAGTAGAGTATAATCTACTGGAAATATGACCAATTTGCAAGATGTTCATATAATAAAGTTCTCAATAAAAATTATACATACTGGGGGCTGGAGAAATGGCTTAGTGGTTAAGGCGTTTGCCTGAAGCCAAAAGATCCCAGTTAGAATCTCCAGGTCCCACGTAAGCCAGATGCACATGGTGGCACATGCATCTGGAGTTCGTTTGCAGTGGCTAGAGGCCCTGGTGTGCCCATTCTCTCTGTCTCTCTTTCTCTGTCTCTCTCTCTCTTTCCCTCTCTCTCATGAATAAATAAATAAAAATAAATCTTAAAATATATATATACATACTGGACTGGAGAGATATCTCAGTGGTTAAGGTGTTTGCCTGAAAAGTCTAAGGACCCAGGTTTGATTCTCCAGCACCCAAGTAAAGCCAGATACATAAGGTGGTGCATGCGTCCGGAGTTCAATTGTAGTGGCTAGAGACTCTGGAGCACTCTCTCTCTCTAAATCTGCCTCTTTCTCTCTCTTATAAACAAAAAATGAAAAATAAATTAATAAAACATACAAATAGGACATCACATGGTGAAAAATATATCTATATATTTAAGTTTATAATGCAGTAGGTTTTCATGGCTTTTCATATCTCTTAAGTTTTGGTTAACCATGCCCATACTACCTCTTCTCCCTTACCCACCAACCTCATTCCTTCTTAACCCTTCCTAATCTCCCAGTATTGCCCCCTCCACTATTTTTTAATGTTTATAAAATATTTTATTTATTTATTTATTTATTAGAGACAGAAAGAAGGAAAAAGAGAGAGGGAGAGTGAGAATGGCTGCTCCAGGACCTCTAGCCACTGCAAATGAACTCTAGACACGTACATCCCCTTGTGCATCTGGCTTACATGGGTCTTGGAGAATTGAACCGGGGTCCTTAGGCTTCGCAGGCAAATGCCTTAACCACTAAGCCATCTCTCCAGCCTGACCTCCACTATTTTTATATCACTTGTGTTCTTAAGCACCACAACCCACTGCCACCTTTAGGTCTTTCCTGACTTCCTGGTCTCCTAAGTCTGAAACTTCAATGCTATGATCCAGATGTGAGAGAGAATGTGAGATGTTTTTCTTTTTGAACCCGACTCTTTCTTAATTTCTTTTTTTAAGCTTCAAGAAATGGTGCTGTTTTCTGTCTCTCCTAATCCTAGAGTGTCTACTTCTTAATCACCTATTGATTGTCTTCCCTGGTGACCCATTATCAGGATTCCACCCTCAGTGATCATTTCTTAATCTAGGTCCTTTTTAAAAGTTACTTCTAAGTCTTAAAGACTGACCATATGTTGTTGTGTTCAGATCTCCTATACAAAGGGTGTGTACTGCCTTACCAGGCAAACTGATCACTATTTTCTTAGATAAAACCATGTCTGTTCCTCTTATTGAGTCTCTTTTGTTCTTATTTATTAGAATAAAAAAGTTTCTCATTTATCTAGAAAACTCTTAAAGTATCCTAAGTGCTGGGATTATAGGTGTGAGCTACCATGTTTGGTTCAAGTAAGTGTTTTGAAGTCTCTTAGATGCTTTTAAACAGTTGGAACTATTCATGACTGCAAGGAATTCTGAAGTTGGACTGAGGGCATTTTGCAATTATGAGATGGCCACGAGCCTGTGGGAACAAGGGCTGGAAGCTTATGGCTTAAAGGTTACATTGATGTGTCAGGTTGACAAAGGGGTGGACTTGTGATGGTAAATGTCTGCTTGTCAGCTTGATAGGATTTAGAATCCCCATGGAAACAAATGTATGGTTTTGTGAGGGATTTTCTAGATTAAATTAGTTGTGAGGAGATGACTGTAACTGTGGGCAGCACCATCCCAGTGGGTTGGGCTCCTGCATAAATCTAGGGGCTGGAGAGATGGATTAGTGGCTAAGGTGCTTGCCTGCGAAGTCTAAGAACTCATGCTCAAATCTTCAGGTCCCATGTAAGCCAGACGCACAGGGATGCAGATGCAAGTGTGCAATGTCACACATGCACATAAGGGGTGATGTGTCTGGAGTTTGTTTGCAGTGGCAGAAGGCCCTAGCATACCCATTCTCTCTCTCTCTCTCCCTCTGCCTCTTTTTCTCTCATATATATATTTGGTTTTTTGAGGTAGGGTCTCACTCTAGCTAAGGTTGACCTGGAATTCACTATATCGTCTCAGGGTGGCCTCGAACTCACGGTGATCCTCCTACCTCTGCCTCCCAAGTGCTGGGATTAAAGGCGTGTGTCACGACGCCCGGCAATAACTTTTTTTTAAAAAGGAGAAATCTCTGTGTGATTCACCTTCATTGCTTTGCTACACTTCCTCTATGCTGATAAGGCAAAATAAAACCTTTTCCTCCTGTAGCACAGTTTGATAGTGTGATGTGACAGCGCCCATACCTGACTAATACAGATTCTTCCTCTTGAGTACCTTGTAGCACTAGGTCACAAGGGTCACAGGGTTAAAGGTGAAACTTCTGTTTTTACTGTGCTCTGCATATCACAGTCCCCAAAGTACAATTGTGAGATTTGGAATGCAATTTCATCAGTATTTTAATCCTAGACACGCGAACCTAAGCATATTTCAGGAAACTCTGATTAGCTATATTACAGGTTTGTATCACACTGTTATGCATATTCCAAACACTTTGATTGGAGCATAAATGCTTAGCCTTGAGATTCTTTTCCACATTCCAAAATATTTCCTCAAAATTAACAGTTGTGGGGTCTTCTAAGTTTTCACACCTGTCCAGGAACATTTAGCCAGGAAAACACACATGTATAAATGCCAGCACCTTTCAGCTTTGTCTCTTATGGGCTTTCCCTTCTTCATTTGTCATGTTCCAAGGGGCAAACAACACAAGGTGCTTCCTCAGCCTTACTGCTGGACTGTACTTTCGGTAGAACTTCTTTATTCTCCGGTGCCCATCACTAATGCTGAACCATTTTCATTTTTTCTAAACCCAATAATCAACACAAATGCTGTAGTTACCTTCTCATCGCCGGGACAAAGCACTCAACCAAAAGCAGCTCATGGGAGGAAAGGTATTTATTTTGTGTTTATTTTGGCTTACAAGCTGGAGGGGAAGCTTCTTGACAGCAGAGGAAAACATGTCACGAGCAGAGGTTGCACATCACATTTTCCCCAGCAGGTTAGTGAACGAAACTCTGGCAAAGGGGAAGCCAGCTTTACCACTCCAATGCCTGCCCCCAACAATACACCTCCTCCAGCAAGGCTCCACCTCCCACATTGCCATCAGCTAGGAACAAAGCATTCAAAACACAAGATTATGGGGGACACCCAGTTCAAACCACCCACAACACGTCGGCGGCATTTGCAGTTAAACTTTCTTTGCAGAGGGTAAATCTTCCACATGCTTACCCTTGGTTTATGGTTGTGAGACAAAGCACTCAAATTCCTAGGAGAAGAATTTCAGGCTACAGCCAACAGGTAGATAGAACATTCGCTTTTTGTGGGGGAGTTTTCTCCTTGCTCCTTGGTCTAGGAGTTGTAGCTCCCTTAGAAATATTTCAGATACCTAAGATAGAGGGTAGCTTGTTCAAAATAGGAAGCAAGAATTCTGGATCAGCTCCTTTAGGCCGTAATTTTGAGAAAACTGCAGAGTTAAGTTTTGTGGGGGGAAAAATGAAAACATTCTCTGACTTCTCATTTTGTCATATTATAGTGATTAAGTTGACTAACAGTGTAAATTTTGGGTCTGTAGAGAGGTCCAGCAGAAGAAATCATAGCAGAAAAAACCTCAGTCATTATTCAACTTCTAGAACATCCAAAAGAGAATCTAGCAACAGATACATACAGAATTTTAGAGGTGCCTGTTCTTCACAAAGTTCTACTAAAATTGGACTCTCCCCAGCAACCTTCCCAGTTCTCAGGAATTATTGACCAGCATGAGCTGACATTGGCTGACGTGGATGCTATGTGCTTGACGAGAGAACAAGTCCCTCACAACATCCATCCTAGCTGAATGGTTACTTTGTGCCTTATACTGAAGCTGGTTGTGGTGGAGAAATATCGGCCCTTCTGATGAGTAGCCAGGATGAAGATCATGATGAAGATCAAAAGATGATTTACAGCTTCAAACCAGGGTTCTCCTGAAGGACCTCATATGATGAGAAACCACTGGCGATGCCCATGCAAGATTAATCTTACCTTGGCAAGGGAAAGCCCAGGAGAGATGAAAGCAATCTTTCTTTTGTGAAAAGGAGTTTATTGTCAGGCAAGGTGGCACACTCCTTAATTCCCAGCACTTGGGAGGCAGGGGTAGGAGGATTGCTGTGAGTTTGAGGCCAGCCTGAGACTACATAGTAAATTCCAGGTCAGCCTGGGCTGGAGTGAGACCCTACCTTGAAAAACAAAAACCAACCAAACAAAAATAGTCTATAGGGGCTGGAGAGATGGCTTAGCGGTTAAAGGCTTGCCTATGAAGTCTAAGGACCCTGGTTCGAGGCTCGATTCTCCAGGACCCACGTAAGCCAGATGCGCAAGGGGGTGCATGCATCTGGAGTTCGTTTGTAGTGGCTGGAGGCCCTGGTGCACCCATTCTCTCTCTCTCTCTCTCTCTACCCGCCTATTTCTGTATCTCTCTCTCTCAAATAAATAAATAAATAAAATATTTAAAAAAAAATAGTCTATAGGACCAGGGAGATTGCTCAGTGGTTAAAGGTACTTGCTTGAAAATCTTGCCATCCTGGGGTCAATTTCTCAGTGACCATGTAAAGCCAGATGCACAACATGGTGCATGCACCTGGGATTTGCAGTGGCAAGAGGTCCTGGTGTGCCCATCCATCCATACACACACACACACACACACACACACACACACACACACACACAACAAACACAAATAAATAATAAAAATATTTTAAATATTTTATTTTTATTTATTTGACAGAATGAGGGAGGGAGAGAGAGAGGGAGAAAGAAAGAGAGAGAGAGAGACAGAGAGAGAAAGAGAGAAAAACAGGTGTGCCAGAGTCTCCAGCCACTGCAATTGAACTCCAGACACATGTGCCACCTTGTGCATCTGGCTAACATGGGTCCTGAGGAATCAAACCTGGGTCCTTTGGCTTTGCAGGCAAATACCTTAACTGCTAAGCCATCTCTCCAGCCCAGTAAAAATATTTCAGAACATGAGTCTATCTCTAAAACTTATTCAAGACATGAAAAATAGTGCATTTTATCTAAAAAGGCAAATTAGAACCTGCTACATTCAACATGTCAAAGGCATGTTATAGACTAAGGCTAACGTTAGAAGAAGCAGAATTACTTCTCTCAGTTTTTCAGTTTCTCTTTGCAATAAAACCAAAAGAGGTAAAGCCACAGAAAGTATTCATGTAGGTTTTCTCAGGCACGGTAGGGATCCATAGTTATTACATGCAGTGTGTGAGGAAGGGCAGCAACTTGAATTACCCTACATTCTTACAAGACAGGAGCAATGAGGAAGTTTATGTTTGCTTCTTGGTAATTAAATTAACTCTGGATTCTGGAATTTCTGACAGTAACAAAATTCAGTGAACCAATATCTTGAACAAACAACTTTCAAAGTACAGTCTTCCCTAGAATGGTAGGAAGATACTGCATACACATACATACTGATGTTCATTTATTTATTTTGGCCTATTTTCAAGGAAATTGAAATGAGAAAAAGTTATGAAAACCATTATGCGAATACAGAAGTCCAGTTTTCAGTGAAGTTGATATCATGTCAGGAGGTTGTGTAGTAACCAAATGCAAATGAATGAGCTGGGCGTGGTGGCCCACACCTTTAATCCCAGCGATTGGGAGGCAGAGGTAGGAGGATTGCTGTGAGTTTGAGGCCACCCTGAGACTACATAGTGAATTCCAGGTCAGCCTGAGCTAGTGTGAGACCCTACCTTGAAAAACCAAAAAAATAAAATAAAATAAAATTAAAATTAAAAAATAATAAAAATAAAAACCAAATGTAAATGAATGAACAGCTTACTAAAATATCTAACTCCACTAGCATAAAGCCTTCTCAGGTCCCTCACCACCCCTCAGCCACCATCCTTCTCTGAAACTGGGATTAATGTCAATGGATTGACAAGACAGTGGGTTTTGTAAACTGCTTCTGCAGCTTGGGTAGCACCTTTTGAACTGTTCTCTACCTATATCATCTATATATGTCTATATTTATATCTATATTTATATGTAAGTCAGTTTTAGGAATGTCTCTTACCATAAAGGTGCCCTGGGTTTAGTTAAGTAAAGAGTTACAGTGCCTTGGGCTGGAGAGATGGCTTAGCAGTTAAGGCGCCTGCCTGCTAAACCTAAGAACCCGGTTCCAATCTCCAGGTCCCATGTTTAGCCAGATGCAAAGTGACGCAAGGGTGCAATGCTGCACTTGACCACAAGAGGGAGCACACATCTGGATTTTGTTCACAGCAGCTGAGAGACTGCTGGCACGCCCATTCTCTGTCTCCTTCACCCTCTCTCTCTGTCTGTCTCTCTGTGTCTCTCTCCAAAAAAAAAGAGTTACAGTGCCTTATACAACATTAGAGAACTCTGTACTGGCCAAACTAAGTGATCCAGGAGTCCAAATATGGAGATTGTTTAATCCTGAACTTCATGGGAAATTAGCTTTGTGTATGCCATCTCTAACATAGCATCACGATTGGATACTGTTCGCTTTGCTTAAGAATTTACACAATCTTCACACAAAAGCTGTGGCTTGTTGGGAAACAGTGGCAGCAGGAATCACAAGGTGGGTGGCAATCAAGACTGTGGAACATTTTTTTAGTAGAAGCAGACCATGAGGCAAGGAGCATGTATTTTATATGATTTGAGCTCTTTGATGAGCAGGCTTCCCTTGAGCACAAATGAGCATCTTCTGCCCCAGCTGGACTCATGCAGTCAGGATGCAGAACTAACAGAAAGAGAAGCAGTGGGACTGGTAAGAGTGTGTGGGTTTGTGTGCTGGCACCTGTGTGTATGCTGCCTCAGTGGAGAGAGATCTCGGGTTGTGTGTGGGCTTTATTCACCTAAGAACACGGCATTCCAGGAATGCTTATCTATAATCTATAGTCTCCTGATTTATAGTAGTCTAGTGTTGTCAATAAAAACCTGTGTTTGTTTGGGGGAAAGACAAATTTGTATTGAGACAGTGTTAAAATATTGAAGTACACAGCAGATGATCAGAAGAGACCAGGCTGATCCATAACTTCTCAATGTGTGGGCATCAATATTTTTTTACTTTTTTTTTTGAGAGAGACAGAGAGAGACAGAGAGAGAGAGAGAGGGAGAGGAAGACAGATAGAGAATGGGCGCGCCAGCAGCCTCTCAGCTGCTGTGAATGAACTCCAGATGAGTCTGCCACCTTGTGGTCAAGTGCAGCATTGCGCCCTTGCTTCACTTTGCATCTGGCTAAACGTGGGACCTAGAGATCAGAATGGATGTTCTTAGGCTTAGCCAGAAGGTGCCTTAACCACTAAGCCATCTCTCCAGCCCCTCCTTTTTTTTTGCTTAATGAAAAAATAAAAGGGAAAGGAATGCATAGATATATAGCAATGTCTCAGCAGTTGCCATTAATTGCAACTTAACCCAGTTGCATATTGAAGAGCTCCTACAGTCCTTCAAGGTTTATGCAACCCTGATAGCAGCAGTATGATTTATTTACAAAGATCTTCTTTGAGGTTCTCTTTGTGACAGCCCAGTAAAGTCATGTGTCTCACAACCAAATATTATTCGATTTGAATTTCCAGTTCAGCCCTGCAAAGTAATACAGATAGTCAAGTGCATTTGCCTCAGAAATCAGCCATGTGCAAATCTCCTGTTAGCTGACCCCTGTGGAGCTAATGAGGCCTTCCGAGCATGCCTTCTTTATCAGCATGGCATCCTGAAGATGGCGGTGGTATATGTGGTTCATGCTATAATTTTTCTCTGCCTACCATGCAGCCAGTATTTTAACAATTATGTCTCTATCTTGCTCTGGAGGATTATCCCTTCACCCCTTACTGAACACAGGCCTCTTGGGTATAACCATCAAGATGCCTTTAAATTCCCTAGCTAAAGGGGGCATCCTGCTACCCTTTAGCTTAGAATGACTCAATCTGGGCCATCAGAGTCTTTTCTGGGAATGTAACTCTTGAACGGGATTATACGAAGAACTCACCCATTTCAGTGATAGCCCTGTGAAGAAATTTCCCATTGAGTATTGTTTGATTTAGATCCTCAGACTTTTTTGGACCCTCTCCTTACTGTGTACTTACTTATTCAAATTTGTAAATTAACCAACATTGATCTCTCTTTTTTTTTTTCTCATTAAGTTTGTTGTTGTTTTGCATGCTTGTAAACAAAGCTGCAGAAGCTGAGTTACGCTGCTCAGCCTGTAGACTCTCTCTGGGGTATCTGTCCCTAAGGCCAATACTATCCCCTTTCTTCACTCTCCTCATAATCTTTAATTCTTGCTCGGTGAGTGGTCTGCCCACACACAGTGGAGATTCTTCAGAAGAATATAATGAGAACAAGAAGAGATAAATAAAACATCTAAGTAACAAATATTTAATGTCTTACAACATGGTTTATTTTTTCTCAATATTGAACTTATTTAAACTTCTGAACTCCTGATACACCAAAACTGGATCCTATCTCATCAGCAATTCAAATAGGATGTTCATCATCGACCATCAACAATTCAAATAAGCACCTGGCATGCCTCCAGAGACCTCTGAATCACCCTGCTGCCCTCAGACCTGATTCCTGCTTGCTTCTCTCCAGAAAATTGTGTGATGGTTAGGCTTAGGTGTAAGATTCCCCAGGAGAAATGTTGTAGAAACACCTATGTGTCCCCTCAAAGCCCTCTTCTTCCCCATTTTTCCTCTTAACACATCCTTGTTACTTTTTTTTTTTTTTTTTTTTTTTTTTTTTTTTTTTGATAGGGTTTTGCTCTAACCCAGGCTGACCTGGAATTCACTATGTAGTCTCAGGGTGGCCTTGAACTCATGGCGATCCTCCTACCTCTGCCTCCCAAGGGCTGGAATTAAAGGAGTGTGCCACCACGCCCGGTTTAGATCCTTGTTCTTGGGATTCCTTTAATCCACATCCTCTAGACTTCTGGTTTGGAATAGTGACATTGTTTTTCATTCACTTCTGGTTTAACTTCTTCTTCATCAGAACTTTTGCTATTCATTATGTTTCGGGTGGAAGTAGAACATAGTAAAACATCATTATATTGTAAAGTATGAATGCATATTATATATTCTCATATATATATGAATGACATAGTAACATTCTTCAAACAATGATTCAAAACCAATTTGTGGGCTGTGAAATAAATCTAGTAGGTTGTGTCCAGGATTTTAAATCATATTGTATTGACTAAAGTAGAACTGAATACAAAACATCAGGATGCCTTTTGCACAATGAAAGTCAAGCTTTTCTAAACTAGAGCTTTGTTTCAATGATGTGTGCTTCACAGTCTGGTCTGCTTGATGAGGTTAAGACACAGTTGAGATGTCTGACTGTTCCTTCATTCATTGAGAACAAGAGTCTGTCACATCTTTCAGCTAACTTCTTGGTCTTATTGGAAGGTGTTAATTCATTTACAAAATGTTATCTTTAAAGACCATAACCTGGCTGCCAAAATGATTATCCTGTTGCCTAACCTCAGTTTGCATGCCAGATACTAAATTTCAAAGTGTCAGTATGGTTTATTGTTCGTTTGTTTTGCCTAAGAATAATGCTAGGGTCTCAAGCATGGGCAAACGCTGCACCATTGAGCTTTATCTCCAACATTGTTGATGCATTCCTATGCTGTGTTCCCTCCACAAGGTTCCTAATCTTTCAGGCACAGCTGTTGAGCCACATTTGGATACCCAGGTACAATAGAATTAAGGTTAAGGACTCAGGAAGATAGAAGAGAAAAATCACATTAATTTAAGGCCAACTACGAGGTTTATCACATAAACGCTTCATGCTTTCAAGTTCTTAGTGTCAACACACTTTTCTGAAGGAGAAGTTTGGTTTTGATGGGCTCTAAATTCCTATTCAATTCAAGATCATATCATTTTAAGAATATCTGTACTATTTCCTCTTTCTATTCCCCACCTATAACCTTCTCTGCCTTTCCAAGGACAGTGCCCTTTTACTGTTCTATTGAGGTTTATTTCTTTGACCGGTCACTCATCTGCAAATTTACAGGGGTCTTTCCTCCTCATAGGAAAATTGTTCTAAGTAACTTTCCATCTTAAAAAATGACTTGGAGCTTTTCTAACCCTTGCTTTCTTCCTTCAAAGGCGCAGTGCCTGACAGGATAAATGAATCCTTCTTTTTCTTATTTTTGTTATTTCTCCTTTGCTATTCTTCACCCTCTTTACTTAACTTTTACCCAGCCTCAGCCTTCAACAATTCATCACAGTCCTGCCTCACTGAAGCCCTTTTCTTCCACCTAGAAACATAGTAGTAGGATTTCTGATATTTGTGGGACACTAAAGGTGAAAGAAACTTGGGGTGGAACATCTGGTATTTCCATTCTGCCTCCATTCCCTAGAGTTTTATTTTCCTGTGCTCACCTTAGTGGAATAGGCCTGACCTCTAGTGGGAACAACTTGTTGAGCATTCACTTACAGAAGCCAGAGCCTAAATTTGTGCTAAGCAGATGTTGAGTCTATACCACACCGATTGACTGATTTGTTAATTGTTAATCTTGGCTTTGTGAAGGAAAAAAAAAAAAAACAATGTATCCTTTATTATATATTCTAAAAATTCGACAAATCGTAGACTTTATTTCGCAAAATATGTCTTAAGAAACTATAGCCCCAAAATATCTTTGAAAAGGTAATTGTCGTGCTTTAATATTTATGTGAACCATTTTATCTAAACAGGCTTGAAAGCATTTTGCAAACATATTTATTAACTATATAGTGCGTTCACATCAATTAAAGTAAAACTCAATTAAAAAGCAACCACCTCCGAAGTAGGGCTCAGCAGATGTTTAACAGCTCACAGCAACACCTCACAGCAGTGTAACTTAAGCAGCAGTTGACGAACGAAAATGAATTCCATTTTCTATTTAAGTGACGGGAGCAACAGAGAGAAGCAGAATGTAATTATCCAAATTAGAAATTTTCTGTGACACCAAGGTCACCATCTTGGCTATTCACAGAAGGGCCAACGGATATTTATTGATCACCCACAGCCAAGAATCCTGCTTTATGTCTGTACTGATGGACAGCCCACTCAGCACATGGCTCCAAATACTATAGCAATGTTGCAGGAAAGCAAGCATGGGTTGCTCTTTAAGACTTCAAACAGGCAGTCTCTTATTCCGTGTGCCCCTGCCCTTGGGCTTGAAAGAGAGTCTGGCCAGTGGACTATCTACCAAATGACAAAGTAGAATTCAGGGTGAAGGAAGTTAGTCATCTTATATCTTTTTGTCACACGTAGAGGGATTTTACTAGTATTTAAGTTGATTCTGACTCCATATATAATGGAAAACATTCAGACCACTTCACAGTACGATTTTCACTGCTATCAAAGATGAAGGGCTGGAGAAATGGCTTAGTGGTTAAGGTGCCTGCCTGCTAAGCCTAAGAACGCTGGTTCCAATCTCTAGGTCCCTTGTTTAGCCAGATGCAAAGTGACACAAGGGTGCAATGCTGCCCTTTCCCACAAGAGGGCGCACGTATCTGGAGTTCATTCGCAGTGGCTGAGAGGCTGCTGATGTGCCCATTCTCTATCTGTCTCCCTCTCCCTTTCTCCCTATCTCTCCAAAAAAAAAAAAAAAAAAAAAAGGGGATATTGAGGTAGGACAAGGTTTCTTCAGGTGCAGAAATGTTATTTGAAAAGCATGACTATCCCAAATCAGAGCAGCCTTGTCAAAACCAAAATTCAAAAATAACCACCACTACAACTGAAAGTGACCGGGTAGATAATTGAACATGTCCAAGTTTGCTCTGACTTGATCATTATGAATGTACAGACCTTATTCCTGTTATATTCTTTTAAATATAAATGTTAGACTAGGTTTCCAGGTAGCAATGGAGAAAATAAAGCTTCTAGACTGCAGTTTGTGTTGAGCTTAATAATGATTTTATTCAGCTTGACTTTAATCTGATATATTTCTAAAATTAGAAACAAGCAAAAATATATTAAGGGATTTTATCTCTGGGCCAAATTTCTTGATCAGTTTGCCATTGTAATGCTACTATTTAATTCATTCATGTTGGCAAGAGCTGCCTGCAAAAAAATATACTGCTACATATAGACTTGAAAATCACTCTGTTCCTGCATGCTGGTAACAATACATCACCACAGCTGAAGGAGAGGGAAATCAGGAATTTGGGTACAGTCACTGTTTACTCTCATGTAAGTCAATTCACATGCTGTTATAATCATTTTACCTAATCAATATAAAAAGAAGGCTTTTGGATATAGTATGACTTCATTTGTAGCGTATGGATCACAGTATAAAATACTGTGACATTTCCTCCTTGGTCAGAGAAATAAAAGATGTCTTTAAGAAGATTATATTGACCTGATCTTCTCAGAAGCAAATAGATGCAAATCAATACATTTATTATACACTCATTATGTGAACAAAGCTGTAGTGTGTGCTACTGTGCTAGTTAGATATGAATATGAACACAATGATCTTTTTGAATTTTTAGAGTATCTCTGAGACCAAAGGCACTAGGAAGGAGACAAGTCTAAGGCAAAGGGGCAACACAGCCTGCAGTACTGCAGCCAGAAGTCATGCTATTAGAGGTGTTTTTGCAGTCTGGGGCCACCTCTCAGAAAGCAAGTGTTGAATTGGGGAGATTATCTGGCATTACATTAAGGTTGGCTCAGTACAAAACCAAATTGCATTGTAAATGAAAGGGGAGGCATGAGAGGTGGAGTCAACAAGAACCAAAAACGGAAGCTGGGGTGATGATCACCTCCTTCACATTGGCCACCAAGGCTTTGAGAGAAAGAATGACTTTTCTTCCTTTTAAAATTTACATTAAATTTATTTTTTAACTAAAACATAAACATAAAAAATATACACATTAAATTGGTACTATGTGTTTTTTAAAAGCATGCTTATACTGTGTAATGTTGAAATTAGTTGCCTCAATATTTGTAATTTCTACATGGTGAAAGCTTTAAAATTAATTTTACACTCTCATTTTATAACAGATAGCAGCACTCAAATGCTTACAAATCAATGAATAAGTGAATTATTAGCCTCTCGCCAAATAAAAATTGTTAAAGATTGTAAGAAAAATAAAACAAAACAAATCAAAATAAAAAATTCAGTTTAAACAATGGAAGTGACCAGACCCATCTGGAAAATATGGGACAGAATTTTAGGAGAATGAAAAAGAAAATGTGTAGTGTCCTAAATTAGGTATAATAAAGTGTGATGTGTGAGTTTTTGTATGTGTAACCCTTTGGTAGGATAACATAATTGGAGAATGGAGAGTGAAGGAGAGAGACAGATGGCAAGGAAGGAAAAGTACATAGATTTTCAGGTTCTTGAATAATGGTGCACCAAAGTAATTAATAAAATAAGAGCTATTTTCTGTTTAGGTCAATCATATGTTTCCCTCGACTCAACTTATATGAGAGAAACTAAGCTACTGAATTTGTTAGAAGGATTTCTGCTGCTTAGACTACTGGTGGTGTCTTATGGCTTTGTAGTGCACTAATGGCTTCCAATTTTCAGAGTCCATTTCTACTCTGAAAAATCACAAAAAGTGGACAGTTCATTCATTTCAACCATCAGGCTCCCTAGAAACCTCTGCCTCTCTGAAACCACTGTTAATGGCAATTTTAGAAAGAACTACAACACTTACAGCTACCAAGCCTGGAACATCAAAGCCTGGCTGCCATCTGTTTGTGCATTTAATTCATTTACTTAGCATTTTAATTCAGTAGAAAAGCTAATATAATTACACTTAAAGAAAAACCCTCTAATTATTTATAAAGCACATGATCATAGACTCACATTGCCTCCCATTTTCTTACTCTAAACAAGCAGAGAGTTGGTTAATCATTTTAACTTTGGTGCTGGTGGGACTCGGGGAGAAGCTTTATATAACTCAATCAGAAACCTTTACTGTTATAAACAATGTTGATTTCAAAAAATTATTTATTTAGGAGAAAGTGAGTATGGGAATGCCAGGGCCTCTTGCCACTGCAGGCAAACTCCAGACACATGCACCACTTTGCACATCTGTCTTTACCTGGGTACTGGGGAATCAAACCCAGGCAGGCTTTGCAAGCATGCACCTTGAAACACTGAGCTATCTTCCTGGCCCCAACAATGTTGGTTTTTGAGCACAGCCACGGAAAGAATTTGGCTTAGGTATTTTCCTACTTTTGCACTGGAGTGTCTCCTAAATTTGGGTGCTGACTATATATACCGTTGTCACCTCTGGTCATGAAGGATTGCTTTTCCTATCACCTAGAAAATGTTTTCTGTGGGTAATGAGACTTCTACATAATAGTGTGAGTAATCAGTCTTTTCATATCTCAGAGTGTGACTGGACTCTGACCTCTTAGCTGCAAGTCCATTTGTCATTTACAAACTGGTCACTTGCCTTGTGTTTCTGCTCTGTAAGATGTGGCTTGTGTCATTTTATATTCATTGTCAACTTGACAGGACCTAGAATCACCTAGAAAAATGGATCTCTGGGCATGCTTGTGAGGGAGTTAGGTCAACTGAGGTGGGAAGTCCCTCCTTCACTGTGGGCAGCACACGAGAATGCTAGCTGAGCAGAAGTACCCAGTGCTCTCTGTGCTCTTCTTCCTCACCGAGGAATGAATGTGACCAGCTGCCTTAAGTGTCATGCCTCCCCCAGAACTATAACCTGCACTGTAAACTAAAAGAAACCCTTCCTTCCTGCCTTAAGCTGCTTCTGTATTTGGTCCCAGCAACTAAAAAGATAACTAATACAGGGATAATGATAATGCAAATAGGGTATAGGTCATAAGGTTAAATGCACTGATAAAGTCCTTAGAAAAGCACCTTTAATAGTTTTATAGTGAGAAGTTAGCATCTATTATAAAATGATAAATCTATTATTATATAATTATAATAACTATACCTTATTATAAACTGTGGCTGTTCTGAATGACCTAGTGTTTATTTATTAAATGTCTATGTAATTTTTAAAATCAAATCATGTAATATTCTAGGAAAAAAACTTAAAAATCAAATGATTCTATCTCATTTAAAAAATTTTTATTTATTTATTTGTAAGGAGAGAGAGAGACAGACACAGAGAGAGAATGGTCATACCAGGGCCTCTTGACACTGCAAACTCCAGCTGCATGTGCTACGTTGTGTATCTGGATTTATGTGGATACCAGGGAACTGAACCCAGGCTGTCAGGCTTTACAAGCAAGTGCCTTTAACTGCTGAGCCATCTCTCCAGCCCTGATTCTATGTCTTTAAACCCACTCTACAATTAATGTTTTTTATCACAGTAGTTGAAATGATTATCCTAAAATGCCTTTGTCATCAGTGACTTGTCAACCCCAAGGTGAAGGCCAAATGCACCTTACCTGGTTTGATTTTTTTTGAGAGAGAGAGAAAGAGAGACAGACAGAGAGAGAGAGAGAGGAAGAGGCAGAGAGAATGAGTGTGCCACAGCCTTTTCAGCTGCTGTGAATGAACTCCAGATGTGTGCGCCCCCTTGTGTGCATGAGCGACATCGTGTGCTTGTGTCACTTTTGTGTCTGGCTAAACGTAGGACCTGGAGATTTGAACAAGCATTGTTAGGCTTCTCAGGCAGGCGCCTTAACTGCTAAGCCATCTCTCCAGCCCCTAGTTTATGATTCTTAGCTAACACTTCTCTCCCATCATCAGACATCAACAATGCAAGTTTTCAGTGTTCAGGGGATGATTTTTCTCAGGAACTGCTGCCTCTGCCTGAAACATTTTTCTTTATGTGTTTTATGCCTAAACTCTTACTTCCCTGAAGGTAGAAACCTCCAGTGTGTTCTCCATACATAGCAACCACAGGTTCCCCATCAGCAGCTACCACATTATGTGTGGTCGTTTTGTTTCTCATATCCATATCCAGCCATCTTTCCTCCAATCTGTGGAGAAAGAATTGTCTCCATCCTTTTTATAGTGCCATCCTCAAGATTAAGCTCAGTAGATAAAACACAAATAGTTATTGTATGAATGAATAATATAAATCTATGATTTTCCCTAGATTACTCAGGGAAGGGATGGGATTAAAATTAAGGACATGTATTTGATCAATTCTTTGGAATGGGAAGGGTTTTGAAGTTGTCAAGAGAACTGCTTTCCCCAAATACCAAACACCCAATACTGACTACAAATAGTCACCTTAGGAGAAAAGTAACCAGGATTATCTATTAAATGCATTCACTACTTTTCTGTCACTTCTTTACCTCAGATTCTTTCAACTATGAACACATTGTAATTTATTGATGACTTTAAACTTTCCAGTTGGTAGATAACCACTTTTATCTCTATGTGCACATATTTAAAGGAACTTAAGCTTACATGGATATTTTTGCTCGACAATTTAAATTTCCAAGGATCTTTCATTTTGAGAGGGAGTCAGGTAGCTTTGTTAGGTAGTTTAGGGTGACTGGGACCCCAATATAAAGGCAGGAATATCTTCCCTGGCAGTCTTCACTTTGCCAGAGATCAGAGAAGCTGGCTTTTTCTTATCTCTTGCCTAAAGGAGTTCCCTAGACCTGTTTTCCACAAACAACCTGAGCCTCTCCTGAGATGAAGGTCCCAATCCTGACATGGTGGTTGGTCAGGTTCACTCCCCAGAACTTATTTCATGGCTGGCCTCTTTCTGAGCCAACCCCTGGCTCAGACCAATGATGTGTCTCTCTAGCTCGCCTGAGCCAGAAGGTGAACCCCACCCCAATAAGGTTATAAATAGTTGTGTGCCAGGGGACAAGTCTCTCTTTGGACTGCCTGTTTATCACTCCAGAATCTCCAGCTTCTGGTAAGTCTTCCCTCCTCTCAGCCCACTTGGGCTTGACCTCTCTATCTGCTCCTGCCCTCCACATGGCAGGAGCTCTCTGCACTTTCTTTTCTTTTCTCTCTAAATCTCTTTTCATGTTTCTTCCAGACCCACCATGTGGGCTGTAAGACCATGCGGGGGCATCAGTTTTCCTTCCCTTGGTATTGTACTTCCCTATACAAATGATTTGCCCAATTCTTTAGTTAAATACAAGCACAAACACAGGGTTTGGGGTTCAAGGACTTTCTTGGACTCTCCCACAGACCCTGAATTAATTTGATGCCGTATTATTGATCTGGAAAGGGAAATTTTGGGAAGAGAAATGTGTGCCTTAAAGATACTGGCTTACTGTTGTGAGATGAGAAAATCATTCCCCTGTTCTTATAAGTGAGTCGGAAGTTTGAAGCTAAGAAAAGACTATTTCTGTCTTTTGCAAGGTTGAAGAAGGAGCCCCAGTAATCAGTTTATAGTGCTTGGTATAAGAGCACTTCATTGCCATAGGCTTCACATCTAACTGGGCAGAAGAAATGCCATCCAACATTCTGAATGTTCTCAGCGGTGCCCTTACCCACCCTCCCCGTGTGCATGTACAGCTTCCCCAGCCTGCTCTGTTTGACAATCTCAGGACTAATTCCTTTATGTTTTGTTCTCCCTGCTTGCTTTAGGAACCAGTAAAGCCCTAGGTCCTACTCCCTGATGTAATCCTTCCACTACTGTCATACCCAAGTCATTCTGTATATCTGCCTGGAGCTGTATCTTATTTCTTCATTTTTAAGCAGCTCTTGGACACTCGTGCTCTACCCTCAGAAAGTGTCCTGTGTTCCAAGGGGTCCCAGTTAGACCCTGGAGTTGAGGTGCTCCTTCAGGGTTGTCCCCTGGTGATGCAAGGAAATCAGGTCTAAGTACTTCATCCTCAAACTCTTACTTCCTGGAGTAAGTGTGCCTTGTCAAGGCCTCCTGTATACTTAATGTATCTCACTCAACCTGTCTGATTAGCATGATCTCATTGACATAGTGGACTAATATGTTCTGTAGACTGTCCAAATGGCCAATGTCCTTAAAACTATGAAAGAATATAAGACTGTTAATTTCTCTTATAAAGATATTCATCGTATAAAGGCATAAATGTATACTGTTTGCAATGCCATGTTATTACAAATTACTCCTGATCTTCCTTCTTGATAGGGAATAAAGAGAATACATTATCAGATGAAGGGCTATCTATGTACCATACACATAACCTTCATTAATCTGTCCTGGTCAACATAATCACATTTGACACTGTACCTCCTATTAGTTGAATTCTAATTTTATTTAAAAGGATATATATAATTTTTAAGGATACCACTGTTGAATGACATGAGAATATGGTGGGCGGTGTCTTTTATATCTCTGGACAGTATTAATCTCTTCCATTTCCTTTAGCCTATGATAGTACTTTTGACTTTTTAATTTTTATTTATTTATTTGAGAGAAGGAGAGAGAGAGAGAGAAAGCCAGAAAGAGAATGGGTGTGCTAGAGCCTCTGGCCGCTGCAAACAAACTCCAAAATCATGCGCCACCTTGTGCATATAGCTTATGTGGGTTGTGGGGACTCAAACCTGGATCCTTTTGGCTTTGCAGGCAAGTGCCTTAACTGCTAAGCCATCTCCCAACCCCCCCCCCCATGTGATAGTATGTTTAATTTATCCTCTTACCTCCAGAAGGTAGACCCCTCAAGGTTTGTTTAGGCTTTTTATTATTGTTCAATATCCCTCCCACTGTAATGTCATCACTGGTTTTTGTGCAAAGGTCTTACTACCAAATCTATGTCTGGAGATGCATCCCACATGTTGCAGTAACAGGTGTCTTAGACTCAGCTCCCTATCAGGCCATCCGCCATGGCAGGTGTCAGTGGTAGTGAGGTCAGAGTCTGGCTTAGCATATTTATGGACAAAAGACCCATCTTGTGGCAGACTTGAAAGGAACATTGAAGAGTTTAGAAATAATCCAACTTAGCTGTGGGGAAGCTTTTAAAATACTTGAGCAAAAAAAGAGCTGGCGAAAGCAGGGCCTCTTGACATCAATATCCCGCACATGGAATGGATGGAACATGGCAAAGATCTAGATCAATATCCTGCACATGGAATGGATAGAACTTGGCAAAGACCTAGGCCAAGAATGATGGGAAATGTCAGAGCAGCACTAGCATGAAGTGGCATGATAGGTTCAAGAGCTAAGCTCGTAGCCATGCCATGGGAATTGGAATAATGAAGTAGCAATTAGGATTTTTTTTCAAAAAGATATGCAAGTTCTTGATAAACAGAATCATAGGAGAGAAGAAGGATAATGATGGAAGAATGCTATTTTCTTTCAGGCAATTCAAAAACAGAAGGGTGATGTATAGAAAAAAAAAAAAGGAAGCATTTACTCTAGGATAGTGAGGTTGGTTTGGCCATACTGAATGTGGGTTGATGGCAGAATAGCATATTGGAATTGTCCCTTAACAATCGTAAATGTGGAGTTATAGACTCAGATGAGCATTCAACAAAGCTATAAAACTTTAAATCTGGAAAAGAAGCCTTTTAAGGGGCCAATTAGAACCTACTCAGGTGCTTTAGTGACGGAGGACAGGGGTGATTTTTAAGAAGTTGTGTTTGTGAAGTTTATGCCTGAATAATATTTGGAGATGTTAGTGCATATCTTTTCCCACAGCATTTTCCCGTCCATTTCCTTCTATTAACTCAGCAGTAGATTTTGTGCTTCATTGCCTATAAGAGAGTAAAGAGCAAGCAAAAATGTCCAGCAGTAGTCTTTAGGACCCAGTATCTCTAAAAGCGTGTGCCCATTGGAAGAAGTGTAAGGAAGAAACAATGAACTAGAAAAATCAGAAAGGAAAGGGAGGCTCTCAGATAAAACAGAGAATCCCCCGCACCCCATATGCTGAAGGGAAGCTCAGAGATGCTGGGACCCTAAGAATCTGTGCTTGTTTCTTGGTAGCACAAGTGGACCGCCAAGCCTCAGAGAACACTTGACACAAGCAGCGCTGATCAATCAGATGGTCTGGTGAGGATGTTTTATTTTATGTGCACGTATTTTAATACCAATACCTAAGTCTACTTCCAATGATTTTGGGCTAAATGTTCTGACTTTGGTCTAGGGATATATATATTTTTTCTAATAGCTCTCCAAGTGACTAATAGGCATATCCAGATTCACTGGCCTATAACAGAGTTTCTCAACTGTGGCACTATTAATATTTTGGATGAAAAAGTTTCTTTTCTGTTGCAAAGAAGGAGTGCTTTTTTATTGCATTAAGAGTTTAGCTGCATTCTCAGCCTCTAACCAGTAGATTCCAGTAGTTTATTCCCACTCTTATTTATGACAAAAATGTTGCCATGTGTTGGCAAATGTCCCTCATTAAGAACCACTGGACTAGGGCCTGGAGAGATGGCTTAGTGGTTAAGTGCTTGCCTCTGAAGCCTAAGAACCCCTTTTGAGGCTTGATTCCCCAGGACCCCACGTAAGCCAGATGCACAAGGCGGAGCATGCATCTGGAGTTCATTTGCAGTAGGTGGAGGCCCTGGTGCACCCACTCTATCTCTCTGCCTCTTTCTCTCTCTGTCTGTCACTCTCAAATAAATAAATAAATAATAAACAAAAAAAGAACCACTGGACTAGGTAAACTATAAGCTTTGAGATTCCTGGCCTCATTCTTAAATAATAAAGAAGCATCAGAGAATGTCTGGACTTTGAGAAGACAGTAGATAAAACAGAGAAAATACCTGAAGACCAAATGGAAGCAGGATAGCCATACATGACTGGCTAAAACAGTCTATAGGTAACACCTGTGCTTATACAAAGGGATATCTGAAATGGCGTGATATATGTGCTGCAGAAGTCAGAGCCTTTGGGTTCTTTTTTCTGTAGTTATAGCAACTCATCACATCTTGTTGGACATGCACATGCCCTCACTGCCTGGAAGCCCAATGTTCTCATGGGGACAGTTTGACATTCAAGTTGACAACGGAATGAGGCCCTCTCTTTCCTATGTGGGAGTAAATCTATTCTATACAAGAATCATAAACAGAAATTTAAATGTCCAATCCAAGTGGCACTAATACTGTCTTTTGCTTTTATAAGTGGACTTGTTATCCCAGTTGCATCAAGACCAAAACATTCTTGCTATCACCCAATAAAGATCCTATAAGTTAAGCCAGGCGAGGTGGCACACACGTTTAGTCCCAGCACTCAAGAGGCAGAGATAGGAGGATCAGTGTGAGTTCGAGGCCACTCTGAGACTACATAGTGAATTCTAGGTCAGCCTGGGCTAGAGAGAGACCCTACTTTCAAAAACCAAAGAATGAGAAATTCTATAATTTTAATAAATCAGAAACCGGAAGTCCTAGATAAATGACACTGCCCAGCCATCTACACCTGGTAAAGAACAACATTAGGGCTAGAGCTTTTGTCAGAGGGCAGCTCAACTACACTCATCAGGAGAGCTGAATGCTAAACTCTCCAGATATTTTTCTGTATGCTACTAATGATTTTTTTTTAAAAAAAAGAACAGAGCAAGATAGTTTGTGTAGATAGTCTTTAAATTTTGTTTGTTTATTTTTATTTGTTTATTTGAGAGAAACAGACAGAGAGAGAAAGAGGCAGAGAGAGAGAGAGAATGTGTACATCAGGGCCTCCAGCCACAGCAAACAAACTTGTGCATCTGGTTTACATGAATCCTGGGGAATCAAGCCCTGAACTGGGATCCTTAGGCTTCACAGGCAAGCGCTTAACCACTGAGCCATCTCTCCAACCCAATAGTCTTAGTTATTTCTGATAGACATAAATCCTGACATCCTGAGCAATAGGGACACGTATTTCAGCAAGATGCAAAGTCTGAGCTTTTCCATGTACAGGATTGCCTTGTACTAGGTCATGAAGAGGGAAAGCTTGTTTTCTTCCCAGCCTAGTCAAGGTCGTACACAAAAGTGTAGACTCTTAGACATATAACATATTTCCTGCAAAAGTTTCTTTTAGCATCTGTGTCCCTCTCGGCCTATATATTATGCACACTTTACAAAATGTGGAGCGGGCCTCTAGAGAGGGCTTGAGGCTAACGGTCAGGTTACTTCCTTTCAGGGTGAAACACCCTCAAAAGGAATTGGTGATGATGAACAAGGTACATTCTGAAGGAAGATGTGGCCTCAATAATGCAGGACATTCACATGATCCAGTGGCTCTGCATCTTCCTTCAAAGTGGAGAGTGGTTTCTGGGGTGGTCTACTATATCCCTGGCACCGTGCAACGATACTTCAAACTGTGATGCCTGAATTCCTTCAAGGACTAGTTTCTTTTGAAGTGAAATCTGAGGTTCAAAGACAGGATGTCTTCCTGCCTTCTAAAGCCCAATTCACTATGATGCAGTGGAGATTAAAGGTATAGAAAAGCTGGGAACAGTGCTGGGCCCAAAACAGTGTGGAGCTAGAAGTGGGCGACAGCAGGTAGCATTAATAACTAAAGTTAAGTTGGAATCAGAACTGAAAAGGTGGTGTAAGTAGGCCACTGGACACAAGCAGCTCCTGCCCAGTAGAAGACAGCACTGACATGCATAGGAGGTAACAGTCACCTCCCTGGTTGGGCTTCCATAGCAGGGTCATAAGCTTAGTTCTTTCACCCTTGCCTACCAGTCCTACTTACTCAGTTTGGGATCATGCCAAATACTCAGTGAAATCAAAAGGACCACTTAAGTATTTAAAGAGTATTTCCTTCTGAATACATTTGCATTTTATAGTAGACTCTTTATAGAATTAAACACTTAGATTTATTATTCTCAGACTTGAAAATAAAAATTCAGACTTGGAAAAACAGGAACAACAACAAAAAGTTCCAAACATTGATGAGTTGACTTCCAGGTATAAATTAGAGAAAAAAGTCTGATTCCCAGAGGTAAGGAGAGGAACTGACCACCAGTGCTGCCTTGAAGACATGAGCCAATATGAGGACAGATAAAAGGACACTTGATCTTTGTTCAAGAGCCTCAGGGTCAGAAGCAGAGCAATGAATTCCTTGAGCAGGAAAGGCTGTCAAACATTCTGTAATGAAAAAGACCCACTGAAGAAATTAACCTGGCACAAAATCATGCCGAGACTGGAAAGAGAGAGGATATTTCTCAACACCTTTTATCAGGTTATCATATCCCTGATTCCAAAACTCAATAAAAGCAATATGAGAAGGGAAAAAAAAGAGAGGCTAATCTCAGTAAAGGAAAAATTGTTGCAAAATCTGAGAATGGGAGATTAGGTTCATATTAAAAATCAATCAAAAGATAATTCCTGACATGAGAAGTTTGAAGTAGAGAAATCATATAGTCAGATCAAAAGATGAAGAAAATGTAGCACACATGTCCATTAAACAGTAGACTACAGTGTGCACTACTCAACAACATCACTGTTCGTGGTAGTTAGCTAACAATAGATAAGCGCACATCAGTGACTCTCGCAAAGATATCATTGAACAGAAGAAGGGAAAATTAAAAGAACACCTATAACATGATTCTACTTGTAGAAAGCTTTTAAAAGTAGACAAACTATAATTATATTGTTTATGAATGCATATAGTTGGAAAAACACTAAAGAAAGGACATTATTGCTATAGATAAATGCAATGCTATCGATAACCTGCAGGAAGACGGTGGGATATGAAAACCATTTTGTTTGCGTGCCTTTTTAAACTCATCGAATTAAATTAGGGTTGAGTGCGTGGTCATGTGTGGAAAGTTATTTACAATGAAATAGGTAACTCACCAGTGGCTGTACCACTGATGAACCCGACTCCCCTCTCCTCGAAGCCATTAGCTACTCTATGAGGAGTGGCGTCTCCTGCGCCCTTCCCCACATCAGTGGTGAAGTAGTCAGACTCAGTCTTGTGCAGGAAACCACAGCTGCAGTGACTCCATGAGAGAAGCAGACATGTCATAGAAGGCAGTGTTTTATGGCCATCTTCCTCCAACTCCTATTCTCACATTCTTTCTGCCGTTTCTTCCCTGAGGTTCATGGAGCCCTGTAGGGGATTGTTTAGATGTCCTGTTTGAAGCTGAGCATATAATGTTCACGTATTCTTAGTGATTTTTTTTTTCCAGCTATGCATTAACCACTGCCCGTTGTAATAAGAAACTTCTTTGACGGCGGCTCCATAGTACTAACCTATGGGGAATAAACATACATCTTTAGAAGGCAAGTTTGAGATGAAGTTTATTTAGCTTAACCAGGTATGCCCTGCTAGGGCCTATGGTCATAGACATAGGCTTTTGGCAACTTTATAATATACCAGGCATGAATTCCCTCTTGTGGTATAAGCCTCAAATCAATCAGAAAGTAGTTGGTCATTCCCGTACCATTTATGCCACTATTGCACAGGTGGGCAATATCTCGCCTGGCAGGTCAGTTGTGGAATACATAGAGTCCACAGCTGGGTAGAACTGTTGGCTTTTCTCTGCTAGCAGCTTGCATAGGGCCTGCTGGCATAAAGAAAGCCAGCTGACCAAGAGAAAGCTTCCAGCTTGCTTTCTCTAAGTCCTGCAACTGAAATGTGTAGAGCCGTCAGCTATAGGAACTCACCATCTAGTTTTTGTGGGCATCCAACAGGTATGGCAATTGCCTGTATTGTTTGAGGAACCTCCGTAGCATCCCTGACCAACAATTCGTTGGCAGGTGTCTCTTCCCTGGCACCAGAACTCATGAGTAATAAACTATGGCTTCTGAGATCAGCTTTATCCGCCCACATAGGGCACCTCTGTTCAAAAACCTCTCTTAAAAATTTACATTTCAAATGGCTTCACAAGTAGTAGGTTTTCCATATGGATTATTCACATATCCTTGGTATTGGTAAATCCTTTCATCACTTCATTCTCTACCTTGCCCCACTATCCCCATCCTTGCTTAAATCTTTTCTTCCCACCGTTACCCCCCATTTTACTCTTCTGTTCCAAGTGTTCTATTAGCCACCTTACAAAACCACCCCTGCCACAGCTCTGTTCTGACTTCCTGGCCTCTACAGACATTCTCACTTATATTCTCTAACTGAGAAATATGAAACTATGACCCACTGATGTGAAAGAACATTTGGCTTTTGTAAGCCCTGTATTACTTCACTCAGTATGACCTTTTCCAGTTACATCCATTTTCCTGCAAATTTCATTTTTATTTTCTGCTGAATAAAACTATTGTATGTTTGTACCACATCTTCCCAATCCATCTGTCAGTTGATGGGCATCTAGGCTGATTACATTTCCTACCTATTATGAATAGAGAAGCAATAAAAATGAATGAGCAAGTATTGCTCAAGTATAGAATCTTTAGGCATATGCCCAGGAGTTGTATAGATGATAGTTATATTTTTAGAATTTTGAGAAAACTTCACACTGATTTGCACAATGGCTATACCAGTTTACATTCCCACCAACAATGAAAAAGTTCCTTTCCCCACACCCCCCACCAGCATTTTTTGTCTTTTTTTTTTTTTTTGATGCTTGCCATTCTGACAAGAGTGAGTATTTGTTTGTTTGTTTGTTTGTTTTTCGAGGTAGGGTCTTACCACTCTGGCCTAGGCTGACCTGGAATTAACTTTGTAGTCTCAGGGTAGCCTCAAACTCACAATGATCCTCCTACCTCTGCCTCCAGAGTGCTGGGATTAAAGGCGTGCACCACCACGCCCGGCTCAAAGTAGTTTTAATTTGCATTTCCCTGATGGCTAAGGATGTGAAACACTTTTTAAAATATTAATTAACCATTTTTCTTCTTTGGAGAATTCTCTATTCAATTTCATAGCCTCCCCTTTTTTTTTATTGGGTTCTTTATTTTCTTGATGTCTAGTTTTTTTAAATTTATTTTATTTATTTATTTGAGAAAGAGAGTGAGAGAATGGGCACGCCAGGGCCTCCAGGCACTGCAAATGAATTCCAGATGCATGTGCCCCCTTGTGCATCTGGCTTACATGGGTTCTGGGGAATAGAACCTGGGTCCTTTGGCTTTGCGGGCAAGTGTCTTAACCGCTAAGCCATCTCTCCAGCCCAATGTGCAGTTTTTTTGAGTTCTTTGTCTATTCTAGGTGTTAATCATCTGTCAGCTATGTCACTGGCAAAGGTTTTCTATCATTCTGTACGTTGTCTCTTCGCTCAGTGGCCCTTTCTTGTGTTTTACAAAAGTATCTTAATTCTTCTGGTCCCATTTGACAATTATTGACCTTATTTCCTGTCCAACTGGGGTCCTGTTCAGAAAATCCTTACCTATGCTTCTATCTTTTTCATGAACAGTTTCAGAATTTGGGGTTTTATATTGAGTCTCCAATCCATTTGGAGTTAATGTTTGTACAGGAGGAAAGGTAAGAGGTGAGCTTTATTATTCTACAGGTAGACATCGTTTCTCCCTGCATCATTTGTTAAAGATACTGTCTTTTCTCCAATGTGTATTTTAGGCATATTTGCCAAAAATGGGGTGATGTAGTTGCATGGACTGATATCTGGGTCCTTTATTCTATTCCATTGGCCTACATGTCTGTTTTTGTGCCAATACCATGCTTTTTAATTTTTTTTACTCTGGCTTCCTATTATAACTTGACATCAGGTATGTTGCTACCTCCTAAAGAATTCTTTTTGCTCAGGGTTGTTTTGGCTACCTGAGGTCTTTTGTGCTTCCATATGAATTTTAGGATTGATTCATTTTTTTATTTATATGAATACTGGTACTGGAATTTTGATTGGGGTTACATTGAAAATATAGGTTACTTTTTGTAGGATGGCCTTTCTCATAATATTAATTCTTCTGATCCATGAGAATAAGAGGTCTTTCCATCTTCTAGTATCTTCCTCTATTTTCTTCAGCTTTTTAGTTTTTATTATGCAGGTTTCTTACTGTTTTGGTTAGGTTTATACCAAGGTGTTTGGGTGTGATTATTTCCCTGACTTCTTTTTCCATACATTTGTCATTGATATATAAGAGAGGTACAGAGTTCTGTATGCTAATTTTGATTCCTCCCACTTTGCTGAAAGTATTTATCAACTCTAGAAGTTTTCTGGTAGAATCTCTAGTGTGCCTTATGTATATAATCATATCACCTGCAAATAAGGATAGTTTAACTTCATTCATTCCTATTATTATTATAGTATCCCTCTTACTTAATTTTCTTATCTTTTTGCTCTAGCTAAGACTTCCAATACTATGTTGAATAAAAGTGGAGAAAGTGAGCCGGGTGTGGTGGTGCACGCCTTTAATCCCAGCCACCCTGAGACTCCATAGCGACTTCTAGGTCAGCCTGATCTAGAGTGAGACCCTACCTAGAAACACAAACAAACAAACAACAACAACAACAACAAAAAACAAAGTGGAGAAAGTGAACACCCTTGTCTTTTTTCTGAGCTTAGTGGTAATGCTTGGTTTTTCTTTATTTATCATGATGTTGGTTATAGGTTTTGTTGTATATAACCTTTGTTATGCTGAGATATGTTCATTCCTTTACTATCTTCTCCAGGGCTTGTATCATGAAGGGATGCTAAGTTTTGTCAAAAGCTTTTTCTGCTTCAATTGAGATGGTATGTGATTTCTATCTTTGAGTCCATTTGTGTGATAAGTTACATTCATTGATTTATGTGTGATGAAAACATCCCCAAATCTGTGGGATACAGCTCACCTGATCTCCTTGATATGTCTTTGAATTTGGTTTGCAAGTATTTTATTGAGAGAATTTTTGTATCCATGTTTATCAGACAGACTAGACTGTCATTTTCTTTTTTGTTGTGCCTTTATCTGATTATCAGATAAATACTGACATATCAGAGTAAGACTGACGTCATAGGGGTTAGAAAGTGTTTTCCCCTTTATATTTTATGGCATAATTGGAGAAGTATAGGTTTTAGTTCTTCTGTTAAGGCATGGCAGAATTCTGCAGTGAGTCCATCTAGACCAGACCTTTTGGGTGTGGGGGATTTTTTAATTACTACTTTAATCTTACTGCTTGCTATAGGTGTGTTTAAATTACTGATCTCATCTTTTTTTTTTTTTTTCATTTTGGTACATCATGTACATCTAGACATTCTTCCAGTTCTTTTAGATTGTTGAGTTTGGTGAAATATACATTTTAAAGTATATGCTTATGATTTTCCATATTTTCTTCATGTCTATTGTATTGTCTCCCTTTTCTTCTCTAGTTTTATTAATTTGGGTCTTATCTATTTCCCTCTGGTTAATTTGGGTATTTTTCATTCTTGCTTAGTTTTTCAAAGAACTGACTCCTTCTTTCATTGATTCTTTGGATTTTTCCCACTTTTATTTCATTAATTTCTGCCCTGATCTTAATTATGTTTGCTTATCTACTACATTGGGGTTTGATTTACTCTTGTTTTGTAAGGCCTTTAGGTATATCATTAAAGTATTTATTTGAGATTATTCTGATTTTTTAATATTGACCCTTAGAACTCTAAGCTTCTCTCTTAGGAGTGCCTTTATTGTCCCCTATAGCTTTATGTTGTATTTTCAGCTTCATTTAATTCTAGAACTTTTTAAAATTATCTTCTTCATTTCTCCAATGACTCTTTTATCATTAAAAGTATATCATTTAATCTCTGTGAGTTTATATAACAAGAATAATTTCTCTTGCTATTGATGTCTAGCTTTTCCATTGAGGGCAGATTGGATACAAGAGGTTATTTCAACTTTCTTATGATTGTTGACATTTGTTTTGTGTCCTAATATGTGGACTATTTTAGAGCAAGTTTCATGAGCTGCTGAAAAGAATGATTTTCTGTAGTGTGTGAGTAGAATGTTCCATAAATGTCTGTTGGGTCCATGTGATATATGATGTTATTTAACTCCAATGTTTCTCTGCTTACTTTTTGTCAAGATAACCTGTCTGTTGTTGAGACTATGATACTGAAGTCACCCACTGTTACTGTGTTGGTGTTAATATCTGATTTTACACTGTGAAAATAGGTGCACCTGTATTTGGTATATGCATGTTTAAAACTCTAATGTCTTCTTGATGGATTGTTCCCTTAATCAGTATGAAATGATCTTCTTTATCTCTTGGTTAATTTTAGTTTGAAGTCTATTTTCTGAGATATTAGAATAGAAATGTCCGGTTCCATTTGCTTAGAATTTTTTTTTTTCCATCCTTCTACCCCATAGTAATGTTTGTGTTTGGTGGTGAGGCGGATTTCCTAGAGATAGCAAAGAGATATATCCTGTTTTTTAATCCAATCTTCTGGTCTGCGTCTTTTTACTGGGGCACTGAGACCAATAATAATCATGGTTATTATTGAAATGTGTGTATTTATTCCTGTCCCAGTAGTTGCTTGGATGTGTTTATACTTTTGTTGTATTGTTTCCAGTATTCTTTGTAGAATTGGCTGGGTGGTCATAAATTCCTTTAGCCTATTTTTATCATGGAAAGTTTTTCTTTCTACATCAATTATGATGATAGTTTTGCTGGGTATAGTAGTCAGGGTTGGCAATTATGGTTTTCCAGGATTTGAAATACATTATTTCAAGCCCTTCTGGCTTTTAAAGTTTCCATTGAAAAGTCTACTGTTATTTGAATGGACCTGACATTGCATGTGACGTGGAGTTCTCTCTTGTAGCTCTCCACATTCTATCTTTTTTCTGCACATTTGGTGTTTTAACTATGATGTGATATGGAGAGTTATCTTTGTTGTCCTATTTATTTAGTGTTGTATATGCCTCTTGTACCTCAGTAGGCATCTATTTTAGATTTTCAAAACTTTCTGCTATAGTCGTATTGAAAATATGCTGTATTCTTTTGGTTTGTTGTTCTTCAAAATGCCCACAATTTGTACATTTGGTCTGTTTATGATGTCCCAAAGATTTTGTATGCTTCACCTATATATATATATTTATTTGGTTTTGCGAGGTAGGGTCTCACTCTGGTCCAGGCTGACCTGGAATTAACTATGTAGTCTCAGGGTGGCCTCGAACTCACGGCGATCCTCCTACCTCTGCCTCCAGAGTGGTGGGACACCCATATATTTTTATAAGTTCTTCACTTTCCTTGACTAAGCAGGCATCTTGTCTACTTTGTCGCCAAGCCCTGATATTTTGTTTTCCCAGTGATCCATTCTATTGGTTAGTCTTTCCACTGGGCTTTTTATTTCACTTATGATATATAGCAGCTACCTTCTCATTGCTGGGACAAAACACATGACCAGAAGAAATTTATTGAATGAAAGGGTTTATTTCTGGCTTATAGTTTTGAGGAGAAATTTCATACTATCACAGAAGCTTGGAGGAGCAGACAGCAAGGCATTGAATTTTCACTTTGCAAGGAGGAAGTAGACAGAATGAGCTGAATATGGCAAGAAAGGCTGGTCTGTAATACTCTGAGGTAGTTTGAATGTATTCCCCCAGTTGACTTGGGTGCTTTATTAAAGCTTTTAACTTCAGTTTCCAGCCACCTAACTGGAGGAGGTGTCATGGGGGCAGATCCTAGGGTCCAGCCCAAAGGTGTGTTTGGGAACCAATCTGAATACCAGCCCAAAGATATGCAGAGAGGTATGAGCTATGGTGGGTCCTACTTGCCACCTATTTGTGCTTGCTGCTTTTGGTGTTTGCTGGCTGCTGGTGGTTTCTCTTTCTACTTAGATTTATGAATACGAGCCAACTTCTTCCACCATAGATAGAATTTCCCCTGGATCTGTAAGCTTGAAATAAATTCCCTTCTCCTCTAAACTGTATCTGCTGTGGGTATTCATCCCAGCAATGTGAGACAATATACCCCAAGGCCCATCCCTACACTGCCTCCAGCAAGACTCCACCTACCAAAGGCTCCACAAGGTTTCCAAACAACACTGCTAATTGAAGAGTAAGTATCTAAACATGTAAGTTTATGGGAAATATTTTACATTCAACTCACTACATTGTGTTTTTGATTTTTAGTTTCATGTGTTTGTTTTTCTTCAACGTTTCTACCTTTTTATTGAATTCATCTCTTCCACTTACTTTATTTCATTCAGCTGATTTGAGTTCTCTTGGAATTCTTTCATTTTTATTTATTTATTTTTTAATTTGACAGAGAGAGAGAGAGAGAGAATGGGCACACCAGGACCTCTCAGCCGCTGTGAACGAACTCCAGACACATGCGCCCCCTTGTGTGCATGTGCAACATTGCGTGCTTGCATCATTTTTGCATCTGGCTAAATGTGGGACCTGGAGATTGAAATGGGCATTCTTAGGCTTTGCAGGCAGGTGCCTTCACTGCTAAGCTATCTTTCCAGCCCTCATTTCTTTATGCATATATGTTATCATTATTTTGAACTTCTTGTCTGGAATTTCATCTAAGTGTCTGTCATCAGGGGATATTACTCTGAGATTGGTAGGTTTATAGGGGCCACATCTTGATTTTTCTTCTATTTCTTATCATCATCATCATTTTGCCTGGGATTTTTCACATCAGAAGTCAAGTCATTGGTGAATTTTTAAATTTAGGTTACCTTCCTTCTTTCAGTGGAGGTCTTTGCCATATTCTGGAGGGACTACTGTCTTGTAGTAGGGTACAGGTGTCCTTTTTTTTTGTTAGACTCGCAGTCAGAGCACCAGGCTCTCTCCCAAGTCCTCCCCTTCAAGTAGAGTACTGATTGTAGCAACAGACACTATATTGGGACATACCCACTACAAAAATACTGATACTTTATTGTCAAACAATTACCTCTCAACAGCTAATCATTTTAGGGAGTAAGGAAACATTGATAATATTGCATGTGCTAATCATTGTGGGTTGATGAGAAGAGAAAAAGATAAAGAAGGAAGAAAAGTCCATAGAACAAATACTATTGGGTTGATAAAGAAAAAGTAAAGGAGAAGGACATGGGTAGAAGATGGAGCTATAGGAGTGAAAGAGAAAAAAATACAGGGGAGTATGGGAGAATTTTGACAAAAAGATCAACTGAAGAGATAGAAATATGTCAGTGGCTGATGAAAACTGGTATGTCTCTCGGGTTCAGAGTTCCTGCAAACTAGAACACACTGTTTCTTTTTTGGGGGAGGGAGAAGATGGTGTATAGGGAAAGAGGGAGTAAAGAGAAAAGAAGAAAAATATGAAGATTAAGAACACACACAAAACAAAACACAATGCGCAAACAGCCCCACACACTCACAGAGACACACAAAGAGTGGGGGCCATGTTGGCCTGGTTAAATGCCAACAAGTGTTTAAAACACTGTAGGTATACAGAAAGAACTGGGTGGAGACAGAGGACTGACAACCTGACCCACCTGATAATTGGCTTTCACCTACCTGGATTTCCTCAGCACCTACGATGGCAAGCGACCACTGGGACTTCCTTTCATGACTCTTTTTTAAATTTGCTTGTTTGTTTGTTTTTTTCGAGGTACCGTCTCTCTGTAGCCCAGGCTGACCTGGGATTCACTATGTAGTCTCAGGGTGGCCTCGAACTCAAGGCCATCCTCGTACCTCTGCCTCCCAAGTGCTGGGATTACTTTCTTGCTTCTTACAGGAAGTTCCTTGGGAAGTCTTGGTTCTGAGGTGGGACCGCTGCAGAGCTGAGAACTTCCTTCCCTCTCTCTGGAATGGTGTCCATGGGTGTAGGTGGTTTCATCATTGTTCCTTCGTGGAGAGCTCTCTGGTTACAGTTTTTCTGTGGACTCTGAGAGTCTGTGCTTCCTGGAATCAGTCTTTTTCTCCACCCTACTGTGGCAGGATGGGAGGAAGGGAACTGTGTGTGTATGGAAGCCTCTTAATTTCACTGTTCCAAATCCCCCATCTGGTGCTTGCCTATGCTCTCCTGGGGGCTTTTTCAACTTCAGATTTTATGTTTTCAATAGTGCGGGGTGCTGGAATCCCCAGGCAGTTTCCTCTGTGGCTGAAAGCTCAGAGATGTGCTTAGAGTGTGTGTTGATCTCTTGGCATGAGTGTAGGTCACAGACCCCAATTCCTGGCATCCTTTTGGGGGTGGGGAATTACTTATTCATGATTTTCTGAGGTTCTTCATTTTCCTCTTCTAGTTCTTATTTTCATTTTCTCTTTCCCTGGCTAATGTTGAGGCTGTCTGCCATTTTACTCAGAAGCCCCAGTGTTTTATTTCTTGATTTCAGTGATGGAGGGGAGGTCAATCAGGTGTTCACTTCATAATTACTGTCATTCTTAAACTTCGTGGCTGTGTACTTCTAAATATGTATTGTATATTTACCGCCATTTTTTTTTTCCAAAAAGAAACCCTTCAGGAGTCAGAAATAACACTCAAGAAGTGACATTTTCAGTATCATGTCATCAGCAACAAGAGAGAAAACTTTAGATTAGATGAGCAAACCCATGTTCACTCCAGCCAGTGTTCACACCCGATTCTGTATTCTGCCACTCTCATGAGCACCCATGCCCTTCACAATGGACCTCACTAAACAAGAGAGCTAAATCTTGGTCATTTAGGCAGCGGTCTATTGATTTTGCCATAATATTTTAGAACCAACCAATATTATGATTAGTTCAACCATAACACATCATAAATTTAAATTGGAAGCACAGTAATTGGTTTCGTGTTTTTAAATCTGAATTACACAAACCAATGAACGTGATTCCAAAGCAACTACGACAATTATTCATGCCATGTTAGCTTGTCAGGCTATGGGTCATAAGAAATGAGAAATAAAGCATACTGAAAAATTCAATGATAAAAAGTAAAAATGAAAAACTTACTATTTTTTTTTTTGGAATGATAGTTATAGCTCACAAGAGCCTGGAGTTGCCATGGTAACAGTAATACAGGAAAATGAGCCTCTAGCCTCCAAGTCTCCTCTTTTTTCCTCTTTTCTAGTCTTGGCACTAAATAGTCAAGAATGGTCCCAGATGATGTGTAAAACCCATAATGTTTATAAATTAGTCTCAGTTAACACATACAACATCCTTGAGTTTCTAAACAAATAACATGCTGACGAATGTTCAGAGGACAGAGACAGCTTTGATGAATGTACAATGCATCCATAACATAGGAAAATAAAATAGTATGGCACATGTTGAATTTACTAATAGTTCTTCTACATAAAGCCTGAACCAAATATGTAACAATTTCAGAATTTTATGCCATCTTCATGCCACTTCACTAAATAAAATGTACCTCATTTCAGCCTCATTTATCTATCAGGCAATAATTATGTAGTATCATATGCTGGTTTGAATAGTGGAGTTTGGGACCAGATGTACTTAAGTTCAAACTCCAGCACTATTATTCATTTTCTTGGGTGATTTACTTAATATCTCAAAATATCAAATTTATCATTTGTAAAATGGAGATCACGATAATTATAGAACCTCTTAAAGTTAGGTGCAAGGTTTAAAAGAGATAATGTATGTAAAATCACAAAACATGGGCTGGAGAGATGGCTTAGCAGTTAAGCACTTGCCTGTGGAAGCCTAAGGACCCCGATTTGATTTGAGGCTTGATTCCCCAGGACCCACGTATGCCAGATGCACAAGGTGGTGCATGCATCTGGAGTTCGTTTGCAGTGGCTGGAGGCCCTGGTACGCCCTCTCTCACTCTCTCTCTCTCTTTCTCTGTCTCTTTTTCTGTCTGTCTCTCTCAAATAAATAAAAATTTTAAAAAATCACGAAACATAGCACCTAGCATATATTAAACACTCCAAATATTAATTTGCTAGTATTACACCTTGTATACTGTCCATGGCCTGTGGCCGTAGACATTTCAAGCAATTTCTGGAAAAAGGTCACAAAACTGTAATTCTTGGCCACTTTATTCTACTCCTGTTTCTATTCTTGATTTAGTGTGTTTTATTTCCAGTCAGTACTTGAAAGCTCATTCAAAGACCATGCTGTCAGTCTGCCTTTATTGCTCTCACTGCTTCATCATGCTTCCGCTTGAGCCCTGATTGCTATCATCATCAGAAGTGGCACATTCTGGGAGCCAAAACACAACTTCATCTCTATTTGGGCTGTAGTTTGATAAGTGAGATAAATAGAGAGCATAATCATGTTATGTCTACGAGTATAAAAGTGGGCGATTGTGAAAGAGCTAGCCAAAATCTGAAATCAGTAACAAGAGTAGGAGATGACAATCCCAAGCCAGAATTAGTTGACAGTTCAGACAAGCCCTTGGCAAGGTGGACTATGTACGGTAGGATTATAATAGTAAGGCTTATGTGTCTGCTCATTTAGAAAACCAAAGAAAGGTCTTTTGCAGTCACCCTGAAAGCTCCATTTGGACCCTGGTTCCTTGAGTGTACAATTGCAGAGGACTGGGGAGAATCAAGGGGAATTTTCTTGACCCTAAATTAAAACCATCATCATTAGCTCCTTCACTGAGCCACGCTGCTTTCTCCTTTTCTCTCTTGAATGGAAGCACATATACTTAACACAAATGCATGCACACTGAAACAAATTCCTTTGTGTAAAATTGGATATATTTTCACAAAATAAACACCCTCATGTACCTGCTTCCCGGATGAAGAAATAGAATATTATCAACATAACAGACACCTTCCTAAACCACTTTCCTGGTCATTGCCCCTTCAAAGACATCCACTTTTATATCATCATTAATTCATTTTGCCACTTTTAACTTTGTAAAATATAATAAGAATGTATTCCTATTTGATTTCTTATCACTAATATGCTTCTGAGACTTCCCCATGTTTTAGGTAGTCATAATTTGTTTATTTTTGTTGCTCATAATATTCCATTTTATGAACATGTAACAGTTTTTTTAAACAAATGTTTCCTGTTGATAGACATTTGGATTGTTTTCATTTGGAGTGTTTTACAAATGGTGGTATAATAAATATTATTGTCCCTGTATTTTGATATGTAACATGAAATTATGTATAGTCCATTTCTTTCAGGATATATATATATATGTTAAAAAAAAGCTAGATTTTAGGGTTTCCAAACATTTAACTTTAGTTTTAGTACATGATGGTACACCAATATTTGCACTTCCCCAAAGTGGTTCAACCAAATTATACCTCCATAAGTGTATGAATTTCCAGATGTTCACATCCTCACCAACACTTGGTATGTGTAGCTTTAATTTTTTTAACTTTTAATTGACAGCTTCCATTCCTTTTATATGCACAATGCATCCTGATCATAAGCCCCTCCCTTGTACCCCTACCTCCATACCCTTTTATGGAACTCCTTTCCAACCAGCCCCTCTGCTGTCTGCATTTCTTGTCCTCATATTACGTACAGCTTGTGTATGGCCATTGTGAGGTCATGAATGCAATTGTCGCTGACTGTCTGCAAGACAGTATCCCAAAGCACTCCTCCCATTCCTCTGGCTCTTATATTCTTTCTGCCACCTCTTCTGCAATGGTCCCTTTAGTTTTTAAATTTTAGCCTTTCTAAGTTTTAATTTATTTAAGAGATAGAAATAGGCAGGTAGAGAGAGACAGAGAGAGAATGGGCATGCCAGGGCCTCCAGCTGCTGCAAACAAACTCCAGATGTGTGTGCCCCCTTGTGCATCTGGCTTACACGGGTACTGGGGAATCAAACCTGGATCCTTTGGCTTTGTAGGCAAGTGCCTTAACCTCTAAGCTATCTCACCAGCTCCTAGCAGTTCTAATGGAAATATATATATATATATGTCATCACTATTATTTTGATTTTTCTTTTCTTTTTTTGTTTTTTTTTACTTGATGAATGATGAGATTTTAGCACATTTTCATATATATTTTTGCCACTGGATTGATTATGCTTTTTAATAAAATGCTTGCCCAGGGTTAGTGAGGTAGCTCAGTGGGTACAACACTTGCTGCACAAGCATGAGGATCTGAGTTCAGATCCCCAGAACCCTTATAAAGCCAGACTCGGTAGTGCACATCTGTAATCCCAGCAAACCTACAGAAAAGAGAGTAGTAGAGAAAAGAGAGTCTCCCAAAGCTCAAGAGAAGAGAGTCTCCCAAAACTCTTTGAAAGGTCCTATGTCCTGCAGGATAAAATAGATTTGAGTCCCCCCCCCCTTTTTTTTGAGGCAAGCCCAACAGATTGGCCTTTTTTTTTTTTAAGTGAGAGCAATAGAGAGAGATAGAGATAAAGAAAGAGAATTGGCATGCCAGGGTCTCCAGCCATTGTAATCAAACTCCTTGCACATGCATCACCTTGTGTGCCTGGCTTATGTGGGATCTGGGGAGTCAAACATGGGTCTTTAGGTTTCTCAAGCAAGCACCTCAGCCACTAAGCCATCTCTCCAGCTCTCCTTTTCACTTTTCACTCATTTCTTTTGAAGGACAGAATTTCTCAATTTTAATGCAAACCAACTTATCAATAACACAGTGTTTACAGAAAGCTCTGAAGATTACAGATACAGGTTAAAAATCCCAAGTCTGGTTCTTCCTTAACCCATGAAAATTAGGAAAATTATTTTTATCTCTCTAAGTTTTCTCATGTACAATCTGGATATAGCACATCTCTCCTTCATGGTATTGCTGTACAAATAAACTGGCATCATTTATGTGAAGCATTAAGAACAGGACACTCGCCCATAGCATTATCAAAGTACTTCCCATTCTTTTATTCCCATGTTGAAACATAGATGTGATAAAACTAAAGTTTTAATAGGTTCACATCATGGGGTAAAAATAATTAATTTCTTCATATCAACTTTAATGAAGAAACAGGGTTTTCTAACACTGATATCATTATGAAATCCTGGACCAAGTGATGGAGTTGAAAGAATTTCCTTTTTGTCTAGAATCTATATGGCTGGAAAGCATTGGATTTTCAGCACAGTTAATTTTCAATATCTACTGATCATTACATATTAACATAGTCATACCAGTTATGACTTACTATAACCAAACTCCACAGCACTATGCAGCCAAAGTCTGCAAAAGAAAATATGCTACATTATTCTCCTTTTCACCTTACTAGGAAATAATTCTTATGATCATATTTAACTACTTCTTTATATAGAATTACCTAAAATGTTATTAAACAATTCTCTGAAAGTAAAGTATGATGTTCCTGGAAATTTGTTGCACATAGTGTGGTACCATTCAGTGTTCTCTATACTTCATTTTCTAAGTGTCATTACGGTTACTCAAGTTTCTAGAATAAGCTGAGAGCTATCCTTTGGAGAATTTGTTATAAAACTACAACAAACATGAATATACTAACAGAAGTGGAAAAGGGAATGGTTGATTTAATATGGTTAGGCACTTAAAATTGTGAACTGACTCATTTCTTTCAAAGTTGTTTCACATGTACCCTATTTTTATAAAGTCTTCACTGAAAGTGGAAGTATGTCACAAGATGCTGCAGTATAAGAGTTAGAATTGATTGAATATTTTCTATGATCACATAACTCTTCAATACTTCACATAAATTATCTGTTTTAATATTTCTAATAATCTTTAATATGTGGTACATTTTTGTACACATTGGATGGCTAGAGAAGCTGAGCTTTGAAGGGAATAATTAACTTGGCCAGAGATACAACTAAAAACATAAACCAAGATTTAAACCCATAGCCCCATTTGAGATCTAGCACTATCTATCCATAAGGTATAATGGCCCACTTTCATCCTTTCAGCAGATGTTTAACTCTCGTGGAGAGATTGGAACAACTCTTATGAAGGTATACTCAAGGGAAAGATGAATTAGATAACCATAAGAACTTCACTAGCTCCATCAGCAGCCATAATGTAGTAAATCCAGAAAGTTCCTTAATTTGTAACTACAGACACCTGGCAAAACTGGCAAATGTAAAATCAAGAATTCAACCATCCAGACACTTTTGTTTGGAGAGGATGTCACTGACCATTGCTTGAACAGGAGTTCATATTGCTCTTGAATGGCATTTTTAAAGCTGCTTCTTTAAGAACTACAAAAAGATCTTCAGCCTGAACTTTGCATCACGAGGATTAGAAGTAGACAATTTGGTAGATTAAGCAGGTGAAGTGTGAAAATCAAAAGAGAAAGATGAATACAGGACTTGGCAGAAGTAAGGAATAGAATTGTGATCTAGACTGGGTGAAGAGGCACACATTTTTATAGAAGTAAGATTTCTTGGTGGTTGTTCCTTTCTTTCTATCTAGTGAAACAACTGGCTGGCAATTATTTTGATGAAATATTCAATCTAAGATGGTAATCTGGACCACTTGATCTAAATGTTGGTCAGTGCAGTAGTAATCTCTTTTCTGACATCTTCTAGTCCCTTCCTGCTATGTAACAAGCCACCTCCAAACTCTACTGCTTAAAGCAAAAGTAATAATTTATTTGAAGCTAGAGCTTTGTTGAGATGGTTTACGCTCACTGCTCTACAGTGTGAGTGGGAGTGGCTCAACTAGGACCTGGAAGATCCATTTTACAGGTTTCTCATGATGTGGCCCTAAGATTGTATGGTATCAGCTGGAGACTCAGCCAGGGCTGCAGAATGAAGTTCTAATTCCCTCATCTCATGAGCATTTCTACAGGATATGTGTGATACCCCGTGACATAGTGGCTGAAGTTTAAGAACAATGATTTCAAAGGAACCATGTATCAGCTGTCGCCTTTTATGGTTTAGCCCCAGAAGTCACATGATGGCATTATAGATGGAGCCCACCTACATTTAAGAGGTGAAAGCATAGTCCCCCCACCTCCTGAAAGTAAAGTCAATCCAGAAGAACATGCCAAATAGGAGGGATTGTGGGTAGTTTTGGAAAATTCAATTTGCCATGCCAATGTGTTCATCTACCCACCCATCCATCCACTCATTCTTCAGGTCCCTCATTTAGCCAGATGCAGTGATGCAAGGGTGCAATGCTGCACTTGCCCACAAGGGGGCGCACACATCTGTAATTCGTTCACAGTGGCAGAAAGGCCACTGGCACGCCCATTCTCTATCTGTCTCTGTCTCTCTCTCTCTCTCTCAAAAAGAAATTTAAAAAGAAGAAAGAAAGAAAGAAAGATAGATAGATAGATAGAGAGAGAGAAAGAAAGTAAAAGAAAGAAAGAAAGAAAGAAAGAAAGAAAGAAAGAAAGAAAGAAAGAAAGGAAGGAAGGGAGGAGCAAAGAAAGCTTGGAGAAAAAGTTTCAGAACATTGGATTAGCTAATGATTCATCTTGGCTATGACATCAAAAACACAGTCAACAGAAGCAAACATAGACAAACAGAAGTATACCAAACTTTAAAACTGCTGCACATCAAAAGAAACAAACAGCACAGTGAAAAGACACCCTACCCAATGGGGAAGGAAGCGAAGTGTGGTACCTTGAATGTGAAACATTCTCCATAGTCTCAAATGTTTGAATACTTGGTCCCCAGCTGTTGGCAATTTGGGAAGGTTGTGGAGCCTTTGAAAGGTGGAACTTTGCTGGAGGAAGTGTGTCACTGAACATGGACCTTGATGTTCATTAGTCCAGCCCACTGGGTGTTCAGAGCTTGCTCACTCAGACTTTCTTCTTCTGTGACATGTGCCACCCTGTCTCTCTGCTCTACCATATTTCCCTGGGATGACAAAGCTTCCCCCTGAAACTGTAAGCCAAAATAAACCCTTTCCTTCCACAAGGTGCTTCTGGCTAGGCGTCTTGTCCTAGCAATGAGACAGTAGCTACACACACACAGTACGGATCAATGCAAGTCAAAACCACAAGGTACAATCATTGTATTAACTCACACTCATTAGGATGAGCACTCGGAAAGGAATAAAACCTAACTGGTAGTGAGGCTGTGGGAAAAAAATGGAACCCTTTTGCACTGATGGTGAAAATGTAAAATGGTTAGGCCACTATAGAAAAAAATTATAGAATGCCTTCAAAAAATGCAAAAAAACAAAAATTACAATGTCATTATCCAACAGTCTTACTTATGGGTGCACACCTAAGAGAACTTGAAGAAGAATCTTGAAGAGGTAGTCTCACATACTTATTTATAGCAACTTTACTTATAATGGCCAACAGGTGGAAGCAACTCAGATGTTCATGGACAGATTACTGGATAAAGAAGAAAATGTGGTACACGCACTACAGGACATTTTGCAGCTCAAGGAAGGAAGGAAGGAAGGAAGGAAGGAAGGAAGGAAGGAAGGAAGGAAGGAAGGAAGGGAAGGGAAGGGAAGGGAAGAAGGAGGGAGGGAGGGAGGAAGGAAGGAAGGAAGGAAGGAAGGAAGGAAGGAAGGAAGGAAGGAAGGAAGGAAGGAACTCCTGTCACGCTATAACATTAACACATCCTCCAAAAGAGAACACGCTATACCAAATAATGTAGTCACAATGGGACAAATGCTGAATGAAATATCTGAATTCATCATATTCATAGACCCAGGAAGCGAGATGATGGTTGTCAAGGGCTGAGGGAAGAGACAAGAGTGTTTAATAGGTATGGAGTTTTGAGTATGAAAGATGACAAAGTTCTACAGATCTGTGTCACACAGCTGTGAATATACTTAGTGCACTGTATTGTGTGTTTAAAGATGGCTAAAAAAAGTGAAATAAATGTTATGTGTCTTTTACTATGAAAAGGAAAAAAAAAAAAAAGAAATAGGAGGTCCTGCATTAGTTAGGTCTCTCCTGGTATAATGGATTCTTGTTTCCTTTGAATAATAGGAATCCAATCCTCAGATTTGAATCCATACCACTTGGACCAACATGTGAAACTTAAGAGGTAATTAACATGCGATAGATGGATGGACAAGACAATGAATGAGAATAGACACATCTTGGTGTCGTCCTCGACACGGTGTTCTCAAGCCCTCTTACCTTACTGCCTTTAATTGCATTGGCCCCTCTTTATGCAACATTCCCTCTGATAATTCCCTTCTCTTATACCGCACCCTCACCAAACTGTCCCTCATCAAGGGTTTTGGTGGGTCCCAGGATCGTGACATGCTTCCCCTCGGTGTTCCCAGACCTTACCTCAGTTGAATGTAATAACTCACCATGCTATATCTAACGACTTGACTTATCTCTCTTACACGTGATTGTGTGAGCTCCTTCAGGCAGGAGTTCAACGTTGTCCCCACACAGATGTACCCCTAGCTAGCAGCTAGTTCAGTGCACAGCCTGTAGCGGGCCCTAGTTAAGACTTGCTTATATCAGTGAACGAAGTGAATACATTTACTAAACCCTGAGATGTGCAGATTCTTACTTTGGTGATTTACAAAGCCAGATTAAAAAATTATTTATTTATTTGCAAGGAGGGAGAGATTGACAGAGAGAGAGAGAGAATAGGTATGCCTGGGCTTCGACCTGCTGCAAACAAACCCCAGATGCATGTGCCACTTTGCACCTCTGGCTTTACGTGAGTACTGGGGAATCAAACTTGGGTCATTAGATTTTGCAGGCAAGCACTTTAACCACTGAGCAATCTCTCCAGCCCCCAAACCAGATTTTTAAAATAAGGTTTGGGAGATAAAATCTTTACAGAATCCCACACATACACACACAAAAAAAATCTCAAGGCCAGGCATGGTGGCACATGCCTTTAATCTCAGCACTCAGGAGGCAGAGATAGGAGGATTGCCATGGGTTTGAGGACACCCTGAGAATACAGAGTGAATTCCAGCTCAGCCTGGGCTAGAATGAGACCCTACCTCCAAAAAAAAAGAATCTCAAAGACAGTGTCAGTATTTCATATAGTTGACTACCCAGAATTCTGTGTGTATAAGGTCCACAATTTCAGAGTCAACATTCTGAGTAGAAACTTTAAGAGTAAAACTAGTCTTCAAAAAAAAAAAAAAAAAAAAAAAAAAAAAAAAAAAAAAAAAAAGGCTTCCATCACCTCTGCCTGAATGGCTGAGATACAGTCTGTGAGCAGCCTTCGTTTCCTTCGTCAGGTGCCGCCACCACACATGCAAGTGGCCTCTCCAGTACTTAAGTAAAAGCTTAGTTGAAATGTCAGTTTTCTACCATAAGATACATTAGGAATGCACTGGGCCTGAACAACATTCACAAGCAGATGTTTTCAACATAAAAATTAATAAATAGCATACTCTTCCCAGTAGAATAATTATCTGAAGCACTGTCTCATACTTTTAACCAGAGCACTAATGAAAAATTATTACTCATAAAACTGAGAAACACTAGTTGGTGGACTGCATCAGGATTTAGGCTAGTGCTTCTTAAGCTGAAATCCACATGATCTATTGAGCTGCCAAGGACACACTGTTGTCTAGACAGTGCAGCCTCTAAAAAGACCTGTGCACACAAAAATCAGCTCCAAATGGATCAAAGACCTAAATGTAAGACCAGAAACTGCAAAAGGAAAAAGGGCATAGAGTTTCAGATTTGCAAGATGAAAAAGTTCTTCTATGAGGTATAGAAGGAAGGAAGGACCTTGTGAATATGGCTCCAGTGGCTTAGGAAATAAGGCCAAAAATTGGCAAATGAGACCACACGAAATTAAGAAGCTTTTGCACAGTACAGGAAACTGTCAATTGATTGAAGAATCAGCCTAGAGAATGGAGAAAATCCTTGCCAGATAGACCTCTGACAAAGGACTAATGTCTAAGATACACAAAGAACTGAACGGCATCAAGAAAGCAAACAACTCAATCAAAAAGTGGGCTATGGAACTTAAAAGAGTTCTCAAAAGAAGAAATATGAATGGATAAAAAATATTTCAAGGCGTTCAACATTCTTGCCCCCCAAAGAAATGCAAATTAAAATTGCTTTAAGATTCCATCTCAACTCCAGTCGGGATGGCTGTCATCAAGAAAACAAATGACGGCAAATTCCGGTGAGGGTGTAGGAGAAACAGAAGCCCGTATTCACTGTTGGTGGGAATGCCAACTGGTGACGCCATTCAGTAAATCAGTGTGGAGTTTTCTCGCAAAGCTAAACATGGAACTACCATGTGACCTGGCTAGACCACTTCTAGGTATACAGCCAAAGAACTCTACACTCTACTAGGGATAGTTTGCTTCTTCGTGTTTATTGCTACTCTATTCACCATAGCTGAGAAATGGAATCAACCTAGATGACCATCAACTGATCAATGGATAATGAGGAAGTGGCATATATACACAATATAGTTTTATACAACCATAAATAATAATGAAATGATGAAATTTATAGCAAAATGGAAAGACTGGGAAATACACTAAGGTAAATAACCCAGGCCCAGAAAGAGAAATCCTACATGTTACTTTCTGATATGCAGATCCTAGCTTTTAACTTTTAGATTTGTGTGCTTAAGTTGGTATGAGTGCCTGAGGGAAGCTAAAAAGAAGCCATGGTAGGGGAGAACTTTGGGGTGGGCGTAGTATGAAATTTGTGGCAGGAAAGTAAAGGTGGGAAATAATGTGGGGTTAAGCAGAGATGGGGTGAAGGGAGGGATTCGTGGGAGGACTAACTAAAACTAAGGATTTATGAAAAAATCATATGAAAACCAACTACTTTATAAACTAATTAAAAATATAATTTTTTTAAAGTTTTGAATGAAATTCCCCTACATTGGTGGATAAAGCTATTCCCAGAAGGCATAGATTATCAAAAAATCCCAGTGCCAGGGATGAGTTACCTCTCAGTGAGTTGCTGGTCAGGGAGGCTACCGAGGTCTCTAAAACAATATAGGCTGTTGTCTTTGCTCTTGGTTGCCCAGCAAAACAAGCTAGTAAGTCCCTATTGCTGTAGTCACCACGTGTTGTGATTTCAGGACAGAGAAACCAAGGAACCAAGCTGGAGACTTCTGTCCTGTCCTATTGGCTAGCTTTCATGGTGCCAGATGGTGTTATGTAGGCTAATGCTGGAGAAAATCTATCAATAGGGGGCTGGAGAGATTTCTCAGTGGCTAAGACAGTTGCCCATAAAGCCTAATAACCTGAGTTACACAAAGTGGCACATGTTTCTGAAGTTCATTTGCAGTGGCAGGAGGTCCTGGTACACCCATTCTCTCTGGGCTGGGCATAGTGGTGCATGCCATTAATCCCAGCACTCAGGAAGAAGAGGTAGGAGGATTGCTTTGAGGTGGAAGGCCAGCCTGGGACTACATAGTGAATTCTAGCTCAGCCTGGGTTAAAACAATACCCTACTTAAAAAAAAAAAAAAAGAATGGAAAAAAAGATAAAGAAAAAGCCATCAATAGTTCTATTTAGCTGTAGACCCTGTGTGCTCAACAACCTATCTGACAGTGGAGATTTATCTGCTGGCACAATAGTGGCATGTCTGTTATTTGGTAACCAACTGCTTTTTTTTTTTTTTTTAAGAGAGGGTCTTTATTTTTTCTTATTTTTTATTTAATTAATTAATTTATTTGAAAGAGAGAGAAAGAGGCAGATAGAGAGAATGGGCACACCAGGGCCTCTAGCCACTGCAAATGAACCCCAGACACATGCACTCCCTTGTTCATCTTGCTTGTGGATCTGAGGCCTGCTACCCAGGAGGGAATTCATGTCTGGTAATGTACGTCTAATCAAAGTCCATGCCTGGGGAGGTCATAAGCCTTAGATGGGAACTTACTACTGGTGTTATGAGAAACAGTTAAGCTGCCTTCTAAATATTTATGCTTATATCTATAAATTAGTGCTACCCTCAGCCTCAAACATGTTTCTTTCTGCAATGGGGGGAGGTTAATGCAGAGATTCATAACTAGCAAAAAAAAATTCTTAAAATCAGACACTATTGTGTGCTGAGTCCTAAATGGTACAATTATACAACCCACTCCAAAGCAGTGTAGAAGAAAGGGAAGAAGAAAAAAAGTTGAGATCCAGAAGATCGGAAGGAATACCATGAAAAGCTGGGTTCTGGACAAGTCATGATCATTACGTGTGAACTCAAAACAGCTGTGGTTTGGGCACTAGACTGAGCCTGCCAACCTTTCATCACAGATGGGGAAGGGGTCAAAAGACCCCATTTCTCCCAAAGGCGCTTTTGTAGTTACTGGTTGTTTGGGGAGGGTAGTCATGTTCTTTAGTACTGGCAAGTTATCCATACTCCAGTAAATAACCCATTATCCGTGGTCATGCAAGCAACCCTAATTTAACTCAGTGTGCCCCTGCTCCCCCCCATGAGTGCATGCACGTGCATGTACACACACACACACACACACACACACACACAAGTAAGAATGGGATTAGTTGGGGAGAAGAGAGATTTAATTGGGGGGATAAGATAGAATAACAGGAATGAATGTGATCAAAATATATTACATACAGTATACAATTGTCAAAAGAAAATTAAATTTAAAACACACCCACCAAGGCTCAGGGAAGTTTGCTGAAGAGGGGGCAGAAAGAATGTAAGAGCCACAGGGTGGGAGGGAATGTCCAGAAACATTGCCCTCCCCACAATGACAGACTGCTGCTCTCACAACTCATAACCCACAACTCCATGGTGAATGCCATCAGTCCCAGTAAGGATGCTACGCAGTGGAGTGGGAACAGGGAGGAGGGTAATGATGGTACCAAAATATGATGTGCCCATGCAAAGTTTCTACTTAATAATAAAAAATTAAGAAAGAACTTGTGCCTAGTCACTCATGGCCAAATAGTAACAGAGGACTGTTAATATTGATATTATCATTTGCATATTTAATTGTACAATTTGTGCAAGTAAATAAATAATATGAAATAATATACATACAAAAGATTTTTGCCTGGTGATGTCTTTAACTTTCCTGATTATATTCTGGAAATGTGCATTCAAATTTTATTAGTTTGGTAGTTTGAGTTAATTTAACTTATAAATTTATTATTGGTTGATAGTTTTACAAATAGGTTTTATAAGAGCTATAAACATTAGTTTAAAGTTAATTTTGTAAAGTTTGATGATATATAACTTTCCATAAAATTCAACCATTCTAAGTGTATAGTTCCATGATTTCATAGTAAATGTGCACAACTGTGAAAATATCACAATATAGCAATTTTAGAACATTTCCATTTTTAATGTATTTTTATTATTGATATACTTAATGGATATATCAAGTGTTGGTACCATCCTTTTCCTCGTCCCTGCCCCCATTCCACTGGGGCCCCTCCTCAGTAGGGTTGCTGGTATTCCCCATGGGGTTGTGGCTTATGCATTGTGAGAGCAGCAGTCAGATATTGGCAGGGGGCAATGCCTCTGGTTATGACGTCCCAACCTGTAGCTCTTACAGTCTTTTGGCAAAAGTTTTCTTCTGCAAAATTCCATGATCTGTGGTGGGTGTGTTTTACTTCAGTGGGTAAATGTCCAGTAAGGGGATAATTGGGTCTGTTGGTAGCTCTATATTCATCTTTTTCAGGAATCCCATATTGATTTCCATAGTGGTAGTACAAGTTTACATTCCCACCAAGAATGAGTGAGGGTTCGTCTTTCCCCACATCCTCACCAACATTTGTTGTTGTTTGATTTTTTAATGATTGCCATCCTGACTGAAGTAAGGTGGAATCTCATAGTTGTTTTAATTTGCATTTCCTTGATGGTTAGTAATGAACATTTTCTTAAGTGTGTGTTAGCCATTCAGTTTTCTGCCCCATTTTTTTGAGTGGGTTGTTTGATATTTTTTATTGTTTAGTTTCTTGAGTTCTTTGTAGATTCTAGATTAGGTCTCTGTCAGTGGTATAGCCAGTGAAATTTTTCTCCTATTCTGTGGATAATCTAATGGCTATGATTATGGCATGTTTGTCTGTGCAAAAGCTTTTTAGCTTCATGAGATCCCATTGGTTAAGTGATTGTTTAATTTCCTGGGCTACTGGGGTTTTGTTAAGGAAGTCTTTCCCCACTCTTATATCATGGAGAGTTTCTCCTATTTTTTTTCAGTAATAGAAGAGTTTCAGGTCTTATATTGAGGTCTTTAATCCATTTGGAATTGATTTTTATGTATAGTGAGATGAGTGGATCTAGTTTCATTTTCTACATGTGGTTATCCAATTTGTCCAGCAACATTAGCTGAAGATTCTGTCTTTTCTCCAGTCTACATTATTGGCACTTTTGCCAAAGATCAAGTAGCTGTAGTTACTTGTCCTCTATTCTGTTCCATTGATCTACTTGTCTGTCTTTGTGCCAGTACCATGTTGTTTTTGTTAGTATGGCTTTGTAATATAGCTTAAAATAAGGTATTGTGATATGACCAGCCTTATTTTTGTTGCTCAAAATTGTTTTGGTTATTCGAGGTTTGTTGTGCTTCAAAGTTACTTTTAGGATTGCTTTTTCTATTTCTGTGAATAATGCCATTGGAATTTTAATGGGGATTCCATTAAATGTATAGATTGCTTTTGGTAAGAATAACATTTTGTTGCAGGGGAGCACACGTGGACCATGGGCTCAGTCCATGGAACAGGAAGCAGGAGAGCATGAATCTTTAATGTAGCATAATGCTTTGTTTTCATAGTTTTTCATTTTGTGGCTGGAAAATTTGCATTGGACAGATTAAAAACATTTTATTTATCTGTTGCCATATGAGGGATATTTATATTGTTTCCTTGCTAGTCTGACAAGCTCCCTATTTTGACTAATAAGTTTAGTCTATTTACTTTCTTTGCATTTATAAGGTGTATATATTTATTGCTTCATCTAATTTTAAAACAACTTTATATTTTGAGATCTAGATTCACATGCAACTACAAGAAGAAAACAAATGGATTCTTGTGTATCATTTGCTTATTTTTCCCTAGTTAGTAACTAACATTTTTCAAGCCTATAGTGTCATAGCACAACTGGGACACTGATTGATCCAGTCCTACTAGGTGTTAGCCATCAATCATGTTTGTGTTCTTTTCATTTGTTGATTTCAATATTTTCTTTCATTTTACCTTTAGGGGTTTAGCTATGATATATACTTTGGTATAGAACTCTTTGTGTTTGTTCTAGTAGGGATTTGTTGATGATCTTGGGTCTATATACTAATAGTTTTATCAATCATGAAAACCTTTAACCACAAGTTTTATGGAAGTCTCATTTTATACTCATTAGTATACTTAATATTGTCACACAGATATATGAGGCTTTTACCCTTTTCCTTTCCACAATGAATAATTTTCATTGATTCATTTTCAAATTCATTAATGTTCATTTTACTTTATCAAATCTTCTACTTAACCTATCTGTGAATTTTACATATCAGTCATTGTTTTTTCAACTCTAGAATTCCATTTGATTCTGTTTTTGTACTTTCAGTTTCTCTATTAAGATTCCCTGTCTAGTATGTCAAGAATACCCTTTTTAAATTTTATTTTATTTATTTATTTATTTGGTTTTTCGAGGTAGGGTCTCACCACTCTGGCCCAGGCTGATCTGGAATTAACTTTGTAGTCTCAGGGTGGCATCGAACTCACAGCGATCCTCCTACCTCTGCCTCCCAAGTGCTGGGATTAAAGGCATGCACCACCACGCCTGGCTCCTCTTTTAATTTTTTAAAAATATATTATAAATAAATAGCTGCTTTGAAGTCTTGTCCCATAAAATTATCTGGACCTACTCAGAATCAGTTTCTATGGAATTATTCTTTCCCTCCTGTTGCAGTCAGCTCCTCATTTCTGGAACAAACATCCAACCAGATACAGCTTATGGGAAGAAAAGGATTTATTTCAAATTTACAGAACCGAAGGAATACCATCAATGACAGAAGAAGCTGGCTCCCTTTTATAGGTCCAAGCAGAGAGACACCACCAACAGCCAGAACCACAAAATGCAAACAGCCAGAGCTCGACCTGCTCTTCACATACCTAGTAGGGCTGGGGTGAATACTGCCCCAAAACATACCTTAGGTCTGGATTCCAGTGTCCATCCCCAGTGGCATGCCCCCTTACAGCAGTGATCTACCTGCTAGGGTCTCAAGTGGGAAGTTTAATCAAAAATGACTGAGTCTTTGGGGCCATATATTCAAACGATCACATTCAAACTACCACATCTCCTAAATAGAACTGATGCTTTATTTATTTATTTATTTATTTATTTTTGGTTTTCCAAGGTAGGGTCTCAGTCTAGCCAAGTCTGACCTGGAATTCACTATGTAGTCTCAGGCTGGCCTTGAACTCACTGCGATCCTCCTACTTCTGCCTCCCGAGTGCTGGGATTAAAGGTGTGCGCCACCATGCCTGACTCCTAATATTTTTATATGGCTCATATTTTTTGTTGAAAATGATAGTAGCTGTAGATTCTAACTTTATTTTCTAAAGATTTCTTTTCGGTAATTTGCTTGGACTTCACCTATAGGATCTAAATCCCTTATCGTATATGCCTACTGATATCTGTGCTCAAAGTTTTTTTTAAACATTGTCCTAATATTTCCTTTTTTGCCTGGTTTCCTAAGACCATGAGATCATGAATCTGCATACCTTAGTGGTCAGCCAATGATGTAGACAGATTGTGCTCAAATATGTCAAGCCTATAGACTTCTATCCTCTTCCAGCAGGTTCTGACATATTTTAAAATATTTATTTATTTATTTATTTATTTATTTATTTATTTATTTATTTATGAGAGAAAGAAGCAGATAGAGAAGGAATGGTTGTGCCAGGACCTCTAGCCACAAACTTCAGATGCATGCTCCACCTTGTGCATCTGGCTTTACATGGGTACTGGGGAATTGAACCCAGGTCCTTTGACTTTGTAGGCAAGCACCTTAACCACTTATCCATCTATCCAGCACAATTCTGGCAATTTTTTTACATTCTCCCTCAGTGCTTCCTTTCTACCACTGAACTCTCTTTTGTCTTCCCTGGACATGCATTCCATGCCTCATTTGGCTAGAGATATGTATACAGCTGATCCAGCTTTTCTATGGTTTTCTCACTTTTAAGGCCATTATTATTAAACTTTTGTGTAGTTAACTACTTGTCCCAACCTAGACTTCAGGTGAGTGGAACTCTGGGGTTTCTATGCTATTTTTCTTTGTTCTTGTTGCTTTCAATGATAACGTTTGGGGTATAAAGTTTTCTTTTATATGCCAATCTAATTCTTCCCCTTCTGTTAGAAACTACTGATTTTCACTGCTGGTCCTGCCCAAAATAAACTAATATGCTATATTTAAGTAGCATTACGATAGTAATTGTGTAAATCAGTACTTGTATAAGTTACCTCCTCACTGCTGGAACAAAACACACAACCAAATGCAGCATATGGAAGGACAGGATTTATCTGGGCAGAGGAAGCGTGGCATAGCATAGGCTTGGCATCACATCTTGTCATGGTACCTGGGAGGTAGCAACAAGAGTGAGATAGTTCTGAACATTAGTGGCCGGGCTCTGCTCCCTGTGAGACTCCTCTTCCAGCAAGGCTCCACTTCCCAAATTGCCACCAGCTGGTGACCAAGTATTCAAAACACATGTGGATATGAGGGAAGTTTTGTATTCAAACCACCACAGTACTGTAGTTTATACTAACATTTAAAATAAGATACATAACCAGGGTTGGAACATACACACTGTGGGTTAGTTCTGAAAATTCTTCAGGTAACATATTTTTTCTTCACTTTGAAACAAAATGTTATTAAAAAATAATTTACACTTTAATAGGCCTGATCATGCATCATATTTGAGAATTGGAAAATGAAAAAATACTTTATTAACTTAGCTTCTTTTTGGCCCTTTTCACTTTGTTAATGTTTTTATTATAAAAACCCAAGAATGAGTATATTCTTCAATGTAATAATCAACAAGATATCATGGTTGTTCATAATGAAATAATCCATAGCCTTTAAACAAGAATTATATATGAACATATTTTCTAGGAAATATTTGGAAAGCAAGTTGATATTAAAGTTTTATCAGAGAGAAAGTAGACAGAGTAAATTTTATTAAAGTTGTAATTTTTCACTCAGTTTTTTTCTTGTAAAATGATAATAGCTTCATTTTTAAATTTCTAACTCAGGTTTACTTGGAACTCACTCTGTAGTCTCAGGCTGGCCTCAAACTCATGGCAATCCTCCTTCTTATTATATTGACAATTGGTTTCTTCATATTATATGCTTTGGCCAATAGGATTTGGATATGCTACATGTTGTATTTGAACAAAAGTTTTTTCTGACTCACTTCCTGATGTTTTCTTTTCCATAAAACAATGGGCTGAACATGGTGGAGCACATCTTTAATCCCAGCACTTGGGAGGCAGAGGTAGGAGGATCTCTGTGAGTTCAAGGCCAGACTGAGACTATATAGTGGATTGTAGGCCAGCCTGACCCTACCTTAAAAACAGACAAGAAAAAAAAAAAAAAAAACTAACACAAATAGAGTCTTCTCCTTCAACTTGATCCTGATAATAAGACAAGGTCTTTAGTTAGATCCACTGCCTAAAGCAGGACTATAACCAATAAGCAATGATCATGTGGCATAGAATGGAAGTGAATGAGTGTGGTTATAAAATACTGAAAATTTGATCTGCTTCTACAGCCCAAACTGATTAATGTAGGCAGTAAAATATGCCTCTACACCAAAAACATTGAATTATCGAGACTAATATTTTTATGTTACTATGGCAAGAAACAAAAAGTCTATATTTAAGGATGCTGGGAATATGAGAGTTAAAGTATAGGCTCTCTGGTTTGGAGATACTCTTGAAAAGGCTGAACCTGAGATTTGAGAGACCCAAATGGTTGCCAAGTAGGAGAGGCAAATTGGCATATAATGTTGTTCTTAGCAGAAAGTCCAAATAGTGCTTTTATTTGTAAGTTCAAAGTTGAAGGTGTATGTTCCCAATCAAGGTGTAGCTTTGTAGGGAAATCTCACAAAACAGGTTTTTCTCTCTCAAATTAAAAATTTTTTTAAAGGACACAGGGACCAGAGAGATAGCTTAGTGGTTAAGACACTTGCCTGTGAAGCCTAAGGACCTATGTTCAACTCTCCAGGTCCCATATAAGTCAGATGCACAAGGTGACACAAGCAATTCTCTCTTACTTTCTCTTTCTTGCTCTCTCCCTCTCTCCTTCTCTCACATAAAGAAAAAAGGCCAGTGTGTTGGGCTTGCCTCAAAAAATAATGACAAAGGAGAACATGACCATATTATCTATGTTTATATATATATGTATATGTATATATGTATGTATGTGTATGTATGTGTGTATATATATATATATATATATATATATATATATATATATATATATATATATCAACATTCTCAATTAAAAATAGAACAGAAGAGTAAGAATCCAGAACGACAAACCCTGCTTCAAATGAGGTGGACAGGCAAGGACTATCCCAAAAGTTGTCCTCTGACCTCTACATGTGACCCATTCCATATGCCCGCCTGCACTCCCACACACGAATGTCCATGCACACATAAACATGCATGCACACAAATAAATAATTATAAGATAAAAGGAGAGTACCACCAGACTACACTTTAAGTTTTCATATAATATTGCTCCATAATGGATTTTGTTTTAAAATAAAACATTTCAATTGAAGATCATGTTTCTATACTGTCATGCTCAATAGACGCCACTCTTATCTTCAGGCAGAATCATTCTGAAAAGAAGAACCTACAAAAGGTATGTAGTGTTTCTTTTAGCCTACACTACTGAGGTATTAAACCTTATTACAAAAAAAAAATGTTGACGCACGCCTTTAATCCCAGCACTTGGGAGGCAGAGGTAGTTCAAGGCCACCCTGAGACTACATAGTGAATTGCAGATCAGCCTGAACTAGAGAGAGATCCTACCTCAGAAAACAAAACAAAACAAAAATAAAAAAATGTTGCTCGTAACTGGGTTCTGGAAAAATGAAAAAGAAAAATTTATACAGAAAACATTCTAAAGAGGAGAAAAAGGTAGGGAGAAGGACTAGTTTATATTCCTATTTTCTGTTTCACTTCTTATATTTTTTTTTCCCCAAGGTAGGGTCTCACTCTGGTCTGGCACTCACTATGTAGTCCCAGACTGGTCTCAAACTCAAGGCGATCCTCTTACTTATACCTCCCAAGTGCTGGGATTAAAGGTGTGCACCACCATGCCCAGCTGTGTCACTCCTTTTTGAAGTGCAACATCTCACTGAGAAGTTGTACAGACCAAGATGTGATGCTCAGGGTCCTTTGATCAATTTGATCTTGGTTAGCAGAGTGTGGAAACGGTCAAGCTATCTCATTGCCTCTACTAACTCAGTGATTGATTAACTGAGAGGTGGTTCCTGATTTCTGAAAACTCTAAATGAAAACTAAAGAGGGAAGGAGAGTAACATGAAGTCACAAGGGAGCGACAAGTGCTGCATCATGTGAATCTTTGTATTCTGGAGTGAGATCTAATAGTGGCCGCGACCAATAAACCTAAAAAATAAAAATCAATTAAGTACCAGATTTTAGAAATCTTCTCTTTCTGAATTACCCAAAGTCATAGCATTGACTCATGTGGAAATTCTAAGCATCTCTTGCTTGCAAATTATACTTAGGATATTTCAGAAAGGGTTTTCAATGTTAAATATTTATTTTAAGACAGCTTGAAAGTTCTTCTTTGGGTTGCCTATCTTTTAAGAACGGAGGTTGTATCTATTTTAAAAATGTTTTTTTGGCTGGACGGATGGCTTATCAGTTCAGGTGTTTGCCTGCAAAGCCAAAGGACCCAGGTTCCATTCCCCAGGACCCACGTTAGCCAGATGCACAAGGGGGCGCATGCGTCTGGAGTTCGTTTGCAGTGGCTGGAGACCCTGGTGTGCCCATTCTCTTTGTTTCTCTCTCTCCTCCTCTTTCTCTGTCAAATAAATAAATTAAAAAAAATTTTTTTTCAAAGTCATCTTGAAATAGCCTTGGTTGAATAGACTTTTGCAGCAGAATGTGTTTGCTGTCCCATCCCTTACTGAACTCCAGAGAAGACAAATGGAGTCTTGAGACACTCGGAGGCTTTGTCACCCTCCCATACTGTCTCAGAGTAGCGTAGAATCAAAGCACCTTGTTAGCAGTTTACACAACCCAACTATTGTTCAGTTCTTCCTCTTACAGTTCTAGCATTTATTGAGACAAGTTTGTGGAGAATAGATCTCACTCCTGACCCCGTGTGGCAGTAAGAGGAAAACATTTTCAATAGTGCAACCCGAGATTTGAGTGTTCCGTGTTCCCAGTTTCACGCTGTCAGTGACAGACTTCTACTAGTTATTTGGCATTTATGAATCACGTTATAGTTTCAAAATACCTTTCTATCAAAAGTGACTTCTTAAGCGTGAATCAGGTTAGGTTTATTAGTTCCTTCTCCCCCAAATAGCTTTCTTGCTCACACTGATTTGATGAATGCAGACTTGCTCAGTTGCTTAGCTGTCCAAAGTCTAACTCTACATGGAGCAAGCCAAAAGTTTTACATTAAGGGTGGGAAAATTACCTGCAGTATTCCTGGTTTCTAAGGGCAAGATTGAAGAGGTGGTGACGAGAGAGTCTCGGCAAGGATAGAAGGACTGCTGGCATTCACCAATGGTCCATCAAGAGTCTGCAAGTCATGCTAGCTTGTTCATAATTCCCAGCATCTTAGCAGACCCCGAGTCAGCCTGAAAATCAGCTGTGGTGCAGGTCAGGGTAGACATGAAGAAAAGGGCCCGTGTTAGAATGCGCTTCTTTCCTGGTTGATCCTAAACTCAAGGAGCAAAAATAGTCTCAGGGTGCATGTTCAGAAGCACTTTAAGCTAGAAATGCACCAACACCAGGCGGTCCCTGGTTGTGTTGACAAGAGTTCATGGACACTTTGAATGTGCCTTTTGGTATACTCATTCTGAGCACGAACCTAGAGGCAATTCCAAACCTGGAATAAGAATAAGGCTTTCCTTTGGCATGACTCAAATAGAAAAGCTCTTTGAATCACAACCTTTGAGTCTGAGTCACTTGCCAGTCTTTTCTTTGTCCTGTGAAGGCAATTTAGGCATTGAGATCTAACCAGACTTTTTGATTCTTGGCCTTCCCTTCTCAGCAACCTCCCATCTCAAACACCCCCTTGGGAACAGTAGAGTTATTTTTTTTTTAAAGGTATTGATTTCAAAGAAAGATCACTTTACATAAGCAAGTTTAGGGGATTTGAGGGCTTGAGTGAGTCACTAGAAATTATGGTCAGTTCTTGCCTGAAAGCTGCCTCCGTCCTGGGGTGCAAGGCCTGACGAATGACCCTCCTCATCTGCTTACCCCCATCTTTTCTCTTCCTTCTCCCATGTTAATATGCTTCTAATTTACCAGCAGCTTTAGGGCAGTTCAGACAAATGAAGCCTAACAGAAGTTTTGACCCTTCATTCCCACCAGTGATCACACTGGTAATGCGTCATCATGAATTATATTTTTAGAGACGTAAGTGTTATATTGCACTGGTCCACATTTAGGCCACCTTCCTTCCCTGCTCCAAATCTCTCTGATATTTTAGAGACTTGAGAGTTTACAACCACATGGTAGAAATTCTAAATTAACATGTCATTTGCTTCTATCCAGTGATGTCCCTTTTTTTTCCAGAGCCCTACCTGATGACTCTTGGACAAATTCCATGTTATCAGAGAAGCTCACCGTAACACACACTTTCAACTCTTTCCCAGTTGCAGCATCAGCTCCTTCATTATCTGGTACATCCCATATTCCAATTTCCACTCTCTCTCTCCCTCCCCACACAGTCTTCAACCTTCGGTCACCAGAGGAAGAGCATAAATTAATCGTCACCACTGATGAGCCGAGCCCTCTTCCGCTCAACAGTCAGTTTATGTAGCCAGTAAACACAGACTGAAATATGCAAGCCGATCAGAGCACTCATCTCTTTGCTCAAAGAATTCAGCAGTCATGTGGTCCAAAATGGTTTGTTATGAAATCTATTTCTTGTTTCAAAGATTCAGGGGACAGGAGTCTTACATGTTTCAGAAGGAACCGAACAGTAACCAGTGGAAATAGAGGCACCTGGATTGGAAAAAGAGAGACTATTTAAAAGGAAACAGGAAAAGCTGGGCGTGGTGGCACACGCCTTTAATCCCAGCACTCAGGAGGCAGAGGTAGGAAGACCACTGTGAGTTCAAGGCCAGCCTGAGACTACATAGTTAATTCCAGGTCAGCCTGGACCAGAGTGAAAACCTACCTTAAAAAAAAAAAAAAAAAGGCAACAGAAATGTTGAGAAAGGAGAATAAATGAGAGAAGGGAACAACACAAACTGAAGGGGCACAGCAGCAATGCTCCCCAAGACTGTCCCCGATCAGGGATGCCACCCTGAAAACAAGTCTGATTTCCTGGAGCTTTGGGCAGGTGGAGTACCTAGACCGTTCAAAGGAGCACTGGTTGCCATCCTCTTTGTGTCCCTAGCACATAGTAGCTGCCAACAACTGTTTGTGCAATAAATGAAACACTGGCCAAACTATCCCGTGTTTTCAAACAAACTATAAAATGATGTGAACAATCGCTTCCGTGCACACACAGGCCGCATCTACGGCCAGCTTTATGGGGGAAAGAAATGACTTAACTTTAAGAGGAGTGTGGAAGTCCATTGGCCATAGTTCATTTGGCTGCATGCCGGAGGTGGGGGTGGGGAGAGAGCAAAGAGAAGCTTAGTTCAACAGAGAGTAGTTTTCCCTCAAGGCTTGTCTTTTCCATCCTCGTCTGCCAGGGTCCTGCCCAACTTCTGTTTCCACCTGTCACCAGAGGTGGAGTTAGCTTGGGGCAATTCTGTGGTGTTGACAGAGAAGCCTCCTAAGGGCACCAGGTATCTTTCCATGTGTCACCTCTCCTCTGCACCTGCCGCGCTGCCCCTCTTGCCTCTGCAAAGATGCAGAGGTTGAAGAAGCACGTTGCTGTGCAGTGATGAAATGATGCTCCCAGAATCACTCCCCCGCCCCCCTTCATCCGGGGGGGGGGATCCCTAACAATAACCAGGATCCTGCCAATGCCTCTTAAGATTTCTGTGAGTGCTCCGGGGTGGTCCTCTCCATAGGACTCACGTCTGCCACTTAAAGAGCCTCCCAGGGTCACCGCAGCCCTCTAGCAGCCCGGACACTGGCATCGCTGGTGTGCCAGGGCTGGGAGTGTGGTAGTGGTGGTGAGGAGGAGGGGGGGGGCGGGTCCAGAGGCGGGAAGCGGAGTTGGGGGCTCTCAGAGGGTTTCACCACCCTTCAGCTGCAGCAGCTGCAGAGACGGCGGCGAGAGGGGGGCTTGGGAGAGGGGGTGGGGGTGGCTGAGCTCGGGCTGGAGCCCCCCCGGGCCAGGAAGGGAAGAAGGGAAAGGAAGGGAGGGCAGGAGGCTGTGCTCCGGCGTGCCGGAGGGGTGCTTCTCGCTCCGTCCACCCCCACCCTCACCCCACCCCTCCCCTCCTTCCGGGGAGCTAGGGTGCAGACTCTGGGACTGGAGCTGCTGGATTAAGGCGGAGGCAGGGGAATTGCAGCGCGCGCGCGGCTCGGCGAGTCCTGTGTCTCCTGCGCGCCCAGAGAGAGAGGCGGGGAGGGGTGGGGTGGGTGGTGGAAGCGGAGGACCGGGAGGCGGAGGAGAAGGAGGAGGAGGAGGAGGAAAGGAGGAGGAGGAGGTGGTGGAGGAGGAGGGGGAGGATGCCCGGAGCCTCCGCCGCTGCCGCCGCCGCCGCCGCGATGCTGCCGGCTCAGGAGGCTGCCAAGCTGTACCACACCAACTATGTGCGGAACTCGCGGGCCATCGGCGTGCTGTGGGCCATCTTCACCGTGTGCTTTGCCATCGTCAACGTGGTATGCTTCATCCAGCCCTACTGGATTGGCGACGGCGTGGACACCCCGCAAGCCGGCTATTTCGGTTTGTTCCACTACTGCATCGGCAACGGCTTCTCCCGCGAGCTGACGTGCCGGGGCAGCTTCACCGACTTCTCCACGCTGCCCTCGGGCGCCTTCAAAGCCGCCTCCTTCTTCATCGGCCTCTCCATGATGCTCATCATCGCCTGCATCGTCTGCTTCAGCCTCTTCTTCTTCTGCAACACGGCCACGGTGTACAAGATCTGCGCGTGGATGCAGCTCACCTCCGGTGAGTGCGCGCTCACCTCCTCCCGCCCGGGGTCGGGGGTGGGGAGAAAAGGGGAGAGGGAAATGCAAAGGTGGGGTGGATTGGGGAGGGGGACCCGAGTGGGAGGGACCCGGGCTGTGCGCAGGTCGTCGCCCACAGGGGTCCGGGGCAACTTCATCCCGGGGCGGTGTGTGGAGATAGGGAACCCTGGAAGGCAGGAAACCACCCCCCCGGGGGTTCCCCCAACCACCACCACCCCCCCACCCACCCCCATGGCACTTGCACCAGGTCCTGAGTGGTGGTGGAGCTGAGTCCGGTCAGAATTGGAGATGGGGGAGGTGGGCGGAGAGAGGGGGTTGGTGCTCAGGGATCTGGAGGACGGACGCACGGACACACAGGCAGGTGGAAAGAGGATTTGAAGACAAGCCAGCCTGGGCTGTCCTTTCTTCGCTGGGATTATTTCCGCCTTTTTTTCCTTCATGATGGTTGCGTGTGTGGTGGGGAGGGTGTCCTTAGAGTGAAATTGTTTCTGTCTGTGCTGCGCAGTGACAAATGTTTTTATTATCCATCTGGAGACGAGTAAATCTTAATTGTTTTGGGCTCCCTTCCCCTTTTAAGAAAAAAACAAACAAACAAACACAAACGTGTAGTTTAGAGTATTTCATAGGCATTTCCCCATGCAAGACCTTCAGTTTGCCTCCTGTCAAGCAAAGGTCCTTCCATTTCATCTTCAGCCCACCGGAGGAGGTCTCGAGGGGATCAGGAAAGTGGCTTTAGAAAAGCAGGCAAAGGAGAAAAACCTGTTTCATTAGCATCTGTGATCAGGAGAAAAACCTGTTTCATTAGCATCTGTGATCACTGCCTGGACAGGGTAGGTTGTTGCCAGCTGGAGAACATGAAAGTACTTTTTGTTTTTAACTCCCGAGTACCAAAGTTACTTTCAACCCAGAGAGGATGAAGAGTACATTTCCTGGTGGCTTTGAGCAGTCCTGAAACAAAACTGGCTTTTCCTGTACTTCCCTTGATGCCACCCTTTCTTTCTGCCAGCCAGCTTGCCTGCCTTTCTTACTAAAGCCCAAGGTCCTGGGATCCTTGACACTTCAGAATTGCTGAAGTCCTTTCGATTGGAGGAAGTTGGAATGTCTCAGGCAGCCTAACTTTCTCAATTTTGTTTTATTATTGTCCTGAGTTAAGGATCTTAGTGACAAGAGTTTCCTATTTCTGGGAACGTTTTCTGGGTAGGAGGGTGCATTAAGGCATGTAGTATGATTGGATTTAATGGTGCTGGACAACATCAAGGTTCCGGGAGTTTTTGTTTGTTTGCTTGCTTATTTGGTTTGCTTTCATGAGGCAGAGATGCCCTATGTAACAGAGGTTGGCCTCAAACTGGTACTCCCTCCTGCCTCAGCCTCTCTAGTCACAGGGACCTCACCATACCTCGGAATGTTCATGATCTTATTAGCTTCATATAGGAAACAGGGAGACTAAACTTGTGCAGAAGTCTTTGTTTTATATTTGTGTTGCTCATTTTTATTTGCCATGAAAGCGTGTATCTGGAGAGCAAGAAATGAGCCCTAATAGAAACCCACCCCCTCTCACCTGCCATTATTCTCCTAAAATGTGAAAGGTCACCTTCTTCTGTCCCTCTGTCCCTTCCCAATATGAAATGATTCCTCAGTTCTTGTCTCTCTATATAATGTTAACTTTTATGGACATTTTAAGAGCAGAATAAACTCATATGTCACGGCAGTTCGTGATGGTTAATTCTGGTCTGACTTTGAAGAGAGCAGGACAAACAAGATGTAGATGTTTCAGAAAAAGAATTGACCCTGTACAGCTAATTTTAATTTCTCTAAGTTAAATGACCTATTTAGACTGGTGATTTCAATTAGATTGTTTTTCAAATATCTGAGAATAGTTTGCAGGTACTTTCTTAACAACACATTATTAAGTATTTTATTCTTTTATGAGTTTTCATGTTCCATAACCAAATTTTTAAATAAAAGAAAAGAAAGAAAACAGTCTTTGAGAAAGAATTCTTACCTTTGCAGTTAGCAAAGCAGATAGCTATTATAATGCCCCCTCCTTTCTGGAAGAGAACACACAAAAATGATTTATTCTGGGGTAGTAAAGTATAATGTAATGTTTTCAAATGTTTTTCATACATATACTATTTTGGTTTCCATGCCATTACAATGTGACGATATAGTCTGTACTACACCACATATAAGGACATTCACTTCATTTTGGATAAGTTCAGGTTCTTATATGGCATACTTTCAAAAGCTTTTGTCTGCAATCTGTTATTTTTTTTCTGGTTCTAATTGTTAATGAAGTATATCAATAGAGAATAATTATAACAAAGGATCAAATATAAATCGAAGTCTACTACATTCATGGAGTTTTAAGAAATGAGATCTAGAAGATATTTTTGAACACTATCATTTAACATGGCTTTTACTTTTTGAGTCTGATGATACTAACATTGAATTTAGCATAATGCATAATGTAGCAAAGATTCTTTGAAAGCTTAGCTTCTAGGCCTTGAACTTTAGTGCTCTGCAATGCTACATAGACTTCTCATGCTTATAGTTCAACCGTCCAGGTTAATCTTGAGTGCAATTTGCTAAATGTGAAAAGCAAGACTTAACATACCATTTTCATAGGGGAGACTCTTTAACCTTCCTCGAAAGCCAAATATTTTTCCTACATACTTATTTATCAAAGCATTTTACTATGGGAGCATCATGCATAAGATCCAGAAAGAATATAAAATTCTGCATGAAATAACACATTAAGATGATGAGGCAGTCAACTGTGGCAGTCAACAATTTTGTAATGATTCTAACAATGAATCTAAAATAATCACTTAATTTATTGGTCCTGATGTTGTTCATCTATCTAGACATGTGATGCAATATAATTATTGGCAACATTATAAACACTTTGCCCTCACTCTCAGCCCTATAAATCGTTGATCATCTCAGGAGCCAAAGACTAGAAGCGCCAAATCCAGAGCTAGTATGTCACACAACCTTCAAATATAATCATATTCATGCACTATGCCTTGCACAAAGACTGCATACATAAAAATAATGCACAAAATAATGACAGTCATATGCAAAACTGTCCAATTCTGCAGACAGAAAGCTTCTAGGAAAGAAAAGGGAAAGTTTTCTCTCTCTTTTTTTTTTCTCTAGCATGGAAAGTGAAGAAATGGAGTTGTGGTTTTCAAGCAAAATAATAAAGTGCTGTTTTTTTTTTTTTTTTTCCTTAAATCAAGAAAGGGAATTTTGCTCCTCTGGGAAAATTGATCCTCTATTTCTAGTGTCTTTCAAACAGAATTTCAGTCTGTTTTCAAGTGTACTAATAGCCAAATTTCACAAAGGTGCTTTGTTTGTTTTAGTGACGGGAAGCCCTACCTGGAAATTGTTTCAAGAAACCTATGTGGCCAAAAAAGTACTTTTATGAGCTTTACTAAGGTAAAATTTCAGGCATTGCACCCACTGTGGATTTCTTGGCATAACATGGCAGATGAGTCGCTACTCCCTTTTATCTGTGCAGCAGGGGCACCAAACCCAGGTTGGATTTTCTTGTTCAGAAGAATAAGGACAGAAGTAGATTGCATTTCCCGGTTCACCTCTCGTCACTCAGAATCTATCAAGAAAGATCATCATGAGGGCAAGGCTTCATGGCAAGGGTTAAGTGGCACCATTGCTTACTACGCTCCTCCCAGCTTCTCAGCCTTCATTTCCCCCAGATCGTTTCTTAAGACAGCTTACTTTCTTACATTTTTATAATTTTATCACTTAGGCGAGACAACAGTCACCAAAGGTCACTACTATGTGTCAGCCTGCAGGAAGAGTCTTTGCAGAGTCACACCGTCCTCTCTCATGACACTCTGCTCTTTGCAGCTTTCACTAGCATTTGAAGTAACAGGATTCATGTGTCTTTATTTACTGCGTGTCTTCTCCAGTGCATCGAAAGTAAGGCCTTGTTCATTGATTTTGCCATATGATATGGAGGCCAAGAGCATGTGTGTTGGAGCTAAAAGATGCAAGTTTGAAGCCTCGTCCTGACACTCTGTGACCTTGGGAATGAAATCCTTCTATGCCTCAGTTGCTTGCCTGCAAACAGGGATATAATTGTACCTACTTTGGGAGATTAGTGAAAGGGCTGAATGTGCTAATGTATATAATCACTGCCTGGCTCATGGTTTTTTTTTTTTTTTTAAAGTACCTATGTGAGTATTAGGCACGATTGTTGTTGTCTTTTTGTTATTATCATCGTATCTTGGCACATAGCAGTATGTATATGCCTGGCACAGATTAGATAGTCAATAATTTTTTGTTGATTTAATGAATGGGCGAATGGCTAAAGGGGTGAAAATGAAGGAGGGAGTGTTGCAGAATTTCTCCCATGCCATTGTGAGAAGGAAACATTCTTCATGACGAAACTCATCTTCGTCAGAGGCTCAGAAGTAACTGCAGAATAGAACTCTTCTCTGTCCTTTGATGGCTGTGGTTCTGACTTAACAGCCTACTTTGTGGTCTTTTTCTTCCCCCCAACTGGAGGCTTCTCTCATGTATAGCTAACGATCTTCATTACAACACTGGGGAAATAATCAATCATATCTCAGGCTTCAAGAAATATTTCCTTCCCACAAAAAAAAAAAAAAAAGGGGGACACCATTCAAGATGGAGGTTTCATGTAAGAATCTAGAGATCTGGTTTTTCTTAATGAAGAGTGGAGACCTATTCCAGGTTGAGTTTCCTTATGAGCCTAGGGAACACTCAGGACCAGTGAGGAGGGTGCGTTTTCCAGGCATTCCCATTTCGTCTCACTGGGCATTAGTACTCGTGTACCTTTTCCGGCCTCCTTAAGGAGCCTGCTGTGCCTGCTCCGATGGGATCGTGCAGCGTGTGCAGAGCTCTGGTGGGTGTTCTTAGGGGAGGATAAGCTTGGCATTTACTCACGTGCACACTCAGTGTTCAGCACAATCACAAGGCCTTACCATTTGGCTAGTGCTGAGAAGTCAACGAAAGCAAGTTCTTATCGCAAAGGACTGCTAATCCATCCTAAATTCAGTGTTATGAAAAGTCCTTTAACAACAACAACAACAAAAAGGATGTTTTTCTCCTGTCATGGCATTGTAAACATCCCCTAGGAATTGAAGGAAGAGTATGCGCTGCTAGACAGGGAGGTTTTCACTCGTAACAACACGTTCACTTACACTGAAATGTAATAAATATGTGCAATTTGTGTCAATTAAAAAATTAATACATTAAGAACAGGCATGGTGGCACACACCTTTAATCCCAGCACTCGGGAGGCAGAGGTAGGAGGATTGCTGTGAGTTCGAGAACACCTTGAGACTACATAGTGAATTCCAGGTCAGCCTGGGATAGTGCGAGACCCTATCTCAAAAAAAAAAAAATTAATACATTAAAAAGAATTTCTTATTTACTAAGTCAAACTTGCAAGAAAGTGACTTGAAACATTTTTTAGAAACAGTTTCTTTTACATGTGGTGTGACAAGGAAAGAGACAATTGAGATGTTATAAAATATATTAATGTGAATGTCAAAACAAATGTTTATAACAGCAAGGTTTTATATGAAGATCTGTGAAAATAACACGTTCCACACAACCATGCAATATCCTGTTAAGCATTCCCTTGCCCTTAGTGCAAGGCTCTATATTCAATAGCCTTTCTACTGCAAAAATGTTGATAGGTGTCTTATTTGCCTATGCGTAAATGGTAAGTAGAGTAAAAGCCAAGCTGCTATACAGAATATTAGGTGCTTTGCATGAAACGCATGCTTGGTACCTGTTGCTTTGCTTTGGAAAGAGAGCTCCGATGACTAGGTCAGAATGTTAAACCTTAGGTACATACCGCATCGATCTTTCAAAGTGAACCACATTTGATTTGTTTGTTTGTTTTATCAAGGTATTCATCTCACTGTAGCCCACACTGACCTGCAACTCATTCTATAGTCCCAGGCTGGCCTTGAACTTGGTCTTCCTACCTCTGCCTCCTGAGTGAGTTCAGGGATTAAAGGTGTGCATCACCATGTCCAGCTTAAATGAGAAAACAAACGCAGAGCCCATAGCTGAAATTGTGATACGTGGCTCAGAGCCCTTCTGTGCATGGTGTGAGGAGATAAGTATGTATAGAGATAACTCCAGAAGACACTGGTGTGAAGCAAAGAACGCTACAAAAGAATTCTAATTTGAAGGCTTAATAGCATGATAACTAGGCTAGTTTTAAAGTGTAATTTCCATAATATATTTGAACTTTGGGGGTCAGCATCAGCTTTAATTAATGTGAGTTTTCCTTATCATAATGAATCAAATGGAACTTTTATTTGATAGGGAGAAAGACCAAGGAGATGACCTTTATCCTTAATAATAGCAGGACGATATTAATACTGACAGAAAGAGAGGCTGCTTCAGAGAACAAATAGGAGGTAGATTATTTGATGACTTAAACATAGTGCTGTTATGAAAGTCACTGGAGCATTTAAGGAAGGAAAAAATAATAACCCCTAGAATCCAGAATGTTCACATAATTAAGACCATAATTTAAAAAACCTGAAACACTGGCTGTGGCTCTGTTCCCTGTGGCCTAGGATTCTGGCACCATTCAAAATCTATGTTGTCCTAAATGTAATCTTGAGCAGCTTTTAAGAGAAAGGGTTTTGAGCCAGGTGTGGTGGCATACACCTTTAATCCCAGCACTCAGGAGGCAGAGATAGGAGGATTGCCATGAGTTTGAGGCCACCCTGAGACTACATAGTGAATTCCAGGTCAGCCTGCGCTTTAGAGCAAGACCCTATCTTGAAAAACCAAAGACAAAAAGGGTGTCTTTTTTTTTCTTAACCAATATAGACATGAACCATATCTGACCCGTATTGGGAAGCCTGAAAGAAAAAAGCAGTTTTTTTTTTTTTTTTTTCCTGAAATAGGTTTGCTGGTATGGAATTTCTTACCTATGACATCTTTCCCAGCCCAGTGCAAACCAAGGTCCGTAGCAGGCTGGGGCTGCCTGTGTATGCATACAATAGGAGGAAAGAGCCTAATAATTGTCTCAGTGAAGTTAACCTTCCAACTGCACCTAATTTGGGCATGATGATATCGGTAAAAGGGTGAGTGGAAGACTGGAGAGGGAATGGGGACTACTAGTCAGTAGTTGTAGATCTGAAAAGAGGCTCCAGCTCAGCAGTGAGCATGCAGAACTTAAGTAATCAAGAGAGATTTCCGCACTCTTCGTCCTGTTAGAAGGTCATGGCAGGGAGGGGTTCGAGGAGACCTCAGCTCTCCCTGTAGTACAGAACGTTCTACAGCGTTATGGCCATTGCCATAACACCTGGAGACTCCATTCAGAGTCTGGTATGGGGCGGGGGATGGTGTACGTGGTCCTTAACTCGGTTTCAAGAAAGAGCAAGAGCAAGGGCTGGGAAACTGAAATGGTAACCGTGTGTCATCATTGACAGACGGCCCAGTATTCAACAAACAGGAAAACAGATTCAGTGGTGAAGGGGGACAGGTGCATTGAAAAGTGAATAACAGATGAACTATTGGTAAGAAGAGAGGATGCTCCAGGGTGAATAGCCCATGGGATTTGAGTGAATCAAAGGTGTGTTGGTTTTGATATATCCATGACTTTAAAATGCATTAGCACAGGATAGAGAGTGAGAATATGTATCATGGTGCAGAGCAGTGTGCAGGTTCCAGTTGCCAAGAGACAATACCTGTGACTGGGTCCCCTGTTCAGGGAATTATTATGGACTCTAAGGTCAAGCTATTCAAAGGGAGGGAGGGATGGTCACACTTCTTGTATTGTATGGCAACTGAAAATATTGAGAAGGATTAAAATAAGCCTGTAGTTTTGCCTTTTAAAAAAAATCCAGTTACAGATTGTGGGCCTATTTTTATTTATTTATTTATTTTTGAGGTAATGTCTCCTTCTAGCCCAGGTTGATCTGGAAGAATTCCCTCTGGTGTCTTGGGCTGGCCTCAAACTGACAGCAATCCACCTACGTTGGCCTCCCAAGTGCTGGGATCAAAGGCGTGTGCCACCATGCCTAGCTGATTTCTTCTTTTGAAAAAAAATATTTTTATTTATTCATAAGGGGAGAGGGAATGAATGAATGATGAGCCCATCAGGGCCTTCTGCCACTGCATACGAACTCCAGATGCATGCACCACTCCGTGTATCTGGCATTACAAGGGTACGGGGGAATGAAACAGAGGCCATCAGGCATTGAAAACAAGCACTATAACCACTGAGCCATCTCTCCAGCCCCTAACCTGATTTCTATATTGCCTTCATTGGGCAAAGGAAACAGAGTGAGTGTTGGGTGAGTGTATCTACAGAACATTATGTAGCATGTATAGTTCTGCTAGATTAATTTAGTTCACTAAGATTCAGACTATTAATAACCAGCAATACTTTGAGTCTGCTTTAGTTAACTGAATTTTATCAAGTTGGTTGAACTTCGCAGAGTATTATCCACTTGTTACCAAAAAAAAAAAAAAAAAAAAAACAGTATTAATCACTTATATTACAAAGAGAAAGGAAAATGTACTTAGTGTTTTAAAAGCCATGCTTGGTGACCCTCACTAAGCATCAGGTTGCAACATCTCTTTAATGGATGATGATCAACATTGGAACGTGGATTATAATAGAATTATGGATACAATGCAACAATATTGGTCAAATGAAGATTATTTTACAAAATGCTTATGTACACATATATTTGTGGACTCAATTGTAATGTGAACTGCACGGCTTATTGTTGGCTATAGTCAAAAAGGCTGAAGGATACATCCAAAGAAAAATGATCGTTTTCTATGAATTTAGAAAAATGATTATTTTTTTTAGAAAATTGTGAAAGGTTGACATTGTTCATAATTAATTTTATACTAAAAAGTAGATTAGATAAAATATAATTAGCTTAGGCTTTTGAAATATTTTCTTTGGGTTTTATTTTTTCACCTTAATTTATTACTTTTTACTAATGTACCTCAATTAGAAGAATATGGACTGATCAAACTTAGGATTTTTTTTTGCTTTAAAAATTTATTTATTTATATTATTCTGATTTTACATTCATAGTATTGGTTCCATTGTCCTCCTCCCTGTCCTCCCTCTTTCAAAGGAACCCTCATCAATGGGGAATGTGGGTCATGCATTGTTGATGTAATTTGATTGACCCTTGATACACTAAACAAAATTGCATAGTCCACCCTTCAGTAACAGTATAACTAAAAATATCTACTGGAACAAATGTACTTAATCTAGTGACAATTGGATATAAACTCCTAGGTTTAATGAAATTGTAGGGATACCAAAATAATTTAGCACACTCTTCTCTTTTCTTAATAAAAAAAGTAATAATCCTGGACTGTAAGGATTGCTTAGTGGTTAAGGTGCTTGCATGCAAAGCCAAAGGATTCATGTTCAATTCCCCAGGACCCACATAAGCCAGAGGCACAAGGGGGCGCATGCATCTGGAGTTTGTTTGCAGTGGCTAGAGGCCCTAGTGTGCCCATTCTCTCTGTCTTTGTCACTTTCTCTCTCTCTCTCCCTTCCCCCATCTCTCCCAACTAAATAAAAATAAATTTAAAACAATATTTGAAAATAATGATGCAGTGATGATGATGATAACTTTTAAGCAATTACCACTTACACACCTTGGATTGATTACATTTAACACATATAGGAATCCTCTGTTTGCATTATTATGATCATTTTGTAGATGAAGAAATTGAGGCTTTAAGATGGTTCAGGGTCACTAATAAGTGGTTTGATCCAGAATCAGAAATCTTATCATGCCCTCAACATAGTGCCATTGAGTCTAAGAGAAATCAAGAGTCTTGTCAAAATGACACCTTGGCAAAACAAAGATTATCATGTCTGATTTTCACTGCAGCGTCTTCTCTACCATTCTTTTGTCTTCCAACCTAATGTGCATTTTTGATATGTCTTCAACATATAGTTTCAATATTTTGTATCAACATGAAAGGGACGAGCTACTATTTATAGCAATAAAATTACACATTTATAGACACCCCTGCTCTCCCACTTAAGTATGATGAGGTACACCTCATTCCATGTTTTTCATGTCTAACTTACAGCCTAAGTGGTTCTTTTCCCATAATGCTCCCTTGGTTAACATCTGATATAACTAGAACTAGTCTTAGGCGATGAATTCCTGTGGCTCAGGGTTAATGGCAACATTACTGGTTCAGTGTTATCCATTTCTGCCCTGCTTCAAACACAGTGATGTCTCTGATTGACTAGCTTAATGGTGTTGGAGGTAAAGGCAGTCACAGTAAACAGAATTGCTAAGTCACAATCACAGCTACAGAGAATTTGGACCGTGTGGGTGAGGAAGAGGGACTGTCAGGTTCTCACAGTATCTGCATCTTGACTGGGCAACTTTTTGGGCGGATGACTTTGGGCAAGCCACCAAAGTATTCCTGACTTTTCATTTCCTTGGTTCTATTTATCTCAGGCTTATGTAATTTATTCCTAATGTAAAAAAAAGATTTCAAGTTATGGACATTAAAAATATATTACCTGCTAACCATTTTTTTGCTGAGATTTACCAAGAAAGTAGATATTGGGAAAATTATGAAAGAGAGGATGAAATTAAACCAGAAATAAAATAGGGAACAATCCTAGATTGACAGATAGGTATCTAGTTAGTTTCAAAGTCTAATAAAACTTTGAACGGAAGTATCTATTACCTTTATTCTTTGCACTGTTGACTTAATGTCCATGAAACACCTAAAATTTGAAAAGCATTTACATAATAGTTATCTTTTCTGTTTTCTGTTGTTAGTATTGCTCCTAAAGAGATTAGGGTTGGAATAGTGGTTAACATTTATAAAATTTCGTAGGCAGTAAAAAAAAAAAAAAAAATGGAACGCATGATGGCGCATCCGAACAAAGGGCCGTTTGTGTCCCAAGTTGTATGTGCTTTACCTACCTTATTCGGGCGATCAAGAAAGAAAATGTTTGTGGATGTCTTTTATAAACTTCACAGTGTTGTAAAAAAACCATTGTGATTCCTATAATGGATTTTATACGTCACTAGCAAACTATCATATTCAGTTAAGAATTTAAGTTTTGGTTAACAAGTCTAGCCTTTTCCATTTTATTTGTCTGGGGTAATGACTCTAAGTAAGAGGAATGTATTTTGGAGATAACAGTGAGCTATTTTGTCACTCCTAGTGAACCAACCTGAAAAAAGGAAGCCACACTTTAAAACTACATGGCTCAATTTTTTTTATCATGTCAAGACCCCCAATATTCATATTAAGTTTCTTTAAGTGACAGAGAAATATTAGTATTATCCAAATAATTTCCTTTTCAGTTATCAAAAGCAAAAGTGAATATTTTAATCGCTAATAACCTTATTTAATGGGCGTATATTAGAAGTAGCATTTTTTGTGGTATTTTAAATGTAGCAATGATACACTGAATTTTAGGGCTCTCATTATTGTTTGTGAATCCTTTCCTTTTTATCTGGGCAAGGATGGATATGTGCCCAAAATGAAGATTCAGTTGTACATTAACTTGTTAATTCTTTGCTTTTCGTTTACTTTCTAAAGTAATCTTTTAAATTCTTCTTATTATGTTTTGATTTTAGTTTGAAAGTTGTTAGGTTATTGTACAATTAGGGTATAAGTTTTCTATGACTACATATCTGATTATGATCCAAAGTAGAGTTTGGGTAATGATCAAAGGAACATTCTGTGTTCTATATACTGTCAGAATCCCTCATGCGGTGAACATCCATGTTGATGTTAACAAGGGAACTCACTAAGTAAGCATGGTCGATTGGATTCGACTTCTGGATATGCCCATGAGTGTTGCCAAGTCATCCCCATAGGTCACTGTGCATAGCTCTGCTCTTCTCAATCTCTCTGTGTTTTGGAAATAACTCCAGTAAGAAGAACTAGGATGAGGAGATGGGCCAGAATCCAACCAGCTCTGGTTCACAGCACTGGGGACCCCTCCACTGACCACAGGATGGACTCTAGAGGGAGCTCCTGCCCTGTCATCTTGTGCTTCTCAGAACTTTGCCTTTTACAGGGTCAGGTCCTGACTCACTTTCTCATTGACTTTATTCCCAGGATAACTTTTCCTTTTGAGGATAAAATATAAAGATTGAGAAAGAACAAGAAAAGGGGTTGACTAGAATGCAAGTAGAAGAAGGGAAAACCCCTTTGCCTGAAAGAAAAAGCCTATTCTTCTTGGCTATTTCTTTCTTGACTTGCATTGGTGTTAGAATTCTGTGAACTCAGTTTCTATCATGTATCTGCACTTTGAAGAAGCTGTGCTGTGACTTCCAGCAGCCTTTTTAGAGGATGCGATGCAATGCTCTTCCTCCATTAGGACAAGTTGACAGGCTCCTGGAGGATTGACAAGAAGCCGGGGAAGCCAGAACTACAAGAGTTCAAACAGCCATTTGATCTTGGTGGTCCTACACTGTGCATGTGGTCAGGTCTCGGTAATAGCCTTGGACACATTTTGAAATTGAAACCAGAAATTCCATTTCTTGGAAAAGTTTAGAGACTTTGCAAAATGGAAAAGCAATGTTTATGATAACTCATAACATGGGTCCTAGCCTCTGGCAAATAGTGCATCATGTCTTCTAAATGGAACACTAAATACTCAGTTTCATCACTAGGACCTACCTACATATTCCACTCTCCATTTCTTTAAACAAAACAAAACAAAAGAAAAAGGAGTCAGTGCCTGCTTTCTCTGCTGGATCCATGAAAGGGACACACAAGTTCCATTACATTCTTCTTTGTTTCCCCAGTGTTTCCTGAACATAAGCAGGGTCCTATTTTATCTTTTGGGGAGCCTGAGATGCGGAAAGTTTTTTTAGATGAAAACCATCAAAATGAAAAAAAAAAATCACTTTTCCTTTCATAAGCCATTTCTTCCCATCATACTCAGAGAGCATTATTGTTTTAGTTTTTATTTATTTATTTGCAAGCAGAGAGAGATAGAAGAGAGGCAGACACAGAGAGAATGGACACGCCAGGGCCTCTAGCCACTGCAAATGAACTCCACATGCATGTGCCTTCTTGTGCATCTGCGGGTCTTGGAGATTTGAACTGGGATCCTTTGGCTTTACAGGCAAACACCTTAACTACTAATCCATTTCTCCAGCCTGAGAGCATTATTTTTAACCATTACCAGAATTCCTCTAAATTAGCCTTGATGTCCTACCATAGTGTCAATGCTCACTAGTGCTTGTACAGGCCAAATAGAAATTCTGAAACGGTGCTAGTACTTGGACTGTGTATAGCACGCTAGCACTGCTATGGGACCACTTCGAATTTTTTTTTTTTTCTTGTGGAGGTTGAATTTAGTGTAAATAGGAAAAATAGGAAGAAAGTCTGGAGTCAATGTGAGTTCATTTGACAAGAGTTTTTTCCTTCCTTTGTCTACCATTAAGGAATTGACTTTTGTTCTAACAAGTTCTTTAAATGAACAACTCAATGATTGTGTGGGAAGTCCCTTACTACTAAAATTTTAATTGCAGTGTATTTATTCCGGAAATAGAGTGAGTCTTACATACAATTCTTCCTCTTTGAGTTTCATATTAACATGAGCAGCTCATCTGGAATTTATTCCCCAAAGGCATTAAAGTATTATTCATGTTTATAATGTGATTTCTAAGAGGTCAGGCATGAACTTAACACAATAAAACGCAGAGTTTTAAATTTTCTCTTGTCATTTTGTTATTTGCTTTACTCATAATGTTGCTTTTGTTTAACATTTGCCAAATGCATTCTTGTTTCACATGTGCATGCTTTAAAGAATAACAAAATGGCCATGTGTATACCTAATATTCCATGTCCGGATTACATCTCTTCCACCCCACAGAAGTAGATACTTTCTTGTGTTTGTGGACATGTACATGTTTGTGTGTGCAAGTAACATGTGCACATATGAAGCCAGAGGCCAACACTGGGTGCCTTCCTCAGTCACCCCCCCCATCTTAATTTTGTCTTTTTCTGAGACAAGGGTCTCCCACTGAACCTGGAGCTCACCAATTTGGCAAGACTAGTTAGTCAGCAAGCCTCAGGGATTGCCTGTCTCTTTTCCCTAGTGTTGAGATGACAGGTACATGCTGCAGTGCCTGAGTTTTACATGGGTTCTGGGGATCCACAGTCAGGCCCTCATGCTTATGTGGCTAGCTTTTGACCAACTGAGTCATCCCCCTAGCCTATAGCCACTCTCTTGAGTCTTGTATTAATATCTTTCTTTATAATTTTACCACTAACATATACATTCCTAATGTATTGTTTAATTTTATGTTTTTGCTTGAAAAAAATTATTTTAACATTTTACCACTTACTATAGTAAATTTATAGTTTATAAGTACTATTTGTTGGATTGGGAAACTCTTTTTCTGGGCTGGAGAGATGGCTGTGCAGTTAAAAACTTGCCTGTGAAGCCGAAGGACCCAGGTTTGATTCTCCATGTCCCATGTAACCCAGATACACAAGGTAGCGCATGCATCTGGAGTTCGTCTGCAGTGGCTAGAGGCCCTGGTGTACCCATTCTCTCCCTCCCTTTCTCTCCCCCATCTCTAATAAATAAAAATAAATTTTAAAAAATTATTTTAAAAAGAAACACTTTTTGTAGTCTTTCACTGATTAGAAGGTTTAAAATGGTGAGTGGACATTTGAAGCATTGTTTGCTTGCATTGAGATGATCAAATTACTTGTTTAAATTAATATAAACTGATGGGATCAATTATAATATTGGATTTTCTAATGTTGATGCAATCATACATTTAAAAAAATAAAACCAACTTTGTTGTACATCATGAGACTCGGTCTCTAATATTTTATTTTTTTTAAGTGTTTTCATGGATAAATTTTGTCTTTTCCCAATTGTTATAATGTCTTTATTTAGTTTGAATATCATGGTTATGTAAGATTCATAACAGTTAAGATGTCATTATCTTTTCCTGTTCTTTGAAAGGATTCATGTGTGATTAGAATGAACTGTTCCTTGAATGTTTAAACAGAGTTATCTTATAAAATTGTCTGAGCCTGGTATTACTTTGCAGAAAGATATTAAACTACTGTTTACCTTTCTTTCACTGGAATAGCATCATACATATTTTTCATTTTTTTAAAAAAAGTTTTTTGGACAATTTCATACAGGTGTATTTTGAATGATATATGCCCCCATTCCCCTCTAGTATCTCCTCCCACTCTAGCCGGACCCCCTTCTCCTTCCCACCGCTTGTCAGGGACTACACCACTGAAGAGAATGGCTCCTCTTTCCCCAGCACCCATTGACTTCCACCAACTCCTCAGGGAGGGGTGGACCCTCCTGAGTCCCTCCTCCATCCATGGAGCAGTGTTGACTGGCTCCATCTTGTCCAGATAACCACAGCTGCCATGAGTTCATGACTGCAGCGGCTATGTCATGTCCAGATGATAGAGTTCCATAGTACTCCTCCTGATCCTCTCGTTCTTACATTCTTTTCGACCCTCTTCCATGACGTTCCCTGAGCCTTGGAGAGGGTGACACAGATGTCTCATTCAGCACTGAGAACTCAACAGTCACTTATTCTCAGTACTCTGATGAGGTCCAAATATTTCTCTAAATAAAGGTGAGATCAGCACTACTCTATGGCAAAAGCATAAATATTTAGAGGGCAATTTGATGTGCACAGCATATCCATTTAGCCAAATAACAGTCATACAGGCTTCTTGCATTTGCCTTAAGAGGACCAATTTTAACCTCTTTGCTCTTCTACATCACAATGTTCTCATCTGTAATAATTTTTGCTTTTAATTTTTTTCTTTTCTTCAATTTCTTTGGATGAGGACAAGGTATCCATTTAGTCAAATAACACTAGTAGTTTCTCACACTAGAGTCTATGACCTCCCCAGCCATAGACCTTTGACTAGGTTTTCAGTATCTGGCACGGATTCCTCCCATGGAGGAATCCAATCAAAAGAGCACTTGGGTACCGGAGTCATGCCAATATTATACCAGTAGGTACATCTTACTTGGTTGGTGAGATGTGAAGCACATAGAGAGGATCCCCTGTTGGGTAAGACTGCTGATAACATTTCTCTTCCATAGTACTTTCCAGCACTATCACCAGTAGCCAGCAGGGAGGAGGCGTCCAACTCGGTTCCAGATTGATATATTTTTCACTGTCCTACAACCAATATATATTAATTGGAGAAAAATCCAAAACATTCCCACTATGATCTGGAACAAGACAAGGGTGTTCACTCTCTGTACTGTAATTTAATGCAGGGCTTGAAGTCTTAGGTAGAGTGACAAGACAAGAGAAAGAAATAAATGGATACAAATTATAAAGGAAGAAGTAAAACTATCCTTGTTTGCAGATGATATGAATCTGTATACAAGAGACCCTAAAGACCACCAGAAAACTTCAAGAGCTGAAAAAAATTTCATTAAAGTGGCAGGATACAAGATAAACATACAAAAAGCAATGACCTTCTTATATTCCAATGACAAACATAAGGAGAAAGAAATCAAAGAAACAGTCTGATTTTCAATAGCCACAAACATTAAATACTGTGTTAACTTCTTAATTATCTAACTAGCTAACATTTTAGATGCTTAAATTTTCATGGGAAAAAAAACCCAGCTGCTTACCTTTTACAAATTTTTAAAGAAGACATCATCAAAAGTTTTAAAAACTTTTTATTCATAATTTTTATATATAAACACTATATAATATATACATAAACACTATGTAATTTGATTATAATCCCCTCCCATTACCTTCTTTTCTCACTCCTCAACCACTCCTTCAATTGAACCCCAAAGTTTTTATTAGGGATTATAGGAAATCATCTCACACATAACAGAGGATTAAAAAAAAGTTTTTTAATGCTCAAATTATTGTACAAATATTTTAATTTTGTGATTTATGTAATTTAAATATATTTAATATCAATTTATGTCTACTTAATGTTTAATACTTTATATTCTACTTTTCTCATATCATATTTGATAAATGTAACACAAAGTTACATATGAATACTCCCATATATCTCCCCATCTATGTAACTACTATTTTAATATGATTTTATATGATACAAAAACTATATGATCCAACTCTTAGCCATTAATAACCATTTGATAGACCCAAAGTTTATGCCAGCTTAAGTGTTCAATTATTTCTCTGGAGTTTTGCTCTCAGTATTTCTCTTACTGAAAAGAAGAAGAAGAAGGAGGAGGAGGAGGAGGAGGAGGAGGGGGGGGGAGGAAACAAAGAATGGCATTGGAATTTTGATTGAAATTACATTAAGTCTGTAGATTACTTTTGGTAATATAACCATTTTCACAGTATTGATTTTGCCAATCCAGGAGCATGTAAAATTTCTCCAACATCTGATGTCTTCTTGTATTTCTCTTTTTAGTGTCTTGCAGTTTTCTTTGTAGAGTTTTTTCACATTCTTAGTGAGGACTCTTTATCCTTCCACAAATACTTGCACATCCATGTTAATCGCTCCTCCATTTACAGTAGCAGAAATTGGAAGCAACCTAGATGCCTATCAACTGATCCCAGGATAAGGAAAATGCGGTGCATATACATCATGGAGTTTTATTCAGCTATAAAGAAAAATGAAGTTATGAAATGTATAGGAAAATGGATGGAATTAGAAAAGAAATTGTATAATGTAGGCCCAGAAAGACAAAAATCACATATTCTCTCTCACATGTATATCCTAAATTTTAATGTTTGTGTGTCTGTAAGTGAAGAGATGTGAAAGTGAGTTTAGGCTATGATTCAAGATAAGAACCCACAAGAGGGGAACAAGAGGTGACAAAAGGGGGGGTGTATGGCAGAAAGGAACATATAGTATGCAGGCCGAAAGGAAGGAGGTTATGTTGAGAGGGGAGGGAATAAGGAGAGGTGCGCTAGAAAGAGGGGAGAAGGGAAAGAAAACGAACTGTTAAATAACAACATGAAAAAAGTATAATGAAACCTAATTCTCTGTGTGCTAGTAAAAATAAATAAATTTAATTAAAAATAATTAAATGTTTCACTTTTTTTATCTAGAAGTTTCGGGTATTCAGGGATTGATAGGGCCTTTGGCGGTCAGCTGGCCTGCCTGCTTCCCAACATGAAAGTCCTGTGGACAATATTCAACTGACTTTGCTCTAGTACTATGGCAATAAATATCAGAGTCCAACTCTCTAATTGTGTCATTGCTGAAGGGGGAAGGGTTGGGAGAAATGTGGATGTTTATGCAAAAATTACAGCCTCCTTCAGTGAGTTCATCATATTTTCCTGTATCAGGAGTTAAGAGCTGAAGGTCTCTATTCTAATGACATGTGCATGGGATGTAGTAAATTCCTCTTAGTTTTGATACCAAATGAAATCACAGAAAACTATGATTGGGTTCTCAGTATTTTATTGCATTTCATTACCATCACTTGTCCTTCCCTATTATATGCCCTATATTTGTGATTAGAGAAGATGGGAGGATTGAAGCACTTTTTAATCTTGATGATCTCTTTATGATTGGTTTGCTTTCTAGTGGTGGAAAGAATTTCTCATAACTGAGAAGAGAAATGCAGAGCCATACCAGATTAGATACGTGCATAAACTCTGAGGGCACAGGATCAGGTTTGTGTGGCCGATGTTCCATGTCACCTTACATTAGAGAGCTGTGGGCCATTCCTTGATATCTCTCTACCCTTGCTTCTTCCTTCACCAAATAAAGATTTAAAAAAATGTTCCTGTCTTGTGTGTATTATGAAGTACCCAGTGAATGTTACTGTTAGAATCACCACTACCAGTGTTATCAGCACCACCCTGGAAAGGCCGTCCCTAAGAGACTGACAAGGACCTGGTGGGTTGCTGCCCTATCAAAATGCCAGGTGACCTCAGCATTTTTTTTCACTTTTAATATTCAAAATGAATCATGTGCATTTTTGACTTTGTCAATGTATTGCTCCTACATTTTTCTTTTTTAAAAAGTGCTTATTTTTATTTATTTATTTGAGAGAAAAATAGGTAGAGAATGAGAATGTGCATACCAGGGCCTCCAGCCTCTGCTCCAGCCTCTGTGGATCTTAGGGAATCAAACCTGGTCCTTTGGCTTTGCACGCAAGTGCCTTAACCACTAAGCCATCTCTCCAGCCTGCTACTACATTTTAAATCAGTGAGGCTATTTCTTTCCATCCTAGCCTTTTGTGAGGATTTGGTGATAGTAAGAAAACAGAGGAAGGTGTGGAGGTTCCCAGGAGTGGGTCACCTTTGGGCCTCCTTTGGGAGTTGAGAGTCGGTAGAGTTGTGATACAGGGGCTCAGATGAAAAATGTAGTAATTAGGAATCACAGCTTATTGCAACCTGTGTACTAGAGCCTCCAGAAGACAGGGGCTTCCTGGCTATATGAACTGGCTTTGATATCATTTAGTGACAAGGATGCTTGGCTGTCAATGTTTGCCTTATTATCCCGTGCATGAAGCGTGACAAAATCCAATGCTCTATCCTAAGCACTTCTCTAAAGACAATTTCTCAGTTGTATTTAGAGAAAAGGTCAACAGAGTGGTTTTTCCCACAGACTCTATATAATAGAACTTATTATTTTTGTATGGTTTAAACTCTATTTAAGAAAACAGGTTCTATTTTTATTTCAACTTTTAAAATGATGAACCATAAGGCAAACTGTTATTATTATTATTTTTTTTTCTTTTTGAGGTAGGGTCTCACTCTAGCCCAGACTGACCTGGAATTCACTACGTAGTCTCAGGGTGGCCTCGAACTCACGGCGATTTTCCTACCTCTGCCTCCCAAGTGCTGGAATTAAAAGTGTGCACCACCATGCCCAGCTAAACTCAATTACATTTTAGTATCTCATGTGTATGAATATGAAATGACTCACATGCTTAATGACTCACCTTGACCAGAAAAAAAAAAGCACCAAAAATATTTTGTTTAAAATCTGATATGTGGGTCCTATGGTTTGTAACTTTACAATTTAACATTAACACAAAAAGAAAGGCATTATAGGACCAACTACACTAATACGCTTGGATATAAATCTTGTTTTAAAACAGATTATTTTCCTAAACAGATTGCCTATGCCCTTAGCCTTCAAGGTGATAGTCATAATATCTGAGACCTGAACAAGGTGGGAAGATGTAGAGGACAACAGAAAAAGACAAGAAGGACACAGCAGTACAGTTCACGGCACTAAACAGATGGGACTGGCATGTGACAAAAACAGCAGTGCTGTCCCTGCTCCATTTACAGACATTTATATAATGGCCACAGGAGAAGGGCTGATCAGGTACAGTGTAATGAGGAGGGACAGAGCCTTTATTCCCTCCCCCTCACACATCTCCTCTTTCCCTCTCTACCTACCTCTCCTCTCTTGCCCTTCTCTTCCTCCTCAAAATACCTGTTTAAGAAGGAACACATATCCTATGTGGAAGGAAAAAAAAAGATATACAAAATGACAAAGAGTCAAGACACCCTCAAAATATAGCCACATCAGTTTGTTGCCTCCTAAGACAATAATAAAGTAGAGTCTAAGAGACTCATCTTCATTTTTTTCTTATAAGTAATTTTTTTAGTCTTTTTACTATTGCCATTTTCCTGCTGTTTTCTGGAAGTGGAAAAATAGGTAGCATGTTGGATGCAACTTTTAAAAAGTTGTTGAAATTGAGAGAAAAAATATGGGGAAATGAATTTTTCTTCCCCCAGATATACAAAGGAATCCTTTTATGAAATCACACAAACGTGGCATTTAGAAAGTTTATTTAAGGAGGTGAGACACTCATTACGTTTGATTTTGAAATTGCTGCTGAGGTAACTACTATTTTATTAAAGGGTACATTATAGTCAACCAAACTTGCTCATATACCATTACAAATTTCCCTTATATTCACCCTGTTTTCTAACATATTATATATTTGATATAATCTGATATTTTGGAAATGCTTAAATATCCCATGTTTCTTTTTTATTTTATTTATTTGAGAGAGAGAATGGGTGAACCAGGGTCTGTAGCCACTGCAAAGGAACTCCAGATGTATGCTCCACTTGTACATCTGGTTTACATGGGCACTGAGAATTGAACCTGGGTTCTTAGGCTTTGCAGGCAAGTACCTTAACCATTAAGCCATCTCTCCATTTGCATGTTAAATTGGTAATAAAATCATGTCTGAGTAAGGATCTAATGTTATTGCAGACTAGCTCCTTTTGCCCACCACAGTATCATTTACTGAAAGCACCTTCTATGCCAAGTGTTCTAGGGCTCTATAAACTATCTCATTTAATCCTCACAACAATACTATGAGGTGCTTTATTATTATTCCCATTTCACTGAAAAGGAAATACAGACACAGAAATCTTAAGTCATGTTGCCCAGGATCACACAATATACCTGTGCTGTTCAGTACAATAGTTTCTGGCCATATAGGGCTGCTTGAAGTTAAATTTACAGGAAATTAAATTAAAATTTCAGTTTCTCAGTTACATTATCCACACTTCAAGTCTTCCATAGATCCGTGTGGCTAGTATTCAGTAATGTACTGAAACACATGTCCGTCTTTGCAGCATCATCCACTGGACAATATTGTCAGAGAAGTGATTCAGTCAGGCTCCAACCCAGGTGGCACGGTAGTTTCAGTGTTCAGACTTAGACCTCCTACAATGACCTACTCTCCCTTCTACTAACAATCAAGGGACTAGTATGCAGAGTCCAAGGATAGGCACTAACCTACAGGATAAAGGACAAGATGACGAGCTAGAAGCTGAAGGGGAAATAAGTTCTTTCAGTCAATAATTATGGAGCCTCTGAAGAGCAAAGGGTAATGGTCTAGATTCTATTCATACCGCAGTGAAACAAAGGGATGGATTGTCTGACGTCACAGAGCTTCCATTCTTCTGAGGCAGACAGTCAGAAGAATAACTACATAATCTGTCAGGGCGTGATACGTGCTCTGTAGAAAAGCAGTCATGGGTTGGAGAGATGGTTTACCAGTTATGAGGCTTGCCTGCGAAGCCCAAGGACCCATGTTCTACTCTCCAGATCCCACGTAAGCCAGATGCACAAAGGTGAGGCAAGCACAAGGTCGCACATGCCCCCTAGATGGTGCAAGCATCTGGAGCTCGATTGCTGTGGCTGAGGCCGTGGCACACCAATTCTCTCTCTCTCTCTCCTCCTCTGCCTCTCTTGAAAATAAAACAAAAGCAGGCAGGGTGAGGATGACAAAAGAGAATGCCGATGAAAAGGTGTCTTTGAGAAGACACCCACTTAAGAGAAGGGCTGAGAGAAGGAAGCTGCACTGAGAAGTGAGGGCAGAGCATCCCCGACAATGGGACCCCCTAGTGCAGAAGCCCAGAAGGAGAGGTCAGTGAATTCAATACCACCTCCATGGCAGGTATCCAACGAAATTCCTATTCTTCCTAACTGCCACACATCTTCCTTTCAGGCTTCTTCACCCACGGCCTAATGTCATCATACTTTTCTTCCTTTGTGTCAATACAGCCTATTTCATCTCTCTTTTTAAAATAAATACTGATTTTGTAACTTGAAAATTTGGGAACACAAAGCAAGACTTAGCATCCTACTTTTACCAAGCTTGACTTGAAAAGATGCAGGATCATCTTTGTTTGAAATGTCTCTCTGCGCTCCCTGTCAGATAGACAAAGGTGAATCTACCTGATCAGAAGTTACTATCTATAAAAGCTGATAAATCTAGTTCTTAAAAGAAAAGTATGGTGAGAACCAGAACATTGTCTAAAACTTACTTCTAGGTTCAAAATACAGCCTCATGGAATTGCAATTTTAGTTGTTAGCAGTTTTATGAAATGTAGAGAAAGAATCACAAAATTAAAATTTTCAAGATTGGTTTTTTTTTTCAAGATTTTCAAAATGACCAAGATAAATCAAACTTTAAAAAAAAAAAAATTTCCAAATAGTAAACATTTGATTCTTAGGACAGTATCTGGGACTTTGGCTGGTCACTCCCTTCCTGACTGTCCACCGTTCCTCTCTTGGTCTCTATGTCCTGTTAAATCCAAGCCTGTGCTTCTTGTCTCGGTTATGATATATCATGTCGCTACAGCACCGATCCTTTCTACTCTGCATTGCAAGAGGAAAAATGAATTGGTGCATGTACACTACTACATTTATACTTATATGTCAAACATTGTACAAAAGTGTTTTTACACATAAAGTTCTTAGACTATGACCCAGTACATGATACAACTATAAATATTGGCTTTTATCATTATTATGCTCAACACTCTAATCTTTTCTCTGCCTTGCACAAGGCAGGTCTTTCCTCAACACACCCTACCTTGCTGCAAGATGTCTGTGTCACTCAGCCCCACACGTATCTCCTTTGGTGAGCACTGCTTCTTCTGCCGGCCCTTCTCATCACCCTGCAAATTGGGGTCCTGGCCCTAAAACCCCCTTAACATCTTGCAGTTGACACCTTGAGATGTTATCTGCTCACCACCAGCAATTTATACTCTAAAGGAAAGGCATCGAGGCAGAGGCCAATAAGCCTCTTTCTCCGGGGGACACAGATTTTCTCTGCCCCTTTCCCTTGGAGCGGGATTGATTTTGTAGGACCTTTCCCCACTGTCTCAAGCCAAGCCTTCTGGGTCCAGGGAGTGTGTTGGGATCCAGGTAAATTCAGCCATGAGTATATTTGGCTACTCTTCCAGGAACAGTCAAATCCACTTACAAACAGTCCAGAAAAATCCTAAAGTTGGCGGCGGAGAATGAACGAGTCTCCAACTACTCTGGGCAAGTGCCCGATTTCCATGGGGAGTCTGTAAGGTACCCAGAAAGCCCATTTCCCCCTCTAATAGGCCTGGATGGTTCACAGAGGCTCCAAAGGAGGTGAAATTTCCTGATATATATTGTTTGTAGTATATTTGTGAGGAACCTTTAAATTCCTGATATGTTCATGAACCCAGGCATTTTGTCCATTTTATATTATTAAAAAAATAGCACACTAGGGCTGGAGAGGTGGCTTAGTGGTTAAATGCTTGCCTGTGAAGCCTAAGGATCCTGGTTCGAGGCTTGATTCTACAGGACCCACGTAAGCCAGATGCACAAGGGGCACATGCATCTGGAGTTCGTTTGCAGTGGCTAGAAGCCCTGGCGCACCCATTCTCTCCCTCTCTCTCTCTCTCTCTCTCTTTCTCTCTCTACCTGCCTATTTCTGTATCTCTCTCTCTCTCTCAAATTAATAAATAAATAAAAATAAAATATTTTTAAAAATAGCACACTATACACTAGCTTATGAGGAAGTGTAAGAAATTCAGCAGTTAATGGTGGACAAGTTCACATTTGAAAACCACCAGTGCTCAGGCAGCTGCGCAGATGGGCAGCAATTTAGGTGTGCTATGCTGTACTGCAGGGGTGTGATGACAAAGGGAGGGTAATATGTACACGGATGATCATTTTCAAAAAGTTCCTAACATTCTGTCATTGGATCGATCATGAGTCCTTTTTACTTATATTTCCTCAGGCCTTGGTGCGGGTCTGTGTTCTGGAAAGATACGTTTGCAAATTATTCATTTGTGTGTAAATAAAGAAGCATTTGCATAATGAAAGCAAGGTATGTTACCCTTTAAGATAACGAGTAATTCTTTGTAGGTACTTAAACTATGAATGATGGTACCTTATGCTCTTTATCCATGCTCTTAATAGAGTTCAGGAAGTTATGATCATCAGTGCTTAATAAGGCAGAAAGGTGGTCTTGCAAAACAACAACAGCCCTGTGTGAACTCCGAGTACTATTAGCCATTTCTCTTTAGGGAACCTTTGGAATATCAAAGCCCAGTGCTTTGTGCTTAGTGCTTTAAACACAGTGTCGTCATATTTCTTAATGCACCTTCAGGGTTGGATTTCTTTGTTAATAATATAATGGAAGCTCAGAGAAATCATATGACTTGTTTAGAGCCGCCTGCTTTGTCAGTGGAGAAGCAAGGTTGATTGATTTGTCTCTCTCTCTTTTTTTTTTTCTACTCAGTTCCTTTTAGTCTCATTTCTTCATTTTCCAGTTTCATGGGCTTCCTCGGTGGCTGCCCAACCATTGTAACAAGTCTGTGGTCTACACTTTTGTTTGCATGAATTTTCATTAAGAAAAAAAAAAACTTTTCTTTTTTGTATCCCCGCATTCCCATGGTCACCGCCACTCTTCTCAATTTTTCCAAGTTTGTCTAGTCTGGTGTGAAAATTTATTTCAATTTTCATTATTCTAAATGAATGATACTGTTAAAAGTCATCTCTGGGCTGGAGAGATGGCTTAGAGATTAAGGCACATGCCTGTGAAGCCTGACGACCCAGGTTTGATTCTCCAGGTCCCACATTAGCCAGATGCACATGGTGGTGCTTGTGTCTGGAGTTCATTTGCAGTGGCTAGAGGCCCTGGTGCACCCATTCTCATTCTCTGTCTCTCTCTCTCCCTGTCTCTAATAAATAAATAAATAAATAAATAAATAAAAACTTTTTTTTTTAAAAAAAGTCATTTCTTGGGCTGGAGAGATGGCTTAGCGGTTAAGGTGCCTGCCTCCTAAGCCTAAGATTGCCCATTCCAATCTCCAGCGGTTCCAATCTCCAGCTCCCATGTTTAGCCAGATGCAAAGTGACGCAAGCGCGCAATGTCGCACTTGACCACAAGGGGGCACGCATCTGGATTTCGTTCACAGCAGCTGAGAGGCTGCTGGTGCACCCATCTCTATCTGTCTTCCTCTCCTTCTCTCTGTCTCTGTGTGTGTGTGTGTCTCTCTCTCTCAAAAAAAGTCATTTCTTCCCATGCTTACTGACTGAACTGTTTCTGTGGCTACCCTGAGCTCTAGTTCAAGGGGTAGTGAAGGTCATGACCAGGGGCCTGCCCATCTCTCCAGGCCAGCACAGAACTGAACTGTACTATAATCACATTATGTAAGTTCAGGCTGTCTAGTGGACACATTTTTAAAAAGGTAAAGGCAAATAAGTGAAATTAATTTCAATACGGTATCATATATGAAGTTAAATGATGCATCTTATTTAACTCACTCTATCATGAAGTCATCAATGAGATTATGTTCTTTGGTTTATTTTTTTTTTTGCACTATTTTCAAAATCCTGAATAGAATCAACATGATGAAAGACAAACGCTTATCTTAATTTGGACCCTAAATTATTGTTTTCTTGGCACATAAGAACCAGGAAGGCTCATGGACATCATTATGATGTCTCAATACATGTATACACTATGTATAATCTATCTGGGTCCTTGAATATTTTCCATTTATTTAAAGTACAAGCTTTTTTTTTTTTTTTTTTTTTGGAAATGTACAGCACATTGTTATCTATAGTCACTCTACTTTACAACAGAATACCAGAATTACTTCTCCTATCTAATCTTAACCTAGTACCTGTTGATTAATCTTTCCAGCCTCCCTTTCCCCTATTTTCCCTAGACTCTGAGAGTCATCATTCTACTCTCCATTTCTGTAAGAGTCCACATGGGAGTCAAATCATGTGGTATCTAATCTGTGCCTGTCTTTCTTTAACTTATAATGATCTTTAGTTTCATCTATGTTGTTGTAAATGATAGAACTTTTATTTTGGAGTGAATAGTATTTTATTACATATATGTACCACATTTTTTTTTTTTGTTATTCATCCATTAATCAGGGGGTGAACTCTTGAGTTTTTTCCATATCTTGGCCACTATACTGCAAGAAGCAAGGAGATTCAGATGTCTCTTTGGCAAGCTGATTTCATTTCCTGTGGTGGTACACCCAGTCTGGACTGCTGGAGCACATGGTAGCTCCATGTTTAGTTGTTTAGGACCTTCCATAGTCTTCCGTTTGGCTGTACTTATTTACATTCCTACCAACAGTGCGAAAAGGATTCCCTTTTCTCTAGATCTTCAACAGCATTTGTTGTCTTTATGTTTGTTAATAACAGCCATTCTAACAGATGAAACATCTCATTTTGGTTTTTATTTGCATTCTTGTAACTACTAGTGACATTAAACATATTTTATGTAACTTCTGTCCTTTTAATTTTAATAGCTTCTTTTCAGAAATTTCTATTTAGAACTATTCCTAATATTGTGTTAATTTTTGCTGTTGAAATTTTTGAATTTACATATTCTCCCTCTCTCTCTCTCTCTCTCTCTCTCTCTCTCCATATATATATATATATATAAAATTTGGGACATAGAGTTTGCAAGTACTTTTCCCTGCTCTTTAGGTTGTGTTTCATCTATTTATGGTTTCCTTTCCTATACTGCAGCTTTTTAATGTAATGATGTAATTTAATGATGTAATTTTTCTTGTCTATATTTGCTTTTATTTCTGGTGATTTGGGAGATCTTGCCAAAAAAAAAAAAAATCTTCCCTATTCAAAGGTTCAGAGTTGTTTCCCCTATGCTTTCTTCTAATAATTTCATAGTTTCAGGTCTTAAATTGGAAGGAGGCCCTTTAATTCATTTTCACAGCTGGTGAGACATAGGGGTCTAGTTTCATTCTTTGGCATGTGACTATTGAACTTTCCAGGCTCCGTTTTATTGAAGAGATTTCCCTTTCTCCAGGGCTTATTCTTAGCACCTTTCTTGAGTATCCGTTGGCTATAGATGTGTGTGTATACTTCTGAATCTTCTTTCTGTTTGTTGGTTATGTATTTATGTCAATATACATAATGTCATCAAATTTTACACTATACAATGGGTAACGTGCTAATTTTATACAATGCATAGGATTAAAAAATTAACCAAAGTAAGGTCTGAGGACCACAGTAAATTAATTTTACTTCATTGTGGTAGATCTAACATTGGGACATATGTCTCAGTGTTGGTAGAGTGTAAATTGTGTGATTTATTTTAGCAAGGGACTCAGCTGCTTCTTAAGAATGTGAGGTTGGGTTTCCTTACGGTAAGTCACACAGTTGAGATGTACATTGTTCAAGGCTGTGCTTCTGAATGTCCAGCTTTATAACACAAGGAGGCAATCAGGCTTGACGGAGACAACTTGACAGTAGGTTGAGTAATAAAGATAAGGCAGCGTCACGCAGCAGGTCTAGATGCAAGCAGCTTTCAGTTGGAGTGTACTAGCTGGGGGGAAGGTCATGAATATCTTGCCAGTCAGAAGAAAACTAAGATGTAGCTGGGCTGTTGTACTTAGGTTCCTGGGAATATTTTAGAGGCATGACTCCTCTAGATCAATTCTTCTCCATCTTGCTCTCTATTGAGAGCTGTGATTCTCTGGGGGTGGTCGATGTCAGCATAATGATCCTTTTGAAATGGTGACAGTTCACAGAATTTTTTCTTTCAAATTTGTTGTTACTGACAGACATACAAGACATTCCCAAATAATGTTAGGGATCACTTTATGAAAATGAATGGTGACAGTGTCTTGGGATCAGGGTGTGGAAATGGACCTTTGCCTGGAAGTCTGCATGAGGCAGAGCTGCACAGGGGGCCTGGCTCTGAGCTCCCTTCTGCTTTATTGTTGCACTTCCTTTTTCTCTCCTGGAAATCATACGCTGCAAGATTAGTGCCCTCTAGACAGAGGTTTGCTTCTTGGGAATACTTTTGGCCCTTTAGGGACAACATTACATGTCTGAAACCACTACGGAGGAATTTACTTCCTGGAATGACTAGGATAAGAGTTATCTATAACTGGAAGAACTTTTGGAAAGTCCTAAGCTGGACTATATGTTACTGTCCAAGATAAAAAGTGAAACTTAAAAGTACGATTAACTATCACATACATCATTGTTAGCTTATTTGAGCCATTAAAAGCAAAAGTTTTAACAAAATTAATTTGTTGTGGAATGGATGCCTTCGTCTCAAATGACTCAATAAGTATGCTTAAAAGCATAGCATAACTTGGTGTGGTCCTTTTCACAAAATCTACTCAGCCAACTCAGCCATTCTCTGAGTCATGTACAAAGGGACCCATGAGAACGTTCAATCTGTATGAGAACAAAGGGCCACACACTATTCAAATGGCCACTTAGAGACTTAGAGACAACTGTCGAAAGGCAATTTATTTAAGAAAGTCAGGTAGTAGGTGGAGTGTATAAGATACGTGTGTGGTTTTGTCCCCCCGAGGCTGGAGAGATGGCTTAGCAGTAAAAGCACCTGCAAGGACGCAATGCCGCATGTGCCCACAAGGGGGCGCATGCATCTGGAGTTCATTCACAACTGCTGAGAGGCTGCTGGCGTGCCCATTCTCTATCTGTCTTCCTGTCTGTCTCTCTCTCTGTGTCTCTCTCCAAAAAAAAAAGAAAGAAAGAAAGAAAGAAAGAAAGAAAGAAAGAAAGAAAGAAAAGAAAAAGAAAAAGAAAAAGAAAAGGAAAAAAGAAAATGACATCTGGAAAAGAGACTAACACATCCAAGTAGCAAATGACAGAGTTTGTTTCAAACTTGTTTCAAGTCTGCCACTTGTCATTATTTCGTATTGGCCAGTCACATGGCTAGTCACCAGGAGGTAGGTGGGTCATAGGACACCTAAAATTTTAATGGGACTGGGCAAGTGATCCTGGGAAGCTAGTAATTGCAAGCCAATACACCCGAAGTGCTCTTATCTCTCTGACACAGCCTAAGTGTATCCTGGTGGGATCCTGCATTCCAGCTTCACGTGTTCTAAAACTAGCTATACTTCCCTTGTGCTTGCTACACACCTGCCCGTATGTCTAGAGTCACACTTCCTGTTCTTTATTGTGGCTGTCACAGAACTTTCACGAATTAATCAGGTGAAAGTATTCAGGTACAACTCAGAGAATGGGTGGAGCAGAATGGGGGTGCTGGGTAGCTGATATAAGAGGCCAGACAGTAACTAACTGAACTTGAAGTGTAGCCTCCTGCTTCTCTGTTTGCTTTAGGGTAGCCACCCAGCACTGGACACACATATGGAGAGACAGACATGCTGGTACAAAAGCTCAGGTTTTATAGCTATTGTGTTTTGAGCTTTAGGCAGGTGTATGTTGATTTCCACAGTGGGTGGTTTGTTTTGTTGTTTCATTTTGCTTTTAAGTAAATCCTTTGTGTGTGTATGTGTGTGCATTTATAACATGGACATATGTTCTTGTCCAAGATATAAACAAAGATTTGAGAGAAATACTTCAGAAGAAAAGTGAAAAATAACGAGCTATCTGCTCTGAAGACTAAGAATTCCCCATTGTGGCCTCTAAACCAGGGATAAACAAACTGTAACCCACAAGCCAAATCCCTCTTGCAGGCTATTTCTGTACAGCCCCACACAAGCTGAGCTAAGAAGGATATTTATACTTTTAATGGCCCCAAAAAATCAAAGGAAGGATATTTCATAGCATGTGAAAATGAGACAAAATTCAAATGTCAATGACTCTCTTCACTTAATGCATTGTGTGTAGCAGCTCTAAGCTGTGAGGACAGAACTGTGGGGTTTCTGCAACAGTTGTACATCCAGTAAACCCAAAATATTTACTATCTGGGTTTTTGTTTGTTTGTTTGTTTGTTTTTTGGTGCATGGGCACACTAGGGCCTCCAGCCACTGTAAATAAACTGTAGGCACATGCACCACCTTATGCATCTGGCTTACGTGGGTCCTGGGGAATTGAACCTAGGTCCTTTGGCTTTGCAGGCAAGCACCTTAACTGCTAAGCCATCCCTCTGGCCCGTCTTTTGCACTTCTTGGGGGAAGGTACTTCATAAATAGAAGATATCACCATTAATAACACATCTTTGATCCCTGACTCACACACTAATAACAAAAATAATTTAGACTTGATGATTAAATACATGTTTGTAACTGGGGCCAAAGTAGTAAGAGGTTATGGACAAGGTAATTGTGGACTGATGTAAGGGGTCATTAAGATTTCAAGTTGTATAAATCTGTCTCTGTTGTTAAGAAGATGAAAATGTTCCTTCTTTCCTGATGTTATGTAAGAGATGATGCAAGAATAAATGTGATCGGTCAGAAATCGTTATGTGAAGCCCTCCTTTAAAGGGTTTGCCTTATGTCATATACCTGGCCTAGTAGCTAGGCTCTCTAGGCATTAGTAAGTGTGGACATAAACAATGCAGAAGTGGGCCTGGGCTTTAACCTGTGCCCCGCCAAATTTGCTTATTCCAAGACATGTTCCTGGTTGCAGTGTAGTTGCTCCTCAGAGCAGATGCTGAGACCAGCACTTGAGTGCTGTGGCTTATTGGGGAGGTGCTTCTCACAACCAGAGATGAGCAAGCAGGGTGAACAGGAGAATGAAGACAAAAAGCCAGGAAGGGAGACGCTTCCTTGGCTGGGTAAACTGTGCAGCTCAGGCTCCATGTGCTGGGAATACTCTGAGGCTCTGTGTGGCATAAGCTTCAGATTGTCCTTGCTAAAGAGGCTGGAATTAGTCAACTCATCCTATAACAAAAATAGCCATTGCAGTGGGTGTGACGAGGTATATCTTTAATCTGGGCACTCAGGAGGCAGAGGTAGGAGGATCGCAGTAAGTTTAAGGCCACCTTGAGAGGACATAGTGAATTCCAGGTTAGCCTGGGTTAGAGCAAGACCCTACCTCGAGAAACCAAAAAAGAAAAAAAAAATAGCCATTGCCGGATTTTGTATCCTACTCTGTGCCATGAATGGTATCTAAGAAGTTGTGTTTAATTCTAAAACAGTCAAGAACGATATCTTGGGGCCTGGAGAGATGTCTTAGTGGTTAAGCACTTGCCTGTGAAGCCTAAGGACCCTGGTTCGGGCTTGATTCCCCAGGACCCACGTAAGCCAGATACATAAGGTGGCACATGCATCTGGAGTTCATTTACAGTGGTCGAGGCCCTGGCACACCCATTCTCTATCTGCCTCTTTCTCTCTCTGTCTTTCTGTCGCTCTCAAGTAAATAAATAATAAACAACAAAAAAAAAGAGCACAATATCTTTGGGCTAGAGGGATGGCCTAGAGGTTAAGGCACAAGCTTGCAAAGTGAGAAGACCCAGGTTCGATTCCCCAGGACCCACCTAAGCCAGATGCACAAGGTGGCGCATGCTTCTGTCTCTCTCTCTCCCCACCCTCTCTGCCTCTTTCTCTCTCAAATATAAATAAAAATAAAATATAAAAATTATATATAGATATAAAAATATCTATCTTTATTCACATGGTGTGGACAGGATCCTTAGTATGTGAATATAAGTTACATAATGTCACTTCATGTGGAAATGTTGGTTCTAAGCTACTGAGTCAGGCCTGCCTAACAGTGAAACCCTTGCTGTTTCCTCTGTGCTGTGAAGGAATGCAGTTGCCTCTTTTCTTTTCTTTTCTTTCTTTTTTTTTTTTTGGTTTCTCGAGGTAGGGTCTCACTCTAGCCCAGGCTGACCTGGAATTCACTCTGTAGTCTCAGGGTGGCTTCGAACTCACGACGATCCTCCTACCTCTGCCTCCTGAGTGCTGGGATTAAAGACGTGTGCCACCACGCCCGGCCCAGCTTTACAGTTTTTACATTGTCACTGTTTATAATGTTTGCTTAAAGGTAAACATTTGGGAAGTTGTGCTGTAGTAACAACCCTTAGAGCTTCGTGGTTTAATCACAGCTTACATGCTCTGCGTGAGCGTGTGGCTGATGAGGTGGGTCTATGCAAGTCGGATTGGCATCTGAGGATCTGGGAGGATGGGGCAGACGTGTTCCAATGGTACTGGTTCCAGTTTATAGCAAGAGAAGCAGGGCTGTACAAAGACCAACCCTGAATATACAAGTCCTTGGTAAGGAACACCTGTATCACTCTAATCTAAGCCTGATGGAAGCATTGTCACCCTATGTGGTAGACAGTAGAGACCAAATGAAGCTTCCACCCAGGGCTGACTTGTTATCTCTGCTCACATTTCATGGGAGAAGCAAGGAGAACACTGAACATGGGTGAGCGATTATAGAGTCTCTCAGAGTAGGTTTGATTTAATTCCTTTTTACAAGCCTCCCTTACTTATTAATAGGTTAACAAGTTTAAGCTATTAAGCAGATCATCATGGCCTGGAATATATTTAATTCAAATGTTGACTTTCCAGCGTGGCCTCATGAAAATTCAGAGTAGCCAAGTGTCGCAACTGTCGCTTCCTGTATTTGAGTATTGGAAATAGAAATAACACGAGGACACACTGTACAAATGCCCACCCCATAATCTGCCAGCTGAGATACTCTTAAGATTTAGCCATTTCCTGGGTGGTGTAAGAGGCAGAGCAAACAAACACACAATTACAACCCTAAGATTTCCTCTTGAATGTGTAACGCGAACCTTTGGCTGCAGGCGCAGTTGGATGATGCTTCAGCGTGGTGGTGGAAGGGAACGTTTACCCGCAGTTGCCCTTTGCAGCACGTGACCAAGCAACTTCTTTTGCTGTGTTTTGCATTTTCTCTGGGAGCTGAAAACATAAGCAGAGTAAATGTGAGAGGAACATTAACCACTGACATACACATTTTTAAAAGGCACCGTGAGAAGAAAAATAGCTTTGACTAAATAAGAGCGAAATGATTGGGGTGATGGCTCAGTGGATAATCGCGCTTACCACACAAGCATGAGGTACTGAGAGGACCCGACGCTGAGTTCCACTCCCCAGCGCCCGCATAAACAGCTGAGTGTGGCCGCTTATGACTATAGCCCCAGTTCTGTGGGGAGGAGAGCCAGGAGAATTGATGGATCTCGTGAAAATGGCCGCTCCAGGTTCAGAGGAAAGACTCTGAAGGAAACACAGTGATTAGCAGTGGAGCAGGACAGCCCACATTCTCCTCTGGCTTTACATGCATACATCTGGAACACACATGTGCATATACCACATACCACACATAACACACACACCACACCACACACACCACACAAACAAACCCACACACACACATTAATAGCAAAACTAGTAGTAGATATTAGATTTTTGTTTCTGCTTGTTGCAGACAGCTTCAGGTTCGCTGAGATGAACTTCCAGACCAGGCACAGTTATGGAGGAAGGGATATTATTTATTGAAGCTTACAGATCCAGGGGAAGTTCCATAAAGGCAGGAGAAGCAGCCTGCTCTTCACAGGACCAAGCAAGAGAGAGAGAGAAAGCAACCAGCCATAATGGCAAGAGAAGCGGCCTGCTCTCCACATGGTCAGGTTCATCTCACCCCACTTCTGGTACCACTTTACTGTTGCAGACAGCTTCAGGTTCGCTGAGATGAACTTCCAGACCAGGCACAGTTATGGAGGAAGGGATATTATTTATTGAAGCTTACAGATCCAGAGGAATTTCCATAACAGCAGAAGAAGCTGGCCTTTCTTCACAGGACCAGGCAAGAGAGCAAAGCCAACCAGCCACCACAGCACACAGCAGAACTACAGCCAAAAGGTCACACAGCACACTTCAGGAACTCCTGCTAGGCACATTTGCATATCTTTACAATGGAATCTCAAACCATCACCACACCTTAAGACCAGCCCCCAGTGACCTTGCCTCTAGCAAGGTGATTGCAGATGCAAACTATAAAGTAATAAAACATTGAATATATTGGGGGACATATATTCAAACTACCACACTGCTTATCCTTGTTCGTAAGTCCCAAAAGCCCAGTTATCCTACCCAAGCTCTACCTTTTTCTCAGGAGCAAGTTCCAGGGATGAAGAATGACATACTTTGGTCAAGTGAAACGTAGGTGTTGGAATAAGGACAGGTTGTTAGAAAGAGGGCATTGCAGCAGGTAAAAGCCTGCTGTGTCTCTGGTGACCTCGTCCACTCTAACAGGAACCTGTTCTGTAACCACGGGCAGGCCATTTCACTTTGCTTTCTTCACCTCTCAGATGAAACAGCCTAAGTGTCTAACATCTAAAAATAGCAGCAAACAGTTTTAAAAGCTCTTTTCAGCTCAGATAGATGTGGATGGAGAAATTTCTTTTTTTTTTTTTTTTGGCTGTAGGACACTTGAGCATGTTTGGACTTTAAGAGAAAAAGTTCCATGGGATATTGTCTACAATTAAAGTTGTCAATAAAAAATAAAAGAAAAAAGAAAAAGTTATTTGCAGGAGATGCTAATAGTGCAGGAGAAAGGATTCCTGGCATAGCAAGACTACAAAAGAGTAGGAGTGAGTGACGAGGGACACTTTCCTGAGAGTTAGGATGCGTTTCCTTCTGAAAACAGACTGGAATGAGGATGCAGTAGGTGGAGACACCGTGATCACAATCAGAGATGTAGTATCAGGAAGACCAAGAGAACAATATAGACATTTTGGAGCCCAAGAAAGACTCAAAAAGAGATGAGCAGCAGGAAATAGAGTTGAGTAGTTTACATATTATTATATATCATTAATATATATAATGTATTATTCATATATTATTGACAACCTCCATACATATACTTAATGTATCTTGATTATAATCCCCTCCTACCACCTTTCTTTGTCCCCCTACTGAACCCCCATCCACTGAACCCCTTCTCCTTTTCAACTAGGCCCTCCTCGATTTTGATGTCATTATTATTTCTCTCATGTTATGCAGGTCTTGTGTAGGTAGCATCAACCACTGTTTGGTCAAGAATGCAATGACAGCTCTGATTCCGGAAGACTGCATTCCAAAGCACTCTCCCCCACCCTTTGGCTCTTACATCCTTTCAGCCACTTCCTCCAGAGTGGTTCTTGGTCCTTGTGATAGAGCTATCATTCAGTGCTGAACCCTCCACTGTCACTTCTCAGCATTTTGATGAGTTTTGAGTCTCCCCAGTAGTCAGTCACTGGACATGGCATATTTTTATGACTTGACCCACCAAGGTTCAGGAATGGGGGAGACTAGATAAAAGACACAAGCCATCTTCAGATGATTTTGTGTGCTCTCTCTCTCTCTTTCACACACACACACACACACACACACACACATTCATTTATGCTTTCTCTCATGGCAGTTTGGCTTGGGAGGGAAACAGAAGTTTGAGGTTCCTATACTCTCGGTGAAGGAGCAGAGAAGACTCTTGTCTAAGAGCGTGCGAAAGACAGAGGAAAGGAAGTTTGGAGCCTGCAGTGAACACTAAAGGCAAAAAAGAACTTAGCAAAGAGGAGGTCCAAAAAATACTGAGACCTGTGGGTGACCGAATATGGAGGTGGGATTCCATTGTCTTCCTGAGAGGGCTGGGACTTAGGAGAGTAAGGAAGCTAGACTGTCCTTTCTTAAAGACACAGGCAAGTCTCCTCCATTTTGGCATTCCAGCTTTCAGCATCGTGTCAGCACGCAGATGTTCAATAAATCCTGCAAATGAAGCTGTGTACTACCTAGGATGATGGCAAGAGAGGAATTCAGGAAGCAAACTCAGAAAGGAGCCCACTGTAGGTCAGGTTGGCGCAGGCAGGTCTTGTTAGCTTCTTTTCTCCCACCCTATGGCGGGCTTTTCCTTCCTCTCTCTATGACTGACTCTACAACTGACAGGTAGTTTCTCCAGTGACAGCCAGCTGGGTCTCCTATTTCTCTAGACAGGTTTTCTCTTCGCCATTGCCTTAATACAAAAGTATATCCTCTTTCTTGCCTGTATGAATGCATTTTTGTGGTCAAGGTTTTGGCTGCGGTTTTGATAATGAGCTATTCCTAGAGATTAAATACAAAACAGAAGAAAGTAAACAGAAATGAGAGCTCAGCTCATTTGTATTAGAGACAGGGTAGCCCACTTTTGGATTGTTGAATTTTGAAAGATAGCTAGGAACAAAAAAAAAAAAAAAACCCACACAAATAAATTAGCCAGCCAGCTTCGCTGAATGTAGGACTTTTGATCATTTATTTTGTCAGTGTGGATGGTTGTTGAGTACATATTTATAATATCTCCTAGCTTACATATTTATGAATGTCCTGAAGTACATTTCTTCTTACAAACATTATTGTGCTATTAAGTTTTATCTGGGAAGTTGTTTAAATTTGGTATGAAGTTGGATGATAAATTATATTGGAGTGGACTTAGCAAGGATCTTGGGATAAAATTTAGGTACTAGAGAGACATTCTTAATTTTGGAGAGGTTCTTTAAAGTTTCTCCCTTACTGCACCCACCTCAGAGAGAACCATTTAGAGTGCAGAAGGTCTTATGGACCATAATATCAGTATAAATAATCCTTATGTTCCAGATTGATGCTCAGAGGTTCTGCTTAACTTGTAACTTGAATGAATAACCTTTTCTTAATCCTTCAATCTCAAAATTAGAAAATTGGTATATTGTATGTATAAAAAGTAAGGCTTTAATTTTAACCATTCCTGGGATTGATGGGATCAGATAAAAAGGGCTGTTATGGCTTTGGGATATAGATTATCAAATGCCAGGCAGGTAGAACTGGGAGCATGCTGTCATATTGATATTCACAACTGAAATTAATGGACTGAGAAATTATCAACATAATGAATATGTTTTCCATCTTGGCAATCCTGAAGCTATTCATGTAGTATTAGAGGGAAAACTGCATGCTTTGATTTTTTTTTTTGGCTGTTTTTTTTTTTTTTTGTTGTTGTTGTTGTTAGTTTTTTCGAGGTAGGGTCTCACTCCGGCCCAGGGTGATCTGGAATTTACTCTATAGCCTCAGGGTGGCCTTTGAACTCACGGTGATCCTCCTACCTCTGCCTCCTGAATGCTGGAATTAAAGGTGTGCACTACCACGCCACTACCATGCCTGGCTTGGCTGTGGTTTTTGACTGCCCAGGTAAATAAAAATTTGAGTTATCATGACTTGCAGATAAAAACGGATGGGCTGGAGAGATGGTTTAGCGGTTAAGGCGCCTGCCTGCTAAGCCTAAGAACTCAGTTCCAATCTCCAGGTCCCATGTTTAGCCAGATGCAGTGACGCAAGGGCGCAATGCCACACTTGCCCACAAGGGGGCGGACACATCAGGATTTCGTTCACAGCAGCTGAGACTGCTGGCGCACCCATCTCTATCTGTCTCCCTCTCCCTGTCTGTCTGTCTCTCTCTGTGTCTCTCTCCAAAAATAAATAAAATAATAAAAAAATTAAAAAAAAATAAACTCTTAAAAAAAAAACGGATACCACTAAAGAATTGCTAAGAATGTGAGAAGGAAAGAGCATCTCACTGTGAAGTTTTAAAATGATCACTTCATCTGAAGGCACAGGGAAGTAGCCCTTTCCCCCAGGCTTACTCTCCCCTTTGTGCTTTTGAACTTTAAACCTTTGGCCCAGAGCATTTAGAAATTTACCATTGTAATTCCTTGGCTATCACTTTGTGCCATGAATCCAGCTAGCCTCTCTTTGGGCCTATGCTTTGCTAGGCTGGTTTTCCATTGAGTGAAGCTGTAGACTCGTTAGCAGTGGGGCACGTGCTTTAGATTTTATACATGTGCCTGGCATTTCTGGGGGCTCATAAGGAAGCCCTCCCCAACAATCTTAGCTATGGCTGCTACACTTTCTTTTCCCAGCGGGATAGTTTGGGTTTCAGAAACACCATTCTTTGGTATAAAAATCTCTCTCCAGCTTCTCTTTGCTGTTAGGATTGTGATAAGAACACTAATGAAATCTGCCACATTAACGAAATTTTGGAAAGGAGAAGTGAGGGAGAAGGGAGAAAAGGGATCTACCGCATGACTCAGTTTATAACTTGCTTGTAACCATCAATCACCTGAATTTGGTGGTGGGTGTGCGGGGGTGGGGCAGGGCAACCTTCTTTCTTGGTTTGTGATCTGTTCCTTGTATTTACTCCTTTTCAGCTCATTTCTGTTCTTCCTTTCCTTTTTTGTCTCTACCTTCCAGCCCCAGAATGTCTGTCCAATGTCTAAATATGGCGTGTTGTGTTTGTGTGTATGCACACATTATTTCTTTGCATAGCATTTCTACAGAACAAGTTTCCATATGTGTAACTATGGTTTTTATACCTGTGTACTGGTCTCCTATAAGTTCCTGGCCAGCTTATTTCACACTAATTTTTATTAAGTACCTACTATATGTGACAACCATTGTGCCAAGTATGACACAGTTGTAATATCTAATTTATAATAGCACCCAGTAGTGATAATACAGCACATAGAACTTATTATGTGCCACAAACTATATTCTATATTTGTTCTATATATTAAATTCTTTTATATGCGCAGCAACCTTATGCCTATGAGAGTTTTGTCAGTCAGGGTCTATCCAGAAGACAGAAACCACATAAATTCCTTTTATAGCTGTCTTGAGGTATACTTTGTATACCATAAAGTATATATATTGCAAGTGTTGAATTTAACAATTTTAGCAAATTTGTAGTTCATATAAATGTACTCAACATTGGCATTTTTCACTAACTTAATGCATTGAGCATTGTGCACGGGATTGCATGGACCTCAAGTGTTCTTGTTTTGGCTGCTAAATAGAATTTTATGGCTTAGTAATACCCCATTTTGTTTATGGATACACACGGACATGAAATTTTTTCCAGTTTGAGTTTTTACCGATAATGTGTTACTTCTTTTGGAAAGATTTTTAAGACTGAAATTATTGGGTTGCATAGTAAGTTTATTTTTCATTTTTTTTTTTTAAAAGCCTGGAGCTGGACAGATGGCTTAGTGGTTAAGGTGCTTGCCTGCAAAGCCTAAGGATCCAGGTTTGATTCTCCGGGTCCCATGTGAGCCAGATGCACAAGGTGGTGCATGCATCTGGAGCTTGTTTGCTGTGGCTAGAGGCCCTGGCGTGCCTATTGTCTCCCTCTGTCTCTGTCTCTCTCTCTCTCTCTCTCATAAATAAATAAATAATAAAGAATACTTCTTAAAAAAAAAAAACCAAAAACCTGTGGCTGGAGAGATGGCTTAGCAGTTAAGACGTTAAGGTGCTTGCCTGCAAAGCCAAAGGACCTTGGTTCAATTCCCCAGAACCCACATGAGCCAGATGCACAAGGTGGTACACATATCTGGAGTTCAATTCTCTCTTTCTCTCTCTCAAATAAGTAAAATAAAATAAATTTTTAAAAATTTAAAAGAAAAACCCTGCCAGGCTAGTTTCCAGAGTGGATGTGGTCCTGTGTTAATTGAGAAAAGGCTACCACTGTTCTTCTAAATTCTTGAAAGCATAGGAGAATTGTAGAGGCCTCGACCATAAAAAGACTATAACTGGTGAGTGTTAGCTCCAGTCTTCAAAAGGACTTAATCCAACTGGTTTATTCCTGTTTCATTTATAACTCTGTCTCTTATTTGCATCTCTCCCCTTCCAAAACACTAAAAAATTTTCTTGCAAAGGTATGTGCTTTCCCCCGTGTTTCCACAGGGGAATAGTTGCATTAGAAGGGAAGCACTGGGCATGGTTCTTTCTTAGGACAAGAAGCTAATTCACATACAATTTCATTACTTTATTATTTTTTAAAATTTTTTTCCCGTTTCCTATACTTTTCCTATTTCTTAGCTGCTTTCTAGTTCTCCAAGTTTCAGAATATGGTTTGCTGTGTTCACTTTGGACATGAACTTGATGCTTCTAATGCTTACCTTACAGATTCCAGAAGCGTGATATACCATGACTATTCACAACTGAGACACTAGGTGAATTTTTTCTTGTTCCAGATGAGTCCCGGTGCGAATGCTATACATGCATCATCAATTCAGTAGGCTCTGGTGCTTAGAATTCTAAAGTGACATCTTAGAATATGTATAAAAACATAGTTAAATAGTGTTGCATAAACAAATAATTCTGGGACAAAGTAAAGTGAGCTGTCTGGAATATACACGCAGAGGAGTGTTCCTTCCCTCCTCCACAAATATACATGATATATATCTATATCTGTGTGTGTGTGTGTGTGTGTGTGTAAAATGTTTACCTTGGTAGATTTATCCAGACCATCAGTCTGGACCAGAATTACCTCACTACAAATTGAAAGCATCATAGAAGATACACTTTATTTTGGTGTGTGGATTGTTATTGGCTAGTTAACTAGCATTTCCTTTTCAGTGGCTATTACAGTCTGTCGAATAATCTAGCCACTTCAAACTTTTGCCTCTTTGGTGACAACAGCCACTAAAAACCAGCACAGGTGCCTCATAAATATGTAGAGTTGTTATGTGACATTTAAAAACACAGTAGAAGTGAAGTTTGTACGAGTGGCCAGAGCCTAACCACAATGATGATCTTGTAGCTGGGGTGCTCACAGGTCTACCGAGAGTAGGAAAAATGCAGCTTTCGAGCAGCCTGGATGGAAGTGAAGAAGCTATTTCCTGACATGTGCTTTGACTTTTAGACTCTTGTCCTTTTTCTGGTCAGAGAGTGATCTGAAAATTGAGGACCACACTTCTAAATATGTGCCGTTGATTTGGAACAAAAAGGAACAATCAATCTCATTCTCGTTTTTAAGTGTCCATTTAGTTTTTGATTCACCTGTGACTTTTGCTTCCAAAATGCTATATACATTATATTACATCTAGGATCGATTGTGATTGGTATTTTTTGTTTATTAAATGTGAACTTTATTGTATGAGCATATTGATATTGGTAATATTTCCCTCCAGTTACACTCTTTTTAAAAATATATATATATTTAAAGATTTTTAAATTTTTATTTATTTATTAGAGACAGAGAGAGGGAAAGAGAGAGAGGGAGAGTGAGAATGGGTGCACCAGGGCCTCTAGCCACTGCAAACAAACTCCAGATGCATATGCCCCCTTGTGCATCTGACTTACGTGAGACCTGGAGAATCAAACCAGGGTCCTTAGGCTTCACAGGCACGTACCTTAACCGCCAAGCCATCTCTCCAGCCCTAAAAAAAAATTTATTTATTTATTGAGAGAAAGAGAGGAAGAGGTAGATAGAATGGGTGCACCAGAGCCTCTGGCTACTGCAAACCAACTCCAGATGGATGTGCGACCTTACGCATTTGGCTTAAGTGGGTCCTGGAGACTTGAACCTGGGTACTTAGGCTTTGCAGGCAAATGCCTTAACTGCTGAGTCATCTCTCCAGCCCACCCTCCAGTTACACTCTTGTGTTTTCTCCCCTCCCCCTTATTCCCATGAGGGCCCTCTTCAGTGGGGTTATTCATAGTGAGATCATGAATCAGTCTCTGTGGGGTGGGGGGACAAAGCCTCAGGAAACTCTTTCTACCCTGTGGCTCTTACAGCCTTTCTGTCCCCTCTTCTGCAACGTGCCCCGAGCCCCAGAAAGCATGTTATAGGTCTCTTTTAATGTTGCTGTCTCTTCAGCCTCTGATTTTTACTTTGATGAGTGTTGAGTCTCCTTAGTATCTACCATCATCTCCTTGGAGCAGGTTCTCAAGCTAGCAACTTAATCTGCCACTTAATTTGTGACGTCTCTTGGGACCTGCAGATGTGGTAGAGATCACTTGTCCTGTGAGAGACCATCAGCTTTCTTTTCTTGTCATACTGATGGATCTCGGGTCTCCCCAGTACTCGCTGCCATCTGTGAAAAGCATATTTTCTAACAAAGAATGAAATCAGCATGGATCAAAGGGAATAGGTGTATATGCTTCGAAGACATTTTGATGGGAAGACCCAGCATCTATGGTTCCTTCCAAACCATAGGCTTTTGGCATGGACATGGTTCTCAGTTCCGGATATGAATTCCCTCCCACTGAGCAAGCCTCATATTCAATCAAAGAACAGTTGATTAACCCCATAGGCTGTGTGCCACTATTGCACAGGCATGTATATCTTGCCCTGCTGGTTGATTTTATAGCCTGTAGGACCCCCCTGCTTGTTCACACTGTTGGTGACCATTATGCCCCAGCAGCTCACATAGCACTTTCCAGCACTGTGAGGCCTAGTCCAGCAGGAAACAAGCTTCCTTCTCCATTCCAGCATGATCTCTTGATGTATGAGGTGGCGTTGGTCTACAAACTTAGAATTCTTGTTTTTCTTTTGTGCATGTGTATGTAGCTCATGTGTGGCATGCATGTGTGTGTACACATACATGTGGAGGCCAGAGGTTGACTGTTACTCTCCACTTATGTACTGAGGCAGGGTCTCTCTCACCTGAACCCAGCAATCACCAAAAACATGTAGTCTAGTTAGCTTGCATGCCCCCGGCATCCCCTGTCTCTGCCTCCGGTTCTGAAGGCAAGCCTGCATCCCTATTTCTTTCACTTTGTTTTCTAAGAAAAGTGTGGGCCTGGTTTTCAAGAATTGTGCCTTACTTATTAATCACAAGTGCCTGCTTTTATTTTCTGTATGAAATGATTTCACCTTCATATTTTCTCCAGCTCACTGTTTTCTAAAATGCTTCAACATTTGGTGTCCTTGCTAAAAATCCAGATTCTTTTTTTTTTTAATTGACAACTTCCTTAATTGTAGACAATATCCCATGGTACTTGCCTCCCTCCCCCCACTTTCCCCTTTGAAACTTCACTCTCCATCATATCCCCTCCCCCTCGCAATCAGTCTCTCTTTTCATTTTGATGTCATCATCTTTTCCTCCTATTAGGATGGTCTTTTGTAGGTAGTGTCAGGCACTGCGAGGTCATGGATATCCAGGCCATTCTTTTCTTAAAAAATATATTTAATTAATTTATTTATTTGAGAGAGAGAAAGAGGCAGAGAGAGAGAATGGGCACACCAGTGGCCTCCAGCCACTTGTGCATCTGGCTTACGTGGGTCCTGGAAAAGCGAACCAGGATCCTTTGGCTTTGCAGGTAAACACGTTAATCACTAAGCCATCTCTCTAGCCCCTAAAACTCCAGATACTCCTATACTACTCAATTTCTATCTATGGTATTTGGGCTGGGAACCTGTATCTTTACATCATATCAAGTTATCCTCATGCAGTTTCATATGGGAACTACTGGTTGATATGTAAGAATTGTACATTTGACTTGTTTTTTGAGGTAGGGTTTCATTGTAGCCCAGGCTGATTGGGAATTCACTATGTAGTCTCTGGCTGGCCTCAAGCTCATGATGATCCCCCTACCTCTGCCTCCCAAATGCTGGGATTAAAGGTGCGCACCACCACATCCAGCTGGAATTATACATTTGAAAAAAATGTAATCTATTGGTATAAGATGTGAGGAAAAACATTTGTGGTGAAATGTCTAGATAGCACAAAATCATTCAGTCATCACTCTACCCAATCAGTCAGCACACCTACGGTCACTTACAAATGCCAGGTTCTGTCTAGTTGCTGGGGGATACGTGATCAACAGGACTGAGATCCTGTCCTCATCAACGCTTTATTTTCAGGTGAAAGGTCAGTCAGTGCAAGTGAAAATTACATTTTTTCAGATTGTGATAGTTGCAATAAATAAAGTGTAGTTTTAGGGCTGGAGAGATGGCTTAGCAGTTACAGCATTTGCCTGCAAAGCCAAAGGACCCAGATTCAATTTCCCCGGGATCCACGTTAGCCAGATGCACAAGGGGGAGCATGCGTCTGGAGTTTGTTTGTAGTGGCTGGAGGCCCTGGTGTGCCCATTCTCTCCCTCTCTCCCTCTCTCTCTCCCTCTTTCTCTGTCAAATAAATAAGTAAAAATTAAAAAAATTAAAAAAAAGAAAGTGTAGTTTTAATATAGAACTTTTTAGTATATCATAAATGCCTTAAACCCCAAAAGAAGGAAAATATAAGCTGAGATCTCCCAGGTCTTTCATCTCAATAGGGGTAAGAGTAACACTGAAAACTTTCTCCCTTCTGTTCTTCTGATAATTTCCTTGCTACTTTTCATGAAATGTTAGTTTTCATGGTGATAAGATAGAGTTGAAAGCAGAATATTATGAAAGTTGAGTCATAACAAGGAATTTTGCACTATGAAAGCCCTTGATAAAATATATCCTGTGGGTCGACATCAAGAAGCAAATAAAGTCGGTAAATTGTCTCTAGGCTCTGGGAAGGGAGGGAAGCCCCTTGGCTACATTTCACTTTAACCTTGCCAAAATATCCTGGTGAATCACATTACCAGTGATAATTATCCATCTAAAATTCATAACACATAGCTCTTTCCTTGAAAGTTCTAGCAGCTTTGCAAAGCAAGTTAGTAATGCTGGTATGAAGAATTCCTGGGTTATGACTTTAAAATTTTGCTGCATGGAGTTTAGTTTTTTTGTTGGAAATTTTGCTTGGTAAGGACAAAAAGGTAACACAGAAAAATTGACTACATTTTCCCAAATATCTGGACACTTTCCAGTTCCCAACTAACTCTATTAGGGCTGTAGGAAGGTCAAAAATATCCCCGTTGTTGAGGGTGGCAGAGAACTGGATGCATTCTGACGTCTTGTAAAGTTCCACACCTCTTTTAATCACAAAATAGAAGGAGAGAATATGCTGACTCACAGGTGCTTGCCTTACCCTGTCCCAAAGAGGATGACAAAGGAATCTTGAGGATGTTGCTGAATGCTGAATTCTGCAAAACCTGTTAACATGGTATTTATTTATTTTACTGCTTGCTCATTAACTGGAGAGGAAGCAAACTCCCATTCTTAGAACAAAAAGATTTGAAAGTATATACCGAGGCTCACATAAGCAGAAGGGAAGAGGGGCTTTCAACTGAATGCTGGGAAAAGTAGGTCTTCATTGTAGCCCTATATTCTTGGAATCTACTTTCAAAGACATGGCAGAAGCTCCGTTGTTTGGAGTACTTAAAACCATCTAGATTAGATGAGAATCCACTTGCACCCATGAAAAATGGGGTCAAATAACCTAAGTTGACTTTCTTACCATTTTCTGTGACAGTTGGCAAAACAGTGACTGCTCACTTTATACCCCACCCCCACCTCAGATGATCACAGTACTGCCTCGGCATTACATAACTCCTGGGAAGGACAAATCTGCATGTTTTACAAACTAATAATGCTTCCTAAATTTTCCTGTGCCTTCTCAGTCACCAAAGCTCTTTTTTTTTTTTTTTTTTAATTTTCGAGGTAGGGTCTCACTCTAGTCCAGGCTGACCTGCATTTCACTATGTAGTCTCAGGGTGGCCTCTCGAACTCTCAATGATCCACCTACCTCTGCCTCCCGAGTGCTGAGATTAAAGGCATGTGCCACCATGCCCGGCTCACTGTAGCTTTTATTTGCCTTTCTGTTAGAAATCTGGAGTTCACTTACCTGTTGTTTCTGCAGTTCTTGTAAAAGCCCTTGGTGAAAATACAATATGGGTAGAGTATTATAGTCACCTGTGGACTATCACCTTATTTATTTATTTATTTATTTATTTATTTATTTATTTATTTATAAGAAGGGGGAGGGGGAAGGGAATGGGCATGACAGCGCCTTCCAGCTACTGCAAATGAACTCCAGATGCATGTGTTGCCACCATGTACATCTGGCTTATGTGGTTCTGGGGAGTTGAACATGGGTTGACTTTGCAGGTAAGTGTCTTTAACTGCTAAGCCATCTTTCCAGCACCTCTTTTATTTTTAAAATCAATTCTGTTTTGTGCAATTTATAAACAAGAAAATGCACCCTGTTTGTGCATATAATTCAGGGAGATTTGACAAATCTATATACTTACATAAGCACCATAATAATCAAAATATTGGTAGCACACTTACAGCTTCCCTCTTGCCCCTTTACCATGATCTTATCATCATTTACCCAAGACAATTAATGAATGGCTTCGTATTATGAATCACTTTGCTCCATCCACAATTTCAGATAAATGAACTGTGTAGCATATGGCCTCTAGCCTCTTTTGGAGAATGTGCTTTCCAGATCTAACGTGTTCACTTTTCTTCTCTGCCAAATAGTATTTCATTGTACGGGTGTACCACATTTATTTGACTGTTGATGGGTGTGAATGTTGTCTGAAGGTTTGGGCTATTCTGAATAAAGTGGCTGTGAACATTCATAGTACAAGCCTTTGTGTTGACACGCTTCACATTTTTTGGGTAAATATGTAGGAGTAGAATTTATTGGACATATGGCAAGTGCTTTTTTCATTTTGAAGAAACTGCCAGACTGTTTTCTAAAGTAGCTGTCCAACTTTACACTCCTGCAGGCAATGCCTTGTGTGAAAGCTCCACTTTCTCTGCCTCTCTGAACAAATTTGTATTGTCCATCCTTTGACTGCAGTCATTCAGTACAGTGGTACTTCATTGTTTTAATTTAGAAATTTCCTAATGACTCATGATGACACTGAATATCTGTTCATGTGGTTAAGAGTTTGGTATAATTTCTCTGCATATCTTTAATATCAGTCCTTTGAGATATATCTCAAAGATATATATATAGAATATTTTATCCAAGTCTTTAATTTGCCTTTTAATATTTCAGTGTGTGTGTGTGCACATGCATGCATTTGCATTTGTCATTGTGCACATGTGGAGGTCAGAGAACAATCATGGGGTCCTCTCATTCCACCCTGTTTGAGACAGGGTCTCACTTGTTCACTATTCTGCTAGAAGTACCATTATCTAGCCTGTGAACATTGGCGTTCTGACTCTGCTTCCCTTTCCTATAGGCACATTGGCATTCTGGACATGTTTACCACATTGGTTCCAGCTTTACTTAGGTTCTAGGGATTTGAACTCTGGTTGACTTGCTTTCATAGCAAGCTCCTTTAACCACTGAGGTAGCTCTCCAGCATCAAAAGTGCTGCTGATTATTTATTTATTTATTTATTTATTTATTTATTTATTTATTTATTTTAGTAGTGCTGGGCCCAGGGCCTTACACATACTAGGCAAGTTCTCTATTACTGAACTATACTACCAGACCACCCTTTTATTAAAGAAATTGGTTTTGAAACTGAAAAAAAGAATTAGTTTAGTCTAAACTTTTCTTGTATGGTTTGGGTTCAATTTTTTTGCTTATTTCTCAATGTGTTATACAATGTATTGCTCCCAAATCCTGAAACTAATCATATAAAGTGAACATGATTATACTTTATAAACAACACAGAGCTTCTGAAAGAAATACTACCAGGTGTTCTGGATGTACTAAGCTGAATGGCTTTTTGCCAACTTCAGTCCAACAAGGTCCATTTCTAGAGCAGCCATAAGAAATCCATATTCTTTTTAGTGGACCCTAAATAGAGTCCATCCAATACATTGGGCTCCCAGGGTATGAGAAATAATTTGGGGAAAGAGTCAACCCTTCTGGTGCCTTGCTCAGTGCAAATCAACTTGAACCACACTAAAGTAGTTACCTACGTGGAGAGGATCTCTTGTGTGTTTGTAAGTCTTTATTTCTGGTTCATTCTTGAACGTGAAAATGGTGTCCTTACCTTATTACAGAGGCTAGTAAAGGTAATGTTGCATCTGAGAGAATTATTGTAAAGTAAGTGATTCTTACATCAGAATAATAAAGTGTTTCCTTAAAAATATCGTGGACAAGACACCACTTTTAATTGTTCTAAGCTGGCCATAGGACCCAGATCATCTGAAAAACAAGAAGTATAGTAGATATAATGCACCAACTGCTTTTAGACACAATTTATCTCCAGGGTAAAAATCCAATACAGCAGAGAGGACACAAACCACGTGAGAGGAAGCCACAGTTTCATGGAAATGTGTACACCCAGTTTGACCAACAGGAATGTATTATAAAGGTTTTTCTCCTTTAGCATGGTTATGTGTGCTATTCTTATTAGTACATTGTTAAGAGAACAAGACGTAAAACTAAATCACACTTTGCCATTGTATCAAGACCTCATCACTTAGAAGTATAAACATTGAACACATAGCCCCATCATGCATAAGCCTCAAGTTTCTCAATTGCAAAATGGGATATAAAAGAACCTATCGTGTACTGTCATCTTGTGAAATTCATTGAAATCACCCATGTGCCTAGCACATGGTGAGCCCATAAATTTTATTTTAGTTCAAAATAATGCACATATATGTATATCAAGATATAAAATCAAGGGATGTTAGATCTACACAAGGGGAAATAATGATCCGACAAACAGTAGATAACAATATTTACACATTGGTATAAATAAGAAAAACAAAACATCTTTTCAGGGCTCAAGAAAGACCTGAATGTGCAGTTTGAAAGACTTGACCATGTTTTAGTGAAAATTAATGAAAATAGTTACCATCTAAACATACCTTGTTTGATATTTTCTGGATTTCAAGAGTAAACAATAATTCTGGTAAACACTCAACAAGGGAGAAAATGTTTGCTACAAATAAGGGGCTACGTTAGCTTTTGACTTCCCCACAAGATGGAAATGATGAGTCCATAGAATTTTATAAGTAACATTTATTCACAGGAAAATTTAAGCCGTAAATGCCTGAGGGAATCAGAATGACATTTTTAGATTTGGAAGGAATTAGAAAATATGTCATTCGTGGGCAATATGGAAAAAACTTTACTTACAGGCATTTTTCTAGCCAAGTTAGAAATGATTAAAAACAAAACAAGAATGCAGAATTCATGGTATAAAAGAAAGTGTTGTGAACATTGAAATTCATTGTGTAGCCTTGATTCTTAGCTGTTGAAAATTTGATTACAAAATGAAATATAATTATGATACATAATTCTTGTAAAAAAAGATAAATAGTGGGTTAGTATTTATAAACTTGGTAGAAAAAAATCTTGAATTACTTTTCAACTAGAAGAGGAATAGAAAAAACAGTAAATATGGTATTTGCTTTAACTTCAAGAAGGGGGATTATTCGATGTTGTTCCACCCTGCTGATGACAACTAGTATCACAGTCTCAATGTGTTTCGTAAAACTGAGAAGTAGCTTGTAAGTGAGATCTGAAGCCAACTATACCTTTCACATTGCACAGAGGTGACAAACGAGCCTACATTATGGGTGGCTTTTAAGTCATATAAGTCATATCTCTATAAAAGTAGTTTTAGAAAATACAGAAAAAGTAAAATATAATTAATGTGACAAGAAGGGGACCTGTAAGAAAAGGCAAAGATGGAACACAGAATAGAAAAAATTGCATCTTCGAGCTGGGTATGGTAATGCATGCCTTTAATCCCAGCACTCGAGAGGCAGAGGTAGGAGGATCGCCATGAGTTCAAGGCTACCCTGAGACTACACAGTGAATTCCAGGTCATCCTGGGCTAGAGTGAGACCCTACCTTGGAAAACAAACAAAAAAAAAGTAAAAGAAAGAAAAGAAAATTAAAAAGAAAAGATTGCATCTTCAACTAATGGTGCTGGAAAAATTAGACACGTACATTCAAAAGAATGAAGTTAGATCCTTATCTCTCACTCTGTGCATACACACACACACACACACACACACACACACACACACACCCCCCACACATAAAACATTTCCAAATGGATCAAAGACCTCAACATAAGACCTGAAACTGCTAAAGGAACATGTACGAGTGTACTACCAGGTGCAGACATAAGTAAGGATTTTCTGAACAGGACCCAATTGCCCAGAAAATAAGTCCACCAATAGACAAATCAAGCCTCATGCCATTAAAGGCTATAGAGCAGTGAAGGAAACTGTCGAGTGAAGAGACATCCTGACACAGGAGAAAATCTTTGCCAGTTATCATCTCACAGAGGATTCAAGTCTAGATATACAAAGATGGCTGCAATCTGATTCCTTCTTTTACCATGCACACGGCAAGTCGGCTCACCACAGAACAGAAACCATTCATCAACAGCAAAACAGCAGTGGTCCAGAGAAGCACTCTGTGATGAACTAGCTCACTAGAAAATGATGGTTCTTTTGTCCAGCTGCTTCTTTTTTTATTCCCATTTTCATGTACTTTTGACAGTTTCTCCCACTCCTGCTGACCTCTTCTTCCCACTATTTATGAGTGGCTACACCACTTAAAGAATGGTTTTCCCCTCCCACACCATTAACTGCCAATAGCAGCTTAGACTGGAGTATGGCCTCATGAGCCCCTTCCCATCCGTGCAAGAATATTTTGAGTTAAAACAAAACTTTTAGAACAATTTCTGACATGGTCCTAAACATATCTTCTTCCATTTTATGTAACATTTGTGCTAAGCAGAATTCTCCATGCTGAGAATTATAAAATGAAAATATCAGTCAACTCTGAACATATTGAAGATGCTCTGCATCCTACAGTATCAAATATTCAGCCAAGATTTAATTCATTATGTAAAAATAAACAAGGGCATCCATCTCATTATTATGTGGAATGCTTTCATCTCTGATTAGTATTAAAGTCATATGTAAATCAAGGAATTGTTTTAAGATATTTTTATGATTTGTTATCAATAAATGTCCAATTGAAAAATAAAATAAATATTTGACTTATATATCTACTTTATATATCCACACTCCCAGGATAGCATAAAAAATTTTCAACCTAAAGGGGTCCCAAGTGGAAAACAAAAAAAGAAGCCCAGTGCTAAAGGACCGTCTTCCAATACTGCCTATTTAGAAAAAGAAACGATAGGTGACTTTGGCCAAATGACACATTCCTGTTCTTACTGCCTCATCACAGACGCCTTTCAACTCTTCAGATCTCAGAACAACTCATCATTTCCTCAGGCTGTTCTTGTTACTGATGAGTTTGCCCATGTGCAGTTTCTGACATATTACACAATAGACAGACTGGGAGGTAGGTGTCCCGAAGCCTCTTGTTGATCATTAAGTCATGTGAGTGAGAGAAAATATACTTTACCTTATTATTGTGAAAGATAACCATCAAGTGGCATTAAATAGGAAGTTGGAGCCGGGTATGGTGGCGCACGCCTTTAATCCCAGCACTCAGGAGGCAGAAGTAGGAGGATCACTGTGAAATCGAGGCCACCCTGAGACTACATAGTGAATTCCAGGTCAGCCTGGGCCAGAGTAAGACCCTACCTTGAAATATGGAAAAAAAAAAAAAAAAAAGGAAATTGGGTACAAGATCTAGTGCCAATACTTAACAACTAAGTATAATTAATACCTCCTTTCCTTCCTCCTCCTTCCTCTCTCTCTCCCTCCCTTCCTTCCTCCCCTTACTGAATACATACTATGTACTTATTGAATATGTACTATGTATCACACAGTGCACATGTTTTGATTATAAAGTTGTAAGTGAAATATATATATATATATATATATATATATATTCCCAACTTTTATCACTTAAAACCCAATGGCAAAATAAGATTGTGACTCCTGCTTTCATTATTTATTTACTTGATGAGTCACTCATCATTTATTTACATTTTACATAAAACATTCATTTACAAAAGTAAATGAATATTGGCAGGAGTTAATTTTGACTTTCCAGGAAAAAAAAAACATTTCTTTCAATGAAATTCTCATTTAGAGTGAAATATTGCAGCTTTTCTTGGAACAGATGCATAGAAATAATGAGAGATGTTAATTTAATTTAAAATTGCCAAATATGGACATAGAATGCAAACCTTTATCCGTCGTCTGGATTATCCCAGGGTAAAAGTTGTGAGGTGGTCAGGAATGTTCTGTTCCTCATTTCTTGTCATTACTGCCGAAGCTCTCTTGCTTTGCTGTGCCAATCTTAAAAGGGTATTTCTCATCGAAGCATCTCATGATGCTCAGGAGGCTAGTTGGACTAAGTTCGTTTCCACTCAACAGTATTTCCCAACTTTGATGGCTGTGTCTGGATGTCAGCCCATTATTATTTGGGGAGCGTCCGTGATCTTACTGGCTCCCGTTCACACGTGAAAACTTGGAGGCACAGTGAGGTGCTGGAACAGGAAGTACTGAAGTAGGTTTCGGGTGTAGATATGACAGGCTACAGCCCATGCACTTGGCCACTGCGCCATAAAGGCCTTGTGTGAATGGTACAAACGAGGAGACACTGAGATTTTTCTGTCATGTGTGTAAAAATTCCTAGTAGGCATTTAATATCTGTGTCTCTCCTCCTGTTATTTACCTCCTATGAAATACAAATGCTTTACTGTCGGTTCTTCCGAAGGCATTCTGCGCAAGACTTCACCCCTGTACGGAGATTTCAGGTGCTATAGGTACAAACTACACGGAACGTTGACTCCCCTTACAAGTGAATGACTTCCTGTCCTCCTTCAGTGTCAGGCTGGCCTTGTTAAATGCCATTAAACTTAATTTTTAACAAGGTGCATGCTAATTGGCCCCTCTGAGTATATTCCTTTAACCAGATATTTGGATGGACCTGAATTTCAAGATACTCAGGTGAACGATGTTTGCCTTGATATATTAATGAATGTCATTAGCATTTACTGATGAAGTACACAGCACCTGCTTTCTCTTTCAAGCTGTTGCTATAAAGGAGACAGTCTTCCTTCCTAGGGAGTCACATTTTTAATTCACTTAGTTTTTCAAGAGTAAGGCCCTTGCTACAACTACGTAAATTGCAAAGGTAAGGTTATAGGACGTGCTTGTTCTTTTTGTTTTGAAGATTGGGCAAAGGTACAAATTACTAGGGCGGGGGTGCCTTTCTCCATCTCTCTGGCTCGTTGTCAGGAGAGTGCAGAAGGTTTCTTAAACCCTTATTAAAGGTTACTCTGGAGTCTTGAAGGTCAGTGGAGCTTGCCTCTTATGTGCCTGATGGAAATATTTGAAAGCTCATCGTCAGTTCTCTGGCCTCCAGCAATGGCCTTCTTTTAGCTTTCAACAGTGCCTTGTGAGTCCTGGAAGCTTGGCGTGCCTGTGCATTAATTACCTAACTTGACCTTTTTTTTTTTTTTAACCTGCAGCCTGCACAGGTGGAAGAAATAAAAAGAAGGGAATTTTGAATTGGAGCAGCATGTTTGGGGAGAACAAGTTTATTAGAGGACAATAATGTTAGCAAGAAATTAAATGACATCAAACAGTAGAAGAGGCCAGGCATGCCTTTAATCCTGGCATCTGGGAGGCAGACATAGGATCATTATGAGTTCAAGACCACCCTAGACTACATAGTGAATTCCAGGTCCGCCTGGGTCATAGCAAGGCACTGCTTCAAAAAAAGAAAGAAGAGAGAAAGGAAAGAAGGAAGGAAAGAAGGAAGGAAGGAAGGAAGGAAGGAAGGAAGGAAGGAAGGAAGGAAGGAAGGGAGGGAGGGAGGGAGGGAAGAAGGGAGGGAGGAAGGGAGGAAGGGAGGAAGGGAAAAAGGGGAGAGAGAAAGAAAGAGTTAGTGAATAAGCATATCAGAAAATGATATTAATTTCAGAAGTTGAGGAGATGCAAAAATGATTTCAGGATGAAGGGGAGATAGACAATTATTTAAAAGAAAAGGGAAAAAGAGGAGGATCAGGAGCAGTTTTATAAGCTATGTAGACACAAAATACCATATGTCCTGTTTAAGACAGAATAAATACAAAAGTGGGTGGTAAAGGAAAGAGGTGGCCACAATTCTAAGATGACTCAGAAACTGAGGTCGAAGCACTTATGTGTAAAGTTTATTTGAGTGGTTTGAAGCCAAATGTTTAAAAAATATACATATCAAAAAGAGGGATTGTCCAGAAACAGCCTATCAATAAGGGCATCTCCACAAGGAGATCTTTGGCAAGAACCATCCAAATCTTGACCAAAGGAGAAAAGTCTCTGGCCCCAGAGAGAAGAGGCATTGGCATTTTAGAAGTGAAGTTGCGGATCCCTGGTAAGCATTCCCTAAGCAAGAGAAACCAGACTTCTATTTGTTAGTCTGCCTTGACCTTCATGCTCATGTCTCACGTGGTCCGTTTGAAAACCTGGTACCTCTGAGGATACAGATCCTAAATGTCCAGCTGTCTAAAAGGGAGTCTGGAGGCCTGTGCGTGCTGTAGAGCCACTCTCTGAACACATGTCCCCTTCCCCACATTTCTTTACCTCAGGAAAACTGTCTTCCCAGGTCAAACGCCTCAGCCCTCTGCTCCTCTGTACTTGGAACCATACCAGCTTAGCTTCTAGTGAGGCTCTATCTCCCAAAGGCTGAAGGAGGCACAAAATAGGATGAAGAAAGTACTTACAGCCTCCTTCTCCTTCATATACAAAAAGGACTAAATCCTCAATAGTAAGATTATTTTTCCATTGTTTCTAGTCGCCTCGATCAACAAATATATGTATAACGTAAGGTAGTAACAGACTGTCGGGCTTTAGTAGCCCAATATGATAACAATTGAAGTGTCTAACAGTTCACGTTGTCCTGTTACTATGTGTGCCCTGGAAAATTCTCAAAAATATTTGCCTCACACGATTTATTACAGGGAGAAAGTGCAGTAGACCCGCTTGTACAGGGATTGTGGTCCTCGTGGCATTGATAGTTTTTATTGTAAATTAATCAGTTGGCATTCTAAAGTGAAAAACTGGGGCTGAAGAGATGGCTTAGCAGTTAAGGTGTTTGCCTGCAAAGCCGAAGGATCCCGGTTCAATTCTCCAGAACGCATGTAAGCCAGATGTATAAGGGGACACGTGCATCTGGAGTTTGTTTGCAATGGATAGAGGCCCTGGTGTGCCCATTCTCTCTCTTTCTCTCTCCCTCTCTGCCTCTTTCTCTCTCTCTCAAAGAAATAAAATCTATTTTAAAAAAGATTAAACCAACACTGTCTAATAAAATTTAAAATTGAAGTGACAAACTGTCCCAACTGACAGATAGGTGCTAGCTGAGTCTGCAAAGCTGGGGGCCAGACTTGGCACCAGACTAAAATCAGTAAGATAGTGATTGCCTCTCTAGAAGGCATCTTGGTAGGCTGCTAGCATACGTACCTCTTTTGGTGGCACCCAAGCTCCCGAGAGCATGGCTAGTCATCATCTTTTTATGTCTTTGCACTCATTCATTCACTCATGTGACCACTCCACTCATTCATTCATTCAAGAAGTAGAGTGAGTTGTTTCCATGCTGTGCTTCACGTGGGAGCTGCGATTTCCTGTCCACACAGTAGTGCTATGTGGGCTCTTTGCGGCTCTAAATGGATGATAAATGGACCCAGTGCCACATATTGTTCGTTTAGTGTATAAGTAAGGTTTTAATTACTTATTTTTAAAAGTCTGAAAGAGGGAAGTATTCCCATGTTTCAAATGTGGCGAAATAAGAACCTCTGAAAATTTCTTCGACATGAAAACATTGGTAAAATTGTCAAAAAATCAACTTTTTTTTAGAGCTTCATAAAAATTATGACAAGCATTTACTTCCAAAAAAAAAAAGCTGAGTATCAGTGAAACAGTGAGATTGCTTTGTGTAATTTCATCTCTCTCTCTCTCTCTCACTCTCCCATTCTCTCTCTCTTTCTCTCTCTCCAGCTCCATGCAGAGATTTGGGGGGACGGGGGGAGCAGCAAACAAACTAGTTATGAAGGCATCAAGATTTACATTTACTAGACTAAGAATTTAAGTTAGCTCTTACAAATATGTGTAAAGAATGAAAGAAAAATATAAACCTAATGTCTTGCCAAACAAAAAATATCAGTGAACAGAAAAATAAATGAATTAAAATCCTAGAACTTAAGAGTGTAATAACTGAATGAAAATTTTATTAAAAGCAGATTTGAGCTGGCAGAAAGAAGAATAAGGAAAAGTGAAGAAAGCTGAGGTGAGATTAGTCTGAAGAACAAAGAAAAAAATGAATAAAAATAATCAACAACTTAAAGAGCTATAAACACCATCAAACTTACCCACATGTGCAAATAGTAATACTAGAATGAGAAAAGTGAATTAAAAGAAGAGAAAGGAGAAATGAGTAAGGAGAAAGAAATAGAATATTTGACAATAATACCAGTCAAAAAGTTTCCAAAGTAAATGAAAAACATGACTCTAAACACCCAAGAAACACAAAGAAGTTAAGTTTAGAAATCTGCATCTATTGTCAGATTATTGAAAGGAAAAAAAAAAAAGTATCTTGAAGTCACAAGCCGTGTCACTTTATCATACAAGAGGGTCTCCAGGAAGAAACACAGCTGCCTTTTCGTCAGAAGTTGCTAAGGCTCGACTGCAGCAGGATATTATACTCAAAGTGCTAAAAGAAACCAATGCCTTTCCTCTGTCCACATTTAAAACAATAGAAAGAAAAAGGCACTTCCCAACTCATCTAAGGACCATTAAAAAAAAATCAAAGACATCAAAAGGAAGGAAGACTATAGACCAATATCTTTCATAAAAATAGATACAAACTCCTCAACAGAATGCTAACAAACTACATAAAGTCACATATAAAATGTATCGTAAACCATAAACAAGGGAAATTCATCCAGGAAGATAGTTTAGTCAGGAATCAAAGTCATATAAACCATATTCAGCAACCAAAAGACAAAAATGCTATGCTCATTTCAAAACATTAAGGAAAACCATCTGCAAAATATTATCCTGTCATCTCCACCCTCCCACCCCCACAAATGGAACAAAAGGAATTTCCTCAACCTGTTATCTATATTAAAAAAAAAAAAACACGGCTAACATCATCCTCAATGCTGAGAGACTGAAAGGTTGTTTTTTTTTTTTTTCTTTTTGGGTTTTTGAGGTAGGGTGTCACCCTAGCCCAGGCTGACCTGTCTCAGGGTGGCCTTGAACTCACGGCTATCCTCCCACCTCTGCCTCCCGAGTGCTGGGATTAAAGGAGTGCGTGACCAATCCCGGCTGACTGCAAGCTTTATCATAAGGTTAGCAGCAAGACAAGACTGTCCATCCCAGTTACTGCTACAACACTGTCTCCGAGAGTCTAAGCTGTGCAATTAAGCAAGATAAAAACAAAAGGCATCAAGTTTGGTCAAGAAGAAATAAAACTATTTATTTGCACATAAAGAAACCAAATAAAACCCCCACAAAACAAAGGAAACTGCCACTAGAGGCAGTGAAGTTTATCAATGTGTAGGCTACAAATTCAATATGAAAGGATGGATTGTACTTCTAAAAACTAGCAATTAACCATTTGAAAATGAAATCCAGAAAGAAATTCTGTTTGCAATTCCATCAAAATGAATAAAATACTTAGTAATAAATTTAACAAAGGAATTACAAGACTTATACATTGAAAACTACAAAATGTCATCGAAGGAAACTAAGAAGATATATTTACACTCGATGCAACCCCTTTGAAAAATATAGCTGGCTTCTATGCAGAAATTGACAAGAGGATCCTAAAATTCTATGGAAATACGAGACCAAAAATAGCTGAAAAACTCAAAGAAAAGTTAAAGAACTCACACTTCCCAATTTTAAAACTTTACTTACATCTAAAAGAGACTGAGAGAGATGACTTGTCCAGCGCTAAGCACTGGGCTTTCTCTTCTCTTCACCATCATGACGAGTCTTGGGTTTACCCAGTAGGTGGCAGCATCTGTAAAAAGAAGCTTCCATAACCCAAAGTGACACTAGCATTCGTCAAAGGCCATAACCATATGATGGACAAGGTGTCACTATTTAAGCAAAGAACACTGGTAGCTTTCCTCTAGGGTCTATGACCTCCCAAGCCATAGGTTTTTGACTTGATTCTCAGTATTAGGCATGGATTCCCTCCCACTAAATTGGCCACACATCCAATCGGAGAGCAGACGGCTCCTCCCGTAACTTCTGTGTCACTATTGCATTCATGAGTACATCTTGCCTGGCCAATCAAATACATAACCGTTATGTTAACATATTAAAGTTATCAGTCTATCAATCAATTTTTTCAAGGATTGACATATAAAGATCAGCAAAGAAAATTGAGACTCCAGAACCATACCTAGACAACCTTGGTTAACTGATGCCAGCAGGATGCACAGATCAAACAAAAGTGAGGCAATCATCTTTTGTTCAAGCGCTTCAGAGTGCTCACACGTCAGAGAGGAGGCGCATCACAGCCTCACGTTATATACAGACGTCACTTTGTCATCAGTCTCAGACATACATGTTAGAATCAAGACTTTTAAACTCCTAGAACAAAATATGCCAGGAAATCTTCCTCACTAGAATCTGTAATAAGAAAGTATATGCCCCAAAACACAAATGTCTGGCAATCTGGGATCCATGGGTAAAATACTTTCCATACAAACATGAGAACCAGACTTAGATTCCCAGTGTCCACGTAAATGCTTTGGGGAGGAAGGTGTATGTAGCAGCCCACCTGTAATCCCAGTGCAGGAGACTGAGGCAGGGAATCCCTGGAGCAGGTTGGCTAGATAGAATAACAGAACCTGTGAGCTCTGGGCCCCAGTGGGAGACCCTGACTCAGGAAAATGAAAAAGAGAGAGATCAAGAGAGACACCTGATATTAACCTCTGGACTCCATATGCATGTGTACACATACACACACAATCTTATACATATGAATATATATATATATATATATATATATATATATATATATATATATATATTCATATGTGTGTGTGTGTATATATGTATACCCACACCATATACATACATAAAAAATATACAAATACAAAATAGAGAAATAGGATTTCAAAAAATTCATGCCTCAAAGGACATCAAGAAGATAATGAAAAGGCAACCTATAGAATAGGGAACACAATCATATAATTTATAAGGGTCTAGTATCCAGAATATGCAAAAGACTCTTACAACAAACAATAAAAAGACAAGCATCCCATTTTGAAAATGAGCAGATCTAAGTAGACATTTCTTTTTTTATTTGTTTGTTTATTTGTTTTTTGAGGTAGGGTCTTGCTCTAGCCCAGGCTGACCTGGAATTCACTGTGTAGTTTCAGGGTAGCCTTGAACTCACAGCAGTCCTCCTACCTCTGCCTCCCGAGTGCTGGGATTAAAGGTGTGTGCCACCATGCCCAGCTAAGTAGACATTTCTATAGGTAAGCACATGAGAAAGGATTCCACATGTGCATACACAATGCACACATTCGCACACACACACATGCACACACACACAAGAATAGTGTGATAGATATTGTAGTAGCTAGCAATGTCTATAGAACTACATGAGTATACTAAAACCACTGACATATATACTTGAAAAGGATGAATTGTTTGACATACAAATTATATCACAGTAAAACTGGTCAAAAAATTCTGGTTCAACATTTTTTTTGCCAGCTAAACTAAAGATCTACCTAAATATATTGGTTCTCAACTTTAATGTGCATCAAATCACTTGAAGAAGCTTATGAAAATGCTCGGTAGGTCTGAAGTGAAGCCTGAGATTCAGCATTTCTAACCAGGTCCCAAAGGGTAATGTCTGCACTTCTGGTCCTCAGACTAACAGACCAGAAGAAAAAAGCCCAGAAATATAACCTCAGAAATATTACTAATACTATCAACTATTAATCTTGGTGATATAATTTCAGTAATTTAATTTTTCTCTTTTATACTCTTGTTTTCTTTGAAACATTTTTTGCGATACTCAAAAAGAATCAAATTTCTAAAAAAAGAGAAAGAAAGAAACCTTCCACAAGGCAATTATTCTATATATTTAAGCCCACGTCAGATTTTTTAGTCTACATTTATTTTCATCATCAAAAATTAATTTTTGTGAAGATTCTATGGGTGAAACTATACATATACTTTAACATTACTACTAATTTTATGTCTTCTTTTTAATTAGTCTGGGTAGCATGGTGAAGCCATTGAAATTCATTAGCTATAATTACTAACCATCATTTTCAAAGGATCAACACTGCCATATGCCATGCCTTGTTCATGCCCAATGAGCTAATTAGAACGCGACAGTTACTCACCATCTAGATACCTCGCTGCTATGAATGACACAGAAGAAAGGGAATTCTAAGATCTGGCTCACAAAAAGCTTATAGTTAATTATTAGGCATTGGATAACTTGCTAAAATAACAAAGCTTATTTGAATGTGATTAGCAAAGAAGGCAAAATGTTAATTAAACTTTTCCTGAAACGCCTGCGTCTATATGTAGTTGAAAAGGCCAGCAACCTGTGGCATTTTAGCTCAGCACAGTTTGGCATCATTGCAGTGGCTGATGCTCCTGTCTGCTCTCATATTTTTCCAAAATTCCTGTTGCCATCAGTGACTTGCCCATGTGCTCTAGCCAGTCTGACACTTAGTGTCACTTGTAACATGATGGGCAATGCATATTTTTTCCCTGAAACTGGCAGGCAGTTTCTTTGCTACCCACTCTCAGACTTCCTTCTCCATCCTACAATGCCATTCTCCCCAGTTTTTATGTACTGGGTTGTCAGGAGGACCTGCTGACTGACAAGAGAGACAGTGGTGAAGAAAGGTGGGAAGAATTGTGCAACAGGTGGAAGAACTAAGTTGCCTGCCACTGAGAAACCAGCTTTTTCCTGCATCCCCCCCTTCTCCTGCATCCTCCCCACCCTTCTTGATTTCTGCTCTCTCCCACACATTCAATATTAGATGCAGATAAACCCTCTCATCCTGGATTTTTGTCATGAAATTATGACATGCATTCTTCATTTTCTTTTCTTACAGTTTTTAAAAACTATTTTATTTATTTCTATTTATTTGAGAGAAAGAGAGAGGGGAAGAGACAGAGAGAGAGAATGGGTGTGCCAGGGCCTCCAGCCACTGCACACGAACTCCAGATGCGTGCGCCTCCTTGTGCATCTGGATAATATGGGTACTGGAGAATCGAAACAGGGTCCTTTGGCTTTGTAGGCAAACCCCTTAACCACTAAGCCATTTCCCCAGCCCGCATTCTTCATTTTCTCATGTTAATGATGTCCAGCTGTATTAGAGTTCACACACTCTCAGAAACAAAACTTCCCTTTGCAGGAATGTGCAGAACTTAAAGACTCTTTGGGTTATCAGGGACAGAAGTAGGAGAGTAAAGTCAAGCCCAAGAGAGGACATCCAGAATTGTGTCCCAGGCTCAGGGGCATGAAGACAGTTGGAGCTGAGGTTAGATATGTTGCAAAGTCACCACAAGTCCTCTTTTTCATCCTTGTCTCTCTGAAAAGAGAGTTCTCCTTTTCCCTCGATCCGCACTGTGAACCACAAGGTCATCCCATTTCCTCTGTGTTTGTGTTAGGGGATTGATCACACTCAGAGAGACCAGCCCTCTCTTGAACCTGCTTGGATCAGTTGCTTACATAAGTTAGGAGCACATTATATAAAATGACTGCAAAAGATCAGGAAGGAGATCAAATAGCTGTAGCACAAAACGACACAAAATAACATTGACACGGCAGGGGTTATGGGAAGAGACCAAAGAAAGTTCATGAGACTCCAATCTTCAATCCCATGTTTAAAAAAAAAAAAAAAAAAAAAAAAAACAGGCATGATGGCATGAGTTTGTAATCTCAGTGCTGGTAAGGCAGAGACCAGCAGACAAACTGGGGCTTGCTGGCCAGCCAGGTTAGCCTACATGGCAAGTTACAGGCAAATGAGAGACCCTGTGTCAAAAATGGCAGCGGGGCGTGGTGGTGTACACCTTTAATCCCAACAGAGGCAGAGGTAGAGGGATCACTGTGAATTCGAGGCTGCCCTGAGACTACAGAGTGAATTCCAGATCAGCCTGAGCTAGAGTGAGACCCTACATCAAAAATACAAAAACAAACAAACAAACAAAAAAGGCGAGGAATGACACCTGAGGTTGTCCTCTGGCCTGCCTGTGTGGTGTGCACACACACACACACACACACACACACACACACACACACACGGGAAAGATTAAAGCTGTGCAGAGACTGCATATATTTAGTTGTAATGTTTAACTAATTGGGTTAAAACAAATTAACATACATGAGAAATTCTAATGAAAGGCTAGAAATCAGTGAAGACTGAAAATAAAATCAAATATATAAAAATATATTCGTTTATAAGAACAGTCTTACAGAACTGGAGATAGACTTAATTAAAATAACTAATAACGAGTGAATTTTCTAATAAAACTATAAAATTTTAAGCAATAATTACAGACTATAATTTTATTTTACGCAGTATATTTATCTTAAGACACACTGAAACTGTAACTGCAAACACAGAGAATCTTGTTCCTGTTTATTGGGCTTCATTAGATCATTGTATTTCCTTTAACTTCCCCATTGACTTCATTATATTTATTTATTTATTTGAAAGAGAAAGCAACAGGGAGAGAGAAAGAGAGAGAGAACACCAGGGCACGTAGCCACTGCAAACAAACTCCAGATGCATGTGCCGCCTTGTGCATCTGGCTTATGTGGGTCCTAGGGAAGCGAACCTGGGACCTTTGGCTTGGTAGGCAAGCACCTTAACCACTAAACCATCTCTCCAGCTTGTATTTCATTATTTTTATGTTTATATTAAATAAGAGTAAGTGCTTAGTTTTTGTTCTTTTTACCTCACTACTTAAGAAACCTTGAGATATTTGAAAAAGTCTTGGAAATTCCAGACCCAAATTTGCAGAGCAAATCATAGGAAGAGAAAAATGTCAATTTGATCGAGATGTGTTCGGTCACTTCGTATTTATTCCCCCAAGGCCTTTCCCAGTGACAGCACTTTCATGCCCCTCCCTCTAGGAGCAGTCTCTCCTGGAGCTGCTCACACCCCAGGGGGTCTGGGCACTAACATCTTCTGCCAACACATACTGAGCTTCTACTGCAGGAAAAGCAGGCGGTGTGACATCCAGAGCAGACGCTGTGTGCACTGGGAGCCAGCTAAGGACAGTATATTTATAAAAAGAGATGACAGGAGCTTTGAGCCTTGAAGAAGAGTAGAAATCCAATAATGAGTGTATATTCATTTTTATTTATGAGGAGAGAGAGAGAATTAGTGAGTGAAGGCCTGTAGCCACTGCCATCGAACTCCAGATGTGTGCGCCACCTTGTGCACATGTGCGACTTTACGCATGCATCAACTTGTGCAACTGACTGGCTTACTTGGGATCTGGGAAGTTGAACATGGGTCCTTAGGCTTCGCTTACCTTAACCACTAAGCCATCCCTCCAGCCTCTATCCATTTCATTTTTTTTTAACTTTTTTTTTTTTAATTTGAGAGAGACACAGAGAGAGAGAGAGAATGGGTATGCTAGTGGCCTCTCAGCCACTGTGAATGAACTCCAGACATATGCGCTTGCATCACTTTTGCGTCTGGCTAAATGTGTGACGTGGAGAATCAAACAGGCATTCCTAGGCTTCTCAGGCAGTTGCCTTCACCGCTAAGCCATCTCTCCAGCCCTCATTTCATTTGTGATAAGCCTCTCCAGCTTGGCCACAACTTTCTTTTAACATAGTGATCCCACCTGTATAAACTGCTCCTGAGTTTTGCCAGTGCATGGGGTGTAGAGTGAATGCTGAAGTACCACAACCTCATCACAGTCCCCTCTGCACATGGTTGGTGTCTGGTCCTTTCCCTTGGGAAACAGCCCTGTTTTATCTTCCATTGAAATGTGTGAGAAAAGGACAGCGTTCAGAGGGCAATAGCCTTCACATGCCATTCCCTAACTGAGAAAACACAAATACGTCACGTGAAGGGTCATGTAATCCCTGTCAGAGTTGGTAATTACTGCTCTTCTATCTAGATCACATTCTTCATGTCATTTGTGGAATCTTTTTTTGTCACTCTATGATAAAACTAGGACAAAATAAAGAACAGATGGAAAACTGTCTCTATAAAAGGAGAAACTAAAAAATTTAATGCATTACAATTTACAGTGCATTTCTATATGTGTTACCTCATTTAATTCTCACATCTGTCTTGTTTAGGATCCCATTTTGCAGAAAGAAAAAGTGAGACACACAGAGATAAGGGGATTTCCCATTATCTCCTAGTCTTAAGCAAAGAGTTCAATGCAAATTTTCCTGCACTTTTCATTATTATAGTCTAGTAGTTGTGGCTCCCTGGCAGCTGCCACAGACCAGGCCTCTCTAACTATTGTGTTCCCTTACAAACTTCTGTTGTCACTGCCTGTAGGCATCACTTCCTGATCCCCACCTGCCTCCTCCACATCTTCATAGAATTGATATGCCCCTGCATATCACAATTCCTATCACATTATTTTCCTATGATTTGTAGACTTATTTTTTCCCCTTGTGAGGCATAGATAGTACTTGAGAGTCTTCTTTATTTTGATGTTTGCAGAGGTGTTTAAGAAGAGACAATTTCTTTTCCTAGTGACAGGGATTATATAGCCATGGTTGTAGTATGAACACTGGTTTCTAGAAGCTTCTGGGTGCTGCTGACAGGTGGGGAAGAGTAGTGAGGACAATGTTTCCTAGAGTTTTTGAGAAGGTGGAGTTTCTGTGAGTTAGCCTAGAAGCTGCTGCCTCTGACAAGCTCTTCTTTCTCTGACATCCTCAGTTTCCAAGCAAACAAGATCCTGGTGCCATTGTAGGTTGTGAAAATCTGCAATTAAAAACAAATTGTCTAAAATTACAGTGAATATTGGTGCATTGTGCAGCTTTAATTTCACTGGGTAATTAAGGTATTGAGTTATAATTTATTACTTCTCAGATTATTTTTTTCACATTTATCTTGTTTCCCACATTTATCTTAATGAGGTGAGATCAGGGTAAATTACCTGGAAATATATTGTTTTTGTTCTTCTTAAGGTAATTATTTTCCTTGGGAATGGTTCCAAAGGTCTGACTAAAGAATCTGACAAGGGGATGGAGAGATGGCTTAGTGCTTAAGGCACTTGTTTACAAAGCCAAAGGACCCAATTTCGATTCCCCAGGACCCACATAAGCCAGATGCACAAGGTGGCATATGAAACTGGAGTTCATTTGCAGTGGCTAGAGGCCCTGGTATGACAATTCTCTCCCTCCCTCCCTCCTTCTCTCTTTCAAATAAATAAATAAAAATAAAATATTTTTTAAAAAAGAATCTGACAGGATTGGAACTTGACCTACCATGAATTTTGCAAATACATCTCTCTTAGAAGTCACCCAGGGTTGAGTTACTTTAGGTCAAAGAAGGCAACATTCATTCTCTTCTGTGAGGAGACTCACTAAGTTTTTGAATCTTTTATTGCACTTAGAAAATAAGTTGGCCTAAACTATAGTGCAGTTGTATGTGGAAGACATCATACAACTCACAAAGGGACACTATATAAGATTAACTCCACCTGGTAGGTCCCTTCTTTCAACTACCTAGAGGCATATCATTAAGGTGATCTGTAAGTATGAGTCACTTGGTTGGCATTTTACTAGGGAAAAGGAGTCAAATAGTCTATAAAATTGATAAATAATTCACCTCATATTTCTAGTGTTCTATTACCTATTATCTGGTTTTTACTAAATTGCATAAATGAGAAATGAAAAATATCTTAAAAATTGACCCAAAAGACAATTGTCCTTTCTACTTAATTTAGCAAATTTACATACCTGTTAACGCCATCTCGTTTGGCCTAGTCTCTCGAGTTTTTGTACAAGCCATAAGCATTTCAAAACTCTTATCTACATGGTTTTTTGCTTACCTTGCAATTTTCAAACTTTCCCTCTTCCATGTCTTTCATAAGAACCAAGTTATAGGGTTTTTTTCCCATTATATGTCCTTTGGAATTATTTTTATAAATAGGCCCTATTGGTATGGACAGCCACCATCTGCCCAGGTTTAGTGAATTCTCAATGTGTGTCTTAATACATTACTGGAAGTAATTTAAAGCTATGAATTTAATTTGACACTTACACTATACTCTATAGTAGTTTCCCACCTATATAATTTCTGGTTTGTCAGATAGAGAGGAAGCCCTAAATCTGGCCCTATCGTAAGGATGAGCCCTGGTCTTGGGAACCGCTCTTAATTCACTTGCCTTCTCCCTTGGTCATTTGGTCATATGTAGGTGAGAGTTTTCATTGCTGTGATAAATACCTAAAGAAACAATTCAAAGATGGAAGGATAAATTAGTTTGGCTTGTCACCGGTTTTCGTTACCATTATCACTGGTTCCATTGCTTTCAGGACCATAGGAAAGATCATGAAGGAAGGGCACCAAGGGAAAGCTTAGGAGCCAGAAAGCAAACGAAGATCAGTAACGGGAAGGGGCCAAAGTCAAGCTATGTCCTTCAAATTCATGCTCCAAAGAGACCCACTTCCTTCCACAGTTCTGCCATCTTTTGATAGGCTATCTGGATGTTGAACACGTCATCGGTGGATTACTTCATTGATGAGGTCAAGGCTCTCATGATCTAATCATCTCTGGAAGTGCCCCCAGAGACACACTCAGAGGCGTGCTTCACTGACCTTTTCATATTATCTCAGTCCAGTGAAATTCATGGTCTAGATTAACCATCCTGGGGGCCATGTTCTCATCCTCTATATAGAGATGTGAGATTACATAGAGGAATGTGTGGAGAAAACCTGGATTCTCAGCCACAAATGCTAATCAGAATAGGACATGACCATTCTAGATCCAGCCCTAGTGTTTATCCTTAACTATTGCAGAAAGCTCTGTGTGATTCTTGGAGTGAAAGAAAGGCTGGGCAAAGTATTTTGAGCTTTTAAAAAGCTGTAGCTTAGCATCTAACATTATTAGTCTTATAAGCAAAGGATGAGAAAAGTTTTAATGTTTAAGCCAACAGTTTTATTAAATAAAAACAGCCAAATCAATTTGAGCAGTGTTCATAGGACCAGAAAGTAAATTGTGTTTACCAAACAGAGAAGGACAGAGACCAACAGAGAAGAAAAAATGAGTATAATCTTTTGCACGAGTTGGAATTTGGAAAAACAAAGGCATAAATTCTAAACCCAAGTTTTATTTAAAGAAAGAAAGGATACTCAGTGCCAGATATTTTTTCCCCTGAAATTCAATTTTAGAAAGAGAATATTTAAAAAATATCAGCTAACACAAATTAAATTTCTTCTAAAAGCAGTTAGGAAGAAAACTCATTCATTCTTTTTTTGCTATTGATATTTGGTGGCTCAGTTGTGAACTTACTAAGAGAAAAATACAGAATATTAACGAATCCAGTGGGTAGAAAAAAATATGAAATTATTAAGGTAACAATTGCATTCATTTGCAAGGGAAGATTAAAGCAGCAAAGCATGATTGAATTTGCTTAGAAGGCTCAGGGGAATCATAGTAATAGTCTACAAACACCTAAGAGGTACAGAACACTGGGGAAGAAGGGGAATTATTGAGCACGCGGCCACACAGGTATACTCAGAAATAACAGCGTAACTCAAAAAGGTTCTTAAGGGCTGGAGAGATGGCTTAGTGGTTAAGGCACTTGCCTGCAAATCCAAAGGACCCAGGTTCAATTCTCCAGGACCCACATAAGCCAGATGTACAAGGGGACACATGTGTCTGGAGTTCATTTGCAGTGGCTAAACGCCCTGGCGTGCCTATTTTCTGTCTGTCTCTCCTCCCTACCGCTTGCAAATAAATAAATAAATAAATAAATAAATAAATAAATAAATAAATAAATAAGTTCTCAAAAGATTCCAACCAATGAGTATTTTGCATGACAATCTATTTCTACTAGAAATCGTGTTGATTTCAAACGTTGGGATGTCCGCGAAAATAAAACACAAAAAGATCCTCGTTGTTGTTACTTGTAAGTCTCCTTACTCATCCACCAAAATCCTGAGATCCAAACTCCAGGGAGGTGAGGGAGAATCCCATAACCGAATCCAGGTAAACTGATAAGAGCGTTTCAACTAGGGAAGTTGTCCTGCATTATTAGCTGAGAGCTTTGGGCTTGTGCTGTTCTTGTGGCGTCTTTGTCTGGTAAACTCACTCATCCTTGGAGATGCGGTTTGGATGTCATGCTGTGCGACTGTCCATCACATAGGAAAGCATGGCCTCTGGAAGTGCCAGAGATGGCAGCACCACAGAGCACAACACAGAGCAGTCTACTTCCAAGTTGCCTGTGTCTCCCTCTTAGACCCTGAGCTCCTTCAGGGCAAGGATTGACCCTCCTCATTTCTGCAGCCCTAGCATGTCTTAAGGCGCTGATGCACAACAGCCGTCCCGTAAAATGTCGCTACATGAGTGAGAACTGTTAAAAAGAGTGATGTAGTTATTCGGGTCTTTTTAAATTTGTTGCTTTAGGTTTTGGTACTTCTTCCATTTGCTTGTGCCATTTTAAAAAAAGCATGATTAAAAATAAATCTATGGGAGCTGGAGAGATGGCTTAGTGTTAAGGCACTTACCTGCAAAGCCAAAGGACCTAGGTTGGATTCCCCAAGACCCATGTAAGCCAGATGCACAAGGAGGCACATGTGTCTGGAGTTTGTTTGCAGCAGCTAGAGGCCCTGGCACGCCCATTCCTTCTCTCTATCTGCTTCTCTCTATCTGTCTGTCTGTCTATCTATCTATCTATCTCTCAAATAAATAAAAATATATTTTAAAATATATCTTTGAAAGAGAAGGGAAGAGGGGAAAAATTATGGTGAGCTTCCAGGATCTTGTTAGAATGGGAGGAGTGGTTTTGGTGACACAAAGAATCTAATGATGTCTTGGAAACTGTAGGCTTTCTCTCTCTCTCTCTCTCTCTCAATCTCTCTCTCTCTCTTTCAGTATGAAACAGAACCCTGTCATTCTACCAAATTATATCTACCAAGCCAAAGCTGCCCTGCCATTATTTCTGTGTGCTTATTATCTAAGAATGACTTTAAAGTTTTTAAATGGTTGAAAGCCTACAATAAGAACAATATTTTGCATTCTGTGAAAATTATGTGAGATTCTAATTTCAGTTTCTACAAGTAAAATTTCATTGGAACCCAGCCACGCTGAGTCTACTGTCTATGATTCAGCAGCATAATTTGAGGAGTTGTAACAGAGGTGGTGTGGGTTGCAAATAAAATATCTACAGTGTACCCTTTAGCAGGAAAGATTTCCTGACCCCTGTCCTAGAAATAATAGACTTCTACCCCACTATAGGCAAGAATGATACCTTGCACCTTGATCAATAAGATAAATCTTTTAAACAGTTATCATTCTAGGATCAATTATGTGATTAATAATTTCATAATTCTCTTACATTTTATTGTAGGTATTGATGAGATAACCATTGTTTAAGAATTGGAAATGAAATGTTCTTTCTTTTTCAAAGTATAAAAGATTCCAACCAATGAGTATTTTGCATGACAATCTATTTCTACTAGAAATCGTGTTGATTTCAAACGTTGGGATGTCCGCAAAAATAAAACACAAAAGATCCTCGTTGTTGTTACTTGTAAGTCTCCTTACTCATCCACCAAAATCCTGAGATCCAAACTCCAGGGAGGTGAGGGAGAATCCCATAACCGAATCCAGGTAAACTGATAAGAGCGTTTCAACTAGGGAAGTTGTCCTGCATTATTAGCTGAGAGCTTTGGGCTTGTGCTGTTCTTGTGGCGTCTTTGTCTGGTAAACTCACTCATCCTTGGAGATGCGGTTTGGATGTCATGCTGTGCGACTGTCCATCACATAGGAAAGCATGGCCTCTGGAAGTGCCAGAGATGGCAGCACCACAGAGCACAACACAGAGCAGTCTACTTCCAAGTTGCCTGTGTCTCCCTCTTAGACCCTGAGCTCCTTCAGGGCAAGGATTGACCCTCCTCATTTCTGCAGCCCTAGCATGTCTTAAGGCGCTGATGCACAACAGCCGTCCCAGTAAAATGTCGCTACATGAGTGAGAACTGTTAAAAAGAGTGATGTAGTTATTCGGGTCTTTTTAAATTTGTTGCTTTAGGTTTTGGTACTTCTTCCATTTGCTTGTGCCATTTTAAAAAAAGCATGATTAAAAATAAATCTATGGGAGCTGGAGAGATGGCTTAGTGTTAAGGCACTTACCTGCAAAGCCAAAGGACCTAGGTTGGATTCCCCAAGACCCATGTAAGCCAGATGCACAAGGAGGCACATGTGTCTGGAGTTTGTTTGCAGCAGCTAGAGGCCCTGGCACGCCCATTCCTTCTCTCTATCTGCTTCTCTCTATCTGTCTGTCTGTCTATCTATCTATCTATCTCTCAAATAAATAAAAATATATTTTAAAATATATCTTTGAAAGAGAAGGGAAGAGGGGAAAAATTATGGTGAGCTTCCAGGATCTTGTTAGAATGGGAGGAGTGGTTTTGGTGACACAAAGAATCTAATGATGTCTTGGAAACTGTAGGCTTTCTCTCTCTCTCTCTCTCTCTCTCAATCTCTCTCTCTCTCTTTCAGTATGAAACAGAACCCTGTCATTCTACCAAATTATATCTACCAAGCCAAAGCTGCCCTGCCATTATTTCTGTGTGCTTATTATCTAAGAATGACTTTAAAGTTTTTAAATGGTTGAAAGCCTACAATAAGAACAATATTTTGCATTCTGTGAAAATTATGTGAGATTCTAATTTCAGTTTCTACAAGTAAAATTTCATTGGAACCCAGCCACGCTGAGTCTACTGTCTATGATTCAGCAGCATAATTTGAGGAGTTGTAACAGAGGTGGTGTGGGTTGCAAATAAAATATCTACAGTGTACCCTTTAGCAGGAAAGATTTCCTGACCCCTGTCCTAGAAATAATAGACTTCTACCCCACTATAGGCAAGAATGATACCTTGCACCTTGATCAATAAGATAAATCTTTTAAACAGTTATCATTCTAGGATCAATTATGTGATTAATAATTTCATAATTCTCTTACATTTTATTGTAGGTATTGATGAGATAACCATTGTTTAAGAATTGGAAATGAAATGTTCTTTCTTTTTCAAAGTATAATTACATTTAATTATATGTCTTTTGGAGTTAGAGTTTTAGTCAAATGAAGCAAAGGGTTTTTTTTTCAATGTTCATATGATTCATTAAAAATTAATAATGAGGGCTGGAGAGATGACTTAGCAGTTAAGATCATTTGCCTGCAAAGCCAAAGGATCCCGGTTCAATTCTCCAGGACCCACATAAGCCAGATGCACAAGGGGGTGCATACATCTGGAGTTCAATTGCAGTGGCTGGAGTGCCCATTCTCTCTCTCTGCCTCTTTCTCTCAAATAAATAAATAAAATATATTTTTTAAATCAATAATGACTTGGTTAAAGGTCAGTTTTTACTAAGGCAAAATTGTCTGAGAAATGCATGCTATATATATATTTTACTTTTTTTATTATTTATATTATTCTGATTTTACATTCATAGTATTGGTTCCATTATCCTCCTCCCTGCCCTCCCTCTTCCAAAGGGACCCTCATCAATGGGGAATGTGGGTCATGCATTGTGGGGGTTGTCAAGAGTTCTGGGTGGTAGGCCCCAGCCTCTGTGCATAATGCCCCAACTTGTGACTCTAAGAATCTTTCCACCCCCTCTTCCGCGAGTTTCCCTGAGCCACATTGGGGTCATTTTAGTTCTGCTTCAGTGATGAGGTTTTGGGAGCCTCTGTGTCTCTGGATATCTGGCTTAGTTGGAGTTGGATGTTCTCTGTGTTGATCTCCTTCAGCCTTTTTCTGGTGCCATGATCACCATGAACGCTGTATTCTTGCCCTGCCCCTGCGTTGTTCTATGGTTTCAGCTGGGGCCCTGGTGAGGTGTGATTAGCTGATCCTCCCTTCAGGTTCATTGTCCATCTGAAAAAAGATAAGCAAATTCTCCAATGGAGAGAGAAGTTAGTACTAGATAGAAGGGATGACCATCTATGTTTTGGAGGGAATTTTATATACGTTGGCTCTCTTCTAGCCCACATTTGGTGGTATCTTGATCTTGGAGACTGAGCTCATTTTGTGTACTTGGTTTTGACTTATTTCCCAGTTCCAGCAATGTGTTCCATTCCACTGAGTGGATCTATTAGCCAAATCAAGAGCAGTTGGTTACCCACCATGGCTGTTTGCCGCTACTGCACTTGTATGAGCATTATGTCAGGTTGTTACCTACTGGGTATCTTAGTCTGCAAGTTGTTTGGACCAATGTCGGACATTTTCCCCCAGTTGCTCATGTAGCACCCTCTGGTACTAGACTAGCTAAATGTCTGGGGACTGACCCTCTTCCAGATTCTGGCCAGGTCTTTCTGTGTTTGGTCTCACACACGTATGCTGTCTTTGACAGTAGGGTCTTACCATTAACCTTTGGTGGGTCACCAAGAACTCTGACAGAAGTCTGTCTTTTTTGCAAAACCTTGTAGGTGTCTCGGATCAACAGCTCATTGTGGAAGTTAACCCCGTGCTGGCACTGGGAGTTATAAGTCTGCACCTAGAAAGGTGAGGGAAGAAAAAGATAGATGCTATATTTTTATAAAGAGTACTTCGAGAGCTGAAGTCTAGCTTGAGAACCAGTGTTACTGGCTTTTGATGCTAGCTCATAGCATTAAGTCACAGACATCACCTCCCTGCTCAATAAAAGGAACTAGAATTGAGTCCTTAAAGTGTAAGACAAATGACACAAGTTCAAGGCAGGAGTCCTGTGTCCCCTGTCAGCTTCCTCGGAGCTGTGTGGAAGGCAGAGCAGCTGGGCTGCATGGCCTGATGTGATACCTTTCTAGTGCTAACCAGCTGCCTATGAACCTAGCTATTACTTACGGAATCATTTTATGCTTTTGTCCTGTCCTGCCCTGCCTTACAGGAACTGTATACGCAGTGCTCTCATGGCTTATTATCCACATGGTACACACACAAATAAGCAACCTATCGCCGCCCTGCTCTGTCGCTAATATGTGGCCGCTCACTGATCAGGCCCGTAAAATCCATTTAACATCTGGTTACATGTGCTGTAGTTACTTGGGTCTTTGCGGGAGGGGTGTGTTTGTGTATGTGTTGTGCGCGTGCAAGCATGAGAGAAAGATTTATTGACATTCAAACAGATCCAAACTGCTTGTTTTTCAAGATACCAGTGATCTATTTTCTGAGATATCATATTCTACTTGAGGTAAAAACATGATGGGATTTGTCAGTCTATTATTCTAGTGATCATAATGTTTAGCCCAACAAAAACAGTTGGAGAACTATAAAATTATCGGATGAGGTAAAAATGATATTTGAAAGCCGGGCGTGGTGGCGCACGCCTTTAATCCCAGCACTCGGGAGGCAGAGGTAGGAGGATCACCGAGAGTTCGAGGCCACCCTGAGACTACATAGTTAATTCCAGGTCAGCCTGGACCAGAGTGAGACCCTACCTTGCAAAAACCAAAAAAAAAAAAAAAAAAGATATTTGACATGCTTGTTCCTAATTAATGTTTTATGCTATCTAAAGTTATCATTTCTCCTCCATCTACTTACATTCATTAATAATGTAGAACTGACTGGAAAAAAATTTTTCCATTAGTGACTTTAGTAGTACTTAGTACATTTAGTACTTAATTTGTCAGATGACTGGCAAAGTATAAATAAAACACAGATATTCCTGAAATAATGATAACTAATATTTACTCAGGAATTATTGTGTGTTTGGTCTTTTTCTAAATGCTTTGCATAAATTTCTCCCTTTTCATGCCTCCACTGTGAAGTAGATGCTATGATTATCTTTATTTTACAAACTGAGGCAAGAGAATAACACTGAGCAGCAATGGTGGGTTTAGGTTCACACTGCTTAACAACGAAGCCCAAGATTTTCACCCTGGGACTACACTGCTTCCCAGCCATTGTCTTTCTCGCAAATTTTACATTATACATTTTGATTTTTCAGAACTTTGGGCCAAAGAAGAGTGCTTGTACTCTGTATGTGTGGGTGGTAGGCATGCTTGTGGGTATGCATGTCTGTCTGTATGTGGGCCAATGTGTGTGTGCATGTGCTCACGGAGGGCAGAGGTTGATGTGTGCCTTCTTAATCACGCTCCACTTTAAAAAAAATATTTTTAATTTTAAAAAAGATTTTATTTATAAGACAGAGAGAGAAAGAGAGAGAGAGAATGAGTATGCCAGGGTCTCTAGCCACTGCAAATGAACTCCAGACACATGTGCCACCTTGTGCATCTGGCTTGCATGGGATCTGGAGAATCAAACCTGGGTCCTTGGGCTTGGCAGGCAAGTGTCTTAACCACTAAGCCATCTCTCCAGCCCTGCTCTCCACTTTTTATACATTGCAAATATCTCCTGCTGAATCTAGAGCTCACTGATTTGGTTCGGCTAGCTGGTCAGTAAGCCCTGTCTCTGCTGGGATTTAGGAGCATACCCCAATGCATGACATTGCACATGGGTCTGGGGATCCAAACTCAGGTTTTCATGATTCCATGGCAAGAATTTTACTCCCTGAGCACAAAGTACTAGTGTTTAAAGCATGAACATGCTCAAGAAGATCAGGATTTAGTACATTGTATGTTAGAACCCAGTGGTGTTATGGTAGTATTGAATAAAGGATTCATCATTGTTGTTTTATAAAAGAAGAACTAGAAGGTTAAAAAGGTCACAAAGTTTCTTCATATTGAACAGGTAAGAAGAAGTAATTTCTAGAATTCAAATGCAGGATAACTCATGTCTATGAGTCTTCTTTTTCTGTATCTTTTTCTAGACAGCCTCTCAGAGCTTTCACAAAGATGCTGTCAAGTTTTAGTCACTCATCCTAATAGAAAGCATTCCATTAATAACCCAGCTACCCCCTTGCTGACTAAGGGCTTCCTGGTGAGCTGGGATGTACATGAGTGGAGTGGTAATCGTGCTGCATGAATATTCCTATTTGTCTGGGGGAGAGCAGGAGTCTGAAAACAGTGGACTGGACCAGCAAGCCTCTTTGTAGGGAGAATACAGAGTGAGCACTTTGTCTGTGAAATGCAGGCTAGGTTAGAAATGGCCATAGAACACCCTAGAGCCTACATTATTCAAGAGAAAGTCAACAGACTTTCTATCACTTTTCAAAATCACCACAAAGTGGTGATTTGTATAACTAGCCTCGTTTGTTAATATAGGAATCAATGCCAAGGAAAATGAATAACATTTCCATGATCAGATTCAAACTCGGGTCTTCCGGCTCCAAAGCTCATGACCTTTCCATTGAGTGAATTTTTTTTTTCTAGAGAAATAACTGGGTAAGCATGCAGGAAAAAGACATGGGTATCATCGCCATAGCATATAAGAGTAACCCATGCCTCATGTCCATGGTGACTGAGATGATGGGTCGTCATTGATCTTGTGACTAAAACCAATGGCCTAAAACTGGTGGGATTCGAAAACATAAGAACCTCCTTATGCTTTGAAGAAATTTATAATTCAGGGGACTTTCCAGGATACTTGTCCAGCCCATCTTGTTGGAGCTTTGTGTTTGATACTTATACCACTTTGGTCAGGAGTGGTGTAAGTGTAAAACTTTGGAGTCTAAGGTAGGAGTTGAACTCCTGCTTGACCATTTATAAGTTGCTTGGCCTTGAGCACCATCAGGACAACTCAGAGCCACAATCGTCCTATGGGGATTCCAGTATTTACCTCCCAGTAGTAGAGATGATGAGGGATGCAAGACTGAATGGGTTCAGAGAACATCTCACAAAATTACTGGTGGTGTTTACATGCAAAAGTACATGGCAGGTTCCAGCTCTGATTCTCAGTTCAATTCTACTGTCAGTGCAGTTTTCTTTAAATTCCATGATAGTTTTTTAAATGATTTATCCGTGTGTGTGTGTGTGTGTGTGTGTGTGTGAGAGAGAGAGAGAGAGAGAGAGAAATAGGAACATTGAAAGAGACTGCATCAGGAATTGCTAGTCACATGCTATGTCAAAAAGAACTAGCATCCATGTTACTTAGGGAGCTTATTAAATCTGATTTTCTGAAATTAGAATTGGCTTGAAGTATTAGAAAGACCACTTGAACCAAAACCAGAAGGTCCTGTTCCAAACTCTTTTAACTAACTGGCTATGTGACTTGAACAAGTTAGCTTCTGTGAGCGTGTATCTTATTCCTTGAAGAACCATTCTTACCTCTCCCACTGGGCTGCTAGGAGGATCTTTGCATAAGATAATAAATGTTAAAGCCCATTTAAAGTCAGCATAAATATAAATCTGCTAATAATGAAAGGGAGCAGTAATTCACAAATCCAAATGTTTCACCATTAAAGTGCCCCACTGAGCCATTTGAATGAGTTGTGAGGCATCTCATTCAAAGTTCAAACAAGGTCATCTCAAGGACATAATAGTGCATTATTTTGCAGCACTGAGAAAATATGTTCAATAATGTACTTAACATGTTGATTAATGTCAATCATATGGAAATAATCACCAGCCAACCTCAATGACATGTACATGAAAACGCATGGAGGATGGCTTGACAAAGCAAAATGCCTCATGCTGACATATATGCACTGACTCAACGTGATTTGCAGTGATTTTCAAAAATGCAACTCCTTGCTGAATTATCAGGGAAGCTGGGGATGTGTGAACCTCATCAGAAATTCTATACAAGAACCACTTCTATGATTGAAGCACTGTGGGATCCAAAGATGCTTATTTACAGGGTCCTCATGAAATTCGGCTCTTTCTAATGGAATTAAGTTCAGTGGGGGAAATCTTTTTTTCTTGACGCAGGGTTCCAGGCAGGCCTTGAACTCAACAATCCTTCAACTCAGACTACTGAGTGCTGTGATTAAAGGCATGTGCCACCATGCTCGGCTGGGTATCTTAATTCAAAGGTAACATGGGCCTAGTTGTGGGTAACCTATTAAAACTCTGTCCTCATGCTTGCTGGGATCATTTGATTTTGAATATGTTCGCCTCTTGGGTATGACTCATAAATTCAGCTCTAGGTTCTGGCTCTTCTTGTACTTACCTTTATATATGAAAGGAGAAAGAAGATGATAACCACAGATCCACTGACTACAAAATCCTGAAATTCGTTCTTAAAATAGTGGGGTTTTAGGCTTGTTTTCTTTGTTGTAGAGAGGAGATACAGCACATTTACCTCTTGAGTTGTTTTAACATTCAACATTCTTAATTTGTTGGAACACATAGGTAACATTTCCTGCGAGGACCCTACCTCCTTTCCTCATAAAATCACCCATTATAGTTCTAGTTAGAGCTGGGGAATAGTTTCAGAGCAATGGAAAAGGCGACCAGAAGTCATCCTCAGAAAGTAAAATTGCTCTTTAAACTCCCTGAATGGTTGTGAGCTTGTTCTAATTCCACTTTGAAGACCATTGGCATATCAGCAGGACACACAGCCCATGTGAAAAGAAGCTCAAACAAGGGTAGTACTGAAAATATACCAAGGAAATGTATTCCCTTAAGAAGTTGTACTGTAATTTCACTGCTAATTAAAAAAAAATTATTTAAATTGGTAGCAATCCGTAGAACTGGATTTGCTAACTCCAGAAAACATATACAAAGCAAAAGGAAATTAAGTGTTTTTCTAAACATGTTTCAGAAGGTGTGACTTCAGTTCTTTGTACAAATCTCCTTTCTGACTGTGCGTTCTCTGCAACCAGATTTAAGATGAACAGAACGAGAAGGACCTTGGCATAACAGTCAGGTGAAAGGAACAAAAGATTTCTCGTTTTATGATCCCTTCTCTTCCCTTATAGGCCAGTAAAAGTCACTGATTTGAAACTCAGCAGGCTCTCTCCATAATAGTAACAAGAGCCATGGTTTATTAAGGATTTATCATAGCTTTAAGTGCTATCTTACACCCTTTATGTCTATTATATTGTTCATTTAATCTTTACAATTTTAATTTTTATTTTACCCCTTCAGGAGGCATGGCAGTCTCCATTTATAAGTGAAGTGAGGTGGCTGAGGTGGAAACAGATAATGATCTTGACCACAGCCTGTAGCCACAGAATGACGAAACACCTAAGTCCCTACTCTTTACCACTCCCTCCCCCCACTCACCTGCCTTCATGTGGGACCAATCTGATGTCTTGTGAAGATTGTCACTGAGAGGAAACCAATAAAAATTAAAATTGGTCATTGATGAAAAATAATCCTAGGTAAAACCAAGTCCTGGGCAGTGAAGTGACACAGAGATTAGAGCTATTATCTCCTGTGAGACTTTACTAATATCTCCAATGCACAAGTAATTGCAGGGCCCAGACAAAGCACGGAGTGGTCTAGGAACTCCAGTGCGGCACATCAAGGTTTCTCTTGTTGCTTCAGGATCCACTCTGGGTTAAGACTAATACAGGGTGGGTAGAATTGACGTGTGTAGTTACATCATTAGCATAGAAGGAGATTTCCCATTGTATACTAGAGGCTTTTGTAGGGTGATTTCAAAAATCCACATAAAAATGCTGTCATGGGAATCTTGAAAACCTCATCAGCTACAATTTCCTCTTCTTATTCCTGAAGTTCTGTGGGTTTGTTAAAAAAATTCTAATTGCAAGCATTATTTTTTAACTTTATTTATTTGAGAGAGGGGAAGACGCACACACATATGTGTATATATATATTGAGAGAGAGAGAGAGAGAGAGAATGAGTACACCAGGGCCTCCAGCCACTGCAAACAAACTCCAGACACATGCACCACCTTGTGCATCTGGCTTACCTGGGTACTGGGCAATCAAACCCTTGTCCTTAGGCTTAACACCTTGCTTAGGCAAACACCTTAACTATTAAGCCGTCTCTCCAGCCCATGCAAGCACATTTTTACATGGCTAAAATATGGAAGTTACTGTGTCTGATAGTTAATCATTTTCAGCATAACACAGATTCTTATTTTTTATTATTCATACAAAATACAATCAAATACATTTCAAATTAAAGAAAACTTTTACTCTAATTTCTATAACTTATGTGGTATTTTATATTTTTCTATTATGTTTCACAATTCCGTAGACTCCAAGTTTGTTTATCATAAACAACTGTGAATGATATAGGCACATGCTACTGAAAAAATTCTACGCATAGACTCCTTGTGCTACTAATAACCCTTTGTTACAGCACCATTGTCACGGGATCCATGGTGGTCATATCACATCTCCGTGTTGCTGGTCTTGGTCCCACATGTTCTTTTTTCCTCAGAAGACACTCACTCTTTGGCTTTGCTTCTTGGAGTCTTCATTATAAATAATTCTATTGGCTAATACTTATTAAGAAGCTTTTTTGTCAAGGGATTGTCAATTTTTTTTAAATATTAGCTCATTTAATCCTCATGGAAACCTGACTATAGTTTGAATCTTGAGTTTTCCCAAAGGTCCATGTGATAAAGACTTGGTCCCTAGGGTGGTGCTCTTGGAAGATAGTGGAGCCTTTAGGACGTGGAGCCTAGTGGGTGGTCTTTGAGTTATTGGAAATATGCCTTTAATAGGCCCTTGAAGGTGATTTTAGGGGTTCGCCCCCCCTCCTCCCTTCTTTTTGTTTGTTTCCTACCCAGAGTGAGTAGTCTATATACTCCACATTATAAGCTATAGAATTTGCTCAGAGATCTACCATCTCACATTATTTTCAGTGTTGAAAGTCATTATTTATGGACCATAGTTCTTCTTTTAATGGCTTGTGTTAAAATATATTAATTATACATAGTAATGAGTTTCACTGTGACATTTTCATGCACATACATAATGGATTTTATCCTATTCACCCCTCCTTTACCCTCTCTTATCCCTCTCCCACTTTGCTAATCCCCTTCCTCCCAAAGGCAAAGCTGCCTATAGCTCAAGATAATTTGGGATTATTTTGTTAATGATCCCTTACCAGGCACTGTTTCCATTTTCTATTTGACTGACTAGCCAGCTTAATTTATTTTCAGTGAAAATGTGATTTAAAGTGTAAGACTCTCTCATACATTAGAAATGACAGGTTTTTCAATAAGTAGTATATCACACCGGAGACTGAACATTTAATTTTAATCCCTTCATCTCTTAAAAATGTGGCACTATATTTCCTGTTACTTCAGTAAAAGATAACTATATCACACAAAAGGGTTTTGCCCCTTTTGAAACCTGTTCATTGGCATTTAGTGTGAAGAATAGATAGAAAAATCAAAGTTATACTGAAAATGAGTAACTACCCATCACACTGACTTTCATATTTAAGAAATATGCTATGTAAAAAATATATCTGTAGGTCTAGAGAGATTTATTAGTGGTTAAAGCACTTTCCTGCAAAGCCAAAGGACCTAGGTTCGATTCCCCAGGACCCATGTAAGCCAGATGCACAAAGTGGCTCATGCATCTGGGCTTCGTTTCCACTGGCTGGAGGCCCTGGCAAGCCTATTCTCTCTTCTCTCTCTCTCTCTCTCTTTCTCCTGCTCTTTCCATCTATCTTTAAAAAAAATTTAAAAAGACAAAAGAAATATACTTGTACTTAGAATTTCCCTTTTGTCTCTTAGCAAACATGTAGTATCTCAGAAATAAGAAGAGGAAATTATAGTTGCTGAGCTGTTCCCTACAAGAGCAATTGCTGCATGGATTTTTCAAAGCACCTACAAAAGGAGAACATTGTCAGGCTCTTTCTAGAGGTTCTTAGGAGCTTCTATATTCTGAGCAACATGTGACTGTGCCCAGCTCTGAGGACAGGGAACTCTGAAATGAAACACAGCTGTCCTGATATTTTTAAGAAAATTGTCAGGGAGACACTGCGCAATCAATTAGATTGTTCTTTATATCCCCCTATTTCAGAAGACAGAAACAATTTGTAAATGCAGAGCTGGTGTGGAGAATGTGAATGGGCTAGCGAATCTGTTTATGCTCTTAGATTTATGCATAATCTGTAGATGCACAAACAAGGTCTTATTGACCTTAGCAGCTAAGCACTGATCCAAAACAGGCTCGTTGCATTCAATTTCATGCTGCCAAACAGCAGTCTTAACATTTCAGTTCTAAGGGTTGAATTCTCCTGCTGACTTGAAACAACACTGACAAATACATATTACGTTGCCATTGAAAAATTTTAGCTATCAAACCCAATGAGTATATTTCCAGTAGTTAATGAAGGCATTGCTCAGGATGTGATTGGGTTTAATGGTAGGCAGGTCATCTAAAGAAGAAAATGGATTGTCTAGGAAGGATACACTACCAGTAATTGTTATCTCCAATAAGTATATAATTGAGACCATACTGGAAAACAATAAACAATGAGCACACAGATCTCTTAAAAAAATCATCAATTGATGTCCATCTGAGCAGAGCCAAAAAATTGGATATGTAAACAGAAAAATGGGAGAATGAATTCTAACCTACATAAAGGGACCTGCTTGCCAAACAATTGTTAATAATTTAACTGTTCAACGAGTGCTTGTTGAATACGTCCTGTTTGCGATGCCTGTGCAAAGTGCTAACCATGAAAGTAGTAACTGTACAATTTTTGCTTTGAGAGATGGGATGCGTGACTGATATTCTTAATAATACTGTAAATGGTGCTCAATTATTTTTCTTATACCAAAATGTTATACAAATTCCTGTTTCCCCCAAATATGTTTTATCCATTCTTTTATTTTAAAAAATAATAAATTATATTACTAGTCTACAATCATTGTTTCTTTCCTTCCCATACATTCTGGAAAATTTTAAAATTAAGACTATTATGTAAAAACATGAATCGTGAAAACTTAATAAGCCACAGCCGTCCCCTCATTCCAGCTCCAGTAAATTGTTTTGCTGATATTACTTGTCAACTCTTGGCTACCTAAGTACATACTTTTACATACTACCAATTACAAAAATATATTCCAATTTCCAGTCTTCTTTGTCATTTAGTGTAATAAATGTTTATGCTCTTAAAAGCTGCATTAATAAAACATTTTTAAAAGGGGGCTGGAGAGACGGCTTACTGCTTAAGGCACTTGCCTGCAAAGCCTAAGGGCCCAGGTTCAATACCCCAGAACCTGTCAGTCTTGGAAATTACTTAAAGTCCTAGACATGAAAAGCTTTACAGAAAAAAGACAAGGTAATTCAGCAAAGTTAAAGGAGGAAGAAATGGCTATGGAACAGCTTTATGGTCTAAAGGTTTGTGTCCCTCTACCTTGAAATTCATGTTAAAATCTTTACCTCCCCAACACCAATGTAGTAGTTTTAGGAAACGTGATTAAATCATGAGGGTGAGGCTCTCACCAAATAAGATTGGTGCACTTATGAAAGAAGTTCCAGACAGCTCTCTAGCCATCTTTCTGCCATGTAAGGGGTACAACAGAATGCTAGTCTGCAACCTAGAAGATGACTCTCACCACAACCTGACCATGCTATCCCCCTGATCTCAAATTTATATCATCTAAAACTATTGAGAAATAAACGTCAGTGTTTCATAACCCGCCTGCCCAGGGTGCTTTTCATATCAGCCTGAACTGACTAAAACAACTGACTTCTCATTGTTTATTACTGCCTCCCCACAAATAAATTAAGTCAGGGCATGTGTCTTAGGTAGATTGACTTCCTTCAACTAATTTTAATAAATGTTTTATTACAAAGTGGTTAGTCATGGTTTCTGGAGTTGAACTGCCTAGGCTTCAGCCCCAGGCCTACCATGTATTATCTATACACCACAGGCAAGTTATTTTTATTCTCTCTCAGCTTCAGTTCCCTTATTTGTACAATGGAGATAATATAACCCCTATTTCACAAATGATGAACGTTGAGTACATTGCTCCGAAGTGGGTCACAAATTGGCAACCTAGCACATACTTATTAGATATTCTTTATTACCATGACAATGATGGTGAGGATGGTGATGAAAAATACATTGGAAATTCACAGATGAATATGACAGAGTACCTATCTTCACAAAACTCAGAGATATTAATTCATTAGATGAAATCAACAGTGACAATAAATTGGATGACTTGTTAAATAATTATTGTTCAGTAGTTCCTTTGCCTTATACATTATCACAGGTGCTGGGCAAACATTGGTGGAGGAAACATGCCCAGATCGCCTAGCTTCATGGAGCTTGCATTCCAGTGACCAGTGATGGCATACAGAAAATAAGTGCTAAGTTTTATAAGTAAAGTCTATCCAGAGCTGATATGTGTCATTACAGGAAAGGAGAATGAGCTTTGCAAAAATAAGGGAATTGAGAAGGCTGGGGTAGACGATGTAGCAGGGTTTCAAGTTAAATAAAGCACTTAGGACACACTCTCCTAAGAAAGAAGATCAGGAGTTTTGATGGGCTGGTATGGAAGCACAGACTTGGACCATCCAACATGGCCGGGCTATAGTAGTGGCCAGGTTCCTTCAGGGAAGCTTCCCCATGCCGAGTGAAAGAAGAATTAAAAAGGGCTATCAGCATCAGAAAGGCTAGCCAGAGTATGCCATCAGCTTTTTTCTTCAAAGGAGGCAGTAAGGGGAGGGGAGTGCGAGAGAAATGGCTTAGCGGTTAAGGCATTTGCCTGCAAAGCCAAAGGATCCTGGTTCAATTCTCCAGGACCCACGTAAGCCAGATGCACAAAAGGCACATGCATCTGGAGTTTCTTTGCAGTAGTTAGAAGCCCTGGTGTGCCCATTCTCTCTCTGTCTGCCTCTCTTTTATCTCTCTCTACTTGCAAATAAATAAATAAAAATTAACTTTAAAAAAAAAAAGGAGGCAGTAAGGTGTACCCTAACATAGCCTCCCAAACAATACAAAACCTAGTTTCTAAAAGAAGGGGGGAAAGCAGAACTCAACCACTGTTTTAGATAAGAAATTATGCTATGACTGCTTCTCTCCTTTTAAAATAAGTGACTGTAGCTTACAGTGTTTTTCATATTAAGTTTCTGAAAACGATGGCTACTTTACCAAGTATGTGCCATATGAGTATTATTACAGAGAAATTGGTTTTCTGATTGAGCCGTCTCTTGATGGGCGCTCACTGTGCAAGAGGTGGCAGAGAGCCCCACTTGGCTTGAGGTGCTTTTGCTGGGAATCAGAGGGTGTCTGTTGCAATTCACAGAAGTGCTACTGTAGAACGGTACAGAGAGAAGAAAGACCTTCCACCAAGGCACAGAGGAGCCCTTGTAGGATCCGCTGCACAACTGGACAGCCTTTCAATTCATTTCCTAATGCTCACAGCGTTCCATGACACACAAAGGTTACAAACGACCACAGAAGGCTAGAGAAGTATAGACTAAGTGAATCAGTACACTGTAACCCCCCCGCCACGATAAATCCAAATATTGTTTTATCTAACAAGACTAGCCAAGTGGACATGCAGACATTTTTGGTTGTCACAGCTGGTTGGAGGAGGGGTTGCCAACTTCCTGAGGTTAATGAAAACCCTAAGGGCCTAAGCAGACAGAGAAACATCTGAACTGCCTGAAATGTGCAGGACAGTCCACAAAGAATTATCAGGCCCCAAATGGCCATGATGCTAAGGTTCGGAAACTCTACGGTAGTGCATGGAACTGTAGCTGGAACAAAGGAGGTAAAAAAATATACAATAGATAAGGGACAGAGAAAAGTGGTACAATTACTAACTCACAGGGCACAATGTAGTTCCCAAGCGCAGAGGAGCTCTTAAGGAGAAAGCTGTTTTGGAATCTGGGCAGTGGAGATGACATAGAAAGTAGATTTGAGGCAGAGAGTGAGGACGCTTTGATATTGCAGTCTCACAGGGAGATGGGGATCTTCTGGTTTTCAATATTGATGAAGGTGTTCACATGTCATGGACACACAGACAACTCGAGCATTTATTTCAGCGTGTAGTAGCATTGTGATCTTTGCTAATCTTTGTTAAGTACATAATACACCACTGTGACATCCTATTGGTCTACTGTCACATAACAATGCCCTTTGGTGACATCATAATGTCCCACTGTGACATCACAGTGCCCCATTGAAACATCCAAATGCCCACCATCACATCACAGTTCTCCATGGTCACATCACAATGACTCACTCTGACATCACAATGCTCCGCTATTACATCACAGTTCATCATTGTGGCATCGCAATGCCACAATGTGACATTACAATGCCCTACTGTGTGTGACACAGCAGTGCCCCAATGTAACATCAGAATGTTTCAATGTGGTGCCACAGTGTCAGACTGTAATGTCACAACGCCTCACTGTGACCAAAGAAACAACTTTCGGCTCACAGTTTGGAGGGATTCAATTCCTCAAGGTAAGGAAGGCATGGTGGCACACAGATGGTGACACACAGCTCCTTGGTGGTGGGCGCATGTGGTGTTAAGTTAGAAAACAGAGAGAATTCTGGCATGACCCAGGGTGAGTTAACTCCTAAGTCACATGCTCTATGGTCCTATCTCTGCCAGCAGGCTACCAGATCCCAAATGTTCTACAACATTCCACAATAGCACCACACCCTGCTGGGGACCAAGAATTCAAACACAGGAAACTGTGGGGGACATTTTAATCCAAACCATAATACTAAGCTTGTTTTCTTGATCTTTAAATGGGTCTTTTTCTCTTACTACTTGAAGTGTGTGTCTAATATAGTGCTGTCTGGTGCACTCACTACGTGCTCAACAAATTTGAGACACTATCATCTCTATTACGGTGATGATTAGACAACACCTCTGGTAATTTGCCCCACTATGCAAGGGGGGAAAGAAGGGGAAATAAATGAAAGAAAAAGTTTAGCTCATATGCTTTTCTTGGAGATGCAAGCTTCTTCTTAGATACACCACCACTTCAGCTGGGGATTAATTCCATCACCCGGTCTGGTCTGATGATGCAATTGTGCTTATATTTCCAACTGGGGTATGCCTGAGGGAATTATGGTTTGTGTATTGAAGGTCCCCATCCCTTCATAATTGTGGACTCGGCATGCATCTCTTTTAGTAGATTCAGCTCTTGGAAAGAGGAGGAATGAATGTTCTATTCAGAGTCTCACTGCTGCCCTCATAGCATAAGGTGTGGCACAGAATAAACACTCAAAATGGTTTAATGAATCCAAGTGAATTAACGAACAATAAATGCTCCTTGAGTACCTATTATCATCTAAGTATCGTGTTCAGTTCTACACGTTCTACTAGTCTTAGCATCTCAAAGGTATTCAGTCTAAGAAATCATCAAATCCGGGAGAAACGAGCCCATTGGCAACACTCAGCTCTGGCTGTGAAAGCATGGGAGGCGATTGGGTGGGAAGGAAGGAAAGGAAAACTTCAGTGTCATTTGATAGCTTCGAGGAGGACAGTCCAGTGTCTCAAGTGAAAGCTATGGAGACTGTGAAACTGGCTCTGTGGATTGGTAAAATATGATTCATCCTCAATTATCAACTGAACTTTCTGATCAGCCACACTATTCCAATCTACATAGGTGGGTCTCCTAAGAAATTGATAGGTAAAACAATCACAGCACGTCCCTTTTACTTCCCAGAAGCTATAAAGCAGTCCTTTAAAGTATTGTTGTTTATGTAAAAGAAAATGGACAGTGCTAATGTCAGGTCCTTTCTTAGAGTAATCCTGCCTACGAGTATTTGTCAACCTATAGTTTCAATTGCTAAGTGAATTTGAGAGGTTCAAACCACACCCCACAGAACGCATCCCACCAGCTTTGGCCACAGCCTGGTTTATCTCTAGGTGACCCAGTCTACATGAGGGGCGTTTCTTTGCGGTATGTTGAAAGTATTTTCTCTCTCCCTGATTGGGGTGGGTGATAAGCATACCAAAAATTGATGTGGAATTAGAATGTATGAACCCTGTTTCAAATTGAAACCAGTTAGTTCCTCAAGTGTTTAACATTTCTATACACAGGGTCACAAATAAAATAGCTCAAATGGTTCAATTCAACCAGCCATAAGTCGGGTAAACCTCATGCAACAGGTTTTAACTAGCGATGATCATCGGAAATTAGAAATAGCCCTGGCAGGCCCATCAGCTTCCTGAAAATATGAAAGCTCAGATTATATAGCATACTCCAGGGCAGAGTTTATCTAATTAAAATGGACGGAAAACGCTATCCAAGTCAATCACACGGTACCTCCGCATCACAATGCATCAGGTCGGTAATATAACATTTCACCTTGCTCTCTTAGTTCTCAAATGTAATTTAGTCACTTAGAATCACAGTCATATTATGCAGTCTTTGCCTAATAGCATCCTAAATGCAGCCATTTTGTAAATGCCTGACCAAAATTATGTTAAAAAGCACATCAAAAGCTGAGTAATGTGGTTGCATAATGCTAAATCTTCCTTCACTTAGGAAGAGACCACAGAATAATTCACGTATGGTAGCATGATCCTAGAATACTCATTAATTAATTTCTTTGATTTAACCCCAAAGTGCATGCTGTTGTCAAGGCTTTTTTTTTTTTTTTTTTTTTTTTTTTTTTTTTTTAGGGGGGAGAGGGAGCAGTAAGCATCCCTGTTTAAAGATGAGAACAATCGAATATTCTGTGGACTTAGGAGATTACAAAATAGGCAATTTTTATGTATGACATTTGTTACCACCATCCAGGGGTGGAGGATGGAAAATGAACACACAACTCACAAAATATGAGTTAAAGGAGGGTCGGGAGGTGCACTCGAGTGCTCCCCAAACTGACTGCACCCTCAGTTTTTACTCAGTGTCCAGCAGTCAAAGGCATGGGGAGTCTGAGCACAAGACAGATCACGAGTTTGAATCAGATCAGATCACGAGTTGCTTGTTTACATTTATTACATCAGGAAATCTTTGGAGAAGCTGTGAGCTCCTGCCTTCAAGAAGCTCCACCCAAGGTACACAGCCTTCATGTCCTCGGGCTCAGCTTGTACAAAGATGATCCTGTTGTGGATTAGCTTGATAGCCACATCTCCCCAATTTAGCTTGATTGCCACAACAGTTTAACACATTCTCCCTCTAGTATGAAACTATGTGTAGTTGTCACATTAGCCAGGGAAATTCTGGCTATATTTTCTGCTTAATGTTGAATCTAGAATTTTTACTCAGTGAAACATGCTCAGAGCTTCTTATACTAAAGCTCCCCTCTCAAGTCCAAGTTATGGCTCTGCTTGTCACTTTTATTTGTTTTTTATGGAACTATGAGAAGTAACTGCTTGGGATTTATAACATAACTTTGAAACTTTAGAAACTTTATTTTATGGAAATTTTCATATCTCCATTTTTCCCCTTATTTAGGGGTGAACAATAAAATGTGGCTTAAGTCTGGATTTAAATAATTGGATTTGAGACTATAGCTGTGAAACTTGGGCAAGTGATTCAGATTTTATTTTTCTTTATCTGTAAAGGTATGTAACAGAATTATTTTGAAGGGTAAATGAAGCACTATCTGTATATGAATTTGAGATCTAAGTGGGGCAGTTCTAGCCAGCATAATGCAGATAGTTTTGGAAGTCCAGTCAGGAAAGGATGAAAGGAAGTGAAGTGAATGTGTAACTTATGACTAGCCACGTGATGGCCCGCCATTGTTTGAGCTGCTCTTGAAATGCAAGCTGCTTCTACTTGAGCTTGGGAAGGACAAACCAAGGAGAAATTGATCAATGGCTCCTCTGACTGCTGCGGCTTCTGGCAGGGCTTCAACACAAACTGAATGTAAGGGGAGCAGCTGCTGAAAAAAGATGAAGGAGTAAAAAAAGAAAACAGAAATAAAATAGCAAAAAAAAAAAAAAATCCACGTTTGACATTCTTTTAAAACCCTTTTGTACAGAACATGTTCTCAATCCTCATCCTGTCTATTCTCATGTGAAAGCACCTGCCTCTTCACCTAGCAGGCTTCTGTTCTCTGTGGAAGATAATGAGGATACTACACTAGAAAAATGATAATGGAATGCAAGGACTTGGCCACCCCTTGTAGAGCCTGTTGCATGAACTCAGCTTACTTTTCTTACTGGAATTCACATTCACGTGGGATTACTTTCGAGAAAGAGTTCTCCCAGTTTCAAATTGGCAGCTAAGAAGCCAATACCTGGGCTGGAGAGCCGGCTCAGCAGGCGCCTGCCTGCAATGCCTAATGACTTGGGTTTGATTCTGCAGCATCCACAGAAAGACAGATGCACAAAACTGGCGCATGCATCTGGGGTTTGTTTGCAGTGGCTAGAGGCCCTGGTGCACACATTCTCTTTCCCTCTCTCTCCTTGCAAATAGATAAATATTTTTTTTTAAAAAAAGAAGCCACTACCTTCTTCAACATCACCTGTAAAATGTATAACCAATGACTTTTATCTTTCTACTTTCATTTCCTCTTTACCTTGATTTATTCATCTAGTCTGTATATGTTTCAGAACAGTCTAAATTCCATTTTATAAGGGAATTAAAATTTTCTCTTCCGTATTTCAAAATATTATTCTATTATCTCTTGGCATCCATTTTTTCCTATGAGAAATATGGTTTCATTCAGATGTTTATCCCTTTGGAGGTAATAAACTTTTTCTTTCTGGAAGGCTCTAGGGTTTTATCTTTGTCTTACTTTCCTGTCAGTCTCCTGGTCTGTTTGAAAGTGGGGGGCAGTTGAATAATTCCCAGTGGGTCCATGAACCTCACTGTTATTCTCCCCCTCCCTTCCTCCTCCCTGGACTCTGCCCTCGGTTTTACCTCAGTGACAGGACTGTTGCTAGTTTCTGTAGTTTTTCCCAGGCAATGCAATGGAGACTAGAGCCAGGTTTAAAAGCCCACCCTAAGTCTGTTCTACTGTGTTGTGTTGCCCGTTACACAAGATGTACTTGAACCTGCCAGCGTATGATAATGCTGGCCTTTGACCTCTCTGGGCCTTTTTCAGCTTCTGTACTACTGATACTGTCAGGGCAGACTCTACGTCCTGTAGTTTCTCCAGGATAAACATTGAAGAAGGAAGTCAATAGCCAGAGCTGTCAAGAACTAGAAAGTGCACTCCCGTCACTGATTCATGTCACTGACTTTCTGAAACACTGGGATTTCGATTTCCTGATAGCACATTTATGGGATACTTCTTTCTCTTCTCTGAAGAGTTCGCCTTGCCTGACACTGCTATTCTCTCAAGGCCTGATGCTGTAGGTAGGCAGTCGTTAGGCTTGGAAGTCACTGAAGGACAGCCCTCACTTTCTGTTCCCCTGGTAACATTGGGAAGGGAAGAGCCACTTCCTTCTGCCCAGAGGAACCAAATCCTCTGGTCCTGGGTGGAGCCTATCAATCACTCATCTTTTCAAGAGACCACCCCTCACCTGTAGATGTGCTAAAGCAGTGGGAGGCACAGTTAGCGCTTTAACAAGATGATGTACTAAGCCAGAAGAAGCCCCTCCCTCATTACAATTGCTCACAGACCCTTGCAGAGCCTGGCTGCTTGCTGAGTTCTAACTCAAAAAGTGTAGCTATTTCCAACTCCCCCTTCCCCCTGCCTTATGTGTCTTCCTTGGATACCAGCCAAAATACTAAGCATGCTTATCTTGACACTTTGGGGCTTTTCCATCTTTTTTTCAATAAATCTCCTTTGCCTTATACCTCACTGTCCACGTGTCTAATCATCCGTGGTCATGAGACAAAGAACTCAACAGTATGAGAATCAGCAACACTGCTTTTTTTTTTTTTTTTTTTTTTTTTTCGCCTCCTCTTGATTTCATTCTCTTTAAGGACCTCAGTACCACCGCTCAGATAGCCAGCATATCAGAACATGCTCAAATAAATACAAAACGCATCTATAACTCATGGCATTCTGCTCCTAACAGCTCCTCCTGGGTGGCGTCTGTCTGTAAGGACTCAATGTTCCACCCCAGCACCAGAGCGCCTTCTCTTGTATCTTCTTACCAAATTCCATTTGGTACTCTGCTACCAACCACGTCCTAGATTCATGCTCTTCTCTATTCATACTTTTTAGTGTTGTCCGGGCCACCAGCATCACGTACTTGTGGTCCAGATGATCTCCCAGCCGTTCCAGCACTTCCCTCTCCTCCTTCCCTGTTCTACTCAGTATAGTTAGAATGAAGCCTTTAATTCTTAAACCCTTTTGGTCTCAGGCAACTCTTAACTCTTAAAATCTGCTAAGAATCCCAAAGAGCAAAGTACATTGGATATAGCTATTGATATTTGTCTTGCTAGACATTTAAACCGAGAAAATCTGAACTATACGGATAACACAAGAACATATTCTATAAACCGTCAGGTCGATGCTGGCATGACTTGTTCTAGGGCCACTGGAAAACTTTATTGTACGTGCCTAAAAGGACAATAATTTTAAAAAGTAAAGAGGGCTGCAGAGATGGTTTAGCGGTTAAGGTGCTTGCCTGCAAAGCCAAAGGACCCAGATTCGATTTCCCAGGACCCACATAAAGCCAGATGCACAAGGTGGGGCATGCATCTGGAGGTCATTAGCAGTGGCTACATGCCCCAGGCACACCCATTCTCTCTCTCTCTCTTTCTCTCTCTCTCTGTCTCTCAAATAAATAAATAAAACATATTATTTTAAAATGGAAAGAATGTCTTGCTATTTTAATGAAAACAGTTCTGGCCACACAAACTCTGTCCCAGGGTTCCATTTGATTTCTTTGCTTTCATTTAATGTATTTCATTTAATGTATTGCCATGGTCTCTAAGGATGACATTCGAAAGCCAGGTATACAGGACCCTTAATGATCTGGCTTCCGTTCCTCTGTGATGTCTTCCCCTATGCACTGTCTCAGGTGCACAGAAGGGCTCCCAGGCTGCAGCTCATAACTCCCCCCCCCCCATCCTCTCTCGGCCATCTTGCTCCTGCTTTCCACCTCGCTCGCAGTGCCTGTTGTCCTTACTCATCCTCTGGACTTAACTTTGCCTAAAACCACTGAAGCCCAGTTCCCTTTTCATGCTTCCTTGAATGTAGCTCTGTTTAATCATTTGTCTTTTCCTTTTTTAACAATTGTTGACTGTCCTTCCTCATTAGATTATTAAATCCTTAGGCCTTTACTATCTTGGACTCCTAGCACAGTACCTGTCACTTAATGAATGGCTGATAACCGTTTTAAATCAATGGATAGAAAATATAAGTATAGGGCTAGAGCTTAGAGGTTAAGGTGCTTGCCTGTGAAGCCTAAGGACCCAGGTCCAATTCCCCAGTATCCACGTAAGCCAGATGCACATGGTTGGCACATGCATTTGGAGTTCATTTGCTGTGGCTAGAGGCCCTAGCATGTCCATTCTCTCCCCTCCCCCCACCTCTTTCCTCTCTCTCTTTCAAATAAATAAATAAAAGTTTAAAAAAATTTAAAAGAAAATATAAGTATATTTTCCCCTAAATGTCTAATGAGTTGGGTTTATGGTTTTATTGGTTTTTAATGTGTATTAATTTGTACCTTTAATTTAATATTTCATTATAAAAGGTAAAACTTTAGCTATGGGTGCTACTTGGTATATGAGAGAGACCAATTCGTTCAGTGGTCTTAGAGGACTAATTCCCCCTGACTGGATCCACCTTTACTCTGCCTACCAAACAGGAAACTGATGTATTAGGGTTAGAGCATAAAAAGAAAGTTGTGGGGGCTGGAGGGATGGCTTAGCAGTTAAGGCGTTTGCCTGCAAAGCCAAAGGACCCAAGTTCGATTCCCCAGGACCCACATTAGCCAGATACACAAGGGGATGCACACATCTGGAGTTAGTCTGCAGTGGCTGGAGGCCCTAGTACGCCCATTCTCTCCCTCTCTCTTTCTCTCTGTCAAATAAATAAATAAATAAATAAATATCAATTTAAAAAAAAGATAAAAAGAAAATTGTGCGTGTATACATGACTACTTCCCTGGCCACTGGAACTATGGAATAGTTGCCTACGGGCAACCTATCTGTTCCAGCAGAGGACCAGAAAAAACATTTCTGGAAATTGTACATATGCTTTTGCATATGTGAACTTGTCTCAGGATGGGATGCAGCATTGGAAGAGAACAAGGATTCAGAAAAGTAAAATGATCATTTCATGATTGATGACTTGGCTTCAGTCTGTAATGGACTATTTTATTTCAATGAAAAAAAAAAAAAGAACAAGTGAACTTAGGTGTAAGGTCAGTCATTGTCTCAGGTCCATTTGCCACTGGCATTTTTATGCCCACTGTGACTAAGAGTTCTTGTAGAATTCTGTACTGTATGCAACAGAAACTTCTGAGGACATGAATTTTTCTGTTACTCTGCAAGTAAAATTACAAGCTAACTCTACTAAATCATATTCAAAAAGACATGCTTAGAAAGCTATTGTGTAAGATCAGATTTCAATTGCTGATCAATTCTATAGAGCAATAATTTCTCAAACCTGTAACTATTAATGACAGCATTATGTCACTTAAATAATCATGAACAATTTGATTCATTTATTAGGTTTTCATTAATGTGTTAATATAGTATCAATTATTTATTGAGTATAATGTGTTTATTCAGCTTTAAATTTTCATCTGAGGTACAAGTATTTTTAATTTTTTTTATTTAAATTTTCCCCTTTGTGTGGGTGCACATCTGTGCATGTCCGTGCATGTATGTGCACATGTGTGCAGGTGGAGGCTGACACACACACACACACACACACACAGGACATTTAAATAGGTGCTGAGGGTCTGAACTCAGGTCCTCAAGCTTATGTAGCAAGTGTGCTTTATCCACTGAGCCATCTTCCTAGCTATTGTAATTTTTCTTGAAGTTGTGTCTGCCATATTTGGTGACAGAGAAGCATTAAATAAAATGAGTGGGAAAATAGAACGTATTCCATATTATTTTAGTATTCACTTATTAAAAGGCTTTAGAGGGCTGGAGAGATGGCTTAGCAGTTAAAGTGCCTGCCTGAGAAGCCTAAGAATGCTTGTTCAAATCTCCAAGTTCCACATTTAGGCAGACACAAAAGTGATGCAAGCACGCAATGTTGCATGTGCGCACAAGGGGGCACACGCATCTGGAATTCGTTCACAGCAGCTGAGAGGCCCTGGCGCACCCATTCTCTGCCTCTTCTTCTCTGTCTCTTTGTCTTTCTCAAATAGAAAAAGGCTTTAGACATTCATATTTTTCTTCCTGTGGTAGATTTATTTTCTTATTTTTATTACCTCTCCCTACTTAAGAGATAAACTCTCTTTATAGTAGGATATTTTGTGAATGTAATAGAGCATAAAAGTGTCTGCGATCAATGGCTCCTGGCTTAAAGTATCTTTTTTTTTTCTGTATTTTGAAAATTCATCTCAAAGAAATTTGTTTTTTATTGAATTCCTGTATAAGTGTGCATTTTCTCCCACATCTGATTTGTGATTTAGATATTTATTAAAAAACTAATTATTTATAGATTGGTCCCCTGGCCTGTAATCCAATTTAATAAGGTCAACTTAATTTGTTTTTATTTCCAAACAGCAGAAATCAAGCTATCTCTAAGATTATGAAATAGAAATGACAAAGGTAAAATTACTATATCCAATGTGAAATGATCTTGGGTGTGAATTTGAATGTAAAAATATTCAGTTTGAGGAGAATTATAGTAGTAGTAATAATAGAAATATTTAAATATAATAGCTATGTTACATACTCATTATATTTTATACCTGTACAGCCCAATTTAGTTTCCCCTGACTAGGCAGCTACTGAACTCTTGAAATGTATTAGGGTTAACTTTTTAAAAAATATTTTATTTATTTATTTATTTATTTATTTATTTATTGGATATGGAGAGAGAAAGAGAGAGAATGGGTGCACCAGGGCCTCCAGCCACTACAGATGAACTCCAAATACATGTGCCCCCTTGTGCATCTGGTTTATGTGGGTCCTGGAGAATTGAACCAGGACCCTTTGGCTTTGCAGGCAAACGCCTGAACCACTAAGCCATCTCTCCAGCCCTAGGGTTAACTATTGATAAGATAGCACTTTGGAAATATGATTAAAGAAAATATATTATGTAAATTAATTTAACTCACTGATGGCATATTAATGAGGCTATGTGAATATTCAAAGTTGTATTAGTGGCTTGTTTTATATGTCTGTTGGACAGCACCATGTAGGCACTTTACGGGCACTTTAATCTCAGTCCTCACAACAGCCCTCTGAAGCAAATACGTTTAATATTTTCATGTAATATAAAGAAACTGATCATCATAGAGATCAGATAACGGTCCTAGGATTATCCACGCTGGAGCTGAGACTCCACCCAGGTTCCTATCCGTAGCTTATCATTTCTACTGCTTTTAATGGATGTCTCATGAGCTCTTTCTGACACTGATGACAACATTGTGATTGAATAGACTTCTTTTCTTTTCTTTTCTTTTAGGTCTTGGTTTCTTACTTCATGACATAGCAATTTGAGGATCTCATACATTTTTAAATGCATGCATTTAATGGCTCTAGTGACTGAAATATATAGCTCCCAAAGACATGTACATCCAGACAAGCAAGGACATCACTGACTGCACTTACTAAATCAAGATGCTTATTTTTTTTAGCCCATGCATTAATTATGCAGAGGGTTTTATTGAAATGCAGCTTGTAGTTTTCTATCTTTCCTGGTGTCATTAAGCTGTTCTTGCAAACTAATTGGATGATGTTGCATTTTTATATTTCTATCAAGTGGTTCCTACTAAAACGCTTTGTTTGAGAGACATTTACGCAGCTTTTTAAATGACAGACTTTTTTAGAGGTGACACACAGAATTTTCCTGTAGAGCAAATAGAAAAAATTTCCATATGTTTATCTTTAAAATGCTTTATGCTCTAGTTGCTGAAAATGACACCTCTACCTTGAAGTGTGATTTTAAAAAAATGTTGCTATGTGCATACTGCTGCTGACCATGTGTCATTGGAGAGGAGTTCTCTCTGAATTTATAACACGTTTCCTTTGCCAGAAGGTATGCAACATCTTTAAATTTAAATTTTTCTCTCCTTTTTTTCTTAAGATACTAAAAGCAAAACAGTTCTCATAGTTGGTAACAATTACATTTCAAAGTACTATGGAGAGCCTACCAGGTTCTATGTATTAAAAAATATTGGTATGGTATTAACTGCATTATTGACTAAATGCAAGAAAAATAGCAAATGAACCATTTTCTCCTGCTATATTCTCAACACAAAGCAGAACACTTCTGACCCCAGATATGTACATTTCCCTCCATTTATCAATTCTCTGGTAGACAGCAACTACACTGGTTCTACAAGTCACTTCTGACAGTAATCAGAATTAGCACAGATACCAGGTTAACGTTGCGATCCCAGAAGGCTTGGCTCCCACTTCAGATGCCAGCTGAAAGCAGTAATTTGCCAGGTCACCTAACCTGTCCAGCTTGTTAAAAAACTACAGAGTACTGTGATATATTTCTCAGGTCTCATCATTTGCTCACTCAGAAAATAGCTTTACTTACAATTACTCGTTTTTTATGTAAAAGAATTTCAGGAATATGCTGATAGAAAAGAGAGATAGGACAAGGTATGGATGAAGGGACATAGGACTCATCTCTATAGCCTCTCTGGGGCCACCACCCTCCAAGAACCTCCATGTGTTCAATGCCTGAAAGCTCTAAACCCTATAGTTGAAATATCTTTAAGGAAACTTCACCACAAACTGATGGTTACCTCAATGTCCAGGACCTAACCCCTTCCCAGAGGACACGTATAGTCTGAAACTTCCAAACATTTTGTCACGAGTTGGGTCTTCTGGTCATCAGCCCACATGCAGGAGACCCTAGGTCAACTCACTAGAACATAAGACATTGCCATCGCCTAGGAAATGCCAAGGGATTAAGAACTCTGTTGGGCTGGAGGATGGCTTAGCGGTTAAAGCGCTTGCCTGCAAGTCCAAAGGACCCAGGTTCAGTTCCCCAGAACCCATGTAAGTCAGATATACAAGATAGAACATGTGTCTGGAGTTAGTTTGTAGCAGCTGGAGGCCCTGGCATGCCTATTCTCTCTCTCTCTCTCTCTCTCTCCCTCATAAATAAATAAAAATAATTTTTTTAGTCTTTATTTTTATATAAATTTTTAGTTATAATTTTACATTCATGTTGGTGCCTTCGATAGCCTCCTCCCTGTCCTCCCCCCTCTGAAGGGACCCTCCTCACTGGGGAATGTGGGTCGTGCATTGTGGGGGTAGCCAACAGTTATGGGGAAGAAAGAGGCAATGTCTCTGTGCATAATGACCCAACTTGTGGCTCTAACACTCTTTCCGCCCTCTCTTCCATGAATTTCCCTGAACCGTGTTGGGTTCATTTTAGGTCTACTTCAGTGATGAGGTCTTGGGAGCATCTATGTCTCTGGATCTCTGGTTTCATAGGAGTTGAGTGTTCTCTGTGTTTGTCTCCTTCAGCCTTGTGCTGGTGTCAGGTTCACCAAGAAAGCTGCACTCTTGCCCATTTCCCCATTTACTCTATGGTTTCAGCTGGGGCCCTGGTGAGGCGCCATAGGCTGATCTTCAAAGGCCAAACAGTAGAGCAAACAAGGCACCAGCAAGCCCTGTCACTCAGGAAATTACAACCATTTTTCAGGAGGTCTGTACCAGGAGCGGGGGACAGAGGTCAAATATATTTGTTTGATTTTATTATGTCACAGTGATGTTTTGTTGCAACACTCTCTTGTGGCTTCTCTTGTTTGCCGTGTCAGTTTCTCAGCCCTGAATGAATTTCCCCTGTGGTGCCTTTTCTGTTACCTTACCTGTGAAATACTTTGTTCAAAAACCCCAACCTAAAAGATTGTTCTGCCATTGATTACACTTGCACAAGTTTTTCACCAAACATTGTTCTCATCACATAATTCACATATTATGAGCATATAGATTCTCTGGTACATATACTTGTGTATATATATTGAAGGTTTACAAAACTCATCCACCAAGAGTTGCACTATTGTGGCCATTTGTATATAAGATAAATTTAGAAAATATTTTAAATGGAATGACAATGAAAACACAATATGCTAAAATTTAGGTATGCAATTAAAGTGGTACTTAAGAGAAATTTATAGCTTCAACTATATATTAGAAAGGAAGACTTAAAAATCTCTCCTTAAAAAGGTAGAAAAAGCTGAGCAAATTAACCAAAGTAAGAAGAAGAAATGAAGTAATAAATTAAGAGTAGAGGTCATTGCAATGCAATGCAAACAACAGAGAAAAATTAATAAAGCAGCCGGGCGTGGTGCATGCCTTTAATCCCAGTACTCGGGAGGCAGAGATAGGAGGACTGTTGTGAGTTCGAGGCCGCCCTGAGACTACATAGTGAATTCCAGGTCAGCCTAAGCCAGAGTGGGACCCTACCTCAAAAAACCAATAATAATAATAATGAAGCAAAAGGTTGGAAAATCAACAGAACTGTTGAACCTCTACCATGGCTGCTCAAAAGAGAGAAAAATGCAAATTACCAACATTTGGAAGGAAAAAGATACCAATTCAGATTCTGCAACCTTAGAACTTCAAGGGAATAATATGAACAAGACCCTATCCAGTCCAACACCGTAGATGAAATGGCCACTCATACTGTTGCCATATCTTAGCTACTGTGAATAATGCTTCAAGGAACATTGGCAGACTGCTGTCTCTTCAGTTCCTCTGGACATATGCCCTGAAGTGAGAACTGCGGGTCTTAGCAATGGTTTTCAGTCTCACCAACAATGCACAAGAGTTCCAGTTTCTCCCTCTTCTTATCAACTGGTATCTTGTGTGTGTCTCAACATTGATTAAATAATAGCCAACCTAGCAGATACGAGGACACATATGAATATATATTCATTTATTCACTGGGCTTTTGATTTGTATTTCCCTGATGATTGCACATTCTTAAATTGCTATTGAATTATAGGAGATATTAACTTCATATCTACTTGAGTTCCTTTAAGAAAATTCTAGTGTCATGTGATTCTCCATTTCAGACATTTTTTGTTTTGTTCTTAGTAAATAAGGGTCTCATTATGGCACCTGAGGCTGACCTGGAACTCCTGGGCACAGACTCCTGAGTGGCTGGAGTAAGAAGTGCAGTCATGTGTCACTGTGCCTGGATGAATCCGACATTGAGCTTCGAGACAGAGGCTCAATGCTTTTGAAAAGATAAAAGGAATGGCATATTATATGTTTGATTGAGTGTAATGGAAAACTTAATGGAGGCTAATTGAAAGCATGAAATCTAGAAGAAAATAATACAGAAGAACCAATTGCTCAAGTTTGGTCACTGTACTCTTTCATGAGGTAACGTATACCTGAAAATCTGGATGTGTAGCCGATTGGGTAGCATCTGGGTTTTAGGTGGATGATTCCCGGAATATTCCTTCATCCAGATGGTTCTGCAGGGCTGGATGCCATCTGACCAGGCAATGTTTAGTTAGATTATTTAATTGTGTGTTTATTAAATCTTGCTCTTTCTGGCAACATATTGTGCCTTTTTAAAGCTGTTCCTTGGCAAACTGCTCAGATTCGGGTGGTGACTGTTTTTTGTTTGAAGTGTCTCCCTGGGGTTGCCAGGGAACCTCTTTGAGGCTGTTCTTGACCAGTGACTGACTACCATTGCTTTGCTCTTCACTCTACCCCCACCACAAGTGCTTCTGAACCTCCAGCCCCACACTTAACTGCTGCACAATCGAGAGATTCTCTTCGCAGTGATAATCTTTAGTGATTTGGTGATGAGTGAACAAGTCCAGGGTTTTCTTGTTGGCCCCAGTTGTCTTGAGTGAACAATAACTTTTACCCAACAGTTGGTGATCACGTCAGAAGCACCCCCTTTAAAAAAAAAAAAAGCATGGTTGAGGTTAGTTAAGATCACAAAGATCAATGTGCCTGGTGGAAATGGGAGATTTTGTAGTCCTGTGCGGCAACTGAAGAGATGCAAGACAGACAAGATGGCACTCTAAGCCTGTTTCCAGCGTGTACTTGAGAGCGTTAAGCAATAGTCACATTCTCAAGCACCCTGAACATACAAGGGATGTCCGCACTGGAATGCACAAGTTGGGGCGAATGAAATGTCAGATTTAGAAGGAGCCCATGAACACGATTTCCAAGGCATGGATGTTTGGCTTCGGGAGTCTCCTGTGAGCGCTGATCCTTTTTTTTTGGTAAGTGGACACCAAATAATTTAGCATTTTTGGCATGACAACCGTCCCCACCACTACGGCAAAGTCTACTACCATAGACCAGACATATACCTAAGGAACATATGGAATTAAAAATACCTCACTATCAACCAAGAGAAAAATAAGAAGCTTATAAGGCAAAAGCAATAGAAGCTAGCCCCAGTTGTTTCTGTGTCACTAGCAAGGATCCGTAGCTGTAAAATTCCTTAATCACAGAGTCTTGACCCTTGGAAAGTGGTTGAAGTAAGAAATCTGGGGCTGGAGATATGGCTTAGTGGTTAAGGTGCTTGCCTGCAAAGCCTAAGGACCAGGTTTGGTTCCCAGTACCCACATAAGCCAGATGCACAAGGTGACACATGTGTTTGGAGTTCATTTGCAGTGACTAGAGACCCTGGCATGCCTGTGCTCTCCCTCCCCTGCCCAAATAAATAAATAATTAATAAATAAATAAAAATTCAGAAAAATAAAAAAGAAATGTGGAATCTCTACTCCACTTCAGATTAAGGTTGCCTAACAGTATTTTCTAAATGCTGGTGGCTGCACTTCCTCTATGTTGCTCAGGAAAGCGAGCCTGAAGATGTTCTTCAGCAGTCACGAAAGGCAGAATGAGGGTCTTCTTTTAAGAAGCTGATGGTGGGCTGGAGACATTGCTTAGTGGTTAGGACTCCTGCCTGCAAAGCCTAGGAACATCCATTCAATTCTCCAGGTCCCATGTTTAGCCAGATGCAAGAAGTGACACAAGGGCGCAATGCTGCACTTGTCCACAAGGGGGTACACACGTCTGGAGTTAGTTCAGTGGCTGAGAGGCCATTGGTGCACCCATTCTCTCTCTGCGTCTCTCTCAAAAAAAAAAAAAAAAGAAGAAGAAGCTAATGGAAATAGAGGAGGCTAACAGGAAGGAGGAGTAATGAAAGGATGATTTATCACAACATAGCATCTTTTTAAAAATATTTTTTAAATTTTTATTTATTTATTTGCAAGCAGAGAGATAGAAGAGAGACAGACAGAGAGAGTATGGGTATGCCAGGGCCCCTAGCCACTGCAAACAAACTCCAGATGCATGTGCCCTTTGTACATCTGGCTTACGTGGGTCCTGGAGAATCAAACTGGGATCCTTTGGCTTCTCAGGCAAACACCTTAACCACTAAGCCATTTCTCCAGCCCAATTTATCACAACATAGCATCTTGTTGCAGACTAACAGATTCATCTCCCAGTGGTCAACTGATCATCCCCATGATCATGTGAATCATTTGCAAGTCAACATAAACTTGGGATATTTCATAGATCAGGACAGGTATAGCTTAGTACAAGAGGAGAGAGACACTCATGTCACCCAGAGGCAGAATGACTTTGCCACTCATTAAAGAAAACCAAGCATGGTCCAAGCTAGAAAGGAAGCTCGCTGCATAATCATCCTTGGAGGAAGCAAGCAACAGCATTGTGGATTGTGATATTCTTGCGAGTCGTCAGGAAAACAGTATGTGTTTCAGTTCATCAAGTGCCAGGCTGTGGGGGGCTCTGAAAGCCCTTGAAGTGAGCGCTGATCCATCCATGCCTACCTTGTACATATCTTAGGAGCCCCTCTTCTTTGTTTTTAGAGAAGTCTGCACGCGGGTGATTTCTGGAGGAATTTTAGAATGCACCATTGAGGTGCTACTGCTTCCACTGCGTTGTTACAGACACCTGCTATCAACCCGGCATTGCTTTTGTCCAATAATTCCGAACCATGATTTCCAAGCTATACTAACTACCTGTATTATCACATAAATACGTGCTAGAAGGAGCTAATTGTCAAATGCTCTGTTTGAAGCTTGATTTGGAGTTACGGTGTTACTTTTTTGAAAGGTTATTTGTCATAAATGTGGTAAAGTATCTGATGTTTGTTTATTTGTGTATGCTCTGTAGTTAACCTTAAGTCTTGTAGCCTAGGCAGTTTTTGATTTGCTTTTACTGTGGCAGTTATTGTTTTTAATGCCTCATTAGTCAAACTTGCCGAGAGAGAGAGAGAGAGAGGTATTGTGTATATATTCATTCTTAGCAATACATAAGTGCCTTATATTATTAAAACATGTATTATTGTTTTTTGGGACTGACAAAATTAAGTTCACAAGATTCAGTGTTTATGGCACGGTTGTAGACAAAATAATTAAGGCCATGAGTTCTGGAATCAGAGTTCCTGTGTCCAACCACAACTTCCACCCCTCCCTTTATTATTTTTCATTGGTTTTACAAGGCAGGGTCTTGCTATAGCCCGGGCTGACATGGAATTTACTATGTAGTCTTAAGATAGCCTCAAAATCACAGTGATCCTCCTGCCTCAGCCTCCTCAGTGCTGGGATTCAAGGCATGCAGCACCACACCCGGTTAACTTCGCCTTTTTACTGTGTCTTTAGTCAAGCTACTTGACTCTTGTTTCCTTTATAATTAAATGGATATATTAAGGATATCTACTGCTGTGCCCATCAACATGTCTTCTAAATATGTGTTTTCCTATAGATTAGTGTTACTCTCAACTTTGGTCAGAGACGTTGCCTCTTGTAATGGGCAGAAATTACTGTGGAAACTCAAAACTCACCAAAATGCTAAGAATAATTTACTATTTAGTGTTCAGTCCTAAATAGGACATTTATATCACCACTCCAAGGCTCAGGGAACATTGCCGAAGAGGGAGAGGAAAGAATGTAAGAGCCAAAGGATGGGAGAAATGCTGTGGGAGTCTGTCTTCTGGACATGCTATGACTCTTGATTGCATGAACTCACAGTGGCCGTGGCTACCTGGTTACCTGCACAAGACTTCCACAGCATTCTGTCATGCCTGCTGGAGGGGCTCTGGAGCCCCAGTCATAGGCAGTCAGTGGTTGCTAGGGAAAGGGACATTTTCTTTAAACACACATACACACATACACACACACACACACACACACACACACACACACACACACACATATATATATATATATATATATATATATATATATATAATTTATTTATTTATTTGAGAGAGAGAGAGGGAGGGAGGGAGAGAATGAGAATGGGAGGCCACTGCCAACGAACTCCAGATGCGTGCGCCCTCTTGTGCATCTGGCTTATGTGGGTCCTGGAGAGTCGAACCAGGATCCTTTGGTTTTGCAGGCAAACGCCTTAACAGCTAAGCCATCTCTCCAGCCCTAGGGATAACATTTTATTTACTGGAGTAGTCACTGGTAAGTTGCCCATGCTCCAGTAAATAACTTCCTACCCATGCTTATACAAGCAACTGTAATTAAACTCAGTGGGTCTCCCACTCAAAAAGGCATCAAAGTAGAAGTGAGTCATGTTGGTATGGAGAAGGGTTCAGCAGGACAGGGTGGGGACAAGATAAGGTAATGGTGGGGGTGAATATGATAGAGATATATTTCATATACATGTATAAAATTGTCAAAAATGAAATAAATGTATAAAAAAGAATAACGATGTCTAGGGTTGTCATAAAGAAATGTATGCAGCACAGAGCCTGGCACACAATAAATAGTCAATACACTTTTGTCATCTCATCTGTTTTCATTCTTATAAGCCTGAGAAATGGCATATACCTATTTAGTTAATTCTCTCTTGTCTTGTCAGTAAATTTATATGAAGGAAGAATAAGAAAATGGTCAGACTTCTAGACAGGTACCTTCTGTTTTTCACTGATAGCAACCAAACTTGTGTCTAAGCAATGCTAAAGATATAAGCCTTAGGAAGTTAATTTCATTCTTTTGAGTCTTTTTTTTAATTTTAGGCAAGCCCAACAGACTGGCCTTTTAAAAAAAAAAATACTAGGGAGAAAGAGAGAATTAGCATGCAATGGCCTCCAGCCACTGTAACTGAACCCAGATGCATGTGCCCCCTTGTGCACATGTGTGACATTGTGCACTTGCGTCAGTGCATCTGGCTTACGAGGGACCTGGAGAATAGAACATGAGTCCTTAGGCTTCGCAGGCAAGCGCCTTAACCTTTAAGCCATCTCTCCAACCTCTTTCGGATCTTTTCAAAGGGATTTTGCCCAATGTAAAATTCCACCAGCTTTTCAGACCCACCCTCTCAGTATTTCTCCTGCATGTGAATCACAGCAAGGCATGAACAGAAGCAAGACCATTCTCATGCCCTTTGATTCCTTCTGAGCCTCTTGACCCAGATGCCTAGAGCAGGATAATTGACCTGCAGGAGCTGCTAGTAAAAGTCAAGTGTCACAAGACATTGTCCTTCTCATCAAGATTGGTTATTAGTCAGTGTTTTCTCAGAGGCACGCAGGATTATTGTGCACAACAGTATATTTATCTGATAAAATGCCTTGTAGGTCAGTTACTATGAATTTTTTCCTCAAGAGGCCTGGGAAATATCCCAAAATGAATGGAAAAAAATTCATTGCACTTGAGAAGTAATTTTCAATAGAAATTTACTTATGGGAGTAAACTGTTTGGGTGGTTTTGCTCTTTGATCACTTGGAATAGTCTCTTACAGGAGTTAATGTATCATGGGAGGGAGGAGGAAAAAACAGCCATGGCAGATTCTCTAAATTCAGCAAGCTGTGTGTGTTCTTTCTGTAAATCAAAACCGTCTTAGGAGAGTTTTATAGACCACTTCATATGACACTCATATCACTTCTAGGTCTCAGCACCTTTAAAATCTTTCTTTAAAAATTAGGTTTAGGGTCTGGAGAGATGGCTTAGTGGTAAAAGTGCCTGCTCACCAAGCCTAAAACCCCTGTTCAATTCTCCAAGTCCCACGTTTAGCCAGATACAGTGACACAAGGGTGCAATGCCACACGTGCCCACAGGGGGCGCACATGTCTAGAGTTCGTTCACAGCAGCTGAGACACTGCTGGCGCACCCATTCTCTCTCTCTCTCTCTCTCTCTCTCTCTCTCTCTCTCTCTTTCTCTCTCTCTCTCCAAAAAAGTTAGGTTTTTATCACCTCCATTTTTGAATCATCAGTTACAAAACAACATTCTCATTTAGATTAATTCAGACTAAATCAAGTAAATTTTTTTCCATATATGCATTATGTGTGTTCATGTATGTGAGTCTGAGTAAACATGTGCCACAGCGCACATGTGCAGATCTGAGGACAACTTTGGTGTGTTTGTATTCGCCTCCCACCACCTTTGAGGTGGGGTATCACACTGTTCACTGATGTTTTTGCCAAGCAAGCTGCCCCTCCACTCCACCCCACCCCACCCCACCCCACCATCCAGCTTCTAGCAGATTCTCCTGTCTCTGCCTCCCTTCTCACCTATAATCATGACAGGGATTACACATGCCTTCAATAGTGTCCAGATTTTTACTAGAGTGCTGGGGTTCCAGACCTGGCTGCTTAAGCGTGACAAGTGCTTTATCCACTGAGCCACCTGTTTCCCCAGATGCCTAAACTAAATTCTTCTGGAGATTTTTCAAAACCACAGCAAATATTGCCATATTAAGCAAAGTATTAAAATCTGTAGCTTTTTTTTTTTTTTTTGCGTTTGTGTCTTAACTGCAACTTTCTAACATCCTTTACCCATTGACATGCCTTTCTTTTTCTGGCTTATATGATCAAATAGCGAAATAGCAGAGTGTCTGCAATTTGGATCTCAGGTTGTAGATGGTGCTTGGGATTTGGCTGTGTTCTTGTAGTGGGTACTAGGAAGCACCTGGACTATTTCTTTGAAACCTCTGATACGTTACATTAATCTGCAATAAAACAAAGGTTGTAAATATTCTTCCCCAGTGATTGTTGAAGTTCACTTCCTAAATGCTGAAGAAAAAAAAAGTAGTGTTCCCATTGACCAATCAAAAGATTTATGTTCTAAAGGAGTGATCCTAAATTACAGATTTCTTGCTCTAGAGAAAATTCAAGTTAAAAAGCCAGCACTTAAGAGTGCTTGCTTACAAAACCTGCTGGCCCAGGTTCAGCACCCATCACCCATGCCATACAAAGCTGTAGATGGCTCAGGATGAGCACAAAAAGTGGTTCATGTGTCTGGCATTTGTTTACAGTGGCAAGAGACCCTGGTGTGTGTGTGTGTGTGTGTGTGTGTGTGTACGTGCACACCCACAAATGTTCACACACACATACAAATAAATAATTTTATAAAGACATTTATAAATTGATATCCCCAGTGGTCTTCAAGTGCACTGGCATTTTCCTGGGTTAGATCTTTTTGTTGTTGATGTTTGGATTTCTATAGGCTCTCAGTACTGTTTAATGCCCGTCATTCTTTCTTATTCTGGGAGCCATAGGGAAGTATCCCTCTTGTCCGTGGTCAAGGGACAGAGATACTGTTCAATGCAGTCCTCAGCAGCCTGAGGTGTTCCCCTTAATGTTCAAGAGAACTCGATTCTTGAAAACCCAGGATTAGTGGCTTTGACCCTGGGAAGAATTTCAGGACTCGGGGTAGAAAGCAGAGTTAAAGATTTTATTAAAGATATCAAGTAAGGTGCTCAAGTAGAGGGTGCAAGCACACCCAAGAACATGCGCGTGAGCTTCTTTAAGAGGAAGTCACAATTAAGTGTCTTAGCACTAGCTATCTATACCATTTGGGTGGTTCTCCAGTCACATCTCAAAAGGTTGTTAAGAAACCTTTCTTTCCTCTCTTTTTTGATAAGTGAGATTAAAAGATGGTCCGAGGTGCCGTGGATTGGGGTTATAATACGATAGGGTAAAACCAGGAGCCACTAGGGTTGCACAGGGGGTTTATAGCATGCCCTCTGCTGTAAATGGGGTTTCTGGCAAGATTCCTAGAAAACTGTAGGTTGACAGCTGGGAAGGGAGAGAGGCTTTAAAAGCAGTTGTTAACTTTTAGAAGTCTTGCTTCACTGCCGACAAGAGCTTCAACCAGACTCCAGGGTAAGGGTTTCCTTTCCTTCTCATCTCCCCACACTTCTTCCTGCATTTCTATCCTGCCTCACCCTTACTTTTTTTTTTTTTTGACCTCTATACTCCCTAAAGAGAAACTTCACCCTAGCTCTTTCCTATTCTCTTTGAACATTTTGATTATTTTTCAAAATACTTCAAAAAAAAAACTTTTTAAATTTGTTGTCTATCTTTGTGCTCATCAATTCAAACACACAGAAGCATCCATTTGTCTGAGGCTACGTGGCCAGGAACTATGTACTTTCTTAAGTTGGCACATAGTTGCTACTTTGTGTCGGTCGAAAAATCAAGAGCTGTTAACAGCTTCCGTTTTCTGACGTTCTTGTTAGCTTTCGCTCCTCCTATGTAGGAAATCCATCTCTGCTGGATAAATAGATACAAGGTTTACCCTTAGGCCTTCAAATACAGTGCATGAAAAGGATCCCGTTTTTAACTAAATGATGTATTTCAAGGTTATATTTCATCAAACTATGAGCGTAACTTCCACCATCTTTGATATCAGTGCCTTATTAGAATCACAGATTTAACTGATGGTGTTTTTTTTTTTTTTTTTTTTTTTTTTTCTTAAGGAGTACTGATGAGGGAAAAGTACAGGGAAATCCTTTTCCTTCTTGTGTTTTTCTTCAGTATATCATTTATTCATTCCTGCCTGCAACGTCAGAATTAGAAGCAACTGGAGCCAAATTTCAAGGCCTCTCCCCATAGCAGGTTCCTCTCGTCCCTTGGCAGTCACAGGCAGCTCTTTCTGTGATGACTCTATAATTACCCAGTTTTGGTAAACACACATTATTTAGCCAGTGCAGCAAAATGGCTCCTTCAGAGCCATTACGTTGCAGTTCATCAAGTAAATAGTGATTTAGTCATTTTCATGAAAAAAAAAATGTGTGTTATTTCCTTGGTAGCCTGTCAATCCAGAGCATTCAGCTAATTTCCCTACACTCCTTTATTTTGAAACCTCCTTTTGAAAACCATTACTGTACCGTGTGAAAACTGTTCAATGCTCGATTTCAATGTAAAAATCGGTTAGTGGGATTGTTTTTTATAGATATTTCTATTATGAACAGTCTCTTAGTGTTAGAGATAACAGGACATAGCACCCAGGCTATTAACTTGAATTGCTTTGATAGAAATGAAAATGCTTGATTGTCTTTAAAGAATAGAAAGAAATGATTTCATGCCTAGGCCCTGGCAGTATTTTTTTTTTTTTTGCTTGATCTTTTAAATGTGGAATGATTTAATGACAAAATTGTAAGACCCATTTAAGAAGCTACGCTGTAATGTCTCTCTTTGCTGCCTGAAAACAGGTGTGTACCAGTGAGACTGTGCTTCAATACGAACAGAGTTTGTCTCACAAAGGCGCTCTCAGGTTTAAAATTAAGATGATGTCTTTACTGATCTTTCAAATGGAGCCTTTTCCTTCAGGATCATATTACGGTGTGGGTGTCTGGTATATCCTTCTGAGGAGCAAATGCGGAGGAGACTTCTGACTCAAAGACAACTCCGCAGAGACTGCAGTGAGGAATCAGGGCTTGTTTATTTTGTACTGAGGCAAGTCAGGCAAGGATTTTCCCACAAAGCCATATATTGGAACGTAGATGGTGTCTCTACCTTCTGTAGTGATTCTCCCCTCCCCCCAGACAAAAATAGATCCCTTGCCACAGGGGGCTGCTGGGCCTTGATGGGAAATGTCATGCTGTTTCTTGTTCTCTTCCCCTGATGGCGTGGTAGGTACCAAGAACAGGTGTGATCATCGAAGTATATTTAGCAAGTCTCTGTGGGGCACAGAAGTGGGAAATTAGAGCCGAAGCACACACCGACTTCCAAATGCAATCCCACTAACCACGCCAGGTTCTTGCTGCCTTTCATAATGCTAGGAGGACAAGGCAGAGATTAAAATACCCACTGCTTCTTATACGTGAATTAACAGTGGCTTCACATCGTATCTTTGTAGGCTTCTGCTGGAAACTTTGCCTTAATCCATTTACATACCCAAGATAACTCAGGTATTCTAGTGTTCTGATCCACATATGACTTAATAACTGGTGCAAAGACTGCACTGGAGGACAGAGGGTTTCTCACTGGTGCTTTCCCATCATCCTTTGTGGTGATGATGGTCTTGAGCTCGGCTTCTCTCTGCAGCCAACTGCTCCAGCTGTTTCCTCAAAATGCTGATTCAGCAGGAAAGTTTTCCATCTTGGGTATCACCACTTGTTTACCAATCAACAATGTCGGGCAGAATCCCTTTGTTTGGTGCCCTGTGTGGCCAGTTCCTTAGAATTTCAGGGTTTGGTCAGCTTAGACAACTTTCTGGTCCTATTTTGACATTTTCTTTCCTCATTGGCATAGTCAAGAGGGGCCCCGAAGGAAACCCTATCACGATGGACACATGTGGCAGTTCACTGTCTTTGCTCTTGGTTCCCCCCGCCCTTCCAGAAACATCTGTGGTCTGGTGAGTTTTCCTGAGAGCTCATTCTCAAAGAAAAAGAATTTCCTGAACCTGTCAGAAAAAAAAAAAATCGTAGAGAAAAGGCTTGAAAGGGAAAGGAGGGATTCTTTGCTCTTGGAACACAACACCAAGGGAGCCGCCCTTAGTGCCGAGAGATTCCTAATCACGTAGGTAGGGCTGGTCCTTACAAGTGCTCATGGGTGGGCCAGGGCTTTGAACAGGCTGTCCATGGCCTCTCCTAGAAGTCAAGTGAAGCTAGAGCCAGGCAGAACTAAAAATAGAAACGTACATTAAGACTTTTTTCTCAGAGGGATACACTATGTGTACAGTAGCTGATTCGTTTCCTCATGAAGAGCATCTGAGAATGGAACCACAGAGAAGGGTCCCTGAGTATACAGCATACTGCTCTTGATGAGTCTTCATGATCATGAACGGGAAAGGTGGGAAGGCAAATTTGGCTGCCACGTTCAAGGTTAAGACAACTGAAGGGGTTGGAATCAGTAGGCAAGACAATCAATTACCAATTGATTAAGGACATCTGATCTGTAAAGCGCACGACTACTGAGGGAATAGGAATACTCTTACCACCTATGAATGACAATGACCAACATTTTGGTAAAAATAACCTTTTATTTTCTATACTTGCAAAAATTAGGTATACATCCTATTTTTTAAAAAATCTTTTTTTTTGATAAAAATAGCAAGTGTATTATTTAAGAATTTCAACTAGTATATAGCAAAGTCAAAATAAGAAAGTAAAAACTTAAACTTCCCTTTCCTGAAACTATTGCAATGGGGTGCTAGGGGCCCAGGAACATCCTTGAATCCCAAACCCTAGGTTCATTTCTAATTTTAGTCAAAGAAGTAAATAAAAAGAAGGCTGAGAAGGATAATTATTAAATTATTATGCTTACTGAGGGAAGTACAGAGCCAAGGGAAGGCACCCACATGGCTAGAGATCCCACGTGGAGGGCATGGAAAAAAGCACAGAAAGAAAAGAGAAAAGAAAGTTCAAGGGGCTCCTGCCATGTGGGGAACTGGAGGGGGCGAAGAACGCATGCAGAGGGTAAGGGTTAGGGGGCCCTCCAGCTGGGCAGGCCAGGCCCAGGGAAAAACTCACCCACAGCTAGAAGTTCCCAAGTGATCAGAGAGACTCTGCTCTCCCCTTGCAAATGTATTCATAAGCTTTTAGTGGAGATGGGCTGTCTTCCAGCTCAGGTGAACAGCTGGTTGGTTAGGGCTAGGGGCTGTCTCAGGAAGAGGTTAACTTTGGCACCAAGATCAGGGGCTGAACTTGACCAACCACAATGTTTAAATCCTATGAAAGACCTCCTTCCCAGGAGGGGTCCTGACTAGAAAAACAGGTCTCTAGGGAATTCCACAAGACATAGGAAGTCAGATCATCTTTGATTTCTAGCAAGTGCAAACTCTCCTGCCCTTTTCACCTTCAGGGGTCCAGTCACCGTACCTCTACCCCCCCCCACTATCACCCAGATATAGCTCCCATTCAGGTGTTTCCCCCCCACACTTAGAGTCAGTTCCGATTGTATGCACAGGTGTACATTGACTTGTGACTTACATGAATAGGATCTTATTTACCCAAAGGACACACACACACATTAATTAAATAGACAGATAGATAGATGATTGATAGATAGATAGATAGATAGATAGATAGATAGATAGATAGATAGATGATAGATAGATGATAGAGATAGATAGAGGCTGCACTGTACACCTCAACCTATGAATCAACCTCACTTCTCCATTGTTTTATTGAGGAACATTTAAATTGCTTACAAGCTTGATGTAGCTGGGCAGTTAAGACCTTTGTACCTGAAGCTTTGCTTCACTTATTCAATAGTTCTGGAGGATTCTTTCCTACACATGAAGTTAATGGGTCAAAGGCATGGCTATTTAAATACCTAATGAGCTGGTGCTTATCGCTTTAATTTACATTTTTATTTATCAGAATTGACTTTTTCATATGTTAATTAGCCACTTCCATCTTTTCCCTTCTTTTATATTAAGATTTATCCTTTTATTTGCATGTTTGTGAATTTTCCTGTTTATGACTTTTGTGTTTGTAAAATTCTTATGCAGTAGAGATTCGCCCTAAATCTGTGGTATACATTTCACATATTTTTTCTAGCTTGTAATTTTGTCTTAAAACCTTATTTTTAAAAATATATTTATTTATTTATGAGAAAGAGAGAGAAAGAGCATGCCAGGGCCTCTAGCCACTGCAAACACACTCTAGATGATCTGAGACTTAAGTATTAGGTAAAAGAAGAGTGTCATCGGACCAGTTAAACAGATAAGAATGATTTTATTAATGACTACTATAATAAAATAGAGGTTGACTCAACTTACCTGAGACAAACAGCGTATAGTTTTAGGGATGGCGAGTTAATGGAAAACCCCGGGAGGGTGTTGTAAACATAGGAAGATGTAGATCCATGGGTTTTAGGCCTAGGTGTGTGTGAGTTGGTGTTTACCAAAGTTAGATTCTATTCCTTATGCAAAAGAGACTGGTTAATATCTTTTTTTCTGATTATATTTCAAAGGAATGTCTGAGGAGGGAATGTGATAGGGATCCTTAGGGGAAACATTCCTGGGTTGTAGAACATTTACATCTTAAAAGGGCCAAAAAAGAATTTCCAATTGCTAGTTTTCTCAAGTAAATGTTCTAATAAAAGGGAGGCTTAGAGACCTGTGCTCAGGAAGAAATCTGTCTAAAGTTCAATTGGGCTGAGGGGAATGCTGAACTGTTTTGGTCCCTTGGGGAGTGATTTTCTTCTCAGGAACTGGGAAGCTAATGGCAGAGAGAGAAGGGAGAGATGAGCAGTGGAAATTCCTCTTAGGCAGGCCTGAGGCTGGAACTGGTGTCAGTTGCAAACAAATGGTGCTTGAAATGAAAGGAACAGGAAAGCGATGGGGCATCAGCCAAGTCATAGGTAACGCACTGTTGTTCTTCCTGCATCTCCCACCAGATCAAGGTGCTGCAAATAAAGCAGGCAAAGTATATGCTGCATTGGTCGTCACCTATGAGATTGTCGCATCAGTTGTCACTCAGAATTGGAATTCTGACAGTCCCTACTGGAGTGGCTGCATCCTTCCCTGCCACAAATTCTAGTGGTCAGAGTGCCTAGTGGTCATAGCTATAGTGTAAGAAAGAGCAGTGGCCTGGAGGTACCAAGCTTGAGTTCTGATTTCAGTTCGGCTGTTTAGTAGTGTCCTATGGACAGGTAATTTCACTTCCATAGTGCTCAATGTCATCTGCAAAATACAGATACTAACTACTGTATTCAAGATTATTGGAACAACTCATTGAGATCGTGTGGGCAGTGTACCTGGCCCGGATCCCTTACACAGAATGACCTCTCGAATGTTTCTTTGCTTCCCTGCCATTTTCCCACGAAGATAGCTGCCCTACTTTTATTAAAAGAGGAGGGCTGGAGCGATGGCTTAGTGGTTAAGGCGCCTGCCTCCTAAGCCTAAGAACGCTGGTTCCAATCTCCAGCGGTTCCAATCTCCAGGTCCCACGTTTAGCCAGATGCAAAGTGATGCAAGGGCGCAATGCCGCACTTGCCCACAAGGGGGTGCACGCATCTGGATTTCGTTCACAGCAGCTGAGAGACTGCTGGTACACCCATCTCTATCTGTCTCCCTCTACCCTCTCTCTGTGTCTGTCTCTCTCTATGTCTCTCTCTAAAAATAAAAAATAAAATAAAATATTTTTAAAAAAAGATAAGAGGAGGGCTGGAGAGATTGCTCAGTGGTTAAGGTGCTTGCCTACAGAGCCTAACCACCCTGGTTTGATTCCCCAGTAAAGCCAGATGCTCAAAGTGGTGCATGCTTCCGGACTTCATTTGCAGTGGCTAGAGGCCCTGGCACACCCATTTTCTCTCTCTCTCTCTCTCTCTCTCTCTCTCTCTCTCTCTCTCTCTCTATCTCTCTCTGCTCACAAATAAATAAATACAAAAATTATTTTAGAAAAACATGAGGGGCATTAGTAAGGAGTTGTTCAGTTCTTTAAGTTCTGTATTGCAGATTTATAAGCCCCTGGAAACCCCACTCTTCACCTTCATGGTCACCTTGCTTACTGAGAGTGGCCAGTGAGGCAGCCTCTTCATTTTGCCTCTGTCAGTATGCTTCAGAGCCTCTTCACTGTTTTTTCCTTTATAGGTTTATTTAATCTTGAGGCACAAACTCGGTGTAGATCACAGCATTTCACTTCATTGCCAGTGTCGACATTGGTTTATAGACAGCCTTGTTTATCAGAAATGGTTCTTGGGATTTTTACAATGCACATTAATTAAATAAATTAAAATTAGAATTTTGCTTTCAATGAGTTAGTGGTGATTGGCAAATTAATTGTCATGAAATGCTTATTTGGGGCCTATCATGCTCAAATTAGATGTTGTACAACCAAATGAAAAGTCTCGAGCTCAAAAAATACAGACAATGTCAGGCTGGAGAGATGGCTTAGCAGTTAAGGCACTTGCCTGTGAAGCCTGAGAACTCATGTCTGACTCTCCAGGTCCCACGTAAGCCAGACACACAAGGTGACCCAAGCACACACAGTCACACATGCGCACAAGGTGGCTCAAGTGTCTGGAGTTCAATTGCAGTGACTAGAGGCCCTGGCACACCAATTCTCTTTTCCTCTCTCTCATAAAAAAAAGGCCAGTCTGTTGGGTTTGCCTCAAAAAAAAAAAAAATTTGGACAATGAGTATATGGTATGTGCTTCAAGAAAATAACAGAATCTAAAACATGAGAAATAAAAAAGGGATTGATGGCTGGGTGTGGTGGCGCATGCCTTTAATCCCAGCACTTGGGAGGCAGAAGTAGGAGAATCACGGTGAGTTCAAGGCCACCCTGAGACTACATAGTGAATTCCAGGTCAGGCTGGGCTAGAGTGAAACCCACCTTGGAAAAAAAAAGGGGATTTAGACTTTCAATTCTATATATTTAATACTTATCTTCTGAAATTACTAATAATTAGCAGCTCAAGACAGTGACAAATCATATGCCTTGTAAGATTTTTTAAAAAGTAAGATTATTTGTAAGAAAAAATATTGAGAATGTCACAGCAATCTATTTTTATAAATCACTCTGGGCAATTATTCAATAGTAATTATTTTATATTAAAAATGTTCTTAGTGGAAGTCTATTTAACTGATGAATTGGGCCTCCTCCCCCTTCTCCTCTCTTTCCCTCTTTCTCTCGCATCATTTAATAGCCTAGACTCTGAGGACTGCTCTTGTTTCCTGTTTGTCAGAGTCACTTTTCTCTGACTTGACTATTACAACTGCATATGTAAATGAAATGTACCTTTTGCAATTCTAGCACTCTATAAAGGATAATGTAAACATGCAAAAATGTTTAGTTTTGAAGTTGTATTTACAGTATGATGCGTTGTGGCCACTCTACTAAAAACAAAACAAAACAAAACAAACAGATTAGAATTTGTGAAAGTGGTTTTGCTTACAGTTTTGTCTAGAACTGAAGAGAAAATGCTCAGTCTCTCTTTGCCTTCCTTGTGGCTGATTACAACTCATAGAAAAGATGAAACAAAAGTGAGGAAGGGGCCAGGCATGGTGGCACACGCCTTTAATCCCAGCACTCGGGAGGCAGAGGTAGGAGGATGGCCATGAGTTCAAGGCCACCCTGAGACTACATAGTTAATTCCAGGTCAGCCTGAGCCAGAGTGAGACCCTACCTCGAAAAACCAAAAAAAAAAAAAAAAAAAAAAAAAAAAAAAAAAGCGAGGAAGGGGCTGGGAAAATGGCTTAGTGGTTAAGGCATTTGCCTGTGAAGCCTAAGGACCCTGGTTTGATTCCCCGGGACCCACATACGCCAGATGGAGTTTGTTTGCAGTGGCTGGAGGTCCTGGTGTACCCATTCTCTCTTTCTCTTTGCCTCTTCCTCTCCCTAATAAAAATAAATAAATATATTTTTTTAAGTGAGGAAGTATCCACATGTACATTTAGCTGTGAGATAGACCCAAGGTTCCTGGAGATGGCCTATCTGCACCACCAGCATGGAACTTCCTGAAGAAATTCTAATCTTCACTTTTGGAAGAACTTTAAGGTAACCTGTGAGTCTGATAAGTAGAAAAACAAAATGCCATAGACTTAGAATTATGGATTTTTATTTTATTTATGTATTTTTAAAAAATGACTTTTTTATATTTTATTTTTATTTATTTATTAGAGAAAAAGAGAGGGAAAGAGAGAGGATGGGCACACCAGAGTCTCTAGCCACTGCCAACGAACTCCAGACACATGCACCACCTCATGCATCTGGCTTATGTGGGTCCTGGGGAATTGAATCTGGGGCCTTAGACTTCTCAGGTGAGCTCCTTAACCACTAAACCATCACAAGGGGAGATGGCTCAGTGGATGTACTTACCAAGTGTGAGTACCACAGTTTGGATCCCCAGCACCCATATAAAAGCTGGAAGTGGCAAGGGTTAAGTGTATCTAATCCCAGCACGTCTACAGCAAGACAGGAGGTGGAGACAGGTCCAGCTAGCCTGACATAGTGATAGACGACAAACAGACCCTGCCTCAAACAAAGTGGAAGGCTAGTACCAACACCCAAACTTGTCTGATTTCTACACATGCTCCAAGGCATGCACAGGCTTGTACACACACACACACACACGCGCGTTTTTAAAAAATATATTTAATTAATTTATTTATTTGAGAGAGAAAGAGGGAGATAGAGAGAAAGAAAGGGCACACCAGGACCTCCAGCCACCGCAAATGAACTCCAGATGCATGTGTCCCCTTGTGCATCTGGCTTATGTGGGTCCTGGAGAATCGAACCAGGATCCTTTGGCTTTGCAGGCAAATGCCTTAACCACCAAGCCATCTCTCCAGCCCTCACACATGATGTTTTTAAAGAAATTGAAACAAGAGACACATTATATTACTGAGACTAACCAACATTCATAGTACCTCCCAATATGTAAACACTAAAAAGAGAGGTTGCCAAATACCTGTGGTTGTTTTTTTTTTATTTTTTTATTATTTTATTTATTTTTGGAGAGAGACACAGAGAGAGACAGACAGAGAGGGAGAGGGAGACAGATAGAGAATGGGCGCACCAGCAGCCTCTCAGCTGCTGTGAACGAACTCCAGATGCGTGCGCCCCCTTGTGGGCAAGTGTGGCATTGAGCCCTTGTGTCACTTTGCATCTGGCTAAAAGTGGGACCTGGAGATTGGAACCGGGTTCTTAGGCTTAGGAGGCAGGCGCCTTAACTGCTAAGCCATCTCTCCAGCCCTGGTTGTTGTTTTTAATGCAATAGCTTTACATTTTAGCTTTAAATACACTAAGACTGTTTTCACCCTTTATGCCCAACTCATTTTAAGGGGTCATCTTTCTCCTGATTTTTAACTCACTGTGCTGTTACTGGCCCATCTGTCCCCAGACTCTCAGACTGTATTTCTCACATCCCACTGACACCCAGCTTTCTACTAGACTCTGCTAATGAGAAGCACTGTTGGGAGATTGAGAGGTAAGGAGACAGGATTCCTCCAGTTTCTAAGATTTCCAACAAAGCAATAATGACAATGGCATTGCCAGCCGTGGCCCTAGAGGAAACAGAGTGGGCAGCAAAAGTTTCAGTAGCAACTAGACTGTGACTTACAACCAGACACCTGAGCATCACAACATGGCAGGAGGCCACGCTTCAGCTGTGCAGCATCACAACATGGCTGGAGGCCACGCTTTAGCTGTGCAGCATCACAACATGGCCGGAGGCCATGCTTCAGCTGTGCAGAATCATAACATGGCTGGAGGCCACGCTTCAGCAGTGTAGCATCAGAACGTCACTGGAGGCCAGGCTTCAGCAACTTCAGCTGAGGACCACATATGGTTGGAAATCTGGTCTTCTACTCCTTAAGATGAGGACCACAGTGCTCTGAGTTAATGATCATTGAGTTACTTCATTTTGTTCCCAAGCATATACAGCACTTATTCCAACGCCCATGCTACCAAACTTCTGTTAAATTTCTTCTTTTAGAAACAGAGTGTTCTGTCTTCTGAGTTCATACTGCAATGTATGCAAGGACCACATTTAAGGATCACTTATTACCTCATAATATGACCCAATCCCTTACTGTTCTCTGTGACTTTTACGTGAGGTAACAGATTTAAACCCAAAATGGAATTAAAGCCCTGGGCTTTGGGTTTCATTGTGAATCTTCTTCAGAGAAGCCAATATAACAAGATGGTGTGGGCAGGGATGTTAGTTTGACATCAGACTTCATGGAACAAGTTGTGACCAATGGTACCCCGAAGTGTGTGTAATGTTCTGCTATGGAAGATATGAAAGACAAGAATAGAGGCCCCCCCAAATATATTTATATCTGATTCTACTCATCTTGTTCCTAGCTTCATCAGCTAGTCCTAAAGCTATATCCAGAAAACAAGTGGCTAAGGAAGGTTCTCTTAGTAACAGGTACTTGTGAGGAAGTGAGTAGCTATAAGACTTTATCATTTGTTGTTGCTTGTTTCTGGATTAGTAGTAGGATCTAATCTTTGAGCAAGGTATATTCCTTGTACACATAATTTTCTTTTTTGTTGCCTGACTAGACTGGCAAACACTTTTATCAGTATCATCTTTGCCTGTAATTTATGCATCTGAAAATTTACATCTCTTTAACTATTTATGCTGAGAGTGTACCAAAACAAAAACTGACAAAGAAATAATATTGTTGCTTCATATGGATATGTCTCTGATTTCAGACTTCTAAATGTGTGGTAAAAGCTAGGAAGACTCCTGAAGAGAAAGAGTGAACTACAAAAGTCAATCATGCAAATGTGTTTTTAGTTTCAATCTTTGGTTCTCTCCTTGGACGGGAAATGTCAACATTGGAAGCAAGAGAAAGAACTATGTTACTGTGCTTCCGACAACTGTGTGTGTTTATGTTGCTACTAAAAATACCAAGCTAGCCAGGCGTGGTGGCACACGCCTTTAATCCCAGCACTTGAGAGACAGAGGTAGGGGGATCTCCGTGAGTTCGAGGCCACCCTGAGACTACATAGCGAATTCCAGGTCAGCCTGAGCTAGAATGAGACCCTACCTCGAAAAATCAAAATAAATAAATAAAATAAAAATACCAAGCTAATTAGGGAATAATCTTCTTTTCCATAGCTAAAAGTGCCTGTTGTATTTTCAAATCCTAGTGTGCATAGTTCAGTCACCATTTTGTTGTCAGTTTTGTTCAGCCCCAGTTATGCCAGTGTTTCTGCCAGATCTGTCCAAGTGAAACCAACCAGGTTTTATTTTTTGTTTGTTTTTTATAGTTGTTGTTGGATGAAGGCTTTATGGATAAGTAGAGTTGGATGTTTGACCTAGCCATAATCCCTGTCTATGGATTATAGGGGATTTGAACTGGAATTGAAATCTTTCAATGGAAATTAAATGAATCCATGTTGGAGAACTCTGCATATTCTAACAATGTGGCATTTGCCCAGATTCAGCATCTGTAGCAAGAGTTTGGGTTTTGATTTCATTTCATTCTTTCTCAAGAGCTATCTTTCTGACTCTCTCCTTAGATTCTTTTCTCTGTCACAACTGTCCACCTCCTTCCAAAGTGCTCAGCATGGCGAGGAATGAACTCATTCTAATGATTCTCCAAATGTCAGTTTCCTCTTTAGCTGCTCATGGTTGCGATCTTTCCCAGTATGTTCCTTTTTTAAAAACGAAAAGGGTTTATCTTTTCACTGGGACCCATGAAGTCTAATAGTAGTGTCTACAGTTGTTCCTAAGACAGTGACTTTTAACTGTATAGTTTTCTCGTATCAGTAACATTCAGTTTTTTAAAAAATGGGAGAGGGCTGGAGAGATGGCTTAGCAGTTAAGGTGTCTTCCTGCCAAGCCTAAGAATGCCCATTCAATTCTCCAGGTCCCAAATTTAGCAAAAGTGGTGCAAACATGCAATGCCACACTAGCCCACAAGAGGGTGCACACGTCTGGAATTCATTCACAGTGGCTGAGAGTCCACTGGCACACCCATTCTCTATCTCTCTGCCTCTTCCTCTCTGTCTTTGTCTCTCTCTCTGTGTCGCTCTCAATAATAATAATTATAATACATTGAAAAAAATGGGAGAGGATCAGTCATTGGATTACACCTGTTAAAACTGGTGTGACAGTTAACAAGAGGAAATATCAGGTAATGAAAAGGACCCAGAAGTGGAGAAGGGTAAAAAGTTTAGTTTAATTCATACATCTTCAGCTCAGCAACATCAGGTCCCCACTAGTGTTAGTGTCTTTAACTGTAAAGCAATTCTACTAATTCCTACCCATCTCAAGAATGTGTTGAAGAGAAAAATTAGATATGCTGTGTAAATGTAGGTTGTAACTATAAAGTTATATGAAATATAAGTTATATGAACTTATCTCCATGTAAGAAAACCATGGCAAATTGACTCTGGAGGATTGTTACCTATGTGATAGGCTTTGTTGTATGACCTAATAGCCCATATTGTGATCTTTGACAAGTTGCATATAGATCTATTTCCAATGTTATAGTCTTTCCTGGGCTGGTTTCTCCTCATCTAATGAAGAACTTACATACATTTGGATTGGGACATAATTGGAAATAGACACTTTGAGAACATGAATTGGAAGCTACTGAGGATTTGCATGGAACAAATTACTCATTTGAGCATCAAGTCATTTGTTTTCTATCCTTTGTCATCTCCCTCCTCCTCCTCTTCTTCATCTTGCTTCCTTCTTTTTCTTCTCAGGCTGTGTTCCAGATCTTCCACTGTGTGCACCCATAGATCTTCCTACTGTCCAGAGTTTTTGCCTTCCTATACCAAGAGTGATGAGGGTTAGGTTCTTATCCAACTCTCATTCAGATAAATATGTATCTCTCAGTGTTTAGTGTACTCTAGAAATTGTAAACAGATAGATTTAATACCCCAAATTAGGTGCTTACAAAGTCATTGAGAGAGTTAAAAAATGGAAATGATCTGAATTGTCTTATTTCAAGGTCAAACCACAATAGCTGCATCCCAGGAGTCAGGAAGTTGCTACTTCTGTCTCTTAACCCTCCATCGGTTGGCTTGCAGCTTTCGAAGCTGGTGAGATGATAACAACCCATCTTCCTAGCCAACTTACATCAGTGTGTCTCATTATAGCCCGCATCCTAGCTGCCAGAGAGTTCTAGCAATGCAGTTGTTTTTTTTTTTTTTTTTTTAATATTTCCTCCTCTACACTAATGGGGTAAGAATGGAAGCTAGTGCCCACTGGCAATTGCTTTAGCTAGGAAGGTTGGATGGTTTATAATGTCAGATCATCCTGAAGATTTCAGAAACAAGGGGAGAAAACAGCTGCTTTGGGTTCTAGGCAAAACCATAACAAGGGTACGTCATTTGTGCCCTTGTAAGTGATAGCAAGGACGTGGAGATCTGCTCTTCGACTGAAAGTTGTAGAGACTTGTTTCAGCATGGAGTAGTTTCCATGGAGAATGACAAATTTCCCGAGCAGGCAAGACTTAGAAAAATGCCTCTTTATTTTAACCATTGAGGTACTTCCTGGGGAAGAAAGCTTTGATTCACTCAGCTCCAGTGGCATTCATTCCATGGAAGGCTCCAATTTAACAGGTTCGCTTCAAACCTTTGCCCTGTGGGCATATGGGCAGTTTGATCCAGCCCCCGTTAGTGGGGAAAATAAAGTGAATATTGACATCTTCAGAGTCCACTGCCTTCTTTCTGAAATGGCCACTGCAAATTACTGAAAGGACTGGTTAGAATCGGAAAAGCATTGTCAGGAATGAGGGCTAAACACAAACTATTATTCTATTTCCAGCTCTTTGGTGTTCTATTTTTTTTTTTTAATTTTTTTTTAAATTTATTTTTGAAGAGAGACACAGAGAGAGACAGACAGAGAGGGAGACAGATACAGATGGGTGCACCAGCAGTCTCTCAGCTGCTGTGAACAAAATCCAGATGTGTGTGCCCCCTTGTGGGCAAATGCGGCATTGCGCCCTTGCGTCACTTTGCATCTGGCTAAACGTGGGACCTGGAGATTAGAACCGGGTTCTTAGGCTTAGCAGGCAGGCGCCTTAAGCGCTAAGCCATCTCTCCAGCCCTGGTGTTCTATTTTATGTAAATAGGAACAGGATCATTTTAACCCCCTGCCACATTTTGTTTTAAAAAAGATTCATAAAAATCAGTTTGTATTATCATAGAGATTTAAAGTACTGACCAAGGACTCATTTTGTGATGACTTCTTAGTAGGTGTTAATTGGGAATGGTGTCAAACTGGACTTTATTTCTGAGCTTCCTCTTATTGAAAGCTTCATTCTAAAATGAATCGCCTATTACACTATTCCTAACATTATTTACCATGTTTAACCAATTCATGGAAAACTTGGGGTAAAATCTAAGGCAATGGATGGCCCATGACTAAGGAATAACTAAAATTTGCATTTTTTTAAATTGGTTCTCCTACTTAACCCTATTCACATTTAGCTTCTGGGAATCTCCAGGATTATTGATGGTTTCTTCTTCTAAATTACATTTAGCAGTGGTAGTATTCTGTTTCCCAAAATGAACATTACAGCTTGTTTCTGATTTTCTGAGTGTCCATTAAAAGCAAGTATCAAATCAACTTATATCAATACAGTACGTTTGTATTGGTTAGACAAAGGTGAAATTTCTTAACTTCCACAGCACAAATACAGTAAATCTATAGCCCTTAAATGTTAGATGAAACATGCATTAACACCTATACCTAATTTAACATTCCTTCTGAGCACAACTATCGCACAATTGGAAAGAAGCACAAGGAAATAGATGATGGCATTTGAAATGCCACACTCTCTGAGAATGCCTGGATTCCAGGAAGCGTACTGTGTGAAGCTCAGGTGTTTGGTCTAAACATGCATTGCTTGGGGCTTCTATCTGAAAACAACGAACAGCCATGGCAAGGCGCAGAATGATTCAGCTTGGAGACAGGAAAGAATCTGGATGTTCTTGGAGTTCTCTTCTCTCTCTCGCTCTCTTTTTAGTATGTGGCCTTACATTCTCAAAAGTAAAAGAGGGGGGCCTGGAGAGATGGCTTAGTGGTTAAGCGCTTGCCTGTGAAGCCTAAGGACCCTGGTTTGAGGCTTGATTCCCCAGGACCCAAATAAGCCAGATGCACAAGGTGGCACATGCATCTGGAGTTCATTTGCAGTGGCTGGAGGCCCTGGCGCAACCATTCTCTCTCTATATATTTATATATATCTGCCTCTTTCTCTCTCTGTCTGTCGCTCTCAAATAAATAAATAAAAAATAAACAACAAAATTTTTTTAAGTAAAAGAGGGAGAAAATGTTAATCAGCCTTCTCCATAAGTGATTTTTACTGGTGATCTCCTTGTATTTCTTTCATGTGGGATAATCCTGGATTTAATAAACTGAGCTATTCCACTAGTGGAGGTTAACCCGTATTCAGCCTCTTATTTTAAATAACTACTTATTCTTTGTGACCCTTGTCCTACGTGGGCCTATTCATGTATTGTACTGTGTGTAACTGCATTTTCAAGTATTTGTAGGATCTTAAACTAAATTTGGCTTAGAGAAAACAAGATTGTGTCCACCTGCATGCCCAGCCCAGGAACAATGGCAGCATATTTAACCAGCCTTTGAGCATTCCATCTACAAACATTAGAGGCTCTACAAATATGAGCTCACCCACTCCGATAGCCACCCCGCTGGTCCCTGTTCAGCTGAGAAACTTCTGGATAAAGATGACAGGAAACTCAACCACTTTCACACAGCTGGAAGAAATCTGAATCTAGGCACACTGAACCCCAGTCCATGCTCTGAAACACCCCAAAGCACTGTGACAGCCACATGCTCATTTTTCTAGGCTTGCTGGTCCATGAGTTTTGGGGACACTATTGTCTCCACATCTCATCTTGCTGTAGGTGTGCTGGGATTACAGGAGCCTGCTATAGTTCTGGCTTGTAGATGGTTTCTGGGGATCTTAACTCGGGGACTCATGCTTGTGTGGTAAGCACTATGTCCACTGATCCATCTCCCTAACTCTTTAATTTTTTTAAAAATTATATCTACCTCAAAATGAGTAGCAAATGGGAGGCAAGTAGGCTAATATCATAAAGACTCAACTGAACTATTCCTGATTCTAGTAATCCTGGTTTCACCTTGTTGAGAACATGGATCTATACTCACTGCTGACCGTGTGCTGTGGTAGATAAATGGGACTCTGGAGTCAGAAAAACATGGCTTTAAATCCTTTCTCTACTATGTGACCTTAGGCAAGTTCCACAACCACTCTGTCCCTCATATATTCTAGACATGCGATAAAGCAGTTTCTGGCTCTTGGGTTTGTTGTAGGAGTTATATGTGGCATTGTATAAAGCATTCAGAATGGTGCCTGGCACATAGGAATCACTCAATAAATCTTATGATAAATTTGCTTGAAAAAAGTGGAGTTTGACATGACATCTGAAAACATGCTCTGACAGATGTCCTTAACATTTCCTCGTCACTACATGAGAGAATGAAAGTAAAAAAGGAAGACCTATGCTTGGGGATGACCATCTAAGAAGCTGTGTGACACACATCCTCCTCCTTTGTAGGCGTGTGTATACTTGATTGTAGAAGGAAAACTCATTATCAACATCCCGTTTATTCTGTGGACCCACACACTCACCATCCTGCCTCACACCTGTCACTCGCATGGAACAGGAACATGTCCCCAGCCAAGGGACACATGAGATCTACTCCTCAGAGTCATGAGAATTCAAAGACCACTTGCTTCTACAACACAATAAAATCACCCCTAGCCCAGCTTAATCCATCTCCTGCATACTAGAAGGCCCAGATCTAAGTCACCAACCAGCAACTAGCATTTGGTTTGCTTCTAAAGCACCTCAGAGAAGGTCTGTCCAACTAGACAAATATTTTGGCATCTTTTTATGAAAGAGTACTATGGTTTAAAAAGTATCTAAACATTATTTTCCAGTTTTTGTTCTCTAATTAGTAGTAGGCACTCATAAGAATAATGGGAGAGTAATGGTGTAAATGGAAATGAAAAAGATGGGCCCCATTATCATCAAAGAAAACCACACTCAGTATTTTCCATTAGCCTTCTCTTACTATTTTTATATTTTTTGCTTGAATGTTCTCATTCTTTCATATGCTAAAAATCATGCTTAAAAATAGCAGAGAGCTGGGCTGGAGAGATGGCTTAGCGGTTAAGGCGCCTGCCTGCTAAGCCTAAGAATGTCAGTTCCTATCTCCAGGTCCCACGTTTAGCCAGATGCAAAGTGATGCAAGGGCGCAATGCCTCACTTGACCACAAGGGGGTGCACACATCTGGATTTCCTTCACAGCAACTGAGAGACTGCTGGTGTGCCCATCTCTATCTGTCTCCCTCTCCCTCTCTGCCTGTCTCTGTCTGTGTCTCTCTCCAAAAATAAATAAAATAATAAAAAATTTTTTAAAAATAGCAGAGAGCTGGGCATGGTGGCGCATGCCTTTAATCTCAGCACTCTGGAGGCAGAGGTAGGAGGATCACTGTGAGTTCGAGGCCACCCTGAGACTACATACTGAATTTCAGGTCAGCCTGGGCTGGAGTGAGACCCTACCTCAAAAAAGAAAAAAAAAAAAAAGCAGAGTAACTGTCAGGAGCTGATAATAGGGTAGAGAGACTGGAGAGTCATCACTCAAGGGATATAGACTTTAAGATCTACAAGATGAAAATCTTGCTGGTATATGTTGCAAATAATGTGAATATACTTAACACCATTGAACTGTACTTTAAAATGGGCAAGACAGTATGTTTTATCTTATTTTTTGACTATACTTAAAATAATTTTAAAAAGTCATGTCTTATAGGAAAGGCTCACTGGTCAAGTATGTTTGTGATACATTTTTATTGATAGTTCATTTCCATGAGTAGTAGTTCAGGAAAACTTTGAGAAGTCTTGCAAAAAAAAAAAGAAACCATTTGGGGGCTGGAGAGATGGCTTAGCAGTTAAGGCGCCTGCCTGCAAAGCCTAAGAACACCCATTCGAATCTCAAGGTCCTATGTGTAGCCAGACACACGGTGACACAAGCGCACAATGTCGCACATGCGCACAAGGCAGTGCACACATCTGGAGTTCATTCGCGGCAGCTGAGAGGCCTTGGCATGCCCATTCTCTATCTGTCTCTTCCTCGCTCTCTCTCTTTCTCTCTCAAACTAAAAAAATAAAAGAAAAGAAAGAAACCATTTGGGCTGGAGAAATGGCTTAGCAGTTAAGACACTTGCCTACGAAGCCTAAGGACCCATGTTCGACTTTTCAGATCCCGCATAAGCCATATGCACAAGGTGACACAGGTGCACAAGGTTGCACGTGCACGCAAGGTGACACATGCGTCTGGAGTTCAATTACAGTGGCTGAGGCCCTGGCACGTCAATTATCTCTCTTTCTATCTTGCTCTCTCTTTCTTGCATAAAAAAGGCCAGTCTGTTGGCCTTGCCTCAAAAAATAAATAAATGGAAACCATTTAACTTTGCTTAGAGCTGAATTCCAAAGACAGTTGTAACAAATCAAAACATCTTAGTTTTTGTCAAAATTTTTTAAAGAAATGCTTGTCTAGACACTGTGGCTAGAGAATGGTGGGTGATCTGTTTCCTATTCTTTCTTTAATGGAATAACATGAAATTTACCTAGCAATGATTATTTGCTAGCAATTATTGTCTCTTAATTTTTTAAAACTTTTTTTAAAGATTTTATTTTTATTTATTTATTTATTAGAGACAGAGGAAAAGAGAGAGAGGGAGAGTGAGAATGGGCATGCCACTGCAAACAAACTTCAGATGTGCGTGCCCCCTTGTGCATCTGGCTTACGTGCGACCTGGAGAATCAAACTGGGGTCCTTAGGCTTTGCAGGCATGTGCCTTAACTGCTAAGCAATCTCTCCAGCCCTAGCCTATTAATTTTTAATAAAAACTCATAACAGATATTCTTACTGATGTAGTCTAGCTCAGAAGTAATTTTCTTTCTGCCTGTGTTTAGCATGACCTTAAACTGTGTTTACTGAGCTCAGAAAAACTGGAGTGGTAACCTTGTTTATTGCTAAAGCCATTCTTCAGATGCCTCAAGAATTTTTAATTGGCATATTCTAGGAATTCATATATGAAATGGAAATACTCAAAGAGTCTTCTTTGTGAAACATTGTAAAAAAAATAAAGCAAGCACAGATCTCATCAAAGATTTCCAACTTGGAGTGGCTGGAGAGATGGCTTAGTGGTTAAGCACTTGCCTGTGAAGCCTAAGGACCCTGGTTCAAGGCTTGATTCCCCAGTACCCACGTAAGCCAGATGCACAAGATGGCACATGCATCTGGAGTTCATTGGCAGTGGCTGGAGGCCCTGGTGCACCCATTCTCTCTCTCTCTCCTCTCTGCCGCTTTCCTTCTCTAAATAAATAAAAAATATTTCCAACTTGGAGATACAAATTGAGAGATGCAAAGTAATAATAATAATAATAATAATAATAATAATAATAACGTGGCAGTGCTAGCCTTGAACAAATGACTGAGAACACAGATTTCAGGTGATAACCTTTGTTCATTTTGATCCTTACTTTCATCACCCTTTCAATATAGAAAACACAGAAGTCAAATATTGGAGGAAATGGAAGCATATAAATGCCTTCTACTAAATGACAGATATCCAAGGGAACAATGTGACTTAGCCTTTATGTTTTTTTATGGCTGAATTAGAAAAATGCTAATTTTTTGAAGACATTTTAACTCAAATATTTTCATTAAATGAGTTAGAAACTTCTCCAGGAGCATACTTCAAAGGTGTACATATTCAGAGCACTATTAACTGCCTTTTAAGGTTGTAAAGGGATTATTTGATGGACTAAAGTTGATCTGTAGTGAACATTTCATTGTGATGCCAGTGTCTACAAAATACAGTTCTTTTTAAAAGAAAATTATTGGCAATTTTATACATATATGTAATGCATGTTGATCATAATCCCCTCCTGTTACCTTCTCTTTACCTCGTCCCTGTCCCCCTCTCAGGGAACTCCTTCTTCTTGCTAACTAGTCTCTCATCTACTTTGATGTCTCCCTCACTTTTTGTTCTTCAGTCTAAGTGTGACGGACTGAGTTTAATTAGGGTTACCCGCATGGGCATGGATGGAGGAGTACCTCAGCCCATGGGTTCTACCACTGCATAAGATGATCCCCCACACTGCAGCCACCATTAACTGCCTACAATTCCTAAGTGAGGAAAATGGGCTTCATGTCCTTCTCCATCATCCATGATGGGATATTGATGGACCCAGAATTATGTAGGCCTTGTGCAAAGTTATGACAGTGACTGTGAGGCCATGTCGTGCCTGGACTATTGTGTGGGGTCTTATACAAGTTATGGCAGTGACTGTGAGGTCATGAATGTAACAGTCATATCATGCCCAGCATTCCACAGAAATCCTCCTCATCCTTAGGCTTTTACATTACTTATGCCCTCTCTTTCACACACAATACAGTTCTTTACAGGGAGTATAGTAGTTTGAATGGATGTCCCCCCAATAAATTCAGGAGGTTTGTTAAAGTTTCTTGGATTTCCAGCTGCCTGGCTGGAAGAGGTGTTACTGTGGGCAGATCCTAGGGTCCACCCCTAAGGTATGTTTGGGGTGGATCTGGAATTTCCAGCCAAAGGTATGCAGAGTGCTTGAGCTCTGCTTGGGGTTCCTGGAATGTGCTTGCTTATGGTGCTCCTGGTGGTATTTCTCTCTGCATGGACCTGTGAAAGGGACCAACTTCTTCTTCAATAAGTCCCTTCTTCCTCCCATAAACTTTTTCTGGTCTGGAGGTTCATCCCAGAAACAAGAAGCTGATGACAGAAATGGTACCAAAGAGTGAGTTGTTGCTGGGTGATGAATTTGACTATGTGGATTTTGGTCTTTTAGAACTTTTGTTTTGGAGGAATGGGCATGGACTTGGTAGTTGCAACTAAAGATGCCTGCTAGAGTGGTAAGCGGAGTTTTATGGAATGTTCTGGTGAGAATTTGAGAATGTTAAGTGCAAAGAGAATTGTATTTGGACATTTTGCTTATGACCTTTCTAAGGGGAAGGAAAGACCATAGAAGACTTTGTTGGACCTGGACTACTGGCACAAGGGATGACTGCATTCTTCTGCCCATGCCCAGAGAGTTTGATCAAGATTAAATTTGTAATGGACCGATGGGCTTGGCTAAAGACATGGAACTGAGAAATTTAAGATTTAAAGCTGGAAAAACTTAAGCAAGTTTAGGGCTGGAGAAATGGCTTAGTGGTTAAGGCGCCTGCCTGCTAAGCCTAAGAACGCTGATTCCAATCTCCAGGTCCCACGTTTAGCCAGATGCAAAGTGACACAAGTGCGCAATGCCGCACTTGACCACAAGGGGGGGGGGCGCACTCATCTGGATTTCGTTCACAGCAGCTGAGACACTGCTGGCGCGCCCATCTCTATCTGTCTCCCTCTCCCTCTCTCTCTGTCTGTCTCTCTCTGTGTCTCTCTCCAAAAATAAAAAATTTTTAAAAAACTTAAGCAAGTTTAAATACTGGCACTGACATGGGTTGCTGAAGCATTACATTAGCATTTGGAAGGAAGATGGTGCAGTTACTTCACATTGAAACAATGGAAAGGATGTCTGAGGGAAGACTGAATAGTAGAGATGCAAACTCTTTTGAAAGGAGCTGGTTGAAAGCAAGATACCTGCTCTTCAAGGTCACAGTTTATTTTTTTTCCCTGAATTAAGAATATGGCTATGTCCTGCACACCTGGTATTGGTTTCAGAAGCATGTGAAATGTGTGGAGTTGGTCATGAAATTCCAAGAGAGGCTGCTGAGCTGTAGCATGAGGCAGGCAGTGATAACCCTGATAGACCAGTGGAGCCATTGGAAGATGGACCATGGTTTGCATGGAGGCCCAGTTGGATATACCAAGACAGTGCAAGGGCTACCATGAAATGCTGTTGGCTCAGAATGGAAGTTTTCCCTGGCTATTCCACACAGCTGCAGGGGTGAAATTGGAAAATCTGGAGACTGTCAGTCACTGGTTATCAGATTTGAACTGCAGATGTTTGATGTTTGCTTGATGGTTATTGAGTTTTCATTGGACCATTCTCTCCTTGTTAGGCCTTATAGAAGTGGAAATGTTTACTCTGTGTCTATATATGTTGAAAGTATATAACTGGTTTTGATTTTACAGGACTCACAGCTAAGGGACAATCCTAAATTTCAGATGGACTTGGGATTTTGGAACTATCTTAAATTGATAAAGACTGTGGGGACCTTTGAAGTTGAACTGAATATGATTAACAATGTGAGATGGTTATGAATCTACTGGGGGCCAGGGGCAGTATGTGGTGGTTTGAATGGATATCCCCCAATAGATTCAGGATTTTTATTAAAGCTTTTTAGATTTCCATCTGCCCAGCTGGAAGAGGTATCACTGTGGGCAGTGTGTCTGGGGGTGGATCTGGAATTTATATATCCAAAGGTATGGTGAATGCTTGAGCTCTGCCTGAGGTTTCTGAAGTGTGCTTGCTTATGGTGCTGGTGGTGGTATTTCTCTCTACGTGGACCTGTGAGAGGGGGCCAGCTTCTTCTTCCATTATGGAACTTCCCCTGGATCTGTAAGCTTCAATAAGTCCCTTCTTCCTCCCATAAACTGTGTCTGGTCTGGAGGTTCATCCCAGCAACATGAAGCTGACTGTGACAGGACTTTTATTATTTATTCCTTCCTTCAGTAAGAATTTACCAATGTTTACCACATGCCAGGCACTGTGCTAGATGATAAACATCAAATGGTGAGCCAGTGCAATGCGTTCTGTGCTTTCATGCTGCCGACTATTGGTAGGAGGGTAAGAAAACTTTTAATCAAATAATCACAGAAATGAATGGATGATGATGAAGATAGTCTTGTGTTTCAAATGAAAACACATGATGCACGTATGTTAATAAAGTCATCTGATGAATCAAAGAGGGCTTCTCACAGGAAGTAGCACTCAAGCCAGAGGAAAGAGAAACAGCAGAATGGTAGGGGAGGGAAAAATCTGTCCAGACATATGAATGGTTTATGAAAAAGATTAAGGGCAGATCTGTGCAGAATCCTGCCCTGGGGGCAATATTTACTGAAGTCTCTATCCATATCCTACATAGAGAGAAGATCAGAAGAACCAGCGAGGTGATATTAAATACAAGTGCTTTGTGAATTCTAACCTGTTTCTGTCTTTGGATTGTCTCACACTGAAGATACAATATTTTTAAACCTTATGAAAATCTCCATGAATCAAAAAGCACTTTTATTAGATTGATAGTTTCATAGCAACCCTTTTGGTAGTCTCCAGTGTCTTAAAAAATTCCCAATCGGCCGAGAAAGTTTTTCCTCTCCACAAAATTATCCAGACCGGAAGACAGGTGGTCTATTGACTTATGGGGCCTCAGGCACCTGAGATTCCTAGCTGTGATGGCTCCTGAATGGGGGCTTATTCTCTCTCCTCTCCTCTCCTCTCCTCTCCTCTCCTCTCCTCTCCTCTCCACTGCCACTTACTTGGATATAGGTTTTAATTAGACATGGAGCCCTACAGAGGGAAGATGGCAGCAAGATAGACTGAGCGCAGGTGGCAGCCCAAGCACTCCAGCACATCTGGATGCAGCTATGGCCAGAGGCTCATGTCTTCACTTGCATTGACATCATTCTGTCTCAGGGGTTAGGATCCTGAGGGGCAAGGATTTGTGTCAGTGATACTTGTAAGCAAGCTCTCTGTGTTTTCTTTCTTTCTTCTTTCTCTCTCTCTCCCTTCCTTCCTTCCTCCCTCCTTCCCTCCCTCCCTCCCTCCCTCCCTCCCTCCCTCCCTCCCTCCCTCCCTCCCTCCCTCCCTCTCTCTCTCTCTCTCTCTTTCTTTCTTTCTTTCTTTCTTTCTTTCTTTCTTTCTTTCTTTCTTTCTTTCTGAAATTTCAACCTGAAATTCACTATGTAGTCTCAGGGTGGCCTCACGATGATCCCCCTACCTCTGCATCCCAAGTGCTGGGATTAAGGGTGTGCGCCACCATGCCCGGCCTCTCTGTGTTCTTTTATTGCATATTAAATCTCTCTCTCACAGGCAAGTTCAGATAAACCATAAAGACTACTAATAAAGGCTTTCCCAAGTTTCAGTGATACATAGCTGCCCACTCAGGTCTTCACTCTAACAATCACAGGAAGCATAATTAGGTGTAGTAAGAATGTCCGATGAGGGCAGCGAGCCCCGATAGGAGGAAGTGTGATAGTAACAGGATGATCTTGCCTCACAACACAATTTAGAAGACAGTCATCTACTCGATAGTCGTTCTGAGCACTGTGCAAAATAAACCATATGTAGTGGAGTTTCACTTCTTCTTCTTTTTTTTTTTTTTTTTTTGGTTTTTCAAGGTACAGTCTCACTCTGGCCCAGGCTGACCTGGAATCCACTCTGTAGTCTCAGGGTGGCCTTGAACTCACAGCGATCCTCCTACCTCTGCCTCCCAAGTGCTCGGATTAAAGGCATGCGCCACCACTCCTGGCTCAAGTTTCTTTCACTTTTGAATTAGACCCATCCCAAGAAAACTCAATCTTGACAAGTCTGGGGCATTCTGCAGCTGGCAGAGGCCGAGTTGGCTGTCGCATCTGACGCACATAGGAAGAAGCAACTTCCTGCCTGAAGAAGTCTCCATGCTGTAGGTTTCTTATCTGACAGAGAGGATTAAAACGTAGCTCAAGTGACTTAAATCTAGTCACCATGAGCCCTTCACAGTAAAAACTAACATTTAACACTGACAGTGTTTAAGGAGGTACTGTTTGCTCACGCACTAAGAGAGTTGCGTGGTAGGTAGATTATGACCTTGGATCTACCATTGTGAATCCTGGTGCTGTGGAATCTGTGATTAATCACTTAAACTCTTTGAAGATTTCTTGTGAACAAAGCAACAATTACTTATCACAAAATTATCATGAAAATTAAATGAAGTTACATAAAGTGAAATAATACTCAAACTTGTCACAGATAATTGTGAGTAAACTGTAACAGACAACTTACAGATGAAACACCACAGAGGAAAGTGTATTTCCATTAAGTAAAAAAAAAAAAAAAGGATTTGAATAGAAAAGAGAATAGACAACAACTTTACTTGTACAATTGAAGCATTTCAAGGATGTGGCATTGTGAGGCAGCTTGAACATTTGTTATTATAACCAATTGCTGAAGGCTGCCCCTGTACAGGTCTCCATTGTAACTCACCTTGAGTCAATTCATTGGAAAGTTAAGTATCTGAAAACAATAACAAATTATGGAACATGTCCTACTATTGTTATACCCACAGTATCCCAGAGTAGAAATGATAGCTAGAACGGGGTCGTGCATTCAAAAAAAGGCATTTGGTATTGAAATAAGATAAGGCAATAAAATCTTACATAACCCATGGGCAACATCAAGAATTTCTACGTGTAGATATTTGCAGCTGACATTTAAACTAAAGTGGCTGAGGGTAGAGCGGGTGGAATTTTGAGACTCTATTCATGTTATAAGCTCTAGAACTGATGTTTTAACGAGCCATTTCTAAGGACTATGGGGATGAAGCAAGAAGACCAGTATTCCAGTTTCATTACTGCCACTGGTCAGTCATGTCACTTAGACTTGCTGGGTGACACATCCTCATCTATTAAATGGTAGGCTGTTCTGTCACACATACTACACATCTAAGAAGGTTGCTCCTTACTAACAGAAAGCCACCCGCGCTTCCCTATCTGCTCCAGCACTCTTCGCTAGTTCATGGGATTATCCTTCCTCACCCAGTCTATTAACATCGTCCTGACCGATTGCCCTGCCTCCCATCTTACCCCCTCACATCTACCCACCATGATGTTTTAGAAAGAACACTCTTTCTAAAGTGCCCGGCTCATCAAGTCACTCCCTCCTTTCATGGATCTCGGAGAGTTTGTTCATACGGTGTTCAGGGTCCTTCATCCTCTGTCCTGCCACCTCTCTTATCCTCCTGGTTCTGGCCACACAAAATTACTTGCAGGTCTCCAACACGTTTAGATACCTCTTGACTCTGCCCTTGTTTATGCTGCCCGGAGAGCTCTCCCTTCTGTGCATAACTCCCTGTAAGCCCAGATCTCAGAACAATAAAAAAACACTCTCTTGGGGCTGGAGAGATGATTTAGCGGTTAAGTTGCTTGCCTGCAAAGCCAAAAGACCCAGGTTCGATTCCCCAGGACCCACGTTAGCCAGATGCACAAGGGTGCACATGTATCTGGAGTTCACTTGCAGTGGCTGGAGGCCCTGGCATGCCCATTCTCTCTCTCCCAATCTCTCTCTGTCAAACAAATAAATAAATAAATAAAATACTTAAAAAAAAAAAACACTCTCTTATCTCTCTCTGTCTCTGACTCTCTATCTCTCTCTCTTTCATTCTGTATGCTGTGCCTAATATATGACAAGGCCAAATATATAGTAAAGTGAATGAAAGTATAATTATGGCTCAGGTTACGATCTTGAGCATATCCTTGTTTTCTGAGGGAAGGAAAACTCTAAGTTCCTGGCAAGTGTGCTTCTTTCTGTAAAGTAGTAGATGCCTCTATGGAGGAGCCAAGGGGTAGGGCATGGAACATCTCACATGTATAGACAACAAAAAAAAGACGGCAGAGTGGAGACTGGGACTCACAAAGGAAGACAAGGTTCTGAGACCTGCCCAGGAACCCAATGCCGTTGTGAAAGTATTTTGAAGGACAATATTGCTGTATGTAATTGGAAGTGAAAATATTAAAACTTCTTTTAAACACAAAGCTATATGGCAACCCAACGCAAACATCTCTGAGTGTTAATACAAATCATCGCTTACTCAGAAAGCTGTCTTAGAAAGGATATATGATGGGCTGGACAAATGCTTAGTGGTTAAGGTGCTTACCTGCAAAGCCTAAGGACCCAGGTTCAATTCCCCAGTACCCACGTAAGCCAGGTGCACAAAATGGCACATGCATGTGGAGTTTCTTTGCAGTGGCTAGAGACCCTGGTATACCCATGCTCTCTCTCTCTCTCTCTCTCTCTCTCTCTCTCTCTCTAATAAATAAACAAACAAAAAAAACTTTTAAGAGAGGATATACATTTAAAGACTAAATGGTCATCCTGTAGTTTAGGGTATACCAGTGTGTAGTAGTGGTTACAGGGATCTATGTGATGCCTTCTTCTCCCCTCACTCCACATGCATTGCCTGTTAAGTAAAGGCTCAGTGCCATGCTGTCCCACTGGTAAGTGACCCTTGTTGAAGGCGAATTGCTTTTACTCGGTGATTTCACCTTTTCTTCAATGAGGAGTGATTCGTGAGTGGCCGCCGATTCATCCAGGGGGCGTCCTGATTCTTCTTCTCAAGGGAAATGAACTCTGTGGTCCTTGCTGGTCACACGCCAGAGCTTCCCAGTTGATCATGTTTCCTTCAGATTTCAAGTAACATATCCTGGCTTAGCTGTTTCCCCTTTCCTTTTACACACACACAACCCCCTCAATTTCTGCAAAACTTTTCTGCTCCTCAATAAATCACTTGAAAATCACTTTGCCTGGACTGTCCTTGTACGGAAGCCCAGTCTAAGATACCCTGATTGGCTGCAAACCCCCATGGTGTGGGACCTTTCTCCTCACAGGATCAGAGAGGGCTGTGTACTGGTCGTTTTTGTCCCCCCGGCGCATGGAGCGTCTTTCCACCCATCATGTCCACCGTGAATGCAATCCCATCCATGTGTACTTACGAAGGCTCTTCTTTAAGTGGAGTCTGTCTTTCAGGACTCGTGTGTTTATCGTCTCTGCTTCCTCCACTGTGCGTAGTAGTCACACCGAGGTAGTCGTTTGTCACAAATTGGGCTAAAAGAAGACTCTGCCTTTCCAAGGTTTGCTTTTCTTGTGATTTCTTCTCCCCGCCACCTCCTCAAACTCCAGAGCAGCAGTTGCTCACATCTCATGAACACCGAACAGATTTAGAACCCAAAAGGCAGCTGGCATGCTGCCCAGTGTGCCATATGTCACATCTACCCACCGCAGACGTTCTGTCTCTTGACTGACAGCTCAAGGGCTGGCTGTGGTCCAGTTTGAGGAAGAGAGAAGCTCTGGGAAGATAGACTTTCCTCATGAGGCCAGCTCTGAAACAAGGTTTTAGTTTATTGGATAGTGATCGTTAACTACCCCTGAGATTCCAGGAAGTATACTGAGTCAAATTTGCACTCTCATGAGTGTGGACACACATGGTGCCATCCACATGGCTACTCACAACCTCAGTTTTGTAGAGACTCAAGTGACTGGAGAATTAAAACATTGACTCCCAAAATCGAAGGAAGTCATATGTTCTATGAAAATACATTCACTGTGATTAAAAACTGAGCATAAAGTCGGGCGTGGTGGCACACGCATTTAATCCCAGCACTTGGGAGGCAAAGGTAGGAGGATCGCCGTGAGTTCAAGGCCAGCTTGAGACTACCTAGTGAAGTCCAGGTCAGCCTGGGCTAGAATGAGACTCTACCTTGGGAAGAAAAAAAAAGCAAAACAAAACAAAACAAACAAAAAACACTGAACACAATTTGAAGACCACTGCACCAAGTGATCAGAGAACAAGAACCAGTCATTTGTTCTAACTACCGATTTGCTGTGTAGTATAAATTCCTTTTGCTTAGAAGCACTCTCATCCTAAACATGAGATGGCAAAGAATCTCCAATAATTGATGCTGCTTAATTAACTGCCGATAAACTATTTTAGGAGTGTTGGGATTCAAAAGGAAAGGTGTAAGTCAACATGACTGCTCCCATATAAAGTTCACCATCTTGTAAAATGCATCTTTAGTCATAATTTCCTTTCTTTGCTTAACCAAAGAAAAAGGTTTTTAAACTGATTATCCAAAGCCCTTAAACAATGCATCGTTATTTTTTACCTATTTTCTCAAGAAAAAAAATAGTTATATCATGTAAAGGATATGTGAAAGTAAACATGTAGGTAAGACAGTCTTGACACATTTTGAAATATTTGTATTTCTTCCAAAATACTTACTAAGAATTCTTAAACTTGTATTTCAGACATGTAGCCATATTGTATGTGATATTAATTTAAGGGAATGAGCAAAGCTTGCCACAGAAGCAACTTTTAACATGCGATCTTACATTATCCTTCAGTTTTCCAAGTTAATCACAACAGTTCTAAAGATTACAAATTCTAATTTTTCTCCATTACTCTCTTTTAATGGTCTGAGGCTTTGTTTTTTATGTTCTTTCCCCATTAAGAAAACCCCTCAATGTGGGGAATACCTGGTTAAGCTTCTTCAACTATCAGATTTTTAAAAAATTGAATAATATTTATTTATTTATTTATTTTTATATTTATTTGAGAGAGAGGAAGAAGTAGAGAGAAAGAAAGAACGGGCACACCAGGGCTTTCATCCACGCAAATGAACTCCAGACGCATTTGCCCCCTTGTGCATCTGGCTTACGTGGGTCCTGAGGAATCAAACCAGGGTCCTTAGGCTTTGCAGGCAAAGGCCTTAACCGCTAAACCATTTCCCCAGCCCCATATTTATTTTTTTTACATAGACTATATGCCATGATCATAATCCCCTCTCACCACCTTTCTTTTTCTCCCTCTCAAATCCCCCCTTCACTGAATCCCTTATTTTCAACTAGTCTTGCTCGTATTTTGATGTCGTCTTTCCCCCTCCTATTTATGCAGGTCTTGTATAGGTAGCGTCAGCCACCAAGAGGCCATGAATACTGTGGCCACTTTGTGTCTGGAAAACAGTATTGCAAAGCACTTCTTCCCTTCATTTGCCTTTTACATTCTTTCTGCCATTTCTTGCAGAATAGTCCCTGAGCCTTGGAGGGTGTGATAGAGATGTCTCACTTAGTGCTAAACATGTAGTAGAAAAGAAGCTGAAAGCTGCGCCGATGCACTAAGTCACTATAAGAGTTAAACTGCTGAGGAGCTGAACTGATCTCTGTCAGTAGCTGAAGGAATCCCAGCGAGAGAACAGTCTAGAGGGACCCAGAGGGATGATAAGAGGGAAGGACAGTTTAGACTAAAATAGAGTAAAATAGCACTCGTCATTAGGGAGGCCCAAGTACATGATTCATACTCATGTTGATTCATGTGTATGTTTTGAAAACTTGTTTAGAACCATATGGACTGCACAAGCTAACTGTCACGTCCTGCTTCTGTAAACCAGCTGCCCACTTGCTCGCTCACCCCTCCCCTTGTCTATAAACACCATAAAATGAAAGTAAAATCTCAGCTTAACACTGAAGTTACCCTGGGGAGCGATCCCAACTTCGGTCCCCGGGAAATAAACTCCTCTCTCTTCACTCATGCTGGCATTGGAGTGATCTTTTCAGAGAAGTTCCACAATGAACACACCACTGTCACCTCTTCTCAGCTCTCTGGTGACTTTTGAGGCCCTCTGTGGTCACTGCCATCTGTAAAGAGAAGCTTCTCTAACCAAAAGTGAGATGTATCATCAATGTATGGGCATAGACATAAATGTTTAGAGAGGAGTTTGGTGGGTGATATATCCATTTAGAGAGACAACAGTGATAGTTTCTCTCTTAGTCCTGATTAGGCTTTCAGTACCAGGCAAGAATTCATTCCCACGCAGCAGGCCTCCAGTCCAATCAGAGAGCAGTTGGTTTCCCCCATAACAGACATGCCACCATTGCACCCGTTGGTACATTGGGCCTGGCTGGCCAACAGATCATCAAATTTTAAGAAGAATTCTATCCTGTTCACACTAGGTCTGGAAGATCAAGGGAGTGTGACCAAGCACATAGGTGGTAGTGGAATTTGAGAGTACACTCCTTACACACCCTACCTTCACATGAAAATACATTCCACCACCACCATCCCCTTTGCTCCTCTAGCCTTCCTCTCTGGGCACAGACATTCCTGGACTCAAGATCTGAGGCTAAAGAATGGTGAGAAGGGAGGAAGAGGAGTTAATTCTTTAGGATAGATGAGTTAGTATTCCTGTTGATCTGTCAGATTTTGATTTTTCTTTTGGATTTACTTTCTTGGAGGATACCTTCTTTCTCAAAGCAGGTGAGACAAAAGTCCTAGTTTATCTACCCCAGAACAGAGAAAGATTTAAAAAAAAAATTAGATGTTGAGAGCAGGGAATGCAGCTCTGATAAGGTGGTCTTTTCTTTCTTTGTTTGTTTTTTTAATATTTATTTTGGCAGAAAATTTTCAAACTTCAAAGGGAAAACTATTTACATCTTATTCTCTCAGTTCTCAGGCATGATATTGACCTTTTCACTAAAAGATACACTTTTTCATACAAAGATAGTTACAGAATGTTCTTCGAAAACAAGGAGAGATACTCATATGTTTATTTTTCTTGGAACTTCTTGGAACTGGTATGGTGAATTATATTAATATGATCTAAAACTTGGGTTAATCTTTGCTCATTGTTTTCAATGTATTGTATCATTTTAAATATTTAATTTTTTAGAGGGAGAGAGATTGAGAGAGAATGGGTGCATCAGGGCCTCCAGCCACTTCAAATAAATTGCAGATGTATGTGCCACCTTGTGCATCTGGGTCATGTGGGTACTGGGAAATCAAACCTGAGTCCTTAGGCCTCCCAGGCAAGTGCCTTAACTACTAAGCCATGTCTCCAGCCCCAATGTATTGTTTTTTTTTTTTTTTTTTTTTTTTTTTTTTTTTTTTTGGTTTTGCGAAGTAGGGTCTCACTCTGGTCCAGGCTGACCTGGAATTAACTATGTAGTCTCAGGGTGGCCTCGAACTCTTGGCGATCCTCCTACCTCTGCCTCCCGAGTGCTGGGATTAAAGGCGTGCGCCACCACGCCCGGCCCAATGTATTGTATTTTTAACGAGGCTTTTCATATAGGTTTCCATAAACTATATTGGACAGTAACTTTGGAGTTTTCTTGTGAATTCTTTCTCATCTTTATCACTTTCTATTATTGGAATTATACTTATTGTAAAAGGAATTAAAAATTTTGTATAAAAATAATTTGGAAATGTTTCTTTTACATTTGTTCCTCATGCTCTGGGACCATTTAAATAGCAGAATTGTGTTCCCTTTATAAGTTTGGTAAATTTTTCCTGTGAAAACATCTTTTGGGGTAAAAGAAATTCCTTTAATAACATTTTCTGGTTCATCTTTGGAAATGGACACTTTTTAAAAGCTGTTTTATTTTTATTTATTTATTTGAGAGAGAGAGAAAAAAAGAAGCAGTGGGGGATGGGCATGCCAGGGCTTCTAGACACTGCAAATGAACTCCAGATGCATTGGCCTCCATGTGCATCTGGCTCACCTGGGTCATTTGGCTTTGCAGATAAGTACCTTAACTGCTAAGCCATCTCTCCAGCCCAGTACTTTTTAAATTAAAGATATTTGCTGTTAATTAATTTATTAATTAATTTATTTGGCAGAGAGAAAGAAGGAGAGAGAGAGAGAGAGAGAGAGAATGGGTGTGGGTGTGTGTGTATCAGGGCCTCCAGCCACTGCAAACGAACTCCAGACACGTGCGTCACCTTGTGCATCTGGCTAACGTGGGTCGTGGGGAATCAAACATAGGTCTTTAGGCTTTGCAGGAAAACACTTTACCCACTGAGCAATCTCTCCAGCCCTACATCATCTGCCTCTTAAAATTATTTATTTGTATTTTTTTCTCTCCATGATTAATTAGGAATTCAGTCCTCTTGAATTGCTATACTAGAAATATCATAATTTGCAACTGGAAAGATGGCTTAGTGGTTAAGGTGCTTGCCTGCGAAGCTTAAGTACCCAGGTTAGATTGCCCCATACCCACGTAAGCCAGATGTACAAGAGGGCTTGTGCATCTGGAGTTCATTTGCAGTGGCTGGAGACCCTGGCAAGCCCATATTCTCTCTCTCTCTCTAATAAATAAGTTAAATTAACTTTTAAGAAAGGAACATCATAATTTGTGTAGTTTGTAAATCATATGTGTTTATTCCCACAGTTTTAGGGTCTGGGAGTCCAAGATCACGGTGCTACACAACTCAGTGTCTGGCAAGCACCAGCTTCCTGATTCATGGGTGGTGCTTGCAGCTGTGTCTTCACGTGATGAAACGGTGTTGGACTTTCTTTCAGGCCTCTTTTACGAGGACCCCAATCCTCCCCATAGGCCCTACACCCAAGAACCATCACCTTGGATTGAAGATTTCAACATACTTACATGGATTGTAGGGGCAAAGTGGACATGAACATTCAGTCTCCTTGCAGTGAGCAGGCACATTATTGTTTTTTGTAAAGAACAAACTTTTGATTTTATTTATTAGTTCTGCTACTTTAGTGTTTACCAAGTCAGTATCTCCTTTGGTTTTCTTCTATGCTTTCCTTAATATTTTATTGGATGGTTTTCTAACTTCATCAGTGGGATGCTATATTTTTCAATCTTTCCTGCTCTAAATACCTGTCTTTTTTAATTTTCTACTTTAGAATTACTTCAACTCTATTGTTTGTTTGTTTATGAGAAAGAGTGAGCGAGAGAGCCAGAGAGAGAGAGAGAAAATGGGCACTCCAGGGCCTCTAGCCACTGCAAACAAACTCCAGACACATGTGCCACCTTGTGCATCTGGTTTTACACAGGTACTGGGGAATCGAACCTGAGTCTTTTGGCTTCGCAGGTGTGGTCGTTTGAATGGATGTCCCCCAGTAGATTCAGCTTTATTAAAGCTACCTGCCTGGCTGGAAGAGGTGTCACTGTGGACCAATCCTAGGGTCAAGCCCTAAGATGTGTCTGAAATCCCAGCTAAAGATATGCAGAATGCTTGAGCTCTGTTTGAGGTTCCTGGAGTGTGCTTACTTATGGTGCTCGTGGTGGTATTCCTTGTGTGTGTGGACCTGTGAAAGGGGGCCAGCTTCTTCTGCCATTATGGAACTTCCCCTGAATCTATCAGCTTCAAATAAATTCCATTCCTCCTATAACTGTGTCTGGCCCAGAAGTTCATCCCAGCAATGTGAAGCTGACTATGACAGCATGCAAATGCTTTAACCACTAAGCCATCTCTCCAACCCCAACTCTACCGCAATTTCTAATATTTTAGACTCTTTTGCACGTGTTTCATTTCTTCTTTTCATTTCATCCTCCATGTCCGTTGTTGGGTTTTGTTGTCCCTAAGGTATTTATTCTTTAAAAAATATATTTTATTTATTTAGTTAGTTAGTTATTTGAGAGAAAGAGGCAGAGAGAGAGAGAGAGAATGGGCATGCCAGGGCCTCTAGCCACGGCAAACAAACTCCAGATACATGTGCCTCCTTGTGCATCTGGCTTACGTGTTCCTGGAGAATTGAACCAGGATCCTTTGGCTTTGCAGGCAAATGCCTTAACCGCTAAGCCATCCCTCCAGCTCTAATGTATTTATTTAACCTTGTGCTTCTTGAAGGTTCATTTTCATGTCTATAATGGTTTGGGGATTTTTTTTTTTTTCATTTGCCTCCTTCCTTTATAAGTTTTGTCTTCTAGTAGTTATCTCTTATTTTCTCTCCATCATGCCCAGAATTCTTGCATTTGTGTTGCATGGTCTTCCTTCATTTTTATATGTCATTGCTCATTATTTTTATATGATATTGCTCCCGCAAACATTTTTTCTTGGTCTCCTGGTTTACACCTGTGAGGGAAAGTCAAGTGCTCTTTAGCTGGGACCCACACACAATGCTCTCTTTCTCTTGACCACTACCAAACATACTGCTTTCTGAGTGTCGCTTGTGTCTGTGTATTGGCGACGTGGTACATTTCCAGTCTGCCTCTCTGGATTAAACTGATCAGCCCACTCCCAGCATAGGTCTGCTGCGAGTGGACCATTTGACATCAGGAAGTGGATCTCTGCCAGTGCTTTCTGAGCTCTCCCCACAACCTTGCTCTTGCTGCAGAGATCCCTGTTGGCTCCCCTCCAGTTCCTCCATGCAGCTCCCCATTGAGTCTGATTGCTTTTGGAAATGCTTACAAATATTTTGGAGTTTTTCCTGCTAGTTTTGCCAAAAAACTGAGTGCACTTTTGGGTGGCTTCCAATAGAAGAGGTAATACTGAGTTATAAAACCATGCTCAGATCCAAACTCTTTGTGGATCTTTAGGGAGCCATTCTCTTTTTGAGGGTTCACTTTACCTTGGAGAACAGTAAGCTCTTTGAGATAAAAGGAACAAGAAGGCAGTCACACTGTTCATCTGGCCCACTTGCATTTATAATCCTAGGATATTTCTTCTGTAGGGCTATGATTGTACAATGTCCTTCCCTTCCTTCCTGTTTGGGTTTTTCCACCTTCATCTCCAGAGCCTAGAAAATTAAGGGTACAGGACTTGAATTATACCTATCTGTTTACCCTGGCTTTGAGGTGTCATGTGGTCAAAGAATAAGAAAAGGTCAGCTGTAGAGTGTCTCACCAGATAGCCACTAAGTCTAAAATGCAGTGCGAGGGGACGGAAGAGGAGATGTGTGTATGAGGGAGTTACAGCTGCAGTGATGTCACGTATTGAAAGTACAGAGCTCCAGAAGTTGTCTAGAAGATAACTTGGGATTTAAGCTGGACCTCAAACTCTTCTTCATTTCTGTCTTGACCTCCTGACTCGTACTTTGCATCAGCAATCAGATATGGAGGAGCTCTGGCACTGCTTGACCTCTCCTCGCCCACTGAACATACAATTGGGGGAGATTAAGTGGAAAATAATCCCTTCTGATCAAACTTTAGGGAATTTCAATGTGTGCATAGGTGTACAACCCTTCCTTATGAACTCTGAGGATTCTAATTGAAGTCCTATGTTCATAACCTTTTAAGTATCTTTGTTTACTATTAGAATTAAGAAATGCCTCTGGGACTGGAAGGATGGCTTAGCAGTTAAGGCGTTTGCCTACAAAGCCAAAAGACCCAGGTTCGATTCCCCAGGACCCATGTTAGCCAGATGCACAAGGGGGTGCATGCATCTGGAGTTCGTTTGCAATGGCTCGAGGCCCTGGCATGTCCATTCTCTCTCTCTCTTTCTCCTTCTTTCTCTTCAAATAAATAAATAAAAATAAAATTTTTTTTTAAAAAAAAGAACAAAAAGAAATGCCTCTGTCACCTTTGGTGAAATAGCAAGAAATTTTCCATGTTAAAAAAATATTATAGATGGAGATGGAAGCTGAAAAACAACAAATCACACATTGTCTCAGAGTGGGCGGGGACATATCCAGTCAGTACGGGATACCTGCTGGGGAGTAAATCAGATCACGGTAGGTGAGGGCTGATTGGCCAGCCACACAGAGTTTTCCTTCCATCCCACTCCACACTGTAAATGCTAAGTAGTGGAATGAGAGGAAAACAGCATAAGAGAGACATTAAAAGGATAGAATTATAATCCTTCTATTTGAAAAGACAATTTCTAGGATAGTTTATATGTCTCTCATTCAAATTAAACATTCAAAATATCCCAGTCAACAAATAGGTTTCCGTATTCAAATTAAAATGATCAATACGCACTCGGGAGGCAGAGGTAGGAGGATCGCCGAGAGTTCGAGGCCACCCTGAGACTACATAGTTAATTCCAGGTCAGCCTGGACCAGAGTGAGACCCTACCTCACAAAACCAAAAAAAAAATAAAAAATAAAAAAAATAAAATGATCAATACAGAACACAAAATATTAATTTTCCAATTAGAATGTTGGATAATTCCAATTAGAATTACCCAGTTCTAACTGGATAATATTATAGAGTATTTTCTCTCCATCATGCCAAGAATTCTTGCATTTGTTTTATGGACCTCTTTCATTTATATGTGACATTGTTTACAATACCTCCATGCACATATCAAAATCAGAGCATGACAGAGCTTTTAGATTCAGACCTTGTACTAGACTGAACTCGTGCAGGAGATGGTACCTTGTGTGGTTCCACTGGACAGCAGCAATTTCTTCGGGCTTTTCCTGGCATATCTTAACTGTTTTGTTACTATATTTCCCTCTGAAGCTTTGTACTTTTAGCACAGGAGAGCCTAATAAACATTGTATAATAATAAATATCCAAGACATATGGTTCAAATTTCTCTGTAAATTCTACAACACTGCGCTACTTTCACATTCGTTTAAACTCCCACATTTGCGAAATCTGAGATCCCTCCAATTTCTTGCTTTCCAGTATCAACTGTCTGAACTTTAACCTGGTCTTTTTCGTTCCCTTTCTGCCGTATAGGATGGTATAGCTGCGTGTTTCTGCTTTTTCCATGGCTTCTTTCATCCCATTTGTCCCTGGCTTTTTGAGAGCCTTCACCCATCCATCACCATTCCTTAAATACATTCATCCTTTTCCACCAGTCCTCTCTGAATCTGTACATGAACCACAGAAACTTCTTTATACTTCATTCACTTTTTTCTGTATCCTTTATTTTAAATTTCTGAACATAGTGGTAATTGTGCAGTCTGCTTCATTTGTATATTATCTTCGACTTATCTCATGTAGCTAGCGTTCCTACGAACCCCTGGAATCTCAGAGATTGCCAATTACCCTTTTAAAATCCTTATCATCCTCCCCACTCGTTATATATATATATATATATATATATATATATATATATATATATATATATATATATATATATGTATGTATATGTATATAATCTGACTTTTTTTGAGATGTGGTCAGTCTTGGTTAGTTCTCCTGTTTTTGTTTTTGTTTTTAATTGCTTTTCTCCATGTCTTCTTCTGCCTCCACCCACAACTCCAAGCACAGGTGGGATCATGACTCTGATCCCTTTCTCCTCCCTTGTAATGTCATCTCGCACCTGAGGTGCAGTGTCCTCGACACATTACGATTTTGATTTCTGTGTCCATCTTCTCTAAAACTCTTGCTTCTCATGAGCCTGCCTTCATATGCCTTCAAAACTAACTCCAGGACCTCACTCCCCACCCAAGACAACCTCCCCGACTTGTTCTTGGGGATGTTGATGGGCCATTCCCTCCCAGGCTTGAACTCAGTAGCATCAGCTGCGAATCTTCCTCCCTTTTCCTTCGTCTCCATGTCATTTACTTTTAAGGTGCTCTTGGTTCTACTCTGCAGTGATTCTTGCAGCTCTTTTGTTCTTTGTTCTTTCTACTACTATCTGAATGTAAGTCCTCATTGTTTCTTTTTTTAAAAAAATATTTTAATTATTTGAGAGACAGAGAGGCAGATAGAATGGGGGCACCAGGGCTTCTAGCCACTGCAAGTGAACTCCAGATATATGCAATATCTTGTGCATCTGGCTTAAGTGGGTACTGGGGAATTGAACTTGAGTCCTTAGTCTTTGAAGGCAAGTGCCTTAACCACTATGCTATCTCTCCAGCTCCTCATTATTTCTTTCCTGAGTTACTAATACAGAGACCTTAATCTGTTACGTTTTCATATCATCCCACAGGCCTGTGCGGTCTAAAAGGTCATGTTTGGCTATTAGCACTGGAAATGTGCTAATCTCAGTTGAGATGTATAGTAAATGTTAAATGAATTTCAGATGTCGCACACTTAATACTAAAAGAATAATTTAGGAGCTCGACAGATGCCTCAGCAGTTAAGGTGCTTGCCTGCAAAGTCTGACAACCTGGGTTCAATTTCCCAGTACCCATCCAAACGCACCAAGTGGCACATGCCTCTAGAGTTCATTTGTAGCAGCTGGAGGCCCTGGCATGCCCATTCTCTCTGTCTATCTCTTCTCTCGACCTCTCTCTTCTTGCAAATAAATAAATAAAAATGCTTTCAAAAGAATAATTTAAAGGACCTCGTTGATAATATTAACATTGAATACATGTTGAAATGATAATGTATAAAATTAATCTCACTTTTTGTGATTGTTAGAAAATTTTGAGTGTTTGCATGCATTTTTGTTAGGTAGCATTTCAGCAAGATGTCCTGAGGCATATGTTGTTTTTTTCCTCATCATATTTCCTCTGCTTAGAACACTTCTCTTTCTCGCATGTTCTCATCTTTCTTTACTTCACTATCTTTAATAAACTATTCTCAGTTTCCTCCATGCTAGGAAAATACTCCTCACTACCAACACACCTTTAACACTGTAGTGTGTGCAAATTGATCGATCCATGATTCTGGAAGATTCTGCTTGCTCTCTTGTTTATTCGCTCACTTGTCCTTTCAAATAAAAGCTAGCTTGGCTGGACTCTTTCCCATCAAGCCTGCTAGAGTCCTATCCCTTTAGCTCACTCTCAAATCCCACTGGAGGCACATAAGAACTCTGGGGCTCATGTGGTATAGAGAACATGGGAAAGGATCTGACATCAGGTGGCCTTAGCAGCTTGTTTCAAAAAATATATTTATTTATTTAAGGGGGAGCAGATAGATAGATGATAGATAGATAGATAGATAGATAGATAGATAGATAGATAGATAGATAATAGAGAATAGGCACGCCAGGGCATCCAGCCACTGCAAACGAACTCCAGGCACATGCACCACCTTATGCATTTGGCTTACATGGGTACTGGGGAATCAAACCTGGGTCCTTACTCTTCACAGACAAGTGCCTTAACCACTAAGCCATCTTTCCATCCCTTAGCAATTAAAAAAAAAAAACATTTTGTTTCTTAGCAGCTTTTTGCCAAGCCAAGTGGTGCTGCAGAAACACAGACTCCCCCACCCCACCCCACCAGGCAGGGTGTAGGCAGATTTGGGGTCCCTGAGGATTGCAATAGCACTCTGTGGTCCATTCACCCGGTACTTATCAGTTCTGTTGGGATCAGCCCTCCCTTGAACAGAATATGCTAGTTTCCATTTTCAAACGCTCTTCCAGATTAGCCCCCTTCCTACTTCAGACTCTGGAGCAAGCAGCAGAAACCAGATTACAACAGGCTTCCCCATAGGTTGCCCCTTTCCTTTGCACCTCCAACTGTCCAGAGGAGTTTCTATGGATCAACAGCAACATGAGAGATGGCTCAGCCCCTTGTCCTTCACCTTAATTAGAGGAATGCTTTGCTCTGTTTTGTTCTCAATATATGCTAAGAACTCGGTGCATATCATCTTATTTAATCCCCATTACTGTGCTTAGAGAAGATTAGTGACTTGAGCTCACACAGTGAGTGAATAGAGGAACTAGGATTTGAAACAAGGTCTTGGTGGTTTCCAACTCTATGCTTAGCCATTAGCAGGGATTGTAATAGCCTTAATGTAAGAAATAATCACCCACCCCCACCACACACACACACATACACACACACACACACACAAATCTATCTCATCTTTGCTACCAGATGCTATGAGGACTGTTTTTCCTATGCCCAGCATAGAAACAGGTTGCAAATGAAACTACTTGAGAAAAGGAAGAAAGGGAAATTTTAAAACTCTTTTGTGTTCTTATTTCAATATATCTTTTTTTCTTTTTACTAATTATGAACTTTATAAACAAATCCTGTGTTGGCCACATTCCCCTTGTGTTATCTTCTTATATCCCATCTTCCCCACCCCCATTCTACTGAGGCCCTCCCCACTGGGGTGACTGGTATTTACCATAAGATTATCAATACATCAGTCACTCTGTGGATGGGGGCAGGGGGGGTCTCAGGCTACTCCTTCCCATTCTGTGGCTCTTACAATCAATCTTTCCATCCCCTCTTCCACAGTGTTCCCTGAGTCTTGGCAGGTATGTTATAAGTCCACTTTAACGTTGAGCTCTCTATAGCCTTTGGATTTAAGCTTTGATGAGTGTTGAGTGTCTTCAGTGTCTATTGCCATGTCCCTGGAGCTGGTTGTCAGGCTAGCAATGAGAGCAGCTCTCATGTTTAAATCACCACTTCCTCTGTGATGTCTCCTGAACCCTGGCAGATGTGCCAGAGGTGGATCATCTCATGGGAGGCAGTTGACTTTCTTTTCTTGTAGAATTGATGGATCTTGGTTCTCTCTGGTTTGTCTTGCCATCTGTGAAAAACAAAAAACAAAAAACAAAAAAAACCAGATTCCCCAACCAAGAGTGAGAGCAGCATGGATTCAAAGGGGTAAGCATAGTTAATTGAGAGACATTTTAATGGGATGGCCACTTTTCTTTATTAGGAGCTTCTCTCTGGAGTGTATAACCATTGTCTCCATGGGATTCTGATTTGGTTCTCAGTACTAGATGTGAGTTCTCCCCCACTGAATGGGACTCATATCTAATCAGAGAGCAATTGGTTACACGCAAAAGGCTATATGATGCTATTGCACAGATGTGGACATTTTGTCTGGCTGGCTGATTTCATAGCTTGTGGGATCCCCTCCTTGCTTATCCTTTAGTGGCCGTTTTGCCCCAACAGCTCACATAAACATTTCCAGCACTATGAAGACTAGCCACTGGGGAGCTGGCTTCCTTCTAAGCTTAAGAGTGATCTCTCAACGTCCTATGTCCTTGGCCTGTGGTATCTTTAGCAATAGGGTCTCACTATTTAGCTCAGGCAGGTAACCAAGTGTTTTGGCAACTTTAACCTCTCATAAACTTTCCATGGCTCCCAGTTTTTTGTTTTTTTGTTTTTTTCACATGCCTCTTTATGAAATAAGTTTAAAAACTCCCAAAATGAAGAGCAAAGTCAGTCATTTGGGCTCTCTTCATCATCCCTGCTCCAATCTCCCCAGTATCTGGAGAAATCACCCCTATATCTATTCTCCATTAAAGACTTGCTTATTACAGGTGATTTTCAGGGCAACTGAGATACTGTGAGTGGTACAATGAAAAACTAGATCGTCTGATTACCATAATTGTTGTGAAATTTGATTGGCAACATAGAAAACAAGGGTATGCTTTGTGCATTTACAAGGATTACTCTTATGTCAGAACAAAGCATTGATAATTTACATGATGAAGAATATTCTTAGACTTTTAACCACAAAAGTAAAAACTGCCATTTAAACATCTTTAATATAAACACACATAAATACTATGAGGAGCTATATGTCTAAAAAGCCTTCCTAATTACCTGATAAGGAAGTTTCTTGGGTTTCAACCCAAAAGTAAGATTTCCTTTTGAGCATTAATTTTAAACATACACATATGTATGTTATGCAGCATATGTAAAAGAAAAAAAAAAAAACAGAACAACAAGAAAGCCAACCAGAAGTTGCATCTGATGCCTTTGTCTTCCTTGGTGAGAGCTGGCAAACCTTCCACTGTTAGTAAACAGACCTTGATATGCATTTTGGGGGACGAAATCTCATTTCTCTTGTTCTGCCGTTACTATGGTTACCATCCTACAGATTCCCTGCATACATCAATAAAAACGAAAAGAAAAAAAAAAAAGAAGAAGAAGATGAAGAAGGAAAGGAGATCACAAACAGAAATTTAAATATTAACATATCTCTTCCAAACTGGAGGGACCATTGGTGGGAACTTGCCTGCCGCCTGGTCATTCGTCTTTGGCAATGATGTCCTAGTGTTAACCCTTTAGCCTGCTTTCCCATAACACTCAGGAGGGCGGCAGAGATCTTGAGCTGTGGGAGAGACACCTGAGTCACACAAGTCTTCACTTGTCATAGCCTGGCTAATAAAACAAGTGAGAATCCAGGGTCTGTAGGCCTGGGTCTTAAGGAAGCATGAAAAATGAGGTGTTGGAAGTAGAAGAGGCACAGGTCTCCAGTACCTAAATGATTGTTTTTAACCAATTTTTTTTTCTTAAGGTATATTTGTCTCTGAACCCCAGTTTCCTAACTGTTACATGAAGACAAAATAATATCTGCCTCCCAGCGTAAGAATGAGAATCACATGTAATATAATCACTGAGGATATATTTTGGGAGCTCCTGTATCAGAAATTGCAATGTCTAATCATTGTGGTTATAGTTGTTACTATGACAACAAAGCCAAGAACTATACCGTGGCTTGGACATTTTGGCTATCTGTTATACCAAGCCATTGGGCACTGGGGCCTCCCTTGTCTCTCATTTGTCTTTGTTCTTCAAAGAAGAGCAAAGGACTTTTCATCACAAATGAACTGTGACCCTCATTTGCTGCATTCTGGACTCTTCGCTCTTGGCACATGGAGACAACTTCTAATAAAATTTTCTTTTTTGGCAATAAGAATAATTAAAAATACCAGCTCTTGGGATCCAAATGAGTCCAATAGTCCATTCTAAGATTTAAAGAAATTGAACATTGGGGCTGGAGAGATGGCTTAGCGGTTAAGGCGCTTGCCTACAAAGCCAAAGGATTTTGGTTCGATTCCCCAGGGACCTTCTAAGCCAGACACACAAGGTGGCGCATGCATCTGGAGTTTGTTTGCAGTGGCTGGAAGCCCTGACATGCCCATTCTCTCTCTCTCTATCTCTCTCTCTCTTTATCTGCCTCTTTCTCTCTCTCAAATATATAAAATAAAATACTAAATTTTTTTTTAAATGGAACATTTAGGGCTGGAGAGATGACTTAGTGGTTAAGGTGCTTGCCTGCAAAGACTGAGGACCCATGTTTGACTCTCCAGGTCCCAGGTAAGCCAAATGCACAAAGTGATACAAGTGTGCATGGTTGCTCATGCACACAAGGTGGTGCACACATATGGAGTTTTGATTGCAGTGCTAGAGACCCTTGCATGCCATTTTATCTCCATCCCTCTCTCTCTCTCTCTCTCTCTCTCTCTCTCATTCTCATTCTTTTGCATAAAAAAAGACCAGTCTGTTGGGCTTGCCTCAAAAAAATGGAACATTTAAGTTAAAACTTTATATGAAAAGCTATAATGCTCTAGTGTTCCTTTGATGAAGAATTCTATAACTATTCAAAAAATGTTCTTCCATGAAGACAAGTATATCAAAGTTTTGAATAGAAACTTTTTCCAGATGTGGTTACTTAATTAAAGGCAAATTAATGCAAGTGAAGTATGATGGGATGGCTTTTTTTTATATGCTCCAAAACTTATGCATAGTAAGTCACTTTAATCTCATTCCTGGGGGAAATGATGTCATCTTGTCTACTTTATGAAAATAAAATAAAGAAAAGGGTATAAGGATAAGAACTGGGAGACTGGGGATCTAGTTTTTGCTGTCAATTTTGTAGGTGGTGTTAGTAAAAAGCACTTATCCTTTGTTGGTCTGTTTGCTTATTTACAAATGCACTGAGGTTCCTTAGTCATTTTAATAGACTTCTTACTATAAGATTAAACAACTGGTGCCAATGTGCTTTGAAAATGAAAAAAGAAAACAATGCTCTCTCAAAGTTGCCTGTTTACATTCTTGTCAGTATTTACTCTCAGGAAAGAAATGGGCAGGGTTGTAATGACGCATGACGTAGCTCTTATCCTTTGAGGGTGGTATAATAGTATCACCCTTGTACAGATTGGCAGGAATGTTCTACCCAAAGTCTGGTTCAGTGATCCATCCCAGGTCCTATGACAAATGACCTCAAAAGAAAAGGAGGGGTTTGGGGTCATAGCTTTTGGTTCATCAATATTGTATCATTAATTATAGTATTTTCCCTCTCTGCAGACACCTGATGACCAGTAATAAGATGAATTAGCTCAATCTGCTACATTAACTTCTTTTTATTGGGACGTTTAAATCATTAAACTAATGATCTAATCCATATTTTCAAGCAAGTTAATAAAATGTATGCAGTTATAATCATATAACCCAAAAACGATATAGAACTTGGGAAATTGCTTTAAAAGAATTCATTATATTTCAATAATGCTTTCCTACCAGCAAGGCAAAAAAAGAAAACTACTGGATATTTAAATAATAGAAAATTAGACCAACAGACAAAACATAGGTTTCACAACTTTCATTTTTCCAGATGCAGTGAATTGTATCATTTTACAATAGAGGCTTAAATCACAATGATGGATATTATATATGGATAAGTCAATGATATATTGACTATGCATTTCCTACTGATTGTATGGTTATTTCCAGGACTGATTCAGTCCAAGAAGAATGAAGCCATAGATGTTCACAAGTATCACCATAACAGACAGTGTTTTTGAGGTCTGTCCTCAGACAGTTTCAGAGAATATTTAAATAGTATTCTATCAATTTTATCAATACCCCTGTGATCCCTTCTCCTTCTTTTTAGGGGGAGGGGGTTGAGGTAGGGTTTTGCTATGACCTTATTCTAACCAGGCTGACCTGAGATTCACTATGTAGTCTCAGGCTGGTCTTGAATTCAATGTGATCCTCCTACTTGTGCCTCCCAAGTGCTGGGGTTAAAGATGTCCACCACCACACCAGGCCCTTGTGATCACTTCTAAGCAACTGGGGATCAATACATGTTATTTTAAACAACACAACTGTGAATTTTTTATAGCTTAGTTTATAGTTTTACCAAATTAGCTTACTAAATTTTACTTCATAAAGCTGTAAATGATGGAGATAATAAGATGATTAGTGAAGAGAAAGAGAGAGAAATAAAAAGACAGATGAGACAGAGAAAACCATAATTTCACCACTGAGGATTTTCTTTTTTTGAGAGAGAGAGAGAGAGAGAGAGAGAGAGAGAGAATGGGCACACCAGCAGCCTCTCAGCTGCTGTGAACACATTCTAGACACGTGCGCCCCTTATAGGCAAGTGTGGTGTTGTGCCCTTGCGTCATTTGCATCTGGCAAAACAAAGGACCTGGAGAATAGAGCAGGCATTCTTAGGCTTGGCAGGCAGGTGCCTTAACCGCTAAGCCGTCTCTCCAGCCCACACTGAGGAATTTTTATGCTTATAAGGGATATAGTTTGGATGCTGTCTCTTAAATCTATCCTCATTTGTTGTCTTCCTGTCACTATGGGCTACTTCAGGCATTCATTGCACCTAAACCGTTGCAAGTAATGGTCCCTTTGGTCCTCTACCTCACATCTTTCCTATGTCAATTACTCCTCTTCCTTATAGAAGGCTAGTGAACTTTCTGAACACAACTTAGATCCTTAAACAGCCTAAAACTATTGAGCAAATCTCTGTCCACAGAGCAAACCCTCCTTTTTGTTCAAGTGTGATCCATGTGCTTCCTTCACGCTTCATAGCTTCCTTACCCAGGAGTATCTGTATCCATCCTTCAAATCCCTCATCATCTTTCAAGTACCAAGGATCCTTGAGATGATGCCATACCTGCCCCATCTTCCCTAAGTTCCCAGGTAGCCTTCTCCTCTGTGCAGTTATCTTGGTATGCACCCTCATTATTTGATATTGCAACACTGAATTTACTTCTTGTCTCCACATCTTTATTATGAATATATCCCCAGGGTTTATCATGGTGCCTAACAAAAAAAAAAAAAAAGCTCAATAAATGTTTATTGATTGAGGGAAGGGAAAAAAACAAAGGAAGGAACAAGCTGCATAGTTTAGTATTGTACCCTTTTGAATTTCAAATACTATTCCTTGCTTAATCATAGGTATTTTTTCACCCACTCTTTACAAAATAATAAACCAATATCATGTACCACTTTAATGCGGCTTTCCTCTCAACAACATATGTTCTGTTAATTTAAAAGCTATTAAGTAAGACAGTGCCTTCAAAACCAGCCAACTGAACTGCTACAGTCACTTGGGAGCAGTTAGTGCTCTGTACGACTACTAATACGATTTAAACTGGAGGTAAACCCTTTTAGTTTTGAAGTTTAAAGCAAATAAGATGCTAATAAAATTTGAAGCCTTATCTAAATGCATTCTTTGCATGTTTTTATAGCTGTAACTGTAGGATTGGGCCTATACCTGGGTCTTCTGAGCACAAGAGTGTGTTATAGTGACAGGCCACTTATGCTTCTTCCGGAGGTGGGACACTGTGTCTTCCTGGCCAATCTTCTTTTGTGTCCACCATAAGATGCTGGATTCAGAAGTTCTGGGTCACTGGACCCAGTATAGCCTGGAGTCCAGAGGATGTTAAGAAAAATAAAAGAAAATTGTAGAGGGGCTGGATAGATGGCTTAGTGGTTAAAGCATTTTCCTGCAAAGCCAAAGGATCCCAGTTTGATTCTCCAGGACTCATGTAAGCCAGATGCACAAGGGGACACATGCATCTGGAGTTTGTTTGCAGTAGCTGGAGGCCCTGGTGTGCCCATTTTCTCTCTCTCTCTCTCTCTCTCTCTCTCTCTCTCTCTCTCTATATATATATATATATATATATATATATACATTATTTGAGAGAGAGAAAGAGGGAAAAAGAGAGAGAGAGAGAAAGAAAGTTGTAGAAATGGTATGTTCAAATTTGAAATAGAGAAAAAGGAAAGAATCTTAAAGAAAACCAAGTCTATTCTGCTGAAGCTGTGTTTAGATGCTACTATTGAATTAGCTCTATCATAGTTGATTTGGTCAGTTTTTGTCTGTTGTCTTTTTCCTGACTGTAATAACTGGATTTCTGAGCATTAAATTAGATCAATTGTACTGTGTTTGGAATTAAATTAACTGAAAGAAACTTCAAAATAATCATATCATAGTCCACTTATTGTAAACGCGTTTAGACTAAGGGATGGAAGTCAGATTTCTAAAGATACCTATGAGAAAAAGCATTTCATGGAAATAGACATGAGTCTTCAGATGATCACATACCATTATTGAGATTTTGTGAAAATAGAAAGTTAACTCAGTATTCAGTAATCTCCCCAAGTATAAGTGGTACTTTCTATACTCTATGGTGGTACCATGTGCAGCCTGCTTGCTAATACCTGAAGGTGTTAAAAATTGTTGCTTTGCCCCATGTTTCAATATTTGGAAATGAACTCCACTCTTACTTAGAAGATAAAGGAAGTCACTTTTCAGGGCTTCACTTAAGTTTGCCATAAAATTGGGGGAAGAGTAAGTAGTTAACAGAAATGAAAGTGATACGTAGGGAAATGGTGAACACAGAAGTCGTGTCTACATGTTGGCTAAACCTCCTGGTCTCTCACACCACGAATTCTTACTGTTCCAGGCACAGTGAATCACGCTTGTGGGCCGGGGCAGGTCTAGGAAACTGTGTTCTACCTGTCCCTGTCATGCATGTCACCTCCTACAGTATTTCCTCATGTTCCTTGCAAAGAAGGTGAACAGCCTTCTTGGAACTTGCCTGAACTGCTTTTCAAACTTTTTTTAAAAAAAAAAAATTATTTATTTATTTTAGAGAGAACAAGAGTGAGAGAAACAAAGCGAGAGAGAGAGGGAATTGGTACACCAGGGCCACAGCCACTGAAATCGAATTCCATATGCTTTCGCCACCTACTGGGCATGTGCGACCTTGCGCTTGCCTCACTTTTGTGTGTCTGGCTTACTTGGGATCTGGAGGGTTGAACATGAGTCCTTAGGCTTCACAGGCAAGCGCCTTAACCACTAAGCCATCTCTCCAGTCCTCCAACTCTTAATACTTAGGGTGTTTCTAGTAGGGTTTACTTTTTCCTGCAATATTGATCCATACATACTAACTTAGAGGAGGGTCTGGGGGGTCTAATTTTCAGAACACTATCTTGTAAAATGATAATTCTCAGTAGTAACTGAGTTTTTAGAAAAATGGCTTTTTTAAAAAAACAGTGTTAGTGATAGATGGTTAAATACTTTGCAATTTTCTAGAAGTAATTATTAGCAACCTTAAAATTTTATGAGCTCTAAACCAGCAATTGCTTCTAGAAACTTATACTGAAGATATAATTACATATATTTACAAACCTTAATTTGCTCATTGTGTGTTTATAAAAGGAAAACTAGAAATAATTTAAGTATTTCATTAGAGGGGATTGGCTAACTAAATTAAGCTATGTAAGACAATACAATACCATGAAGTGGTCACAAAATGCTCACATATAATTTTAAGTGAACAGACCAAGTCAAAATAAAATGAACAATAATATATCATTTTGGTAAAAACATGTACACACATACACATATGTGAGTTTGTATGTTAGCATATGCACCCATCCATTGGTGTGTGTGTGTGTGTGTGTGTGTGTGTGTGTGTGTGTGTGTAAAAGGTAGGAAAAAATTAGTCCTTTATTGTTCCCCATGTTTTTCTAGATTTTCCATAATGATGTTTACTTCTTTTATAAGAAACAAAACACTTTCATTTGATCAAGACAATGTTCTTGAATATCCTATTTCTTCTTTTTAATTTTTATTAGATATGGACATATTTAGTATGTAAACAATACCTGTTGGTACCATCTTTTCCCTCCTCCCTGCCCCTTTTCTTTTTTTTTAATTATTAATTTTTTTATTGACACCTTCTATACTTACATACAAAAAACATATGATATTTCCCTCCCCTCCCCCCATTCCACTTTAGAATACCAATCTCCATCATATCCCCTCCCTCTCTCCATTAGTCTTTCTTTTAATTTGATGTCATCATCTTTTTCTTCTATTTTGAGGGTCTTGCGAAGGTATTGCTAGGCACTGCAAGGTCATGGATATCGAGGCCAATTGCTGTCTGGGCAGTTGCATTGTAAGAAGTCATACCCTTCCTTTGGCTCTTCCATTCTATCCACCCCCTCTTCTGCAATGGTCCCTGCGCCTTGGAGGGTGTGACAGAGGTGTTTCAGTGCTGCCCTGCCCCTTTTCTGAAGAGGCCTTCCTCACTAGGGATGCAGGTCAACCCCATGGGGATTGTGGGTCAAGTACTATAGGGAGAGAGGCAATGTCTCTGTGCAAAATGTCCCAACTTATGGCTCTAACAATCTTTCTTCCCCCTCTTCCACAAAATTCCCTGAGCCATGCTGGGAGCATTTTAAGTCTACTTCAGTGATGGGCACTCAGGAGCCTCTGGATCTCTGGTTTGGTAGGTATTGAGTGTCCTCTGTGTCTGTCTCCTTCACCCTGTGCTGATATCAGATTCATTAAGAAAGCAGCACGCTTGTTCATTTCCCCAGTTCCTCTGTGGTTTCACCTGGGGCCGGGGTGGAGTGCGCTGGGTCATTTATCTCCTCGGATCCAGCTCCCGTCTGAAAAAGAGACACAGATTCTCGTTGAGTATCCTATTTCTTACTTTGATCGTTTCCATATCTACATTTTTCAGCTGAAGACCACCCTACATTTCCTTAGCATTCAGGTCTGTTCATTTCTTTTCATTGGACCCTTGTTTTGTATTTCTTGTTTGGGTTCTATTTCGTTGATAATGGACAGTAACAACTTAGCACACTTCCATGATCCATCCTATATTTGAAGATAATAATCAAGTCATCCATTACTCATTTTTCTCTGTAGGCCAAATAGGCCCCTTTCCTTTCATCTTTCTGCATAAACTCATTTTCTATTCCTTTCATCTTTATTTGTTGTTCATCTCGGCACACTCTCTGCTTTCTTCCTGTAGAAATTAAAATAACCAGGCTGTAGACAATCACAGAAAATATGTGACTAAGACAGACAACAATGTGAAGAATTACCCTTAACACTTGGGCTCTTAAAAAGCAATGTGTATTTTTTTTTTTTTGTCAATTGTTAATTGTGTATTTAACTTATGCTTATAAACATTTAATACCTCTTCAAAGTTTTCTGTTTTCTGGCTATATTTTCTTCAGTTTTACTTCAGTTTTTTATGTTTGCTATTGGTTTTCTTTTCTTAAATGTTTTTGCATTTAGATGCTTACCCATACAGTTTCAAATTGCATTTTGATAGAAAAATATCTCAAAAACATCAAAGTCATTTGAATTCAGTCAGTGGTGTAAAAGCAGTAATAATCCCTCCTGATTGAGAATTTTCTGCAGATCCTGTATGTTCCCGATTCTAGGTTATGAATGTTGAATACAAATACAGCCACTCAGGGCTTAGTCAAATACACAGGACATCACCCCTCTTAGACACAAGACATCACCTCTTTCTCCAGGTTATCATCTTGAGTTAGCTATCTGCTGACATTATGATAGGGTATTAAGCACCTCACAGATGAGACATGGTTTTACATATGGCATTAAAACAATTACCATCATTCAATCTATTACTTGGGGCCCTATCCCTTTGTTTTTATTGTGTGACAATAGCATAAAAATAAACACCATAGGTGCAGCATGCACCTGAAATTCTACAGGTCACTGTGGAGGCTTTTTGCTTGCTAATCAGCAGCAGTTGAATAATTTAGGGTGGTTGAATTTTTCTAGCTTTCAAGGATTATAAAATCACACTGCTGAGCTGGGGGTGGTGATGCACGCCCTTTAATCCCAGCATTTGGAAGGCAGAGGTAGGAGGATTTCTGTGAGTTCGAGGCCACCCTAAGACTACATAGTTAATTCCAGGACAGACTGGGCTAGTGAGACCCAACCTCAAAAAAAAAAAAAATCACACTGCTGTATGTACACACACACACACACACACACACACACACATATATTTTTATATATGACTTTGTGCATGCATTTATGTACACTGCATAGATGTTGGTAATCATGTATTTAAGTGAAACTCTTCAACATTTACAGTTGTGTTGAAGTGACACCCCCCCCAAAATTAATATTCAGAATGGTAAACATAGAAGGAGATGTACCAGTGGAATTTTTGTCTTCTAACTTCATGGTTATATTCAGTCATGACAGGGAAAACATTTTACCTGGACTGCATTTATTTTTAAAGCCAGCTCGTTCAGATGAGATATGGAAATGAAAAGCTTTCACATTGCTGATGCTGAAGAGCAAATTAGAGGCAAATGATGATAATTACAGAGTTCAACCTTGTGTTCTCCTGTGTATGCCTAAAGGTAATGAAAAAGCAGAAGGTAAAAAAGTTGGGGGTAACGATGGAACGTAGCAAGCTGTCAGTGAACTCCCAATGAAGAAGGCATAATAATAGCACAGCTAGTGCTTGATGTCATGGAGAAGATTGTCTGAGCATGCACAGTGGTGTTTCATTTGAAAGAGAAAAAATTAGAACTCATTGGGAATATCACAGTCAGTTAATTATCATATATGAAATATATTTATGTATCCATAAAAGTTAAGCACAAGACAATGACTGAATGATCATAGTAGAAGAACCAATCAAGGATTCAAATATGAATAACTGCAATTAATGGAATTAGTCAGTGTTAAAATTACCAAAGCATGTCATTGGAATATAAAAGCTAATCTCTCAGATGGATGAATGAAAATCTTTTTAAAAGCTACTCTTCTCCATTTTCAAAAGTTATAGTAATGAACCAGGAGCTATATGTTGAAAGGACATCGTGTATTGCCTCTTTCGTGAGAGAGACTAAGCCTAAAATGGACTTGATTACTCATAGTACACAGCTTTTTGAAAAATGAAGGTAATCAGCTCTCACTGGAATAGGTGAAAACTGGATTTATAAGGGAATTTTTCCTCCCAGTACTTCAGAGTGCATATAGCACATGCCATCCAGTGTTTGTCCCTGAACCCCTGCCGCATCTTCAGGAGGGAGATAGACTTCCTTGGAGAAGCCTTGCCTGAGCTCTCAGCGATTGCGAAGTGTTCCCGTGACCTTGCTGCACGTATCGTGTTCTCTCCCACTTGTCCTAGAGCCTGTCCATTTATTTGTCTCTGCCATTAGACTATGGCCACGTCCCGAGGTTACGTTATATTCACTGTGACATGCTCAAGGTCCACGACAGTGTCAGATTTTAGCTGGTGTTCATTAGATATATGTATCTTATCTGCGCCTCAGTTCAACCCTAAAAGATACAGGTCATAATGACAAGTCTGATTTTTGTAGTGAAGGAAATGAGGTCCTCGGAGTTTCTGTGATTTGCGCAAGGTGAAAGTGCTCTGCTTCAAACATTTGATCAGGGAAGTCAAGAGAAATAGAACTTTACCAGAATCAATCCAAACAACTTCAAAGGAAACAGACATTGGAGTGTAAGTGAAAGACACAGGTTTGGGAGAACAGCATGCCCTGAGCCCACTGGCAGATTTCAAACAGTACCTGAATGGGGAGTGAGGATTAAGGAAAAAGAAAGACAAGAGAGACAAAAGATGAACTCGGGAGGGCTGTCAGTCAATACCAAAGCCCCCACTTTATTTAGCTCAGCCTTTTTATACTTCTTCTCAGAGCACAAGAATGCAAGCAGAACAAATGGTAACCATTCACATAGGATTTCTTTGAAAGGCTACATCATAAAACAGTTAAATCTTTGCCTTCAAGGTTAAAGGACACTTCTTCCTCATTTTCCAAATTCTCAGCAGGTAACTGATCTCTGCTTGGTAAAACATCCTGCTTATCTTTAACCCATAGTCAAACAGAAGTTAATTTAGGACTAAATGGCTCTGGACAGCAAACATCTTCCTTATCTTTAGCCCATTGTTAAACAGAAGTTAAGTCAGGGTCAAACAGCTCCTGACAACAGCATGATCTTTGAGGACAGTGTCAGCAGTAGAATGAGGAACAAGAGAACAAATCCAGAAAATTTCAAGAAAGTTTGCAATGACACAGAAGTGATAGAAGTAGTTAATTAACTAAGTATTCCATTCAGAAAACACCAAAATGTTGATGGTCACTAAGAAGATATATTAATAAAATTCTCTTTTAAATTTTTTATTATATATCGATTTTTTAAATAAAAAGGATTTTTACTCATAGACCCTTATCCCTGATCCAATTCTGCCAAATGTCTTCTTCGGTGGAGTTATTGATATTTATTGTGGGGAACAAGAGACCTCAGTCAGTGTCTCGGAGTGGGAGGGGACACAGTGTTTCAGGAGAGTCCCACCTACCCTGAGGCTCTTACAAGCTTTCCTCTCCCTCTTCTGCAATGTTTCCTGCCTTGATGGGTAAGATAGGGATCTGATGTAGTGTTTCTTTCTCTGAAGCCTCTGGATCTCTGTTTTGATGAGGTTTGAGTGACCATAATATTTGTAGCCATCTCCCTGGAACCGGTTTACAGGCTGGCTGTGAGAACAATATTCATTCCCGTCACCACTTCCACTGTAGTGACTTCTGGGCCCCAGACAAATGTGGTGGAGGTGAAACCATCTCACGGTATACAGTCAGCTCTCTCTTCCTTTTTTTTTTTTTTTAAAGATTTTATTTTTATTTATTTATTAGAGACAGAGAGAGGGAAAGAGAGAGAAGGAGAGTGAGAATGGGCATGCCAGGGCCTCTAGCCACTGCAAACAAACTCCAGACACATGCGCCCCCTTGTGCATCTGGCTTATGTGGGACCTGGAGAATCAAACCAGGATCCTTAGGCTTTTCAGGCAAACGCCTTAACTGCTAAGCCATCTCTCCAGCCCCAGCTCTCTATTCTTGATGCATTGATGTATTTTTGCTCACCATCTGTAAGATAGAACAGACCTCTAACTAAAGGTGAGAGTAGTTTGAATTAAAGGGAATATGAGAACTTATTAGAGACATTGATGTGTATGTCCACTCTTCTTAGTTAAATAAGTGTAGGTTCTTTCTGGAACCTATTAATTTCCTGTCCTAGGGAATTTGGCTTGGCTCCCAGAGCCAGTTATAAATTCTCACCCACTGAGTGGGTCTCATGCCAACCCATGCCACTATTGCACAAGTATTGCTCTACTGGTTGATTTTGTATCTGGCAGGATCTCTTCTTTATTAAGTCTGTTGGAAACCATTATTCTCCAGATGCTCTCATATCACTTTCTTGCACTATGAGGGCTCGCCAGGAGGGAAGTGGATTCCCTCTTTCAGTTCCACCATGGTCACCTGATGTCCTGTGGCTGCAGGCTATGGTGTCTTCAACAATAGGGACTTACCTTTTAGCTCTTGCAGGTAGCCAAGTGTTCTGCCAATGGCCTGTATTATTTTGAGGACCTCATGTCTCCCTGAGCAACATCTCATTGTGAGGGGAACTTGATTCTCACCCTGGGAATTACTAGCCACAGCCCATAGTTTTAGGGTATGCTTTCTCCACCTTATATGGGGCTGGTGATATTTACAATGGCTTACAATTAACTGATGCTGGTCCAGGTAGGAGCCACATAGGAAAGAGGACATGCAACGTTTGTCTTTCTGAGCCTTGCTTAGCATGACCTGTCCAAGTCCGTCGATTTTCATGCAAATTTATTTCATTTTTTCCTTACTGCTGAGTAGAATTCCATTGTGTATATGTACCACATATTCATTAATAATTCATTTGCTGATGGGCATCTGGGCTGATTCCAGTTCCATTCCTGGCTATTGTGAACAGTGCTGGGTAATTGAATGGGGGAGGAGGATCAAGGCCCTCAGGCTTGTACAACAGCACACTTAACCAGTGAGCCATCCTCTCAAGCCAACAGTTTGGTTTTTGTTTTGTTTTGTTTTGTTTTGTTTTGTTTTGTTTTGTTTTGTTTTGTTTTGTTTTGTTTTTGAATGGCAGTGGGATTCTCATCTGATACCATAAGAAAGAAGTTAGAACACTTTTTTCCAAGTGCTGAAGTAAAACAACTGTCAACCTAGAAACCTACTATACCCTGCAAAAATATCCTTCAAGAATGAAAGGGAGGTCAAAATATTCTCAGGTAATGAGAAACTAAAGGAATTTGTCCAAGAAAAAGGCTAGCCAAAAATCTCTAGCCTAAAAGGAATCAATAAAACAAGGAACCTTGTGGTGATGATATCAAAATTCCCTCCTTTTAGATGACATTACTTCTTATGTAGAAAATCTGAAGGAGCCAGAAGTGGTGGTGCACACCTTTATCTCAGCACTTGTGAGGCAGAGGTAGGATTACCATGAATTTGAGGCCACCCTGAGACTACATGAATTACAGGTCAGGCTGGGCTAGAGTGAGACCCTACCTTGAAAAACAAAAAACAAACAACAAAAATAAGGAAAAAGAAAATATGAAGGAATCTACAAAAATTCCTAGAGCTAATGAGTGAGCTCCATTATGTTAAAGATAATTGGTAAAATTAAAATCAACTTATAAAAATGAAATATCTTTCTATATACTATCAATAGCAATGGATTTCTATATTTCTATATACATGGAGATATTAAAGTTATAAGATTATACTCAGAAACATGAAAAATATAAGGTGCTTTGATACAAATTTAACACACATTAGAACTTATATGCTGAAACCCAAAAAATGCTAATAAAAAATTAACTAAAATGGATCATGGTCTTCAACATACAACTATGAAAAACCTTTGAGAAGACTTAATAATAGAAAAGCCTCATAGTTTAGGTCTAGAAAATGAGTTATTAGATACGCATAAAAAACCTTCATTAGCAGGCTGGAGAGATGGCTTAGTGATTAAGGTATTTGCCTGCAAAGCCTAAGAACCTAGGTTTGATTCCCCAGAACCCACATAAGCCAGATGCAAAAGGTGGCACACATGTCTGTAGTTTGTTTTCAGTGGCTAGAGGCCCTCTTATGCCTGTTCTCTATATATATATCTGCCTCTTTATCTCTATCTCTGTCTCTCTCTCAAATAAATAAGTAAATAAAATATTTTTAAAAATTCATTAGCATTAAAGGGAAAATAAGCAAATTAGATTTCATTTTTCTATGTGTAAAACTGTTGAGTGAATATAAGTACAATCTGTAGACCAGGAAGATACACAGCCACAGACTTCTCCTTCTCTTTACTTATTTCACTGATAATTTTATAACGATTTTATCACTTCCATTAATGTCTGCTTCTCCCACCAGACTAGGAACTCTATGAGGGCAGGAATCTCACCTGCTTTTGTTTTTTTCTCAAAATTTTATACATATCCATAAGCCCAGCGCCTGATAAATGATGAATAAATAATTGGTTGCTTAAGTGTCATAAAAACAAGTTCTGCTGAAAACTAATTAATGTGCCCTTGGGTTAAGTCACCAAGTCTTCCTGGGACTTTGTGTCTGTATCTTGGAAAACAGGGTTGATTTTCAAACTAAGCTACAAATCAGAACCACTTGGGAAACCTTTTAAATACCAAGGACTTAACCTGATTGCTTTCTTTTAACTGGCTTGAAAGGGATGCAGGCATTTGAAATTTCTCTAGGGTGCCTGAATATGCAGTTGAAGTTGAGAACCACTGGGCAATGATGGCTATTAATCTGACACAACTGTGGACATTTATGAGCCTATGAAGCATCTGACCTCCTTTGGACCACCCTCTTCAGTGACTGTGATCATTTGTACTCTAAAAAAAAAAAAAAAAAGAACACCTATGATAACTTGAGAAGGTAAACAAAGTGAGAGGTGTGTGACCCACCACTTCAATGTTCTCATTGAAGATGAGGTACAGGTAAAGGAAAATAATTGTTGATATAAAAACAAAGCAAATAAAGTGTGCTCTTTTTACCTTTCTCATTTTCAAAATAGCAAGTTTAAAAATGCATCTTTCCATTCAAATGCTCAGAGGGGTTAATCTGCATTAGAGATGAATTCCCTGAAATCTCTTATTCTTCAACAGGTTTAGGTATTAATATTCAGCACTAAAAATAATCTCGTGCCAAATTTCATCTATCATCACTTTTTAGTTGAAATTGACTGTAAGATCCAAAAAACAAAAAAAAAACTCATCAGATTGCCTGGCTTTTGTCCATAACAGAACAGTGTCCTTGTTAAAGGACTAGGCTCACAAAAGGCAAATGAGAAAGCTTGGCCTAAGGGATGTTGCTCTAGAAGTAAAAGGCCAGGTTTCTTTCTCCAGCTCCTCCAACTTAAACTTTTTTTTTTTTTCTGTTTCCTGAGTTATGATATGAACCTCAGTTTGTTAGTAAAATGACTCATTAGAAAGGAATTGCAGTTTGAGGTGATGTTTTTCATCTTCATTCGAAAAGCTGGCATAAGAAACAGAAACTATATGAAAAGAAAAATTGTTTCCACCTCTTTGTAGCCCTTGGGATTAAATGTACTTCCATGGTATCCCAGTTGTAAGAGGCATGAACGCTTTGTGCAAAAAAAGGAAAAAAGTCTGAACATTTTAGTGAGGTGGAAAGCCCACTGCTGAGGGATGAGAAGAGCTGTATCTGTCTCATGGATCAGTACAAGTACAAGTGGGTCTTCTCTGCCTGAGTCACTAAGATTGTCAGATGAGTGCCTGTGCATCCCGTCCATGTCTCAAAGCCAGCGGGGTACTGAGGAGCACATGGCGTAGTGGTTCTGTTATTTGTGTGCTGCCACTCTCCCTGCCTAACTTGCAGCTGTGAGATAGTGGCCTTGATGTGTTTGTAGTCAACATGAAGACCTTTTGTTTGCCGGGTGTAATTGGTCATATGAATTGCTCACCTTCTAGTGTTCTCTTTTGGAAAAAGATCAATAAAAAAGAGACTCTTGCCATTTTTCACTTGCACACCACATACAATAAAAGTGCTGGACATCATCCACCAACAACTCCTCTTCTATAATGAATGCAAGCCCAGGGACAATAAAGACCTTTGTTCATTCACACTTTAATATGAACGAGGTAAGTCAGAAAATCAGATCCGGCCGGGCGTGGTGGCGCACACCTTTAATCCCAGCACTTGGGAGGCAGAAGTAGGAGGATTGCCATGAGTTTGAGGCCACCCTGAGACTACATATGGAATTCCAGGTCAGCCTGAGCTAGAGTGAAACCCGACCTCGAAAATCAGATCCATTTTCTCCTCAGGGAAATCAGACATATAGAGAAACTGGGATTCTGGATATGGAAGGAGATGAAGAGCAGGGTTTTTTGGTTGTTTTTTTTTTTTTTTCAGAGTAAAAACCAGGATGATTTAAGTGAGGGAGCACTATGGTGGGGATCAGAAGCAAGCTGAGCGTTCCTAATGCCTGGATACAGGAGTGAGATCTGGATGGGGAAATATCATAGAAATAGGAGACTCTAAGCCACTTAAAATGAGTTTGCCCATTGCTTGAATTTTGAGAATAGTTATTTAACTATGAGACAGTGAAAAATACTCTTTTCCTCACAGGTGTGTACATTACTATAGGCAAATAGACAATTGTGTCCTTTAATATAATAAATTGGGAAGTGTGGATGGCCCAGGGAAAACTTGTGCAGTGGCTAAAATGTGACCAACCTCCTAAGTAATCTCTCTATCTAAAGGCTAGGTGATTTTAATAATCCCTTCCATTCCCCCACTCATGGCTCCCTAGAGCCAGAGGACTTCACACTGGGTGTGATGGTTAATATTGATTGTGAACTAGACAGGTTCTAGAGTCATCAAGAAGACAAGCCTCTGTTAGGTACTTTCTAGATTAGATTAACTGAGGTAGATTAACCTAACTGTGGGCAGCACTGTTCTATGGGCTGATATCCCAGACTAAGTAAAAAGGAAGAAGCAAGCTGGGCACCCACATTCATTTCTTCCTTTGCTGCCTGACTGACTTTAAATGTTACCAGCTGCTGCTTCACATTCCTCCATACCATGACTTCCCCACTGCAATGGACTATAACCCCTTAAACAATACGACAAAATAAAACCTTCCTCCCTAAGTCACTTTTTTTTTTTTTTTTTTTTTTTTTTTTGTTTTGAGTTTTGTAGGGTCTCACTCTGGTCCAGGTTGACCTGGAATGCACTATGTAGTCTCAGGGTGGCCTCGAATTCATGGCGATCCTCCTACCTCTGCCGCCCGAGTGCTGGGATTAAAGGTGTGCACCATCACGCCTGGCTCCTTAAGTCACTTTTTGTCAAGCATTTTGTCACAGTAACAAGGAAGGTACCTAAGCATGGCTTTCACACAATCCCAGGATTTGGTGAGAGAGAGAGAGAGAGAGACCATGTGATAGGCACGGAGAGAATGAAATAATTCAATCTGGAGCCTCAATATTCCTGTGCATTTGTTCCCAAAGAGGGCTTGCAGCTAATATATTCAACACATTCTCTTCCCCACTTCTTAACAGTGACCCTCTTGCTTTACAAAGTCTTCTTTTGCCCTTCCCATATCTCACCACAGAGAACTTCAGGGCACCATATTGAAGCTAGGAAAGGCTCCCTTAAGCAAAACACTTAGACGTGACTTGTGTCTTCCCTGTCTCAGACACACTTCCTCCTGTGACAGCCACCCATGACATCCCAAAGACCCTTGTTGCCACGTTCTGAATTCCGGAGCGATGGCACATTTTACTTAAAGATTTCATTTTCACTACCACCCTCAATTATCATCAACGAATAAGGTTGTTTCCCAGGACCGCTCCTTGTGAGCAAATGAAAGCGTGAAAAGAAACAGAGGGTGGCAGTGCATCAGCACATCCTTGCACAAGCCCTTGGAGGAACCTTGAACCCTATCTATCTCTCTGAGAATTAAATCCAAAGTGAGGTGGCTGTCACAATGATGTGTATTAACACATCCATCAGAGCTGAAACCTGAGGCCAAATTCTTTCTAACAAAATGTAAGGCTGTCAAACCAATTCTTTGGCAATAAGGCCTGTCTCATTAAGTATGTAATATCAAGGGTTCCTCCATACATTCAGTCAGCTGCATTTACAACTACAAAGTTTTGACAAAAATTAAAGGCACTTGCTTGCAAAGCCTGATAGCCTGGGTTTGATTCCCCAGTACCCATGTAAAGGCAGATACACGTGGCACATATGACAGGAGGCCCTAGCACGCCCATATTCACTCTCTCTCTCTGTCTCTCTCCCTATCTGAAATAAATAAATGAAAATATTTTAAAGACTGTTACTAATTATTAATATTTAATGTAATATATTTGACAAAATATAAATAAAATTTAGTTTTATCAAATAAATTCCTAGACTAACTTCTATATTAATAATGTATTAATATATTGCATTAACATATGGTGCTATTATGTTATATTAGTGATCATATTAATATATAATTTGATATGTAGTATTACATATATTTGATATATAATTAAACATAAAGGTTTAATATATAATATTAAATGATAGACTACTGTGATTTTTGGCATGTAACTCAAAAAATTATTCAGGTAATTGATTGACATTATTATAAAATAGTCTTGCTTGTGTGAGCAGCATTTTCAACGCATGTTTGTAAGCAAGAAAAATAGGGAATCACACTAATGCTTAACCTAGCAATAAGTAATATTTGTGAAGGTTTATATCTAGATCGACAACAAGAACAGAAAACATTAAGAGCTGCATTTCCAATCAGAATTTTACTTATAGTTCATCAAAATTTGTCATCACTTCATGTTGTTTTACTTATCTGTATACTATTTGTACACTACTGGTTAATTATATTTTACTGCTAATAATTACAATTTTCCCATTCAGAAGAAAAATTTAAACTTTTTTTCAGCCTTATGACAACAGGGCATTTTTAAAAAATGCTTATTTACATATTTTTGTTGTTTGAGAGATCCATGATATAAGGGTAATCAATAAAATATTTCCAGGGTGAAAATGCATCATGTTTAAACGACAGTAAGGTGAACAGAGGGCAAATGAAACTTAAAGGAGAGAGGGGATGTAGAGAGGTTCTGACTAAGAGGAACCTGAGCTTGGATATTCTTAAGTGAATGATAATGGGAGTCTAGTCTTTGCAGTATTTGAATTCCACTGGGCACATGAAAAAAGAGTGATGCCATGGTTTTATTTTTAGGAAAATGGCATACTTCCTTTGTCAGCGTTTAAAGTTATAATTAAGTTTAGGTATTTTCTTGAAAAAACTTGAAGACAATTTTTCAAAAGTTGAGGAAGGACTATTTGAACAAGTGGTTCTTTGGCTTTTTTTTTTTTTTTTGTCTTTCCCCCAACTCCCCCTCGGGATCCTTGTGTTCCTCGTGACGTATTAGAGCTAACTTCAGTGTGTGCAACTATTGTGCTCTTCCTAAAAGACATTTGCACTGTACTAGGAGTTCCTGGAATTAATAATGTAACCTAAGAATGATGTCACAGTGAGAATCTACAGCCAGGAACAGAGATGTCTGTGGGAAGAGGGAATATTCCAGAACTTACTCTAAGCCTGTGGAGATTTATAGGATACAGGACTGTGAGGAGAGAGAGAGTGTGTGTGTGTACATGTGCGTGTGCATGTATGTGTATCTGTGTGTGTTGGGAGAGGTATGGGTAACTATGGATCAAGTTAAATTAATGGATCAAATAACTTGTGATTGACAGAATTATGCTCACTAGATATGTGTTGCTTTTTATATTTTGATCTGACATGGCCCCAGTAGTTTGATAGGTATGCATATACACACAGAATATAATTGAAACTTGTTTAGGAGTAGAGAAGGGAAAAAAACCAAAATCTTTTAAAAGAAAACTGATCATTTACGATTGGGGATTCGATTGTTTTCTGTTGCATTGACTCCACCAGCTGATGTCTGTGTCAAGAAAACGCGGGGAATTTTGTTTTTCCCCTTTTACAAAAAAAAAAAAAAAATCCACCAAGCAGCTCAAAATAATGTCTTGAGGGATATGATGACTCTAAACTCTGCTTCCTGGGAGCCTGAGGCAGTACGTGATGTGAAAAGATGAACCCTTTGGGCACAGTTACATCTGTGCAGTTCTGGGAAAGCAATGTAAATGCCAGATGCCAGATTGAGGAATGGTTCAGAGCATCATTGTTTTTTCTAGGTAGGGTTTCACTCTAGCTCAGGCTGATCTGGAATTCACTATGTAGGCTCAGGGCGGCCTCGAACTCATTGCGATCCTCCTACATCTGCTTCCAAGTGCTGGGATTAAAGAGCATCATTTTTTGTTAATGAAGGATTGTGAATTATAAAAGTGGTTGTACTCTAAACAAGTGAAATCCATTCTGCTTAGTTCTCTGGACTTCTGCAATTGTCAACACCTTACTCAATATGAAGATACTGCCTCACAGGAAAGAACAAAAAATGGGCTGGGGAAATGGCTTAGTGGTTAAGACGTTTGCCTGCAAAGCCTAAGGACCCCAGTTTGGTTCCCCAGGACCCACGTAAGCCAGAAGCACAAGGGGGCACATGCATCTGGAGTTCATTTGCAGCAACTAGAGGCCCTGGCATGCTCATTCTCTCTTTCTCTCTATCTGCCTCTTCCTCTTCCTCTTTCTCTCTCTCTCTCTCAAATAAATAAAACAAATTTTAAAAAAGAAAGAAAGAACAAAAAATAAAACTAGTGAGTTCCTGGTCTTTGTCAAATGTAAGGAATTTTATATGACATAAGATGTGTGTGTTCCCTAGACTGAAGAAATGCCAAACCCAGCAAGGTAGACAGGATTTGTTCTTAAAGAAGTGGAAGGCAATGCAGAGTCTCTGTCCATTTCTTTGATGCTACAGTTGATGTGCACAAGTGTTATTTGAAGTTAGGCCTAGTGGCTCATAGTGTGGAGCAGGACTTTATTGAGACCTTGAAATAAGGCTAAGACTTTGAAAAGACACTTCAGAAAGATCACCTATATCTATCTAGATAGATGGTGTATGCATTTACTTACTTTTTTTAATTAAAAAAAATATTTTATTTATTTGAGGGAGAGAGAAAAGGTGCACCAGGGCCTCTAACCACTGCAAACAAACTCCAGACACATGTGCCCCCGTGTGCATCTGGCCTACATGGGACCTGGAGAATCAAACCTGGGTCCTTGGTCTTCATAGGCGAGTGTCTTAACGACTAAGCCATCTCTCCAGCCCACATTTACTTACTTTCTAACTGCTCATGTACAACTTCATATAAAGTATACTTTAAATGGTCACTAGAACCTTTCTAGTAAGTAGTAATGATCCACCATTCCTAAACCCCTGTCATGTGTGTCAGGCACTGCAATAAAGCCTTCAAATAAGTACGGGATTCCAAATTCTTTTTTTAAAAAAAATTTAAAATATTATATAATTTATTTGTTAGAGAGAGAGGGGCAGATAGAGAGAGAATGGGCACTACAGGGCCTCCAGCTACCGCCAAACTCCTCTGGCTTACATGGGGCCTGGAGAATCACACCTGGGTCCTTGTGCTTCACAGGCAAGTGCCTTAATTGCTAAGACATCTCTCCAGCCCCAGTAATCCCAATTCTTTCATGGCCCCCTTTGGCAAATGGACTATAAAACACCCCCCCCATACACACACATATATATACACAAAAGTATCTAGTGCTTTCCAGTCCTTTTAAGAATGGAATGAGACATTATGAAGAACCAGGAAGCAAAGGGTAAATTATACTCAAGGTTGATTTTCCCTTCATAGCTATACCATATTAAGGTTGTCAAATGCTTTATGAGCTGGGCGTGGTGGCGCACGCCTTTAATCCCAGCACTCAGGGAGGCAGAGGTAGGAGGATCGCTGTGAATTTGAGGCCAGCCTGAGACTACATAGTGAATTCCGGATCAGTCTAGGCTAGAGGGAGACCCTACCTTGAAAAATACAAACAAACAAACAAAAAGTCCCTCATGACTTGTTAGCCAAAGGTGATCAAGAAGCACCTAGGTGTCGCCTCTCATTCCTTCCTCCTTCTTGTCCATGCAGCCATTTCTATCAGGAATGCTCCGTATGCACATAGCCCTGACATACAAATCTGTGATGTAGGCACATGCTTCTCCAGCTACATCAGAGTTCCCTCCAACATGGAATATGATGATGACCCTTCAGTAAACAGCTACAACCACAACAAAGTCCATGGAGTTCCAGACTCTCAGATCTTTCATTTTGGTCTCATTTTGGTTTTGAATAACAAGGAACCTCCAAGAGGGTAAAATCCCACAGCCCGGCTACATTCCTGAACAGAATTGAAACCATTCACACCCATCATGCTTACCCAAGACTTAGTAAAGAAGAGTCTCTCAGAGTCATTCAAGAACCCCTGTTATTTCAGAAATTTCCTCAGTCGACTCTAATGCCGTTAGTTAATCTACAAGTGAGTGTTCAGGAAACATTTGCACCAATGTAGCAGGATATTGACAGATTTGACAGGATTGCTTCCTTCTTTGCTCCACATGCTAGCGATGTCATATTTGCATCGAGTTAAATGACAATTGCATATGTGCATTTCTGGAATCTAATCACGTGGCCTGGCACAGAAGTACATAATAAAATGCAGGCAGGAGTTGGGCCAAGGTGAGTAACATTGTAAGCGAAAAATTCTTTCAGGATCAAGGGGAAACATACCAAATACAAACCTTGGAGTTGAGGCGTGGCCCACACCGTTACAGAGTGTCAACACTCACAGGAAGACAGACAAAGACAGCCAGGCAAACAACCCGAAGAGATCATGACCTCAAGAAGCTGGGCTTATAGACATCCCTCCATAGGAAGCCACTGCATTTCTTGATTCCATGAGGGTCAAAAATGGCCCTTCTTGGGCTGGAGAAATGACTTAGCAGTTCAAGTGCTTGCCTGCAAGGCCAAAGGACTCAGGTTCAATTCCCCAGGACCTACATGAGCCACAAGCACAAGGTGGCACATGCGTCTGGAGTTCATTTGCAGTGGCTGGAGGCCCTGGTGTGCCCATTCTCTCTATCTGCCTCTCTCTCTCTCTCTCTCTCTCTCTCTCTCTCTCTCTCTCTTTCTCTCTCTCAAATAAAATAAAATATATTTTTAAAAATGTCCCTTCTGGTAACAGTGCAGTGACGTACTTTGAGATTTCTGTCTTCTACCCAGCTAGAGGCCTTAGGAGGAAAAGAGCTGGGCCCATCTCTTCCTGTATTCTCAGGTCTTACCCAGAGCTAGTCAGTGTTTGTTGAACTGAGTTAGCCCAAGTCAAGGACTCCTTGTAGAATGACCCATGTTATGGCTCAAGGGTCTTATGAAGTGCCACCCACAATAAAAGAGCATGTTTTGACTTTTGAACACTAATCCCAATTCAAATTTGTGTGAAGATAATGATAATGCTGTAAATGGCAACTGTATTTCTTCCACATAACCCATGGCTACCCTCACAATGCACGACCCACATCCCCCAACGAGGAGGGTCCCTTTGGAGGAAGAAGGACAGGGAGGAGGCTATTGACGGCACCAACATGAATGTATTCACATTACGTGCATAACTAATAAATAAATAAAGTGTAGGTTATATGCCTTCCCTAATGTGGTCTTTTAGCTCTGAGAAATCTCAATCATTTGTTCTGTTTTATTCCCAGCAGCTTGCTTTTCTTATGAAAAGGTTTTCATTCATTTTTTCTCCCAGTCTGGCTTCTGCAGTGCTTCAAACAACACCTAGTACTGCAGTGGCAAGGCTGGCTGGCTCCAGAGGCAGAAAGCACTGTGACCATATGCGTGCTCGTGGGAATATGAGAAGGTGGTGCTGGTTTCACAGCTCCTTCAGCTTGCGCTCGAGTAACAGTTCCTGTAAAGCGGTAGTGGGTGTGTTTGTTTCCCACTCAAGAGTTAAGCTCCTCAATGTGTATCACACATCTTAAATCTCAATATGCTGCTCAGTATTTTAGCACCAAAACCCAGAAAAATTCAAATTCTCCCAAGGAAAGCAATTTCTCTCCTTCCTAAATCGCTCAACTCACCATTTTTTTCCCCTTTGGAGAGAGACACAGAGACAACAGAGAATGAGGGAGAGGGAGACAGATAGAGAATGGGCGCACCAGCAGCTTCTCAGCCTCTGTGAACGAAATCCAGATACGTGTGACCCCTTGTGGGCAAGTGCAGCATTGCGCCCTTGCATCACTTTGCATCTGGCTAAATGTGGGACCTGGAGATAGGAACTGACATTCTTAGGCTTAGCAGGCAGGCGCCTTAACCGCTAAGCCATCTCTCCAGCCCTCAATTCACCATTTTTAAATGGGATATATAAAGACATCCAGCTTACAAACGTGACGACCAACAGCTTCAGTATAGACATGTATGTATAGAATGCACAAAGATCTTCCTGAATGGGTGATTTGCATGGGGATTGTTTTACACTAGGATAGTGAGGGTATTTTGGTTGTAAGTGACAGAAGCTCAAGCCAATTCACTTGGCAGAAGGGGAGTGTGTTGCTCACTAAGGTGATCACAAGACTGAAAGAAAGCTTCAGGAATCTGGCTGATGTAGAGGCCTGAGGTCTTTATCTTCTTGGGCCTCTTCTGTGTCTCCTTGGCTTTATCCTAGACAGTCAGGCTCTCCCCACTTAGTGAAGAGGAAGCAGCAGTGCTGGGAGACCCAGATCCATACCTTCTCTGCTTGGCAACCCCAGCAAAAATACAGCATATATTTCTCCATGTATCAGTCCAAGAAAAAATTTGGATTGGTCCCTATAGAAGCCTTATTCTCATGCTTTTTGTAAGTATTTCTCGACCCTTGAAACACATAAGAAAAACTATAAAAATGATCTCTACAAAGGTATATAGGTAGGACAAATACATCATCCCCTCCAGGGCTCAGAGAACATCATGGAAGGTGGGACAGGAAGAATGAATGATCTGGAGAGTGGGGTTGAGCCCTGTGGAACTCTGGCATCTGGATATGACAAGGCTACTGTGCTCACAAACTCACAGCAGATGTTTTTATTTGTGCATGAAGGTTTTGGTTCATTAGGGAGAGGCCCTACCTAATAAATTAATGAAAGCTAATGCCAGGGAATGAATGAAAGTATTTAAAGGGGGGGATGCTGGAGAGATGGCTTAGAGGTTAAGGCACCTGCCTGCAAAGCCTAAGAACACCCATTTGAGTCTCTAGGTCTTATGTTTAGCCATACGCAAAAGTGACACAAGTACACAATGTTGCACATGTGCACAAGGGGGTGCACACATCTGGAGTTCATGCACAGTGGCTGAGAAGCCCTGGCGTGCCCATTCTCTCTCTGCCTCTTCCTCTCTGTCTCTCTCCACTCTCTGTCTTCCTCTCTCTCAAAAAAAATTTAGAAAAAAGAAAAGAAAAGTGTGTAGATAGGGTAGGGCGAGGAAGATGGATAACAGAGGAGTGAAGGAGGGAGGAGGTGGTGAGGACAGTCTTGCAACAAACCCAGGCTTGGGAAAGTCCTGGACTCTGCCACGGGTGATGGTACATACCTGTTATCCCAGTACTGGGGTGGCAGAGGCAGGAGGATTGTGGGTTCAAGGTCAGCCTGAGCTATAAAACAAGTTCCAGGTCAGCTCGAACTAGTGAGACCTTGGCTTAGAAGGAAGGAATGAAAGAAGGAAGTAAGGAAGAAAGAAAAGAAGAAAGAAAAAGAAAGAGGGAGAAAGAAGGAAAGAAAGAAAGAAAGAAAGAAAGGAAAGAAAGAAAGAAGGAAGGAAGGAAGGAAGGAAGGAAGGAAGGAAGGAAGGAAGGAAGGAAGGAAGGAAGAAAGTCTCAGCCTTATGATAGGCACATAGTGCACTTTGCCTTTAGTGTCATGTCTGAATATGGAGAGAAATTCACCTCTTTTCAGCTCTTTAAGGAAACCCCATACACTGCTGCCTCCCACCTGATGAAGGATAGCATTTGAAGAATTGTAACACAGGCAGAAAATGGATTTTTATTATTCGGAGGGCATGGCCATATTTATTTAAATGTAAATCACAAATCCAAGTTCATGCATGCTTATCTTTAGGAATATTGATCTCTAACCTTCTCCATCTCTTGAAAATGGCTGTTGCAAATCAATTAAACTCTCAAGAGATCGCAGGACTCTGTGGAAGGAGGATAAATAAATTAATAGCTTTTTAGACCCTGTGATACATTTTTTTTTTACAAAAGAAACAGAAATAAGTTGAATTTACATCAGGAATTCTGTAGGTTTGACTATTTCAAAGGGATTGCTGTTTTTCTTTGGGGTACAGCATCCACCAGGGACTTTATCAACATATTTCAAAGCTAGTGGGTGAGTTGTCACGATTGGATGGAACATGGCAAGAGGACTTTGGAGTGTATGTAAATCGATTCATTTAGCTTCCACTTGGAACATAAGCAATGTTGTAATAAAGGGATTGAAGTTACATTTGATAAGAAGTAGATACAAGCTCCTGTAAAATGATTTTCCCTTCACTTTTTCATCCATTTCTCGTACCTCAGGCAGATAAGCAATTTAAAAATACTATTTTGGGCTGGAGAGATGGCTTAGCTGTTAAGGCGCCTGCTTGCTAAGCCTAAGAACCCGGTTCCAATCTCCAGGTCCCACGTTGAGCCAGATGCAAAGTGAGGCAAGGGCGCAATGCCGCACTTCCCCACAAGGGGGCGCACACATCTGGATTTCGTTCACAGCAGCTGAGAGGCTGTTGGCACGCCCATTTCTATCTGTCTCCCTCCCCCCCCTCTGTTTGTCCCTCTCTGTGTCTCTCTCCAAAAATAAAAAATTTAAAAATACCGTTTTCTCAGGATCGTGTGGGACATGTAGAGCCGTAGCATCAACAAGGACTAGGAACTAGACAACCACAAGAAGTTCCAGTGATGAATGATCTAAGGTAACAGATTATAAGGTTATGTTCCATTCCCATGGGATGATCTGCTGTTCCTGGAAAACAGATGGCCTTTTCAGGATAATGAAATTTCAACAAAGACTTTAGGAGTAATTGAGATAGTCAAATTATGTAGTTCCCATGCCACCAAACCACATCTTTTTTTTTTTTAAATTTTCTAGGGAAGTTAACTCAAACACCATAACTTGACATCTAAGATGTTTGGCTAAGACATTCGATTGTTTTGGAGATGATGCATGGGAACACAACTCACACCATCGTGAACAGAATAGAAAATTCCTTTGCTCATGAAGCCTGTCTAGGGGGAGCAGGAGTGATTCCATGTGTGGTTTAGCTAGGGGCCTTTCCTTGGCAGCAGTGAAGCCGTCCTCTGCACTGCCTTTGGTTTCAGACTCTGTATTGTAGCTCCTGAGAGCTCCTGGCTCACTGCCCCAGGGTAAAAAGAGACAGGGCTTCCTTCCCATAGGACCAACCGAACCTTTAGTGCATCTCTTTATTCTCATCAGATTAAATGGCAATCTCTGAACCAATGGTTATGGTCAGAAGACTGGGATGCTCTGATTGGCCAGACCTTGGGCAGCAAAACAGCAGATACCATACATGCAAGGGTCTTGAGAGGGAGGCCTGGCTCCATCTTTTGCACTGCTTGTCCAGCCCCTAGTGTTCTCATCACAAGAATTCTTTCTTGCTCTCTAGGAATCCCATGGGATTGAGTCTGTGTAGCTCCCGTTGCTAGAATGCCACTGCTTTTCTGAAGAAAAGTCTCATCATTTACAATATATCTCCTGCCTGATATAAACTCATGACGTGTCCTCTAAGGGATGTGACAAGTGCATATTGTCCGCTACTGACAATAGCACCCACTCCATTGAAATCACTCATTCCCACCACTGTAGGATGTCACTCCTTTTACTACAGAAGACAAGAACTCATGTTTAAACAACTGAATAGTTTCATAGACCAGTTGAGGAGGTTAGAGGCCAGGCCTGGAGAAGGGCATGGTATGTCAGGATAGGTGTAGGAGGTACTTGTTTTAGTCTGTTCCAGAAAATGCTGAGTGAGAACAGGGGATAGAGGTGTCTGATGGGAGTTTCAAGCCAAACAGGTAGGACAAACCTGAGACTGAGACTCAGATAAACTGAACCAGGCTCTGAAGTGTGTGATTGTGGCAAGAGGAGTAAGGATGCGCAGGTACCAAGGTCCAGACAAAACTGGACAGTGAAAGAGGACTGCCTCTGCTGCTCTCCACCAAGAGTGTGCCTGGGTTGTGTTTTCATTTTCCTAGCTTATGCAGTCTTTGATAAAGTTTCTCTTAGAATGCTATCAGCAGCATGGTGACTGAAGAAGGGTCAGATATTTTGGAGATAAAAGATAATATCCTTGAGCTGACGAGATGGCTTAGCAGTTAAGGTGTTTGCCTGCAAAGCTAAAAGACCAGGTTCGATTCCCCAGGACCCACATAAGCCAGATGCACAGGGTGGTGCATGTGTCTGGAGTTCTTTTACAGTGGCTGAAGGCCCTGGCACACCCATTTTCTCTCTCTCTCTCTCTCTCTCTCTCCCTCCCTCTCCTCTCTCTCTCCCTCTTTCTACCTCTCTTTCTCAAATAAATAAAATAAAATAATTAAAAGATAGTATCCTTAATTATCAGTATCATTTCAACTCTATGATTTGAATGCCATTCTAGATCTAATTGCGTTTACATCTCACAAAGGAAAGTAGGGTAATTTCCACAGAGTTCTAGAAGCTATGATGTTGGTCCTACTTTGCAGTGACTTAAATGTGGCCAAATGCACCTAATACTGGAAGCTATCGAGCTCTTTATAGCTACACACAGCAGCGTATTACCTAAGAGTACTGCCCCCCCAGCAGTCATATTTCCAGTGTGCCCAGGGCCCAGCACAACCACAGGTAGAACTGGCAGACAACATGTGTGGTTGTTTGTTTGCTTGTCCTTAGAAAATTGCGCATGGCAAGCCAGTGTGTGTGGGGGGTGACTGGAGCCATGACTGTTGTCAACACATCTAGAATTCAAGAAAAGCAAAGTGTAGATTTGAGAATTTGATTTGTGAAGCTCATAGCTATTCATCTCTTAACCGTAGTTCGTTAAATTTAACAGTTGTGTGACTCTGAATTCACAAATGGCAGCTACGACATATTTTGTGCAATAAATTACTAGCTGCTTTAAGAAATGGAACTGATTTAACATTGTATTGTGGAGAAGTAATAGAAGCACTAAAATCTGTCTTTCTACCTCCAAGGGGTTTATTTTAAAGGTTTAGATTGTAACAGTAAACATTCTTTTAATCCTTCACCACGCAAGCAAGGCCACTGTCCGAGGCACTCATTAACTCCTCTGGTAATAAACAGTAATTTATGATATGTGGTATCGATTTACATTTCCACTTTCTCTCTGTGACAGGGGCATAATGCTCTTCGGTTGTTCTGGTGGAAAGTGTTTTCCAATTATCTCACATCTAAAACAAAACAAATATTGCTTGTGTTTAAAAAATAAATAAGGCTCTGCAAGTTGGAACAGGGCCCGGAATAGGTCGGAGTTACAAAGTCCTCATTGGTTACGGAAGGATGCCCACTTCACATTTGCCTCTTGAGCTCTGTGCCACCAGTGCTCATTTTCATGACGATTGTCATATCTCTTCTCAACTGACCTTATTTCTATCTGAAACCATAATTCTCTGCTTTGCCTCTACAACCCTTTCCTCTTCCCAAAAGTGTCTAGACAGATTGTCTCACTTAGTCAGCTAAGAACTTCAGGGAAGAGAAGGACTCCAATGGAGACAAACTGACAATCACAGCATCTGTTAACCACTAGATAAAATAAGAGCTGGAAAGGGCTACTGGGTTTTAAATGATTGTTTTCTTAGCGGAAGTGTTAAACTTTTTGTATATTATTTATGTATATAGTGTGTATACAGTCATGCTGGTACCATCGTTACCCTCCTCCCTATCCTCCCCCCTCCAAAGAGACCCTCCTCGTTGGGGAATGTGGGTTGTGCATTGTGGGGGTAGCCATCAGTTATGGGGAAGAGGCAATGTCTCTGTGCATAATGTCCCAACTTGTGGCTCTAACACTATTTCCGCCCCCTGTTCCACAAATTTCCCTGAGCCGTGATGGGTTCGTTTTAAGTCTACTTCAATGATGAGGTCTAGGGAGCCTCTGTGTCTCTGGATATCTGGTTGGGTAGGAGCTGAGTGTTCTCTGTTCCTGCCTCCTTCACCCTTGTGTTGGTACCAGGTTCACCAAGAAAGCAGCACTTTTGCTCATTTCCCCAATTACTCTATGTTTTTAGCTGGGGCCCTGGTGAGGTGCCATGGGCTGATTCTTTCCTGAGGTTCTGCGTCCACCTGAAGAAGAGAAGCAAATTCTCCAATGGAGAGAGAGGGGTCAGCACCAGATAAATGGGATAACCATTATTTTAGAGAGAATTCATAGGTGTAGACCCTCTTGTAGCCCATGATTGGTGGGAGCTTCATAGTGGAGAGCGGGCTCGTTATTTGGATATGGTTCTGACTTGTTTCCCAATTCCAGCTATGAGTTCCATTCCACTGAGTGGATCCATTAGCCCAATCAAGAGTAGTTGGGCCGGGCATGGTGATGCACGCCTTTAATCCCAGCACTCGGGAGGCAGAGGTAGGAGGATCACCGTGAGTTCAAGGCCACCCTGAGACTACATAGTTAATTCCAGGTCAGCCTGGGCCAGAGTGAAACCCTACCTCAAAAAACCAAAAAAAAAAAGAAAAAAAAAGAGTAGTTGGTTACCCACCATGGCTGTGTGCCACTATTGCACTTGGGTGCGCATGACATCAGGTTGTTTGCTGCTGAGAAGCTTAGATCACATGTTAGTTGTTTCCCCCCAGTCACTCAGGTAGCACCTTCTGTCACTAGACAAGCTGTCTGGGGACTGACTCTCTTCCAGATTCCACCCAGGTCACTCCATGTTCCTTACCAACAGCATGTGGTATCTTCCACAATAGGGTCTTAGGAAGGGTTAAACTTCTACTGATTAACATATTCAGGAACCTGTTAGCTTTCTGGCTTCGAGGTCACATAATTATGTCATTGGCCTTGAAATGAGAGTCTTACTGTTAAAGATGCTTCAAAAGAACCCATTGTTTATCTTGGTCCTAGAAACTGAGACCTCACAGAGACAGGCTATGCCACATTCTGTTGTCCACCGTGTATTTCAGGATTTACCCAAAGGTTCTGTCCAGGGGTGTCACAAAGAGCTTCATATGGGAAGCCATTTATACAGTAGGCATGACTGGTGGGTGGGCCAGGGTGTTAGGAGTACAGGGAGGGTCACATTTGCGCATTTTTCTGTTAGCAGTTTCACTCAGACTTTCCAGTACAATACAATTTGATGAGCTGAAGGGCACTCTATGTGGGGCTGTCCCACGGGGGTTTGGCCAAGATCCTGGGGGTCAGGATAGCCTCCCTGGCTGTCAGGCATTTGTTCCCTACATATATTCCAACCTGTGTCATTGGCTTTGTACACATAAGAAGCCATACTGACGTTGGGAGTTCTGGGCTTTGATTTCTCTGAGGTTCTGTTCCTTTTCAGAGCCATTAGAGTCTAACTCACTGACATATTCAGGCACCACACACCTCTCACACTATCTCTCAGCTAACCTGTTTTTAACCTTGGAAAAAATATTTCTCCTTTTTTTCCCCATCAAAAGCATGGATATAGACTTCTCTTTATTCTCCCTCTGACCCTGGGCAATCTGATTTTATCTTGGGGAAATCCTTTTCTCTCTCCGTGTTTCCTCGTAAATACCCCTATCTCCTCACATGCTATTATTCTCTAAGACATTTGCTTCTGGAAAGCAAAGCCAAGGAGAAGAGTTTCTTATGGCAGAATCTCTTTTTCTTCTTCTGAAGGGGAAGAGAAAATAGACACTATAGGATAAAGATGCTAATTGCAGTCACAGCCAATTATCCTAGCACAGACATTTGCATGTGTTTTCAAAGCTGGGTTGATTCAGTCTTGCACTGGTAGAACAAAACAAAACGCTACACCAAAGGACCCGTAAATTTTATACATCAAGTAAGTTATGAATTTGTCACAAATTTGTCCCAAGCAAAATGTACCAGGCAGGAGAGATTGAAGAGGAGGAAATCAGCTTCACAGGAACGTCCCAAGAACCTCCGACTATCATCCTTCCATTCCCAAAGCCGCTGCATTTGCACATAGGATTGCAAGATTTTGTAGTCATCTTTTATCCATTAACGCCAGCTGCCCATTTTGATTTATGGAGAAGCAATAGAACTAATAGTTGTTATTTTCACCCCTGTCTGGGTTGGGCATAAGTGGTCACCTTTTTTTTTTTTTTGGAAACTCTCCTCTCGTAAAAACTCTTACAATTCACTTCCTGTCATCTGTCCTTTCCTCCTGGAAATCCTTTGAGATAGTTTTTCCTTATCCACATCTGAATACGAATCTATGAGCAAGTCCAGGTTTCCTTGCCTGGCCTCCTATTTCCCTCACAGGGGAAACTTACCTCCTCTACTAATGACTCATCTCCAACCAGCCCTCTGCAGTCTGTACTTCTAAACACGCAGAACACCTCCATTGGGATGCTCCATAGCACCTAGAACTCAACACGTCCAAAGTGAAATGACTCAGCTATTCCTTCAACCTATACCTCGCCAGTTCATTTTATTAATCGCAGAGAAACAATTCTCAACCTTGAACAAACCTTCCAGGCACATAAAATTAGCACCAATTTCAAGTAGTTTCTAGGTTTATTCCTAGCCTCCTTGTGTTTGAATGTTTTCAAATGTCTCTGAGACTCCCGTGACTGTGTTGTTTGCTTGTAGCCCTGCCAGTTTTCTTCTTGGATGTCTATTCTTTGTTTTCACAGCGTGATTTTTTTTCTATATTTTTGTTTGGATTGTACTGTCTCATGAACTCTTAGAAGAAGTCCCTCTTAGCCGTCTATACTCTTAGGCTCCTCCATACACCAATGGTAGAAGGAAGACATAGACACCCAGATAACTAAACTTTCACTGGACCTGTTTATTCTCCCTGACAACCCTTGCTAACATGAACTCAACTTGAGTCCATATCCTCTCTTGCCTACATTATTTAAATAGTTTCCAAATAGCCTCATTGTCCTCTTTTGTTCTCCACTTGGCAGGAGCACGATTGTTCTAAATCATGGGGCTGATTATTCTTTTGCTGAAAACCAATCAGCAAATATTTGCAACCAAAATACCTCATCATTAAAAAATTTTTTTAAAAATAAAACATTTAAAAGAGGCAGATGTTGGATTCAACCCCAGAGATGGTAATTCAGTGGCTCCAAGAGAGGCCCACAAGATCAAAGTGCCCAAAGAGCTCCTTAGGTAACAGCTGTGCAGCCTCCCTCACGTGTCCCTCCTCCTCCTGTTCTGCCATTGTCCACCTCTGCCTACATTCCAAGCCTAGAACAGCTGGAACGCAATGACAAAAGCCACTGAGCTCTTAAGTTTCAGACACATAAATGTGTTTTCTGTATTCTCGAGCCTGTTGTTAGAGTGTTTGATGTTCACTGGCATCAAATGGACAACTACAAAATGTCAGTAAGTTTTTAATCAGAGTCAGAGATGGTTTTTTGAGGTTGGTAAGGACCCTGGAGCTATAGTGAAAAGAATTCCTTTGGATTTTCACACTATAATTCAGTGTATTCCTCTTCTTAATTTCCTGTTCAATGCTATTTCTGTATAGTACTAGACAAAATAATGCCTCACCCTACTTGCTATTTACACCTTTAAAATATTTATAGACCGCTTTTACATTCTCACTTAGTCATCACTTAACTAAGCAGTACACATTTTCCTTCTACACTACTACTTTAAAAATCTATCCCTCCAGAAAGTGGTGGTTTTTCCCTAGTCATTCTCTTCCCTTATAAAGTTCTCAAGTTGTAGTTTTTCTGCTTTAGATAATAGCTCACAAATACTTAGAAGATAACAATTCTGACCAAAAAAATATGACTTTGGCTTCACTGTTACCTCTACTATATTTGACATGACCTACCTATAAAATTGGGGAAGGAAGGAAAAGAGATGGTTTACCAAGATGTAAGGGCATTAGGCTCACCCTTACCTGTTTTCCCCCCTCTTCTTGTCTTGTTAGCTAGTATTTAAGATGCTCCTTAGTGCTATCCTCTGTGCTTTAGGTAACTGCATTTCTCTGACTGAATTGCAAATAACTTTATTTGAGATGTGTTCACGAAAACAATCTTGGAAGATGGAATTCTTAGCATCATTCTTACATCTCCGGAAAAGGAAGGCTCACGTCGCATAACTTGATGAGAATTTACCAAAAACCAAAATGATACTTCTAGCAAGGAGTGAAAATTGTCATTTTGAATCTCTGTTACAAGAAGTTGTATTTGGCTACAATCCAATGAAATGTATCAAAATGCAATTTCCAAGGCATTCAGAACCGTACCCTTCATTTGATTCTGTGCATGCCCGTGTAGTGTCTGGAAAAATATTCATTAAATGTTTATAATGGAATGGAAAAATAACTCAGAAACACTCCAGGAAATCTTTGGTAGTATATATACCCTCCCTCTCCTCCACCAAAGCCCCCTCAAGCAGCCAATTCTGTTCAGACATGTGTGAATAAAGGGTTTTGCCAGCAAGGGAGGAAGCCTTGAGCCCAGCAGCAGTAACAACACAGAACTCCTCAATTTCAGACACAGGACATTGTGGCCAGTTGCATACTAAAAAGAGAATGTCCTGTGCCAGTAGAAGATGAGTATTAAGATCAGACTAGGCTACCATGACAGCTAAAGAGCATGGGAGAAACATGGACATCCAAAGAGACAAGAAGGAAGGAGTGTGCAAGAAGAGAATGGAGAATAGGAAAGACAGCAGAAGTAGCAGCTATAGAAATCAAAAGCTTGCCATAGATGGGATGAAAGCTATGGAAAGAAGAAGGAATCATTGCATCCTGAGAGAGTGGGAACACATGGCCTCAGCTCTTATACCGTCTAACTGTGGAGCCAGCTGTGAATGCTTATCAGCACGCTACAGCTCTGACACAGGACCACAGTAAGAAGCTACTACCTCCCACTGTGGCTCAGGCCCTCTGCACCCACACCTGTAGCCACAGATCACAGGGGGGACTCAAACTTACACCATGATGAAATGGCATGTCACTTTTCTCTGTTGAAGAAAGCCTCAGCGTTTACAGAATACACATTACAGATTTATAATTTGAAAAATATTTAATATAGACCCCTCAACAGGGGAAATAAGAAATAGAAGCACACAAACGCTGATGCACCATCTCTAACCCCAATAAGCAAAAAAACTGACCACATAAAGCAGATACACATGAGATGATGTTGCTGTCAAACTTGAATTCATTCATATTTTTGGAGAGAGACACAGAGAGAGACAGACAGAGAGGGAGAGAGAGACAGATAGAGATGGGCGCACCAGCAGTCTCTCAGCTGCTGTGAACGAAATCCAGATGCGTGCACCCCCTTGTGGTCAAGTGCGGCATTGCGCCCTTGTGTCACTTTGCATCTGGCTAAATGTGGGACCTGGAGATTGGAACCCAGTTCTTAGGCTTAGCAGGCAGGCGCCTTAACCGCTAAGCCATCTCTCCAGCCCTCATATATTTTTTAAATGTTTAATGCAGTCCACATCTCTACAATATTTTACCTCCATTTTTATACTATAATTTCATCTCCAGAGCCATTCAAAAAAAAATTCCCAAGTACAGTTTTCCTGGACCATTACATAAAGTTGCACTGTAAAATAAAAATAAGTGATTGACACTGTCTCAATACTAATTGAAACTGTAGTTCTGTCCAGAAGCTATTGATGTAATTTTCTGTGACCAATCTTGCTCAGACAATACCAAGTGCACCTTTTGACTTTTGGCTTCCCAAAATTCTGTGAGTGCCAGCCTCAATTTTTTTTTTGTCATTTGATGTTTTGCACTGATGATAAGATGTTGTTCCTTCCATTTATGTTTTTCAAAACTCTCTATTTCATTATTTCTTTATTTGAAAGAGAGAATGGGCATGCCTGGGCCTCCAGCCACAGCAAACAAATTCCAGACGCATGCGCCACCATGTTCACCTGTCTTATGCTGGTCCTGGAGAATCAAACCTGGGTCCTTAGGCTTTGCAGGCAAGCTCTTTAACCACTAAGCCATCTTTCCAGCCCACCATTTATTTTCTTGCTATGACCCATACTACGTTTTTGTTAACAACATTGCATTTCCCATGTACAAGAAACTCTTCCACACGGTTCTTTCAAGCCAATTCATCTTGTTTATAGTGCTGAACCAAAAGTGTCAAAGAATGTCAATAACAGAATAGCACAAAGTTTAAATGACCACTAACTTTATCGTCCTTCATCTTTATTGTTTCCTATGGTCCTTGCCTATCAGAATCAGGGGCTATTAAATCTCTCCACTCCATGTTAACCTTTTCTAAGGCAGCACACGAGGCATCTGTCACTCAGAATGTGAAGATAAAAAGGAATTCTAACTGGTAAAACCTTGCAGCTTCCTTAATGAGACTGGCTGATCCTTAACCCAAGAAATAGGCAATCCATCTGTTCAAGGGGAGCTTTTCTCCTGCAAATGGTTGGCTCTCGTCATAAAAGGCATTTCAACACACAGCCTCCATCTGGTCACTGCTGATCGCTAATCTAAAAAGAGACTTGTGGATATGGGGGCGAATGACATTTCCAGTTAACAGTAATTATTTCTAAAAGCTCTCAGCTTCTTTTGACATTTCCTCCTCCTTCCAACACTTCTGTTTCCCACAGAGAACTTTCAGAAAATGAGGTTATCGGTAGAATCTCAAGACTATTCATAAATAAGACATTCCTCTGCTAAACCTTGGTTTTGGCCTTTCTCCTTTTTCATTCATTGGCTCCTCCTACTCGTGTGTGGGTTCTTGGCTCAACTGTTCTCGGTCCTGGTGTGTTGCCCATCTGGAGCACATGTGTTGAAACAGAGCCAGAGTATGACCCATCACCCAAATTCTAGCTGTTTTACCTGACCTGATGATTGAAAAAAACGGTAGTACATGAAAACCCATGATGCACCTGTCAGATTTGCTTAACTGAGATGAAATTTTTGGATTTCCTGTGTTGTGGCTATGAACGCTTCGTAACTGAGACAGTCCCATGTAGTAACGTGGAGATGTGTTTCATCACTGACACTGTGCCACGCTCTTTCCCAGCTCCCAACTGGTCTCCAGTGTAAATGGATGAGAGACATCGAAGGGATTCATCCAGAGAGTAACTGTATATAATCTGCCTATAACCAGGGGACAGTTCTTGAGATTCCATTCAATAAGGTCCCTTGTGTAGGGAAAACTTTTTTTGGGGGGGGGATTCAAGGTAGGGTCTCACTCTGACCCAGGCTGACCTGGAACTAACTATGTAGTCTCTGGGTGGCCTTGAACTCATGGCGATCCTCCTACCTCTGCCTCCCGAGTGCTGAGATTAAAGGCGTGAGCCACCAAACCCGGCACAGGAAAACTTTTCTGAAGCCAGGGGTAGTTTATAATCAATGGCTTACAGATGAAAGCAAGTAGAAGTTAAGGCAAGCTTTCTTCATTAAGAACGAGTTTCTCCTGAGCCTTGCCAGGAAAAAGAAAACTCTAAACTCCTTTCAGTCCAGTGGCAATTAGTGATGCATTCTGTCACAAAGACCTCACCACACTATCACGTTAATTAACTGTGTCTTGAAGTACCCAAGCCATGAGTCACCACTATGTAATCAATGCTAAAATTTTAAACAAAAATAGCCCTTTCTACTCCACATCAGCTACCGAAATCTGAACAGTATGACAGCTAAAGGGAAGCTTTAGAGAAATGTGTACTTAGATCATAGTACAAAAGGCCTAACTGTGAAGGTCTTTGGGTGTTAAAAATACACCCAGTACTTAGGGATAAGTGCTGCCCAAATTTTTAGAGCTGAATTATAAGAGCCAGAACCCAATTTAGAAGAGGCTGCCTTTCAAAATGTGTTATTGTGACCATGAACATTTGTCTTTGAACACTTCGCCATGCACATGTGGTGAGAAAAGTGTCCGTGCCTTTTCACATATATCAGGAAAGCGTTTCCGAGTGAAATGTCACAGCCTCAGTTCCATTCCACGTATTGATCGTCTGCTGCACAGGGTGGATGTTTTGCTGTTATTTGCTTGTCACAAAAGTGTTGGGTGTAGCTTCAAGCTTGCATAGACATGGCTTCTTTCATGGGCCGTGATAAGCAGAGCCCTTAATGGGGGTGAAGTTTGTGCATTGATAAAGAATAGTGAGGTTGGTTAAGGAGGCAAAACAATGCTCATTAAGGAAATCTATAGTGTGAATGTGTTAACTTACCTGGCAAAAGTAACTCGTGGGCATAGTTAAATTAAGGACCTTTGGGGAGATGATTATACTAGATCATCTAGTGAACTCAACCTAATCATGAGAGTCCTTATAATCAGAGAATTTTTCCTGTCTGAGTTCAGTTCCAGAGTCTTTTAGTCAAGCTAAATTATTTCATTTACTTGCTTTCTTTCATCCTGAAGTTATTATCTTTTATGCTTTTTGGTATCAAGATTCTCTTTAAATAACACATTTATGGAGTGTTATTGGCCATTGTTGTTGTTGCAATGCTCTTACATGGCAAATTAAAAAGTTGGCTGTGGTGGTATAAGGAAGGGAGGGGGTGTGGAATTTCTGGTTCACACAACAAGGAAGACTGAAAGGCAGAATATTATAGCAGTGAATAATATCATATAACGCGATCAGGCTAGAGCATTAGGAGGATAAATTTATAGAATATAGGAGACTATGAGCTTTAATATCGTGATACTAGAAAGTCAACAAACAGCACTCCCTGCTGTGTTCTCGGCATTATGCGAGATAGAGGAAAAGCGTGTGGCTTGACAAGAGGTTCGTGTTACCTGGCTGGAGTCAAAAGATGAAAGTAATAAAAAAGTTATATTCTTTGAGAATGATAAGTGGCATTGAAATGTGGCTAGCAGAGGAACAGAAAATCTAGAGGAACGATTTTTTAAGCCAGGCTTATTCCTCTCACCCTCGGCTAACAGGGCACTTGGCAATGGCCGGAGACATGATGAACTGAGGTGCCCCTGAGAGCTGGTAGACAGAGGTGACACCCCATGATGCAGAGCTGCCTGCCATACTGAAGAATTATCTAGCTCCGAAGGTCAACGGTGCCAAGATTAAGAAACACTGGTCAACGGGAGGTTTTAATACAATAAAATAAAAAGGGACTATTATACTCTCTGAGGGGAATAATCGTGTTTAAGGAAGGAAAGAAATTACCCTTTCTTAACCGTCTACATGTCACTCGTTCTCACATCTGGACCTATTTTCTGTCACAGTGATGCTGAGTGTTAGGAAGGCTGTCTTACAGGTGAGGAAACGGCTGGGGAAGGCTGTGGAGTTGGCGTACCATCAATCAGTGGGCAAGACCAGGTTTCAGCCTCACCTTGTTCCATTGGATCACTAACCAAGGCCAGTCAGTTATTTATTACTCCACTTGTGTACATCCCCATTGCTACCAGCTGTGGTCAATGCCGTCATCATCTGTTGCTGGGGTTACTGAAGGCAAAACTGGCTTACGAGCTTCTCTCTTGCACTTTTTCTCAACTGCAGGCAGAGGAAGCATTTGTTACTTCTGACCTTGCTTTGCTAATTAAAACTCTGACAGTTTTTCTCCTTCATTGTGCTTGTGTTTATTTTCCACATATGCACATCCTCCCCACAACATGAAAACAAATGTGCCCACACAACACATCGGCTAACTCATCTAGTCCCGTGGAACCTACTTCCAGAGGGACAGTGGTTCTCATCTTCAGACTGAATTCAGTCCCCCTCCTACGTGCTCCTGTCACACATGGGCATCATTGCACTTCTCAAACATTGCGTTAGAAGTTCAGTTACTTGTTGTGATGGTTAAGTTTGCATCAACTTGATCTGTTTAGAAATCCACAGATGTTCCTCATAAGTGTGTCTCTGAGGTTGCTTCTAGGAAGGATTAACTAAAGGAAGAATCCTTCCCCCAGGGGGAGTCCTTCTCCCAGAGTGGGCGGCCCTTCTCAGAGGAGGGGGCTGATTTATCTAAAGAAGCTCTGGGAAGGAAAGTATCCCCTCCTCCCACCTGGCTGCGGGGGCTGCTTGCTGTTTGCTGCTCGCTGCTTTCCAGTGTGGACTGAAGAGCAGCGTCTCTCTAGGACTCCTCCAGGCCTTCAGTGCCGGATTGGGACTGCTGAGGCATCCAGCCTTGTGGACTGAGCTGCTACCAGGTTCCTTGACTCTCAGGCCTGCAACCTCTATTGCTGGACTGTCGTAAACTAATCCAATAAATTCCCTTTTAATACAGGTCATTCTATCGGTTCTGTTCCTCTAGAGAACCCTGACTAATACGCTTGTCTCTTTCTTCCACTAAAATATATGCAACTTGAAGCAATAACAACATTATTCCAAAATGTATTCTTAGCACTAGGCATATGGTACCAAATTATAGGTACTGGGTTCTCCCACCACAGCTCTGTCTGTTCAACAAGTTGAGTTCAGTATTCTCCAGCTGTAAAAGGGCCCAACAGGGCCAGAGAGATTGCTCAGTGGTTAAGGTTTGCCAGCAAAGCCTAACAACCTGGGTTCGATTCCCCAGTACCCATGTAAGCCAGATGCACAAAGTGACACATGCATCTGGAGTTTGTTTGCAGTGGCATGCCATTCTCACTCACGAACTCTACCTATCTGTCATCTATCTCTATCTGTGTCTCCCTGCTTACAAATAAATTTACAAATATACATTAAAATGGGGCCCAACATAAAGCTATTTTCTGTTCCTAGGCACAAGTAGTATCATGAGTAACCCTTGGCCATAGGAAAGAAAGAGAAAATGTGAAACAGCCTAAAGAAACAGGCGTAGTGGATGTGTTGACAGACTGACAATGAGGGTGAATGGAGCTAGTTTACTGAAAAGCATTCTTTATCATCATCATCATCATTATTATTATTACTTCCAATAATAATTTTAAATTAGCATACAAAGTAATGGTTTCATCTTGGCATTTCATATATGTGTCATTTTATTCTTATGATTTGTCCCCTTCACTATTACCCTTCCCTGTGCCTTCTGCCCCCAGCTGGTTCCTTCCCCAGTTAGTCTCCCACCTCAACTAGCCCCCTCTTTCTGTTTTCATGTCCTATGTATGGGAGTGAGAAAGTACAAAAAAAAAACCAACCAGTATGCTACATCTGTCATACATGATAATACAGAAGTATGTTCTGTACTATATATAAATTCTTAATAAATTATGAATGAATAAACTGGAATGTTTTTCCTGTAAACTTGAGCCATCTAACCAAAACATGTCGGTATTTAAAACTATAGAAACTAATGAGATCCCCCAGGGAGAAAACCTAATGAGGAGAAAGGAGTCTAAGACCAGAAGACCAGGAAGAATTACAGGTCATGAAAGGAGGAGGAGATGGAGGGGAATGCTGGAAGGGAACACAACCAGCAAGACAAAACAATAGATGTCAAACTGTAAGTGAAAAACTAGAATATTGAAGATGTGCTATGGGCACCAGGAGAGGCGGCTGTGCTGCTCGGAGCCTGAGCCTATCTCACGGAGCTTTCCTTCCAGATAGGGGAAGTATAGGAGAAGAGCGGTGATGGCAGCCAGAGCAAGAGAGGGCTTGGTTTTATGAGGCTTTAGCTCCAGGACCCAGTGGCTTCTATTCCTCCTCTCATTCTTCAATTGTTTTCCTAAAGCAAGATAAGGCAATACAATTCGTGAAGAGTCGAGCCCTCCTCTTACCTCAGTGGTCTCAAGGAGCCAGAAAGTAACGTATCTGACAACCTCGGAGAATAGGCAAGCCAGGCCCGTATGACCAGAAGCAGATGTGAGAACTGCTGAAAACAAATGCTGGAGGGTTCATCTCCAGCTGGGCCTGCTTCACTCCACATGGGTCTGTTCAAAGATGCTCACGAACCCAAGCCTACGACTCCACCTTCTCCAACATGGACTCTTGGCTAGGAGAACACAGTTCTCCATCGGGAACAGCTCTTTTCTCCTCTGAGATGGACTTCACTGAGGGACAGATGGAGCCACTCAGGCCATGAGAATTGGGTAAGTGGAAAAAAAAAAAAAAGGTGCCATTTCCTTCTTCGTCTTCTTTGCCTAAAGCAAAGGCCTATAAACATGATCTGGTTTCAACTCGCTGACCTGAGTGCCTGATGTGTATTCTGAATTAGGTTCCAACTAAGCCAGAACAAGTGCAAATCAATGTAATAGAATTCAAATGCTTATGGGTCATAAAGTGTCTGTAGTTACTGAAATTACAATCCTTTAGTGACTATTCCAGTGGATTTTAAGATTCTGTTTAGTGGAGGAGTGTTTTGAGGTAGGGTCTTACTCTAGCCCAGGCTGACCTGAAGTTCACTATGTAGTCTCAGGTTGACCTTGAACTCACAGCCATCCTCCTATCTCTGCCTTCCTAGTGCTGGGATTAAAGGTGTGTGCTACCACACCTGGCAAGAATCTGTTTTTAAAGAACGGAAGTAACTGAAATAGTTAACTCACACTTATAGGTTTAGGGAAAATTTGAATGGACACAGAAACGTCTTTGGATATAAGCTATCTGTCATGTAGCACAAGACACTGTTTATAATAAGTTGTGATTAGGCAAACAGCCACAAAATTATAATTTTCCTTCACAGACAGAAATTTAAAATATTATGAGTCCAGATACATTTTGATGGGACATCTGCTTTCCTCTCCCTTAGAAATGTAACATTTTCATTTCCCATTGGCCCTAAGCCCTGAAGTCTTCCCCCCACCCCAGTTCTTTCTAGAACAACAAAGACTTTTAGCTGAGAAGTGACAAGTGAGCCACATGCACACAGCCTCTTGACAAAGGTAGAACTAGCTTGTCATAGGCTAGTTCTGTCCTGCACACTGTTCTGTCTGCAAAGATGATTTCTGAAGAAAAGCAATTCAGTTTTTACAAGGGAAATGATTTGGGTGAAAGGAGAGTGTGCAAAGTTGGAGAAGCAGCAGAAACTGTTATAAAAGAAAAAGAAAGAAAACACAACTCCCTTAGACTTTTAGAAAGGTATCTGGCTTAATAGAAGGTAGTATCACTTGTGTCAAATTTAGAATTTCTGGATTAGATGTACTAGACAAAACTCCATAGTTCATCCATTTGGGATTTAGACCAGGACAGATACTGCCTCACTGCATCTTAAATTCAAACCTTTATGTATTTTTTGGCCCCTTAAGCTATCAAATCATTTTTACTGTTGAAAGTTGTCCCAATTTTTTTCTTTAATTTGATTAGAGCCAACTGAATAATGTGAAAATCATCTCCACTTACATTATTCTGATAAAAGACATCCTTGTCCATCATCACCACCATTTCATCCTTTCCTTTCTCGGTTTTGTTTGCCGCAGAGAGAACAGTGAATATCAAATGAGCTTCCCTATACGCACCCACCTGGAGTGGCCTCCTGGGTCTTGCCTCTGTGTGGCTTATTCTGGACCTGTTCTCTGATGTGCATCCCTGCCAGCCCCATCCCCCAGGCTCCCCAGATTCTTGCACTAATCTCTTTGCCTGTAAGGATTGTCCAAACCTTGTTAGAAGTCAGCTCATCTGTGTCTTAGCCTGCTAGCTGAATACAGTGTGAAGGAGAGTTCTAATACCACAGGGCCTGTCTTCATCAAGGGGCATTTGCACTAGTTTGGTATAGTAGAGTGCTGTGCAACCACCATCTGTCCTCCAAGTGTGGACAGGAGGCATCGCTCCTTTTTTTTTCTTTCTTTTTCAGCTTATGTCAGATAGTGACATTTAAAGTACTGGGGGCTGGCTGTGACCTAAAAACCTTATGATAGTTGAAATACATAATTCCATAACAAAATAATTCATCTAGCACTTTTGGATCAGTAAATTAATTTGTCTTTGAAATTGTCTTCATATGTAGCCAAGACTAATTGCCAGCTACTTCTTAACCACACATTGTATAGTGAAGGCTCATAGGCACTAGATAATAAATGTAATTGTATAGGTGAAAAAGACAAAAAGGCACCCCAAATAAAACCAAAGATGAAACTAATAATTGGCATGAGGATTTCTCTTAAAACATGGGTCTCTCATTGTGAAGTGACCGTGTAAATTGCTTTTATTATAGCACAAATTCTTACTATACTAATATTCTTATTAACATATTGAATCAATGATTCACTATAGGCATAGGAAATTATATAGTCAAATTATCACCTACAATAAATGTTGAGGCCTTATGGAGGATTCACAATTGAGTTATAGAATTTTTTAAATTATTTATTTACATATGTGTGGGTGCCCATGAGTATATGCACTCCCCCCCCCCACACACACACATGCACCAGGACCTCTTGCCACTGCAAGTGAACTCCAGATGCTTGGGTCACTTTTTGTGTCCAGCTTATGTGGGTAGCTTGTGAACTTAACTCTGGTCAGCAAGCTTTGTACGTAAGGGTCATCTCTTCCCGAGTTATGAGACTTCTAGCATTGGAATTAGAAACCTGAGTTCACATCCCCACATCATAGCCTGCCCTCAGACAGCTCTGTTACCTTGTTCAATGCTCTGAGCCTCAATTTTCTCTTCCCTAGAATTAGAAGGATAATCTATATGTGTTTCTCATAGGTGTAAAGTATGTTAAGCAGGCTTAGTGAGAAAAATGTGAGTTATAGGCACATAGATTAATAAGAACCCAAATCTATATATGTCCTAGAATGTCTTTGAAAGAGTAAAATAAGGGCTAGAGAGATAACTCAGTGGTTAAAGGCACTTGCTTGCAAAGCCTGATGGTCCAGGTTTGATTCCCTAGTGCCCATGTAAAGCCAGATGCAAAAAGTGATGCTTGTATCAAGTTTGTTTGCAGTGGCAGGAGGCCCTGGCCCACCCATATTCATTTTCTTTGCACATGCTTCTTCCCCCATCTCAGCATAAATAACTAAAAAATTATTTTTAAAAAAGAGTAAAATAAGTAACCAGATAGTTTAAATTAATTGCAATACACTTGCAGTCTTGTAATTGTAACTAGATGCTAGAGAAAAAAATCCTTTCTTTAAGTCAGAAATCCTGCCCAGGTAAGGTATGGCTGGGCCAAATCTCACACTGTCCCTGGTAAATGACAGGAGGAAAGAGGTGCCACGTCTCTCTTCCATCTTTCTGTGACAAAGAAACAAAAAAAATGGCTTTTGATCAATCCATGCCCACATACTGACAACCAACGGTGAACCATCCCAGCTGCCATTGTCCCTGCTTCAACAACTTGCCAGGCTAGTTGCCTGTACAAAACAACACTACCACAGCTCAGTATACTTATTTCACATGTTTAATGAAATTGGATCATCTGTAAGGGATTCGGTAGTTGGGCTTGTGAAGAAAAGGGGCCATCACGGGGATTAATGAAGTAAAAGGAAGTAAGAGGAACTGGCGTATTAGTAGGAAAAGAGTAAATAGCAAATATGACCTTAAAAGTAATGTGAACATCTGGGCTGGAGAGATGGCTTAGTGGTTAAGGCACCTGCCTGCTAAGCCTAAGAACCGGGTTCCAATCTCTAGGTCCCACGTTTAGCCAGATGCAAAGTGACACAAGGGCGCAATGCCGCACTTGCCCACAAGGGGGCACATGCATCTGGATTTTGTTCACAGCAGCTGAGAGACTTCTGGCACACCCATCTCTATCTGTCTTCCTCTCCCTCTTTCTCTGTCTCTCTCTCTCTCTGTGTCTCTCTCCAAAAATAAAAAATTAAAAAATTAAAAATTAAAATTTGTTAAAAAGTAAGGTGAACATCCATACTTGACACAATAATCCATAGGGGCCACTAAAGATTCTATATCACAGAAGAGTAAAAGCATATACTGTCTACTCCTTATCCTTCAACTGGATATATAGACACCAATGTCTAAATAATAGAGATATAGATAGCTGTAGGTGATACAGATATACATGTAAGTGTAGAGATGCGCATACAGGTACACAGATGGATAGAGGCATACCTCCATTGGTTCTTACTACAATCCTAAAAATTGAGTCAGACATTATCCCCACTACATCCATGAAGACATTCAAGTCCACAGACGATAACTGTTCAGATATGTACAGCTAACACGTGAAGGAGTTAAGACTTCAGCCTACGCAGTGAGCTCCAGAGAGTACTTTAGTGCCCTTGAAAGAAAGTGCTAGAAGGAACATTAAATGTACTTCCCTATCACTGAGCCCTTTCTGAAAAACATTCAAGTACAGAGAAAGTAACTGCCCAGAGCTGAGCAGCTAACATATGATGGAGTTGAAACTTCAGCCCAGACAGTTAGCCCCAGAGGGTCCTTACAGCCCTTGAAAGAAAGTGCTAGAAGGAACATTCAATGCGCTTTTCTAATATTGAGTCCTAGTTAATGTAAAGGAATGAAGAGGAAATTGGTTCCACAATTTCTTAGTAAAGGGTGGTCTTGTAAAGTGAATCTCACAGCACATCAATGGAACAGGCTGTAGTTGGAAATGTTTTCAGCATTCTTCAGTGATGGGCCCATGGTAAATACTGTTCCTTGGTGAAAATAATCATAATCTACTAAAATAGGGCTCAAGTCACTAGCCTTGTGTGTGTTTTTAAAGGTATACTCTTTTAACTCCTTTCCCCTCACCTTATATATGTATGTATGGGTATATATATTCATATAATAAACTTTTCCTCCACCAATATGTGTTGGAACCATGGGAACCCACAAGGGACATTGCTATCAGGATTTTGCATTTATAATTAGCATATAATGGGGGGAAGGGGATGAGATTACAGATGAAAATATAACCACCTTGAGTAATCTCTTTGAAGGTATCTGCTACTAAATAGAAAAACTTTTGCTAAGCTTCTGCTTTTCTTTATCTATTTTGACGATTGAAAATTCAACCTTTGGGGCTGGAGAGATGGCTCAGCAGTTAAGGCACTTGCCTGAGGAGCCTAAGGACCCAAGTGTGATTTCCCAGTACCTACGTAAATCCAGATGCACAAAGCGGTGCATGTGTCTAGAGTTTGCTTGCAGTGATTAGAGGCCCTGGCACACTCATTCTCATTCTCTCTCTCTCTCTCTCTCTCTCTCTCTTTCTCTCTCATCTCTGTACTTGCAAATGAATGAATAAAAAAATTAAATTCAATTTTTCATTTTTATTTTATTGACAAACTCCATACATATAGACAATACATCATGATCACAGTCTCCCCCCTCAACCTTCCCTTTTCCCGCTCCTGAATCCATCCCTCCAGTGAATCAGTTTTTCAACAAGTCTCTCTTCTATTTTGATGCCATCATGTCTCCTCCTATTATTCAGGTCCTGTGTAGGTAGCCTCAGCCGGTGTGAGGTCATGAATACCATGGCCCCGTTGTGTCTGGTAGACAGTATTGTAAACACTCCTCCCCTTCCTTTGGCTTTTCCATTCTTTCCACCACCTCTTCTGCAATGGTTCCTGAGCCTTAGAGAGTGTCATAAAGAGGTCTCATTTAGTGCTGAACACTCTGCTGTCACTTCTTAGCACTTTGGTCAGTTTTGAGCCATCCCAGTGGCCTCTGCCATCTGAAAAGAGAATCTTCTCTAACCAAAACTGAGAAGAGCATTAATATGTGGGCACAAACACAAGTATTTAGAAAGCACTTTGGTGGACATGATATATCCATTTACCACACAACAGGAGTGTTTTCCCCATTAGGGTGTATGACTTCCCTAGCCATAGGCTTTTGACTAGGTTTTCAGTACCAGGCAGGAAATCCATCCTGTGGAGTGAGTGGGCCTCCCCAATCAGAGAGCAGACATCCCATCGTTGCACCAGTTTGTACATTAGGCCTGGCTGGCCAGACATAAAGCTTGCAGGGTCCACTGCTGGCTAAGACTGTTGAAGACTTTTCTCCCCAAACAGGTTACATAGTCCTTTCCAATGTTCTGGCAGTGTGCCAATAGGGAGGAGGCTTCCAGCTCAGCTGCAACTTGATTTCTCAGTGACCTGCAGCCCAGGCATGTGAAGTCTTCAGCAACAGGGTCTTACTATTTAGTTCTTGTGGGAAACCAATAGGCTTGGCAATAGCATGTAATGTTTGGGGGCTTCAGAGGCTTCCCTGGTCAAGAACAAAGGGTCCCACCCCTGGCACTGAAATTTTTCTAATTATAAGCTATGACTTCTGGGCACAACATTGTCTGCCTCCACAGGATAATTCTGCCCAAACTCTTTCTTAATAATATATATTATTAGCTCGTGAAGAAGTAGACTTCCATATGGCTTAGTCATGGCATCTTAAATTTTGATCAACTCTCCTCCCACCCCCTTCTCCACTCCATCCTTTCCCCTGACCCCATAAAATTGAATGTTTTCTGTCGTATGGTCATTGAACAGAGTGGGCACTGGGAATTTGCTGATAAGTGGATCTATGCCCTCCTGGAGCTTACAGAAGAGGCCAGAAATGTTAAACAATAAATATAATCAATAAACCAGGTATTTTGTTACAGTTCTGTAAGTGATATAAACAGCCAAGTGGATGTAGCAATGGTGAATTAATTTCCTCAAAAACCCCAATAGGATGAGCACATATGGAAACGTGCATTTGTCTTAAGAAATTGGCCCCCGTTATCATGCAATTCAAACTCTACATGGTGGGCTGACCAGCCAGAATCCCAGGGAATCCAAAGGAAACCTACTGGAAGAATCCTTTCCTGCCTGGGTAAGGCCATTCCTTCATCTACGGAGGCCTTCAAATAAGAGGATGAGACACACATACACTATTATTATGGTTTGAGTGTGAAATGTCGCCCCCTCCAGGCCCATACAGTTGAACACTCGGTCCTCACCTGGGGACTGTTTTGAAAGGTTTTGGAACCTTTAAAAGGTGGGGGCCTGTCTAAAGGAAGTGGGTCATTGATGGGAGCTTTATAGATAGAGCCTAGCTCAGTCCCTTCCCAAATTCTGTTTCCTGATCCCCTGACATGTAATCAAACGGCTTTCACATTCCACTGCCACAGCCACAAGCTGCGGTGAACTCCCCCACTCCTGCCCTGCAGTAATAAACTATACCCTCAAAGCATGGGCCAGAATAAATTCTTCCTCCCCAAGTAGTATCTTTCTGCTATTTTATCACAGTGAGAAGAAAGGTAGAATAATAACAGTGAGCAATCATCTGTCTAAAAGTCTACCAGTTTAAATCTTAATATCATTCAAACGAAATCCTCATAGAAATATTCATAATAATGTTTGACCAAGTATCTGGGCACCATGGCCCAGCTAAGTTGACACGTAAAATTAACCATCATAGCAATTATTTTTGCCCTGGTGAAAAGAACTGAAGGTGAATGGGGCCGTTGGATGATGGTCCCATTAGAGGAGGTAAGAGTTCAAGGGCAAGGAGCAGTATGCAGGCAGTGTGGGAGAGGACACTCTGTCCAAAGGCATGTGCTTGCATCACAGTTGTTTTAAGGACCACAGAGTAAGTAAGAAAGAGATGAAAGAAGAGCTGAAAACAATCAGCAGACAGAAAACCAAGAGCCTTGATTGCACAGAAAGGGGGGTTTTGGATTTTCTCCCAAAGACCAAGTGAGCCATTAAGGTTTTGAACAGCAAAGTCTCCCGGCCAGCTGGGTGTGCTGGGAAGGTCATGCTGACCCCTGTTCTCACAAAAGAGCACAAAATTGCCAGCTCCATTGAAACCTGTGAAAATTACTTAAGTTCCTTCGAGAAGAGATAGCATGGAGGAACACAGCATTCTTTTATGATTTTTTTAAAAAACACAGTGAGAAATTATTCTAGATTTGCCTTTAAAGCTATGTGTAGAAATGAGGGTTGTCCTTGATACCTCGTTTTTCAATCGCATATTTCAGAAAGAACAAAATCCCTTCCGACAATGCCTTATATCCCAAACAGCATTGCAAACCTCCTAAGATTCTCCATAGCACTGCTTGCTCTCTCCCTCACCAGGTTATATTTAGCTGTGCTATAGGCCTTGACCTTTTCAATAGACTGCATGGCACAATGCACTAATTGAAACGTTTCTTAATAGACTTGACTAAAGCTGGTGGACCCAACCCTGGCCTTTTAAACACAGACAACACACACTCCTATTTGCATGCACGCTCATCCTTGTTTGGGGTCATTTTGGTAAACAACTATTAAGTTAAGCCAGAGGAAGATAGATGTTTGGTAATTTTGCAAACAAAATGAGTTTTTAAGAGACTTTATTTCTCTGAGCTTCAGGAAAGCGGGGATTCGCATTTCTTTCCTTCTTAAGAAGTTTTTCTTAGTGTTTGAATAACATTGGCATGTTTCCAGTGGTGATAAATCTTACCTTGAATGGATCTCCCTTGGGTTTTCTTTCTGAGGTTTGTTTTGGTTTGCCACTGGGATCTGTGTGCAAAGATTGACCTACAGGGCATAGCGCTCTTCCCAGGAACATGAACACTCCCCTCTTTTATGCCCCACACCACAGCTCCCCCTGATCCTGTGGGTTTGTTTTGCTCAGAGAGGCTTCAATCATGCTGTCAAGGTACTTTCAATGTGGAACCTACTATATCATTTATCGTCGAATTAATAGTAATACTGGGTTACACTGTAGATGACAGGGTGGGAAATGAGCCATGCTCTCCCAGCCCCTGGCATCACAATTACTCACAAAGGTTAACATAAACCTGCCAGTCATATTTAAATTAAATTTATTGCTTATTCTCAGAGGTAAAAATAAAGAAAAGCTGAAAAATAAGGAGACACATTAGGCAATTCTCGCAGAGGGGTGTGAGAAAAAAAAAGCAAGGCCGTTTCATTTGAAGTATATCAGTCTCCAAAAAACAATTTTTGTCAATGAGTTGGCCAGATGGCCATCTGCTGATTTCATGATGTGTTCAGCTTATCGGCTGCCTTTTCCTCCCCAGAACATTACAGTCCTGCCTAGTTCTACTTTAAACTTCATTTGCCATTTTTTCAGGACTGGGTACAGATCCCCATTTCACCACTAACTCGTTGTATGTCTTAGGAAAGTTATTTAATCTCCCTGTGACTCAGTTTCCTAGACCAGAGCCATTGGTTACAAAGAACAGAAGAAGCAGCACCTTTGGGCTCTCAGACAGCAACCAAGTGAACGAGCAAGAGTCCAGCAATGTAAGGTGTGTGGAACAAAAGCTACCAAGCAGCCCGTTTCAGACAGAGGTCAGGACCACGGACAGCTCCATGCAAGCCACGCACCATCTCCAGTATCTTCCCTACATCTTGAGGGAATCCAGAACATGGCTCTGTGTGAGGCCGGGCTGGTTAGCTCTCCTTGCCTGACTGAAATATCACTCACTAAGGGTCCTGTGAGGATGGTATCATGGTTTGATTCAGGCATCCCCCATAAACTTAGGTGTTCTGAATGCTAGGCTCCCAGCTGATGGAGATTTGGGAATTAATGCCTCCTGGAGTCAGTGTATTGCTGGGGCTGGGTTTATGGGCATTATAGCCAGTGTCCCCTTGCTAGTATTTGGCACACTCTTCTGTTGCTATTGTCCACCTGGTGTTGGCCAGGAGGTGGTGTCCACCCTCTGCTCATGCCATTGTTTCCCCCTGCCATCTAGTCTGTAAGCCAAATGAACTCCCTCTTCTCCCCCAAAAGCTGCTCTTTGTCCGGTGATTTCTGCCAGCAATGCGAACCTGACTGCAACAGATGGCTACAGGATGGTGTGGGGTTTTCACTAGGGATGGGGTAGAAGGGGATATTCAAACAGTCATCGTTGCTTTTTTTTAAAATTTTTTATTATGTTTTTGGAGAGAGACACAGAGAGAGACAGAGAGAGAGAGGGAGAGGAAGACAGAGATGGGCGCTCCAGCAGTGTCTCAGCTGCTGTGAACGAAATTCAGATGTGTGTGCCCCCCTGTGGCCAAGTGCGGCATTGCGCCCTTGCCTCACTTTGCATCTGGCTAAACGTGGGGCCTGGAGATTGAAATGGCTGGAGATTGGAACCAGTGTTCTTAGTGTTAGGAGGCAGGCGCCTTAACCCCTAAGCCATCTCTCCAGCCCCATCATTGCTTTTTAACCTGGAAAGTCAACAGGAACCAACTCAATTCTTCCCTATTTGTAAGAAAGTCCTATGCTATCTGTAATTAATTTCTCCTATGAAATTTGTATATAAACTTATTTTATAATTGAGATATTTTCGGGGTAGCAAGTTTTTAAGCTTGCTGGTTGTAATCTATGAAGAAGATTACTGTCTTCTAATTTCACCCTATAAAGTTTCCTCATTTTCAATCAGGTCATCAATCATCTGCAAATCTAAAGTAGGAATTAAACTCATGGTTCAGGTGCCCACTGTCTCTTTTTATAGGTGTGTAACCTTCCCATGGTACCTCTTCATGTTCCCACTTACCTCTGTGAATTAATGAGCGTGGTGCATATTTTATAGAGTTACTATGAAGATTGCATGGGTTAATATTTACAGCATGCTTAGTCTGCTTCTCATTAAATGTTAATCCAGGTTATGATTTTGATTATTTATGTATGGTGTCTCTTTGTGGCAAGGCACCTCTCCTCTCCTCCAGCGCATAGCAGCTTTCTACAATGTTATTTTGATGCTGAATCTAAAATAAGAATCCAGATCTTGTTTTATAGATGTTGTGCAATATCCTTGCCCATGAGAAGCAACACTTCACATTCTTAAGAGTTTTTACTCTTTGAATTTAAATCAGAGCCTGGCCTTTGTAGAAGGCAGTCTGCAGAAACTCTGCTCCTTGAAGACACAAAAACATTCTCTTTCCTGTGGTGTCACCATTCTGTCTACTTTGATTTTTAAAACTTATAAAAATATCCAACATCTTCAACCTAGATGCACTTAAGTCCTTTTGTCACCTAACATGGGAGGCAAGGACTTAGCAATATCTACCACCATCTCCCTAATCTCTGAGAACCTTCCAGAAAATTGTGTAGCCCTAGCTCTCTTGGTTAAGTATGAAACTGTCTTTAGGCCCATGTACTTAGGAGCAGTCATCTGAAATGCAAGCACTTTATATTCACTTAGTTCTCATTTCTCTTTTCACTTGAATCTTTCTTTGGCAGGGCCTTAATGAATCATATCACACTCCTCGGCAGCCTTAAGGTAGCTTACGAATTAAAGCCATAGAATATTGAGATTATTCCCTAGACTGGAAGTAAGCAAGCCCACCGTGGACCATGTGACCATTCAGCACTTGCTGACCGAGACGCAAACACCTGAACTGACCTCAGTGGGCCTGGAAGAATTCTCCTTCCCAGTGACTGGTGTCTGACTAGACCGGCTCTGGTGCTCCCACGTGCATATGGGTGACGGTGAAGTAGTGCCGATTTACTTTCTCTCATCCCACAGCTTCGCTGAGGTGCTTCTCTTCCCCAAAGCTCTTCACTGACGATACCAGGATTCCTCGTGCTGTGACTTTTCCTAGCTGGTGACAATTCATCAGTAATGAATTTCTGATTCTCTATGTGCTATTCTATATTGCATATCACTCTTACAATAACTCATCCTTATATCTTTCCTTTCAACAAATAGCTCAGTCGTTTTCAGGCAAGGCTGTTTTTGCTTGTCTGGTTTCCTATTTTTGTTTTGCTTTTTTTTTTTTTTTTCTTGGCTCATATTACTTGATTCGCCCTTCTTGCCTTCACCTAGGAAAGGGATTATTATCTTATAATTATTTCTGTTAATATTTGTTTCTCTTATCATGCATTCTGGATGATTTATGAGTTTATTTGCCAGTGAATTCTGTATCATTCAGGGAAGCTAAAGGATCTTTGATATGTGTTTTATATCATATGTTTTATATATGTTTTAAAGACAGCATTCTAAATACAACAGGTAAATGAAGTCGGGCAGTTCTAGAGACTGAATGTTTGTGTGCCTCTAAAATTCATAGCTTAAAATCCAAACCCCAGCATGTGGTTGTCAGGGTCCCCCAGAAGAACCAAAAGGATAGGCTGGCAGACAGACAGATAAGCTGACATTTATTAGGGGAATTGACTCATGATCACAGAGACTGAAAAGTCCCACCACAGAGTATATAACTGAAGAACCACCAAAATCTGTGGCATGGCTCAGTCTGTGTCATAGGGCCTAAGAATTGGGGAAGAAGATAGAGTAATTCAGTCCAAGGCCAAGAGCCTGAGGATCCAAGTGTGGTGGTTTGAAAGTAAAATGTCCCCCATAGACTGGTGTGTTTGAATACTTAATCCCTGGTTGGTGATAATGTTCAGGACAGTTGTAAAGCCTTTAGGAGGTGAAGCTTTGTTGGAGAACATATGTCCCTGAGGGGAGACCTTGAAGTTGTGTAGTCTAGTCCTATTTGGTGTTTTCTCTTTATTTCCACCCTATTGATATGAAGATGAGCCGTGGGCTTCCTGCTCTAACCTGTTATGCTTCCTCCACCATATAAGGCTTCCACTTGAAACTGGAAGCTGAAAATAGACCTTTCTTTCCATAAGCTGCCTGCTTCTGGTTGGGTATTTTGTCCCAGCAATGAAAAAGTAACTTACATTCCAGATGTCCAAATGTCAGAAACCAAAGACCCAAAAAACCTAAAGCTTTGATGTCGAAGGGAAGGAGAATAAAATTGCCCTGGCTCTAGAAGGGAGACATAGACAGGAAAGGAATTCATTGATTTGCCTTTGTTCTACTCGGGCCTTTGAGTTGAGAGTTGGACTTTTTTCTACCCAGCCTGCCAACTCACATGCAAATCTCTTCAGGAAATACCTTCACAAGTGCACCCCCAAATCATGCTTTACCAACTACCTAGGTATCCTTAAATCCAGCCAAGTTGACACATAAGATTTACCCTCCCCAAAAAACAACTAGGTGTGGATGTAGTGTCCTCATGAATAGGGTTGGCGCTCTTTCAGGAGATACATAGTACTCCCTTGCTCCTCTCATCACTAGAAGACACAGAAGTAGACTATTATCTGAACCAGGAAGCAGCTCCTTACCATCCACCAAATCTGTCAGCATCTTGATCTTAACCTTTCCAGATTCCAGAACTGTGAGAAATACATCTCCATTTTCTTTTATATAAGCCATCTGGTCCATAGTATTCTGCCATATCAGCCTGAACAGACAAGGACAGCTGAATAAACAGAATATTAAAATTGACATTCAGTGAAGGAATTCATAAATGAGTATTAAGCAAATGGGATTGTGTTAACTGTTCTTTTGCCATAGAAAATATCCAACAGTAATAGCCATCAATAACATTTACTGGGTGCTTATTATGTGCTTTGCATTGTGATAGACACTTTCTCACAATCCTCTAATATGGCTGCTATTGTTTTATTTTTAAAATATTTTATATTTATTTATTTGACAGAGAAAGAGGGAGCGAGAGAGAGAGAATGGGTGTGCCAGGGCCTCCAGCCACTGCAAACAAACTTCAGATGTGTGCACCACCTTGTGCATCTGGCTAACGTGGGTCTTGGGGAATTGCATCTGGGTTCTTTGGCTTTGCAGGCAAATGCCTTATTCGCTAAGCCATCCCTCCATCCCTGGCTGCTATTGTTTTATAAAAGACAACAGCAAAGGATAGAATTTAAATAACCTGTCCAAGGTCACACAACACCTGGTAGGATCACGATTTATACCTGCCTGCAAGTCTGTATCTATAACATCATGTTTGTGGATTTTATGGCTTGTGCTTCTGATTGGCTCTCAGAGATATGAGTTAGGGCCACAGCTTTGCTCATCATAGACTGGTTAATTCTTGGCATCTGGCACCACTTTTAAAACACCCTTCTGTGGATAACAAATTTTGCATTATCATAGGTACAACAGCCAGTAATAGCTCTCATAGCACTCAACTCTCATTTACTCACAAAACAATTTTATTAAGGATCTGCAATGAGGAAGAAGTAAAGATGACTGTTGCAAAGAGCACTAGGTTATTTGAATACTATGACAATTATAACACATAATATATGTGGTTTCATTTAGACAACTCATGGAATCTGATCATCTAATCATCTGATCAGAGAGAGAGAGAGGGAGAGAATGAACATGACAGCAGCCTTTCAGCCACTGTGAGCGAACTCCAGGTGTATGCACCCCCTTGTGGGCAAGTCCAGCATTGTGCCCTTGTGTCACTTTGCGTCTGGCTAAATGTAGGACCTGGAGAATCAAACAGGTGTTCTTGGGTTTAGGAGGCAGGCACCTTAACCACTAAACCATTTCTCCAGCCCAAAAACTGGGTTTTTATATGAGAAAGAGAAAATCAGAACAGAAAACTCTGCATCCAGAGTCCTGTGCTCTCTGGCATTCTTGGCTGATTCACCTTATTACTGAGCAACCAGAGATGAGTGTGCCCCATTTGGCTTCAGAAGGCAGCGGACAGTTGTTGAGGATGAACATAGATCTTGAAGTAACAGACCACTGCTGGGCTATCTTGTTCTGAAACTACACAGGAGCAGTCTAGAACCCTGGCTATGGCTCTGCATGGGAAAAGGTTCCAGGTCTCCTGGGAGTGGAACAGACTAGGTAGGAGAGTGCCATCTTCCTTTTGGCATTGGAATAGCTCAGGTGTTAACTACATGAAGGTGAATTATCCTTGTCACTGCCTCCATAAGCAGTGACTCTCCACTAGTGATAATGAAAGATAAACTGAGGATGGCAGTGATGAATCTGTGGACCTGGAACATTAAATAACCATATGTGGTTTGCATTGATGTGGAAAACCATATGTAAGGGCTCAAGTTATCATTAATTTTTTAAAAAGTACTACTAATGAGCTAAAATTATACTTGACCAGTAGACGAGAAAAAGACAGTTAAGGTTTTGAAATCACTTAAGCACTCAAACATATGAGGTGGCAGATGGATTGAAAAACATTAAGTCCTGTGGAGATAATTTTATTCACTGCAGTGTGGGTCATAGATATTTAAAGGAAACCAAAGCCCTCTAGAAAAATTGTAAATTGGAGTCTACCTCCTATTAAGAAAGTTCCTTGCATTAAATAATACCTTTAAGAAACTAATGCCTACGATAAAATATTGCTATATTTTTGAGCACTACTTAAAACCTGTGTTAAGGATAAAGACCAAACTGGACTATTACTTAAACTATTTTGTTTAAACAGAAGGAGAGGAAGGGGTTTACAGGAAGGGGAAGAGAATCAATGACAGCCACTTGAAGGTTTAAATCTAGGAAAATACTAATCTGCCATAGAGATTACTTGTGGTCTACCACTTTAATGAAAGCCATCCGATGAATGCAGGCACTCCATCTGATTAGATCTCCATTACTATGGTGGTTTGAATGTGAAATGTCCCCCATAGTCTCGTGTGCTTGTGATTAAACCTCAGACTCCATCTCAGCTAGTGAAGCCTTTGGGAGGTGGCATCTTGCTGTCTTGAGGTTTGGGTGTTCATTAGCTCGCTCACTTGGGCTACTTCCTTCCCCTGTTGTTGTGACAAGATGTGATGTTCTGTCATGTCCCCCTCACCCCATGATGAAACGTTCCCCTCGATGCTGTAAGCTGAAGTAAACCCTTTCCTCCTATAAGCTGCTTTTGGTCAGGTGCTTTGTCCCAGCAACAAGAAGCTAAGTGCTACAGTTACCTTCCCTTTAGTTAAGTTTCTTTACATTTTCATAACTAGCACTACCCCTTATCTTCCAGGCTACCTGTATATAATTAAACACAATACTGCCATATAACCTATCCCTCCAAAGGACCAATTCCAGGGCAAGTGTAACCACAAGTATATGTCATGTTGCATCTCAGTTGACAATACCAGAAAATATGATGTGACTTTTATACAGAAATGATGTCTATTTAGGTATGGAAGACATTTTCAAAAATCTTCCCTTTTAGTTGGACTTCATAGATACTCCAATATTCTAGACTCTCATCCTGGGGCTACTACTATTGAATGATGACTGTTTGTGAATACGTGTGACAGAGCCAGCAATCATGATGCATTGTTAAGACCCAGAACCATGCATTCACTGGAGGGAAAAGGTATTTTCAACCCAAAAAACCACATAAGTAGAAATTAGAAGGGAAGCTCTAAATAGTTTGGTGACTCAAAATACACCTTCTCCCTACTCTTCTCATTAACCTAATCCTCCACATCTGGAGGTAAAAATACCCCACTTCTCATGACAAGTCACCTTATTTATATATAGAAATGGAGTTGTGAATAATAAATGTTCACACAGGGACCTTCCAGATTTACTTTCAATATTAGGAAAGGGAAACTGGAAAACGATGAGTTTTCAGATCAGCACTAAGGACTGCTCATGTTATTAAAATGAGTAGATGTGGAGAAGGCTGTGACCTGGGCCAGAATTCTCTTTCTGATCTTTCCCACAAGTCGGCTGATGACCCCGGAGCCAAACCTTTCTTTCCCAGTGATGAAACAGAAGCCATTGTGCAGACGATTTTGTAAGAATTAATTATATCTTAAGATGAAAAGTCTGAACAAGCATTGCACAAAACCACACCAAAGCCAGTTCTCTCTGGGGCTATTTCCCTGTGTAGCCAAGCACCCAGAGAAAGCATTATTTATATCTCACATGCAATTCTCTTTTGCATATCTATTTTTTGCAAGGTATTTTATTGTATTTAATAATTTATTTATAGTAGCAATTTTCATACATGTACATAATGTATTTTGATCACAACCCCTCCCATTACCTTCTTTTGACCCTCTACCCGCACTAAACCCTTTCTTTTTCCCAATTAGCACCTCTTCTACTTTGATGTCTTTTTTTTCCCTTGTGGGTGAGCGGGACCCACTGGGTCTAATTAGTGTTGCCTGTATGGAAACAAATGGGGGATTAGTTACCAAGGTACATGGGCCATACCAGTGGTTATATCACTGCAGAAAACTCCCCCTCCCCCAGCCACCATTAACTACCCATAACTCCTCGGGGAGCAAAGAGAGCCTCATAACTTCCTTCATTATCCATGATGGGATATTGACGGACCCAACAGTGTGCGTCAAAGTGCTGAGAATAAGTGACTATGTAGCACAAAGCATTGATCTCTATCATTCCCTCCAAGCTTGAGAAAATAATGTGCAAGAAGGGGCAGAAAGAATGTAAGAGGCAGGCATGGGGGATACTATAGAACACTGTCTCCATGCATGGCATGTCCACTGTGTTCATCACTGCTTGTAACCTGCACAGATCCATCTCGCAAAGATTCTCCCTGGCCTTGCATTAGGGTTTAAAAAAAAAAAACAAATGTGTTCACAGTTCATTCCTCACATGCTCTGGGATCAGCCTCAGTGACTGTTGTAACTCTAGGCAAAACTTGCCTTCACTTGTGTAGCTTCCTCCAGGGCAGCTATGTTTTGCAATAGGAAACAAAGTCAACTTTATATTGAGCCAAGTCATATGGTAATATTAGCTTTCAGTTAATGTTTGTGCATACACATTGCCTCAAAGTGATTTCTACTGGTTTGGGGACCATCTGTATTTTAAATGACTCTATTTCCTTTACCAGTGGGTTCAATGATTTCATTTCAATAATTATTTCTAAAAGAACGCACACGCCATAGGGTGACGTTTAATTATAGGAACCTTGTGTTTTACTTGTCTTCCTTACCAAACAATCAGCTCCTTGGGGACAGAGCCCAAACTCGATTATCTGAATCATATTACTTTGATCTTATGGTAGTGTGATGGTTAAAATGTTGTCAACTCAACAGGGACTAGAATCACCTATGAGACAAATCCCTGTGTTTGTCTGTAAGGGTTTTTCTAGAGAAAGTTACCTGAAATCGGAAGACCCAACCTGAGTGTAAGCTACACTATTATATGGGCTGGTGTCTTGAATTGAGTATAAAAGAGAAAGCATAGCTGAGTGCCCGAATTTATTGCTCTCTGCTTCCTGACTGTAGACTAAATGAAACCAACTGTTTCATGTTAAAATTACCCTCCCTTTCTGCTCCACATCTCACTGCCATGACTTCCCTCACCATGAAGGACTGTATCCCCTTGAACGATAGGCGAACATAAATCTTACTCTCCTAAGTTGTTTCTTAGCAGGTATTTGATCACAGCAACTTGAAAAGTATCTAATGCAGGTAGGTTCTCAATATTTATAGAAGAGACGAGAAACTTTTCCACTGAGAAAACCAATGCTGGTAAAATGTATTCTGTGATAAACTACTGCTCATATTGTCCCACTGCACGCCCACTGTTTTTACCATTATTTCAGACAAATATAGCTTTATCTTTGTAGGCTTACAGTATGTGCACAGCCTCCCTCTCTCTGGTTACATACATGCCATACTGAAAATCATACTGCCTTCCTGTCAGCTCTCCTATTTTCCAGTCTCTCGTCTCCTATACCTTATGACATGGTGCAGATGTTTCTCCCTGTGGTTCTTTGAATGTGTGTCCCCAATAGACTCAGGTGTATTGTTAAGCTTGTAACTTGGGCCTGGCTGGAGGAGATGTCACTGGGAGGGGGGGCAGATTCTGGGCTCCACACCTAAGGTTTGTTTGGGGTGGGGGAAGGATTTAATTTCCAGACCAAAGGTGTATGGAGCAGTCTGAGCTCGGCCTCAGTCCTTGCTGTTTGCTACTGGGTTTGTGCTTGTTGCTGTAGGTGTTTGCTCGCTGGTGATGGTTTCTCTCTCTGCTTGGATGTATGGAAGCTGTTTCTTCTGTCACTGATGGAACTTTCCCCCTGGATTTGCAAGCTTGAAATAAGTTCCTTTCTCCCCTAAACTGTGCCTGATTTGGATGCTCATCCCAGCAACCTGAAGCTATCTACAACATCCCCAGACACACAAACACACTGGTGGAGTGCACTGGAGGTACCCATCTCAGAGGTCAAAGCAAGCAGAATTTCTCTCCTAAAGGGTTATAAAATGATAAAATGGTTTTGATCAGCTTTCTCATGTCATAATTAAATTTCTAAGACACTTCTCCTTGATATGTATGAAAATACAATGAAAAAGAATTGGAAGAGGGCTCTTGTTTTTTTTTTTTTTTTTCAGTTATAAAATACCTAAGGACAAAATTTTGTCAGTGTCTTTTTGGATTAGGAGAACGAATAGGAAAAGCTTTGAATTGACTAAATGTTCAATCATGTGTTGGGGATATATATGTGACAGTGGCAGGCTGACACAAATACATTCAAAGACAAGATAAGCCCTTCCCAAGAATTAATAGATGCAGTGATCAATCTTCCTTAAAGGACTCAAAGTCTCTGATGTCACATTGCTATTGTTTGATTAACTCATCTTTTAGGTTGTGGTCATGGATATATGGATGACTGTTGATAATATGGTAGAGAATCCTTAACTTCCGTCCCCAGGTCACAGGGTCTTTTGTACTTCCTTCTGGTGTGACACAGGTGACACTGTACTAGAAGTATCTGCCTTTCTGGCTGAGCTACTCATGCAACATGAGGACAAGGACATGTCTTAGTCATTTCTATTTACCAGCCTCTAGCTGAGACTCAATAAATACATTTAAATCTGTGAATTTCCCTTAACCTGCAAACGAAAGAGGAATATTCTCAAGTTCACAGCACAGGTAGAACTGCACACAGCTATACACACTTTGTCGTCGTCCAGTGATCTCTTGATAGCAACAATTGCAAAGAGTGCATTCATCATAATTCTGACAAGCCATTCAAGGCAGACCCTGCCATTCCTCCTGTGTACACAGTATAAAACTGGGGCTGAGTGAAGCCGGGTCACTTATCCCAGGTCACACAACCCAGAAATAAAATTCAAATCCATCTCTGCTTGACATCACAGACTATACTCTCCACCACTGTTCCAGACTGGCCCTTCTCTCCTGCCACTCAATATTCCTGCTTATCTTCAAGAATAATCTCAACCCAAGCCCATGGGAGCCATCAGTATTTGATATAACAGAGATATGATTCACTGTGTTTCATAACAGCAGCCATATGATAATGCTAATTCATCCCAAATACATTTGCTCTTACATATTTTAAAGTGTTGGCTCGAAGTAAATTAGACTGTTCCTTTGTTGGGAAAGCTGTGGTTCCAACCAGACTTTGGAGAATTCTAAGGTGGATGAAATATCTCATTAGAGTAAAGGGAAATGGATACAGATGGAGTGATTGGTTGGTTGGCTAAAGCCTTTTCATTTCCGCCTTTTGTTTGAGCCTTTCAGCCCTGACACATGTTTAGCTGTCTTCAGCATGCTCTTCATGGTGGTCACACACTGTGGCTAAATGTGGCTTGTGCACCAGCCTTTCACTGAGTGGCATGCACATATGAGAGCTTAACTCAAAAGAATGACTTCCTATAGTGGAGCCTACGGAGCTCCCCTGGGGATGTCCTCAGTGATACCACTGTGTATTCAATCAGACCTTGGACTTGATGGTATAATGTGCATTTTTATTATGTCACAAGCCAAAAATATGGCACCATTTTCTTCAATTTCAGCCTTCCTAAGATATTCCATGTGAAGCAAATTCATTTCTAGGACCTATCCATGTTCATTTCAGAAGGTATGCCTTGCAGGCATTTTTATGTTAACCAATCGCCTACAGTAAACATGTTCCTAATATGTTCTGTTTGATGAAGCTTTCTTGTGTTCCTATATATACAAATATACGTCATGCCTAAATAATCTTGCTTTTCCATTGCATAATCGTTCTGGAATATGGTTCTTCTCTTACAAAGACTCAAATATTTTCACATTACATAAATATCTTGCCCTTAGTGTTCCCCTGGTGAAAAAAAAGTTCTTTTGGAGAACCCAGCAAATACAAGAGCAGCATCTGATTCAAAATGTTCATTTAATTATATTTCCCACTCTGCTGGAATTCCTCCTGCATCCGTGTTAAAAAGCTCTTATAAACATTTTCAACAACTTCACCCTAAATGGTTTATGATGTCAGTAACTTGTACTCCCCAATACTCATTTTTACATGATGCCCTGAAGTGTCTACTTTAGACTAAGCAATGAAAGGGCCATGAAAAAAATTTAAACTCTTCCAAACTTTATCTAGTCAAGAGGCCATAAATGATGTCTCCACTAAACCGAACTTTCCCCTCTGTCTTTGTAGTCTTCAGTCAATGGCAAAGCATGAAGTGTGGAATGAAGTTCTATATGCCAGCCATTTCAAAGAATCTTCATTTGGAAGGCCTAGGACCCTATACCTCATTTCTGCTCACTGCATACCTGAAGTCCCTGGAAGGTGGTTCCCAAGCCTCTTCATGTGCATGTTAGTAAAAAGGAATTAACTCCTTTGAAGAAAAGCAAATCCACTGATGTGCAGTTCAGGTCATATTGTTCTTTGTATGGAAACAGAAATCTCCTTTCCAATTATGTTAACTAATTAATCTTAGAAGATTTACATATATATCCTTTGCTGGTTGACCTCAACCCAGCAGCCCTGTAGCTATTTGTAGACAATCAAGGCTTCTCAATATTAGAGATTCTCAAACTCTCACACACCCTAGCAGACATCCCATGGAAGACAGAAAATGACATTCAGAAAGTTCATAATTAATAAAAAAAATTCCACACCAAAAAATGTGATAGTGTTTTTAAGTATTTCCCACATTTGAATCCATATCTTGTCGCTCAAAGCTTATTTAAAAAAAAAAAAAAGCGGACAATTATAATTTTCAGTCATCTGAGGTCAGTCTTTTAGAAATGTGGCTTTGGATCAAAAGGAAAATATATATATAGGTTAGGCAAATGACCAAGTCTATTTTAGTTCAAAATAATTAATATTCTGGTTGGGAAGAGGAAGAATTTTATAGGTTCATGGACTTAATTGGATATGTCAGTCAACTTCTATTGCTGTGACAAAACACCTGAAACAATTAATTTAAAAGGAGGAAGATGTATATGAAGCTGACAGTTTTGGAGGATTCAGCCCATGACCAGGTAGACTTACTGCTTTGGGCCTGTGACAGCACAGTTCCTTATGGAAGGTGCACATGTGGGAGGAACCATACTCACCTTGTGGCAGCCAGGAAACAGAGAGAGTCAGAAGGTGCAAGGTCACAATGAGTTTTCAAGGGCACACCTCCAGTGAACTAACTTCCTCCCAAAAGCCTTAAAGGTTCCACCACTTGCTTATAGTGCAGGTAGCTGGTAACTCACGCATCTAACACATAGGCCTTTGCCACGTTTGGTGCAGGCCTTTGTGGAGGATTTCCTTTCCTTACACTAGGGAATGTTCATGTTATTTCTGAATAACCTAATTTCATATTCTTACATTTTCTATTTCTCTAGGAAAAAACATGTAATCTACTCTGCTGTATATTTGCTCAGTTATTCTGCAAAGCAGCAAAAAAGGGTTTTGTACTACTGAATTAATTAGCAATCTCCTAACAGCATGCATTTTCTAGCAGTGTTCTTTTTTTAAAGATGAATCTTCCATATGGATTAAAATAGATTGGTGCTTTGCTAAGTCATGAACTTCTTCTCTAAATAGGCATTTTAGGGACCGCATTGAATAACCCTGGATCCTAAGTGAGAAAGGTATTTCTTCTTCAACTTTCTTTCAGTCATGTTCACTAAGAGAAATATTGTCCATCTTGGTACTAATATATCTTAAACATTGTTCTAATATCAGCCAGTTCCCTTCGAGACAGAAAGATCAAGTTTATCCTGGCATAGATTTTACCCAATCACAATTACTGGGAGTAGATGTAATTATTTTTATCCTTACTCATTTATGTGAACAATTTCCTAAAATTTATGGCAGTTATAGTCATTTTTCCATTAAAAGTGGTTGAGGAAGTTTCCTTTAAATCGTTCCAGCTGGAGAAGAAAAATGAGATAATTTAAAGAAATCACTATTAAGTGGTGTATAGGTAATGTTCATTAGAATTTGGATCATTGTAAATATTTTGTTGTCCCTCTGTTACCAGCTACATTCACAACTACATCAGTCAAGGCCCTTTTCTCTCAACAGCTAGGACCTGAGTAATGGCTGGCAGACGTCTATTCCTATGCTGATCTTAAATAATGCCATCCCAGAGGCCTTTCCTGCTAAGAAGGTGGCTGGAGGAGACATTCCTCTCCTGTCTAAGGCCATCATTTATGCTGGCCACAGTGTTCTGCCTTTCACAACAGCATGCTGCACGTGTCTCTTCCTTTTACAGTTCCCTGTGGAAGTTTTCTCCTTTATCTTTGTTTCAAAGAAAGACTTTGATTTTTGGTGTCATGGAGGATGATATCCATCCACAAAAGAGCATGAATTGGAAGAAGTAGACAATGGAATGAGTGACGTGTAGAAGAAAAGATTATTGTGTGGCAACTTGAAAATATTTACTGCTAGACCAGATCTCTTTTTTTTTTTTTTCCTTTTTTTTTTTAATTGCAGACATACTTAGTATGGATTCGTCATGTGTTGGTACCATCCTTTCCCTCGTCCCCTCCCCCATTCCACTGGGGCCCCTCCTCAGTGGGGTTGCTGGTCTTCACCATGGGGTTGTGGATTTTGCATTGTGAGAGCAGCAGTCAGATATTGGGGGGGGGGGCGTAATGCCTCTGAGTATTATGTACCAACCTGTAGCTCTTACAATCTTTCCGGCCCCCTCTTCCATAAAATTTCTTGAGCCGTGGCAGGTGAGTTTTAAGTCTGCTTCACTGATGAACTCTTAGGAGCCTCTGGATTTTGGCTTTGGTAGGTGTTGAGTGTCCTCAGGGTCTGTCTCCTTCACCCTGGTGCTGTTTCTCAGGCTCACCGTGGAAGCAGCACTCTTACTCGTCTCCCTACTTCCTCTGTGTTTTCAGCTGGGTCTGGGCTGAAGTGCAAGGGATAGTTTATCTCCTTGGGTCTTGCTACCCTCTGAGAAAGTAAAACAGATTCTCCAGTGGACAGTGAAGTCAGCATAGGTTTAATGGGATAAGCGTTATTAATTTAGGGAGAATTTGATGGATGTAGCCCCTCTTTTAGCCAAAGACTAGGGGAACTTGTCACTGGAGAACATAATCTTTGTCTCCATAGAATTCTAACCCGGTTTCTAGTTTCAGATATGGGTTCTTTTCCACGGAGCAGATCTCTTAGCCAATCAGAAATCTATTGGTTACTCACCAAGGCTGTGTGCCACCATTGCAGTGGCATGGACACCTTGTCAGAGTGTTTGCTTCTGAGTAGCTTAGACCCCATGTTTGCTCACACCGTTATTGGCCACTTTCTCCCAGTAATTCACATAGTGCTTTCTAGCACTAGATGGCCTAACTCTCTGGGGACTGGCTCTCTTCCAGATTCCAGCCAGGTCTCTGTTCTGTGTTGGCAGCATATGGTATCTTCAGCAGTAGGGTCTTATCTTCTACCTCAGGTGGTAATCAAGTGCTTTGACAGAAGCCTGTCTTTTTTAGGGGACCTTGTAGGTCTGTCTGATCAACAACTCTTTGTGGGTAGCAACCAATTTCTGGTACAGGGAGTTACAAGCCAGAGCCAAAAATAAATTTTAAGGTTAGCCTTCATTCCACCCTCTCCAGGGCCCTTCTTTTCAAGTGCTCCCCCTATACTCCTGTTGAGGGTTAAATCTCTTAGTCTACCTTCAAGGATAAAGGTTTCTATGGTACAAGTTCATTTTGGGTAATCTTTATGTTTGTCCCCCCACACACACACACCTCCCATTGCCATCCCCTTAAATTCTTCCATCCCTATTGTCTGGGTCTCTAGTTGCTTATCAGGCAGGCCAGCAACTTGAGCCGATCTAGGTTAGGAAGCGCAGATGAGTGACAACAGGTGGCATTTGTCCTTCTGTGATTGTGTGTGCTCACTGAGCGTGAGCTGTTTCAAGTCCATCCATTTTCCTACAAATTTCATTCTATCATCTTTTTCTTACTGTTAGATCAGATCTCTTGGTTGCGTTCAAGCAGCACAGTGGGCTTGAGGAATAAGTAACTGTGAAAAGTACTCCCAAAATGAAAACATTATGGAAGTGCCCCCAAATATAAGTGTTCCACAAAATAAGTCCGGTTATATTTGCCACTCACGACTGTCACCTAAACAAGCCCAACTAAAAGAGATGGTGTTGGGAGGCACGTTTCCTCCGCATTGAAAGGTGCAAACGACTGTGGTCAGCTTCATCAAAAGCAGTTGGGTCAACTCACAGGTGACAGCGTGGGGAAGGTCGTCAGACCCCAGCTGAGATTCAGGCACCCTTTGCTCCTCCTTTTTCAATAACTGCGCCAGGTCTTGTGAGCTCAGGGGGCTCTAGAGTATATAAAAACCACAAGCTCCATGGAGGTGGTTTCTCTGGAGTCTCCGTGCTCTGTAAGGAAGCTTTTGCCCTGAGGCAGAGGGAAGAGCATCCACAGGGGGGAGTCCTGGCACAGTGAGCCCAACTGAAGTGCTGCTTTGGGGTCTCAGACTTCTGTCCAGGGACAAGGAGCTTCTAGAAGTGGCCACAGGGACGTCATCATTCAGGGTGGGATGAGACTTCTTGGTGGTGCGGCTGCTCTGGGGTCCTCACCCTTTGTAAGTAAGTCCTCATCCTGAGGCTGAGGGAGGAGCAGCCAAGGAGTAATCTTAAAAAAAAAAAGAGGGCTGGAGAGAGATGGCTTAGTGGTTAAGGCGCCTGCCTGCAAGCCTAAGAGCACTAGTTTGATTCTCCAGATCCCACGTAAGCCAGATGCACAAGGTGGCGCTTGCATCTGGAGTTTATTTGCAGCAGCTGGAGGCCCTGGCATGCCCATTCTCTATCTGCCTCTGAAGTAATATATGATAAGAGATCTTTTTGATATTATCAATCTTATTTACTTAAGAATAATAGGTTTAAGTTTTTCTTCTCATCTTGTACACTTTTAAGGTTTGACCACCAGTAATATTTTGCATATGTTATTGTTCTAGAATAAAAGGCAGAACTGGGTAAAATAAGAATGTCAGTGGGATGACAGATAGAAAATAGTGCACTTCACACATGCAGGGACTGGGAAAAATGAGAAAGATTACCCTGTGCATTATAATAGCAATATAATCTATGAAAGTTTCACTACAAAAGAGTGACTACTTTTAATGTACAGATAAGTTTATAATTAGTAATGACTAATAGATTAGTAAATAAATCATGCATTTACCTCAGAGAATGCAAATGGGGCCTATACAACAAAAGACTTTAAAAAATTAAAAATAGGGCTGGAGGGATGACTTAGCAGTTAAGGCGTTTGTCTGCCCAGCCAAAGGACCCAGGTTTGGTTCCCCAGAACCCACGTTAGCCAGATACATAAGGGAACACACATATCTGGAGTTCATTTGTAGTGGCTGGAGGCCCTGGCGTGCCCATTCTCTCTCTCCCTCCCTGTTTCTCTGTCAAATAAATAAATAAAAATTAAACAGAAATTTTAAAAAACTGAATCTGTGTGTAGTGGTCCATTGAAGTGGTGTCTCTGGAGTCTCCATGCTCTGTAAGTAAGCCGTCACCCTGAGGCTGAGGAAAGAGCATCCGGAGGAGTATAATCCCAGCCACTCAGACGGCTGAGGCCATAGAATCACAAGTTCAAGGCCAGCTTTGGGAACTTAACCCTAACCTGTCTCCAAATAAAAATAGGAAAAAGGGGGGGCCTGGAGAGAGGGCTTAGCAGTTCAGATGCTTGCCTGCAAAGGCTAAGGACCCAGGTTCTGCTCTCCAGATTCCATGTTAGCCAGATGCACAGAGGTGAGGCAAGTACAAGGTTGCACATGCCTACTAGATAGGGCAAGCGTCTGGAGTTCAATTGCAGTAGCTGAGGCCCTGGCACACTAATTCATTCTCTCTCTCTCTCTCTCTCTCTCTCTCTCTCTCTCTCTCTCATTCTCATTATCTCTAAAAAAAAAATAGAAAAAGAGGTCTGGGGATGTAGCTAGATGTAGATAGGATGTAGATAGAGTATTTTTCTAGCATTGCCCTGAGTTCAATCCCCCAAGACTAGAAAAACAAACAAAGAGTAAACAAACTGGTTGAGAATATTTGATAAATTAATAATTCCTTCAATTTAAAAGTTAGAGAGATCCTTGAAAGAAATTCAGGGCTGGGGAGATGGTTCAGTGGTTAAGAACATTTGCTGCTTAAAAATGAGGGCCTCTTCTGCCAGAGACCACCAAGATTGCCTCCCCAGAGCCCCTGTCCAATGCTGGGCATGACCATTAATGTCTGTAACCCCAGTCGGGGGTGGGGGGCAGAGACCCTGAACTGTTAGGATTTGCTGAGAGACGGCAGCTCTAAATTTAGAGAGATACCTCATCTCAGGAAATAGGAAATGAATGATAAGAGGACCCTCAATGTTCTCCTCTGGCCTCCACATAGATGCACGTGGGGCACACACATAAGCACACACATGTGAATATGCCAGACATCAAACACCACGCACATACTCAACACATTTTGCATGCATGCAAAAAAGAGAAGAAAAAGAAATTCAGTTACCACCGATTAGTAAATCAGAAAACTGAGTCCAGAGAGACTGTGCTAAGCTAATTACCCAGCAAGCCAAAGCTAAATGTCAAGACCCCAGGCTTTCAAATATTGTTATTTCTACTATACCATTTCCCCTTCTTTCTTGCTTTTAAGAGTTTTCTTTCAAGGGTTTGCATGAAGTCTATGGTATGCCACTAGTTATTTTGAAAAGAATTGACGTCAAAAAAGAAATATGAAAGTTATTTAAAGACTATAATAATAGAAATTGAGCACAGCTAGATAGATGATTTTGACCATAAAATTTACGGAAAGTGTTATATGCAATTTTTACATATTATTGACAAATAGGTTTATTTCTAATGTGTGGGAAGGGAGTGAGAAAACAGCTGACAATGCCCTGCGCGCTCTAAAAAATAAAAATAAAAATAGAAGCAAACTGCCTGCCCAGAAAGTCTTCAGACTGGGCTCCCTCCCTCACCCTCCAAATATGAAGAGGAAATCTGCTTCCACCTCACCCTGGCTTGTGTTCTATTCGTGTCTATCATCTCTCTGTTTGAGATAGAATCCTCCATGTATCTCTAGCTGTTCTGGCCTGGAATTCATTACATAGACCAAGGTGGCCTCAAATTGGTAGAGCTCCTCCTTCCTCTGCCTCCCAAGTGCTGTGATGACAGTGGGAGCTACCGCAGAGCTCCAGCTGGTTGTCTTGCCAGCAGTGTCTCTGGATCTCTATGTAGAAAGGGCTGAAGGTTGGTGGGCGAGGGAGGTGGGGAGATCATTTTGGACAGAGTGATCAAAGAATTTGTCTTATAACTAAGGTTGAAAAGATGTTGTTCATATTTAGACTGTCCATTCTGAGTGTGCTGGAAGAGGGAAATGGTGGTGATTATAGGTGAACTTTAGATGTTTGTTGACTTTTATTTATTTATTAGCAACAGACAAAGAGAGAGAGGCGGGGAGGGAGAGAAAGAGAGAGAGAATGGGCACACCAGGGCCCCCAGCCACTGCAAATGAACTTCAGATGCATGCACCACCTTGTGCGTCTGTCTTACGTGGGTGCTGGGGAATCGAGCCTCGAACCGGGGTCATTAGGCTTCACAGGCAAGCACCTAACCGCTAAGCCATCTCTCCAGCCCCTATGGGTGAACTTTAGTATATTTACTGTCCCTCCCAGCCTGTGGCTCGGCATTGGTATTAGTTCTTAAACTTCCTAGCAGTATTCCTGTCTGAACAAAGGCTAGATCTTCACACCCCAGTACCGTGGTGAATGTGGGTTCTCCTTCCTACTTGTCCTCGGACCTATTAGTCGGAACTTACGCTAATTTATGGACTATACTTCTTCCAGTGCCCCTCCATCAGCAGTCTTATGCTTTACCTCTAGTCTCTGCAGAAACAAACAAATCTAGCCATTACCACATATTGGCTATGGTTTTTGTTGTTGTTTTATTTTTCAAAACAATAATATTGTATTTATATATAAAAAGCCAACATATTTGATTCAATTGTTTTAGTGACCAGGGAGAGCAGACAGACATTGACTCCAAGAGTTGAAACACCATTCCTTTATGTGGGGGAGGGGGGACAAACCCAGAGCCTCACATGTGGTAAGCAAGCATACTCTGTTCCCTTATTAATACACAGGGTGTTTATATAGAATGTCACATACTTATGGATGTTTTTCTATGCTCTGTAATACATAACTTTAAAGTAACGTGATTTCATAATGTCCTACAGTGTAAGAGCAGGCAATTAGAAACAACTAACTGAGGATCTCATAATTGGTGTTGCAGTTACTTTTTGTTGCTGGGACAAACACCAGACCAGAAGCAGCTTATGGGAGGAAAGGGTTTATTTCAGGCATACAGAATCCAGGGGAAGCATCATCTATGGCAGAAAAAAAAGCTGACTCACTTCCATCAATGCATAGTATAGAGACACCATCCAAACCGCCAGCAAACACAAACAGCCAGAGCTCAGACTGGCTTTCTGCATACCTACTAGGGCTGGGCTAAAAGATCTACCCCCAGTAGTGACAACTCTGCCAATTGGCTGCTAGAGACTCAGGTAGGAAGCTGAACCTTAATAAAAAATCCCTGAGGCTATGGGGGGACATGCATTCACATCCAAATCGCCACAATTGGCATATTGTAAAGGCATTATTATTCCTCTAACTCAATTTCATTATATTTTTGAGGCTCCATGAGCCAAAATTGTGGGAACCCTGATTTAAAGGGATTAAGGAAAATTATGGTTAAGCCAGTTTTTTAGTATAATCAGGGCTGAGCACATCCTTACCAACTCCTTAGACAGTAAGAAGGGGCAATGGAGGAAGCTAGGAGAGGGCCTGCCTATGGGTGGACACTGACAATAAGCATCGGAGCTTTCTCCAGGATTAATACCCCAGAGGCTTTGCTGGATGTCTGGTACATAATTACCAGCAGGACAAAAGGCAAAGCTTATGAAGTCCAGAACATGCGAGGAAAAGGGTCCCCACTAAGTGCCTGCATAAGCCCACTTATTCCTGACATAAGTTTAAGGAAAGGGCTGATTAGAGAAATCTGCAAAGTCCATCCTAAAGCCCGGGAGAAGATTTGGTGGACATTTCCTAGGTCCTGATGGTGCAATACAATGTGTCACTGTATCCTGAGCAGGAAAGACTCAATCAAATTGGTAAGCGTCAGTCTTTTACAGAGCACAGGATCACAGATAACTAGCATGACCTGGGCCATAGCTGGCCAGTGCTAATAAAAGGGAGACATCCTCATGTAAAATTGGGTCCTGAAAGGATCTGTGAAACCCCCCAAGTTCCCGGTAAAAATTTGAGTAGATGCACGTTTTCCTAGGAAAGGTGTCCTTCCTTGCTGAAATTTTGAACTAGAGAAAAAGATGAAGTCAGTTGCAGGGTTAGGCTACAAATGTCACCAGATCATACTTAAGAGTTGGGCAAATTGGAGAGCTTTCAAGACTGACACTGCAATATTAGAACATGGATTCCCGGATAGGAAAACGAATGCTTGCTTTATGCTCTTCTTCCTAGCTGAATTTCAAGTCTTTCCAAGAGGCAGGAGGGTTGCTGTAAGTTCAGAGCCAGCCATGGCTACACAATGTCCCAGCCTGCCTCCTTCCCTCCTTCCCCTACCCCCCATAAACGTTAAATAAAAACCAAGACTCTGGGAATTTCTGATTCAAGTGTGCCCTAGAAGTGATCCATTGCTGCAGAAGTCATGGGAGCCCCATACATGTTTGGGTTATTCATGCCCCAACATTAAACCTCAGGATCGAACACATGGAATGTGCTGATTTCAGAGTTACTGGTGGCTGAAGGAGGACATAACAAAACGTTTCCTTGGAACGGGGCTGCAATGACAGATGCCTGCCATGTTCAAAAGCTTCTCTTTCCCCTAGATTTTCCTTCCAGTGTTTGAAGGCAGAAAATATCCTTCTCTGAAGGTACTTGATCATTTCAGAGAACCAAGACACACTTCCAGAGCATTGTGCTTTCGGATGTTCTGGGTCTAGTTCAGCTGGCAGATGAGCCAGTTGATGAACTCACCCCGAGATCCTGGTGAACTCATCGCCTTGAGGAATCCCACTCTTCTTGGTAGCATGATGGGCCACAGAGAGCTGGAAAGGATGCAAGAATGAGGACATCTCCTAGAAACACTGTGCCAGGAAAGCAATTTCATGAATGAGGTCTTCCAGGCAAACCATACCAAATCTCCCCAGGCACTCCTCAGTCACCATGCTATCTGCCAGAGGGATGCTCTTATTCTTAACCTTGGCTTCTTTGCATTTCAAGATGAGTTCCTAGGCTGACACCAGAGTTCGAACCCCCCTGGTCACATAAGGTTCCACTTCACACAGCCTTTTTAGACTTTGGGGATGACTGTGAGACAAAGACACAACTAAACAGTTTCTTCCGATGGAGCCTTCTGCACCCCTCGACCCTTTGCATGCATAGAACACAAGCCAAGGAAGCTGTGCCAGGCACTTCCAAAGCAGGCGGTTTTGCTTCTAGATGTAAGACCCAGACCTCCTCCCCTGCTGCCTCCGGGGGTCATGTCTAAATGACTCTAGTTACTTAAATCTGAACCCATTCCTTTTCTTCTTCTTTACCTCCTTTGTCTAGGTAGCTTTGAAGGCTTGGTAAACCTTTCTCTTCTCCCGGAGGTTTTCTGGATTCCAACAGGATCTTTTCCTTTCCTCTTCCTTTGCCATCTTTCCTGTGCTACAGCTATTTCTGACTATGATTTTAAAAAGAGAAGGATCTGGGCACAGTGATGCACACCTTTAATCCCAATGCTCAGGAGGCAGGGGTAGAATGATTGCAGTGAGTTTGAGGCCAGCCTAGGATAATGAATTCCAGGTCAGTCTGGGCTCTAGTGAGACTTTCCCTTGAAAAAAACCAAATTAATTAATTAATTGGAGAAGGATTAGTGCTAATATCCCAGAGCCACTAGTCTTGTCTGCCATGTTTTCCTGAGGCTCTTTGTACATGTGTTGATGTCTTTGACAGTCTCATGAGGTTCTTGTCTATAAAGAATCTGTCCCCAGAGGCTTCTGTTCTTACCTCCCTTGGGCTTTGGATTGCTCAGCTGTTTAATCAGTTACCTTCTGGTGACTCGCTGTTATGAATTGCTCTAAAAACAACAGAATCTCTATAGCCTCAGATTTCTTGTGTTCTATGAAAAGCACCCAATATTTTGTTGACTTATTTATTTGATATACTGTTACTGAACAGCAGATATAAATTAGGCAATGTGAATGCAAGGATATAAAGACTTAGTTCTTGAGAATAGAGAGATAGCTTAACTGGCAAAGTGCTTGCCTCCCAAGCATGAAAGCCAGAACTCAATCCTCAGTGCCCATGTTACATGCTGCAGATGGCAGCACGTACCTGTCACCCTGGCCCTGGGGAGGTAGGGGATAGGCAGACTCCTAGAACTCACGGGCCAGCTAATCTAGCCTCAGCTGTGAGTGCCAGGACAATGAGAGATCTTGTGGACAATATCCCCAAAGATTGACACATGAGGTTGTCCTCTAGTCTCCACATGCATACGCACACATGTGTACCCACACATATATGAGCAAGCATACACACACACACCAAAAAAGATTCAGCTCTTTCCTTTAATAGGAATGCTTTGATGTTGTTGTTTTGTTTTTGGTTTGGTTTTTTTTTGGGGGGGGAGAGACAGAGAGAGAGGAAGAGGAAGACAGATAGAGATGGATAGATAGCAGCCTCTCAGCTGTTACGAACAAAATCTAGATGAGTCCATCCCCTTGTGGTCAAGTGTGGCATTGCGCCCTTGTGTCAATTTGCATCTGGCTATACGTGGGACCCGGAGATTGGAACTGCTGGAGATTGGAACCAGCGTTCTTAGGCTTAGGAGGCAGGCACCTTAACCTCTAAGCCATCTCTCCAGCCCTTGTTTTTGTTTTTTGAGGTAGGATCTCACTCTAGCTCTGGCAGACCTGGAATTCACCATGTAGTCTCAGGCTGGCCTTGAACTCACAGTGATCCTCCTACCTCTGCCTCCTGAGTGCTGGGATTAAAGGCGTGCACCACCACACCAGGCTACAAGAATGCAAATTAAACAGGGGGAAGAGCTGCTCATATTAAAACACTGGGCTCCAGACAGGCACATTCCCCCCTCTAGAGATATGAAGAGGAACAGGCACAAACATGGGGAAAGGTCAGGAGAATTCCCTAACAGAAGTCACTCTTAATGTTCTTGAATAATTATGCAAGAAATAATTATATAGAAAAGTAGTGAAGTATTTAGAAGACATGGCATTAATAAAGGGCTGAATGCCACACTCAGCATAGGACATATAGAGACTGTCAAATAGCTCTGCGTTTGGGAGCATATAGTGTTAGAAGGCAGGATGTGGCTAAGCAGTCCCTGGGGAGCTTTAAGAACAGGAGTACATCAGACTTACAATCTAGAAAAGTCAAAAAAAAAATCACTTTGTCAGAAGAATGGAGGAGAATGGATTGAAATGCGCAAAGCTGGAAGTAAAGAGATAAGTACAGAGGCTGCGGGTAGCATCTAAAAATAAATAAAAAGGCCATCCAGGTCTGAGTTATACCCAGAAGGAAAGACCTCCAAGAGCTATGGACGAATCAAGATAAAAGTGGCTTTGTGATTAACTGGCCTTTGGGTACATGAGGAAGAGTCAGGAGCAAAATTTGGACTAGGCTGTAGTGCGAGGACTTGGTGGATGGTGACACCTCTGCCTACAGCTGACATTGAAGGAGCTTTATAGCAAGGCTAATGACTTTGGTTTTGACTGTGTGGATCTGAGGAGACCATGGGACAGTCAGGTACAGAAGCACAGCGCATGATTAGACACACAGGAAAGGTAAGGACTTCTTGAAAGTATTGGAGGGGGTAAAACTGTCCTGGGAAATTTTACAGGCTAATGAATAAGGTGGAATTGAAAACCCCAGGGAGAATTCCCACTGGAAAAATAAGCAGAGGCAGGAGACTAGAACAAGAAGGAATAGAAAAGGAAACCAAGAAAGGAAATAGAAAAACACTTTGCCAGGCATGGTGACTCACACCCATAATCCCAGTGTATAGGAGGCAGAGGCAGGAGGATTGCTGTAAGCTTGAGGCCAGCCAGAGATACATAGCAAGAAGCTGCATTAAGAAAAAACACACAAGCAAAGACATCAAGGTTGAGAGAGGAGTGAGGAGAAACAATGTGGGAGGAAAGACAAGAAAGAATGTGGACAAGGAAAGTAGCGTTACCAGTTTGAGGTTCGATTGAGGAGTCAGTGTTTTAAGGACAGAGAAGTGTCTATTGGATTTTTTTATTAGATATGGACATATTTTGTATGTATACCACACATGTTGGTACCATCCTTTCCCTCCTCCCTGCCCCTTTTCTGAAAAGGCCTTCCTTGTTTGGGATGCAGGTCAACCCCATGGGGATTGTGGGTCATGTATTATGGGGCAGGGGAGAGGCAATGTCTCTGTGCATAATGTCCCAACTTGTGGTTCCACCAATCTTTCTGCCTCCTCATCCACAAAATTCCCTGAGCCATGCTGGGAGCATTTAGGAGCATTTAGCACTTAGGAGCCTCTGGATCTCTGGTTTGGTAGGTGTTGAGTGTCCTCAGTGTCTCTCTCCATCACCCTTGTGCTGATATCAGATTCACTAAGAAAGCAGCACTCTTGCTCATTTCCCTAATTCCTCTGTGGTTTCAGCTGGGGCCAGGGTGAAGTGTGCTGGGTCGTTTAGCTTCTCCTCAGGTCCAGCTCCCATCTGAAAAAGAGAAGCAGATTCTCCAATGGAGAATGAAGTCAGCACTGGTTAAATGGGTTAACCATTATTAATTTAGAGAGAATTAAAAGGATGTAGACCCTCTTATAGTCTAAGGTGAGTGGGAGCTTGACAATGTCCATTGGATTTTTAAGCCAATACAGAAGTACTGTTAGTAGAATGGGAAAGGTGACAGCAAAAGTAATATTGCAATGGACCAAATCCATACACTTGGGCGAAAGGAAGAGGTCTGAGTATATTTAAAAGTTTGTATGAAGGGCTGGAGAGATGGCTTAGTGGTTAAGGCGCCTGCCTGCCAAGCCCAAGAATGCCCATTCGATCTCCAGTTCACACGTTTAGCCAGATGCAAAAAGTGAGGCAAAGGTGCAATGCTGCACTTGCCCACAAGAGGGCGCATGCATCTGGAATGCATTCACAGCAGCTGAGAGGCCGCTGGAATGCCCATTCTCTCTCTCTGCCTCTTCCTCTCTCTCTCTCTCTCTCTTTCTCTCTCAAATAATAATAATAATAAAGAGACGTTTGTAGGAAAAGGGAAAAGAAAGATGAATGGTAACTCCCGGGAAACAGAGTAAATGGAGAGAAATGCACCCAAAGATGGTAAAGATTAAAGATAGAGAGGAACACTTGGGACTAACATAAAATGTTGTGGGGAACTTAATGGAGAAGGTGTGGCCAAGGGCACAGAGTATTGGCTATGTGTGACCCATGAAATACTCTGAAGTTGGAAGATTCATATGAAGATGGACTGGATGATGGAAAATTTGGGAGAGAAATTGGAAGGCGGAAACAATAAGTTGCATAAAACTGTGCCCAGTGCTCCTTTGTAAGGTGAGTCTGAAATTCCAGTGGAGAGGAAAGGAGGGTGGAGGTGACTGTAGACAAGTGAAGCCACTGACCAGGAGGAGCAACTCTGAGAATTTCCAGTCACTTAGGAGCCTGGGCCATGGGTGCTGGCTCTAGATTTCAAATAAAAGGCCAGAATGGTTGTACGAACCTGAAACCCATTCCAGTGGAAGGGGTAGCAGAGCAGCCATGTTGGGGTAAAGAAGGAGGTGTTATAGTAAAGAGAATCACTCTGCCCTCTTCTCTGAAAAAGGTTGGTTTTCCAGAAGAGGAAAATTTGGTTAACGATGAGAAAGATCTATTTTTATAGCGATTTTTTTTCCAAAGGTCTGTTCTCAGTGGTGTGTGTGTGTGTGTGTGTGTGTGTGTGTGTGTGTTTCATTAAAAAGCCAACAGTTGAATTTAAGGTTCTAGCCTCTTCCTGTCTTCATTTTAATGCCCTCTCTATTTCTCCCGCATCTTCCATTTCTGGATCTAAATTTGTCCTGTGATTCTTAACTCCCAATGATGGGAAAATAAGAGTTTAAGACTCTTTTGTTCTAATGCCAATTGTATTTTAATTGATGTTAAAGAAGAGTATTTGATGTCAAAGAGAGTGTTTGAACTCTAACAATGAAGACAGCTGGCTGTCTCTGTGGCTGCTGGCTTGGGTGTTAGTATGTCAGAGAAAGAAATGAAGGGACTTTCAACTAAGTGGAAGTCCATCATTGAAGTCCCAAATAAATGAGACTGTTTGGCTTCAACATTTCTCTTTTTCTGAGCCTATTTTAAAAATCTACACTCAGATGTCCTACTGATTCTATAGTTGAGCCTCCAGTCAGGATCAAGGTCAGGCACCTGGCACATGCCTGATGATGGGCAGAGTACAAGGTGACTCAGACATGGATCATGTCACTATCAGTGTAGCTCCTTGTGGTGACAGCTGGCATAGTACGATGCTCTCACCTAAGAAACTGAGGTGGCTAGGGAAGGAGGTGGAAGTGCCAACAACAGATTTCAGCTTAGCAAGCTCATTCATGCCTGACAGTTCAGGACCAAGATTCATAAGCACTTGCCTAGTATTACCCAGGAAGAATTCATACCTTATCCAGTCTAGAAAATGAAAATGAATTCAAGATTTCAAGAGCCCCTTACAGTTCAGTGGGAGAACTGCTTATACAAAATGAATTTTCTTCGGGTTGTTTCAGCTGATAGGATATTCACATAACCTAGAAAACATTTTGCTATCAACATACTACTGATGGATGCTCTCCATTCAGTCTTGAAATCCCTACCGTGCCTCAGTTTCTCTACTGTGTAAATATGAAGTAATACAGGAACTCCTACTCTTGTAACCCAGATTGTGTTTCCTCTTTCCTGTCTCGTGTATGGCATTGAGTGACACAGGCCAGCCTTCACATCCTACGTCTCCTGAATCTTGTCTTACAACCCAGTCATCTTGTGTTAATCCCTTGCTGCTGTCTTTCTTTGAAATCACGTCAAGTTGGTTTTCCTTAGCCTTCTTTTTGACATTGAAAGCCCCATCTTCTACTTAGAATTATCTGGATATATGTGAGGGAAATAATCATCTCCTTCTATTATGTACTTTAACCTCTGCGTTTACAGAAGTCTTAAACTTTGAGCCACAGATGTTTTAATTACTATTATTTAAAGCCCACATATAGCCAGGCATGGTGGCACACGCCTTTAATCCCAGCACTTGGGAGGCAGAGGTAGGAGGATCACCATGAGTTCGAGACCACCCTGAGACTACATATTGAATTCCAGGTCAGCCTGGGCTAGAGTGAGACCCTACCTCAAAAAAACATAAAAGAAAAAAGCCCACCTATGATTTATTTTTTTATCAGCATTCTCAAATATTTTAACATTTTCTAAGTATTTTGTCTGTTCGGTGATTGAAATTTGAATAACCTAACCTCCCGCCTTATAAGCTAGAACTTCCCATTGTGTCATTAAGCTCCTGATGAACGGCAAACTATCAAAAGTTAAAATTAAGAATTTTTAATCCCATTTTGGCTGTGTCTGAAAAGTTCATTTTCACATTCCTAAATGGTAATATTTTATTAGTAAAAATCTTCTCTCTACTCTTCATACAAGACTGTGACTAGTAATAAGCAATTTAGTTATTTTCCACGTGAATGTATCCTTGTGAGGTGTTTAAAAGAGTGGAAAACAGACTGTCATGTCAGAGCAACAACAATTCCTTACCTGCAAACTCTCCAGAGCCCCATCAGGGAGATACAATGGTCACATATGTGGTTGTATAGCACCCCTAATTAAATTATGTTCCACTTTAAGTCTGATTCCTATCATTAGTTAAATAGCATTGGATAGGGTTCAGGACACACTGACCCCAAATACAGCACCTTGACACATTGAATATTTTAAGCTGAAAGATTTTGAGAAACAAGAAGGACTCTCTGACCTTCCCTGAAGCAGATCAACAGACCCTCCTGTGAAAGGTGCCCTCCTTGTTCTCAGAGAAAAGGATCAGCCTTAATTGCACAGTGAGAAAACCTGAACAAGCAGGCCTCGTTAAATCTCCACCAGATACTCTCCTTAGCTCAGACTGTTTTGTCCTATATTATATTTTTCCATCATTTCCCCCCTCTTCGTCAAACCCAGCATTAAAATGTTCAAGTTTAGCCATTTATGGAGAGCTTCATGTCCTTGTTGTGTTGGTCAGCTTCCCATTATGGTAATAAATACCTGAGATAATCAACTTGAAAAGAGGGGAAAGGTTTCTTTTGGCTTAGAGTTTCAGGGGTTTCCATCCATGGTTGTTTCTTTGGGCCCTGGGCTATGCATGCATCACAGTGACAGAACCAGGAAACAAAGAGAGAGGCCGGCAGGGGTCCAGGTTCCAGTAGTGCCTTCAAGGAGACAACCCCAGTGGTAGAACTTCCTTCCTAAAGCTTCCACCAGCTCCCAATAGCAGCACGGACTGGGGACCAAGCCTTCCATACAAGGGTCTTTGGAGGGCATTCAAGATCCAAACTATAACATATGTGAAGGTTCCTATGTCATGTAAAACTTATATGAACTGGTATTTATGTCTTCTTTTTGTATTATAAGGGCTTGAGCATGCAAACGAGAAAGGGTAGATACAAAAGATACCATCTTTTCCTGTCCTACACAAATGCCTAAAATAATTACTGTTGGTTTTTACTTGAAACGCCCATTTTGTCCTAAGTCTTGTTTTTATCAAAGGCATAATGTTTAACGTGAAGCTTACCCTTGAAAATTGTTTCGGGGGGTATGAAGAGCTGTCTTTTGAGCTTCCTTTGAGGGCAGAAGGGCTAGGACTTTTACGGCAGCTCTAAGGGCTTTCCTCATGATTCCATGTGTGTAGGATCATTCTCATTTTCAAGAAGAGCTGGAGAATACCATAGAGCTCAAATGATTCAATATTGTCCTCTTAAATGTAAGGAGCCTGAGCTCCAGCTCTCACCCTGGTCACAAAGGATGACTAGATTTTTGGCTTGGACCAGAAAGAATTTGGGCCTTGATCCCATCCTGTGTTAATCCCATTTTACTGAGCACCATACACAGCAGTTACTTTATCACTGCTGGGACAAAACACTATACCAGAAGCAGTTTCTAGAAGGCAAGGGCTCATTTCAATGTACAGTTTCAAGGGGAAGTTTTTTTTTTTTCAACTTTAAATCAGTTTATTGACACAGTAACACAACACACTTGCCTCCCTGACACCCCCTCACACAATCTAGATCTCCCTGTCTCTTCCCTTAGAACAAGCTGTTCAATGAAAAGAGAAAGAAGGCAGGCCACGTCTACCACACAGCCCTGTCCTTAGGCCCTGCAGAATAGGTAATGCTCAGAACCTGTTGGGGAGGCACTGTGCTTGGCCAGCCAGAGGCATCCAGTCCTAAGAACAGATTTCCCCCACAAATCCCAGGCCCTGAATTACTTCTCTTCTTTTCTTTTTTGACACTAGGAAGGAGACCTTGGGGCCTGGACCACAGAGACAAGAACTCAAGGTGGTAACTCAAGATATAGTTGGCTAGAGTTGCTTAAGGCCCAGGCACCCCAAAAAGCCCTGATGGTGGGAGTGAACTTCAATGCCCCTATTTAAAATGCACTTATAACATTAAACAGATTAAGCCAGCTTGACCAAATGCCAGAATAACACTAAGCTGTAAAAAAGGCAGGGTAGACCTGCTTATGCCAGGCCAGACACAAAATGCACACAGAAAAGAAGTCAAGGGGAAGTTTTATCATGTCCGGGAAAGCAGAGCAAGACAAGGAAGCTGGCTCACATCATCACAGATCGTCAGGAAGGAAGCAGCAAGAGAGAGCTAGCCAGCACTGGTAAGGCGGCGATCTGGATTATAAAATGCCAAGGCCCAACCTCATTGTGAGTTCCTCTAGCAAGGTTCCACCAGCTTGGGACCCAATGTGAGGTTTAATCATAAGCACACAAGGCTACGGGGGATATGTTACATTCAAACCATCACTCCATCTATGTAATACAGTGATCTTACATGGGAGATTAAAATCACAGAATTAAGTCTGAACTAAGTGTGGGGTTTTTTTTTTTTAAATCTATTTCTGAAACTGAAACAGATAGAACCACTTGACATTTGCAATTTCTATTTTGCAATAACTTTAGAAAGATCTAACTAATTTTGTTTGTTTGGCAAATATTTACTGAAGACCTTGTAATACGACTTTTCTGCTGGGGAGATGCCAACAAGCACTTGCTCCTTCCAGGAAGGTCACCTACAATAAACTAAAAGACGATTCCACCAAAGGTCAGCCTGGAGGACCAGTGAGTTTACTGGGATTCCTCACATAGCACAGATGAGGGTTACTTACAGGAGCACAGAGACCCCAAAGCAGCTGTTGCACTAAGTAAAATGTTTCATCCCAGCATGGATGACTCCCCGCCCCCACCCCAGTAGCTGCATAAATGGAGCCTCCAGTCCCTTGATCTTCCACCCTCTGTTGATCCTATCCCCCCCTGAGACCATGAGACTTCATGCATCATTGTGTGTGGCTGGGACAAGGGTGGCTGAGATCTCAGCTGAGGGTCTGATGATACTTGGACCCCTCCACCCCCGTTCTCTGAGGAACATCAACTGGTCCAACCTTGAGAGTCGCTCATGAGCAGTGGCAGCTGTTTCAGATAAAGATGAGAACAGTTGTTTTTCTGGAGGACTGCATCGTACAACAGAACTGGGTCAGGCATTGTAGTTGGTATCTTTTTCACTCTTATTAAATAATATGAAGCATATCTTGAATTTAATCAATGTCTTAAAGTGGCATGTTATAAATATAGCCTATGAAGGTTTACAAAGAAAAACACCTTTCTCCTATGTATTTATAATTTATGTTTCTTGGAGATTAATTATTTGCAAGGTCTGTAATTACCGTGAGAATTATAGGCACAGATATCACAAGAGAAAGCTTTTTGTCATAAACCTCTCTAACAATCACTGGTCTGTGAGTATGTATCTCTGCATGTTCAGGATGCCAGCAGCATGCCAGAGATAGAGTTAGCTGAGCAGCTGCCAGCAGCTCACCCAACCAAAGTAGAAGCAGAGTACAATGCAGAAGCCCAGTCACTCTCATTTGTTACCAAATGAGACAGATAGTATGCTTTGTCAAATATAAGAATATATTTTTCTCTTTTTTTATTTGAGACAGAGAAAAAGAGAGAGAGAGAGAGAGAGGAAGAGGCAGAGAGAGAATGGGTGTACCAGGGCCTTTTCAGGTGCTGTGAACAAACTCCAGATGTGCGCACCCCCTTGTGCATATGTGCAACTTTGTACACTTGCGTCACTTTTGTGTCTGGCTAAACGTGGAACCTAGAGATTTGAGCAAGCATTCTTAAGCTTCACAGGCAGGTACCTTAACTGCTAAGCCATCTCTCCAGCCCCAATTTTCTTATTTTTATTGCTGGGAAATCAATATGTGGCTCACAGCCAACAGATGGCATGGGTTAATTAACAGTGGGGTTGTTTTTATTTCTTTTTTTTTTTTAAGCCATAGGCCACCACGCCTGGCTTTTTAAAAAATGTTTTACTTTCATTTATTTATTTATTTGAGAGTGAGATAGGCAAATAGAGATAGAGAGGGAGGGAGAGAGAGAGGGAGAATGGGCATGCCAGGGCCTCCAGCCACTGCAAACAAACTCCAAATGCATGCACCACCTTGTGCATCTGGCTTATGTAGGTCCTGGGGAATTGAACGTGGTTTCTTTGGATTTGTTTGCAAATGCCTTTACTGCTAATCCATCATTCTAGCCCTGTTTTTATTTCTTAATAGTTCATAGAATGATGTTTTATAACCATATAATACTAAACTTCATGAAATAATGTACACTAGGATAATTTTTTTAAGTAGGGGTTTTTGTGTTCATGTGTATGTGTGGGAACATGTATGTATGTGTGCCAGTGAACATTTATATAAATGCCCATGTAGGTGGAGGCCAGAGTATGACATTGGGTATCTTCCTTAATACCTCTCCACCTCATTTTTTTTTCAGACACTGTCCCCCAATGAACCTGAAGCTCACCAATTCAACTAGATGAGCAAACCCCAGGCCTGCACTGTCTCCTCTTCCCTTGCACTGTAATCACAAGCATACATGTCTGTACCTGCTTTACATTAGTGCTGGGCATCAAAACTCAGGTCTTCGTGTTTCCACAGCTATGACTTGACTGGCTGAGACATCTCAGCATCCCTAAAAAAAACTTTTGCTGGGCCTGGAAGCACATGCCTTTAATCCTAGCACTTGGGAGGCAGAGGTAGGAGGATCACCATGAGTTCAAGGCCACCCTGAGACTATATAGTGAATTCCAGGTCAGCCTGAGCTAGAGTGAGACCCTACCTCAAAAAAACAAAAAACAAAAAAACCTTTATAAGGTACAGAATAAAAGTGGGGGGGGAAAAGATCTAGGCTCCTGCTGCAAGTTAAAATTAATTCTATGTCTTCCAAAAACCTAGACAGAATACCAGCAAAACATGGAGGTTTTTCTAGGAACCCATATAAAATGAAGGGATTGAATAGTATACCCCTTTCTATTCTCCCCGCCCCAGAAACAAAGCCTAAGGAGACTATTGATGAGAGATTTCAACATATTTTTCAAAAAGGAGAAAACAGGAATAGCAAGTGGTCAGACAGAGTCAAGACAACAACAGTCTAAGCATCTCTCGTGTGCGTGGGCGTGGGCGTGTGCTGGTGATGGTAGCCGTGGCGAGACTGATTCTGTGGAGGTGTGTGTGAGGTGATGAGTAAGATGCAGGGAAAGCGCTTTGGGGATCATCCACCAAATAGTTTTCAATCCAATGGAAATATGATTATTTTTTTCTCTATCTTGTCTTTACATATTGCCAGTCAACTTGTTCGAGGTTTTATTTAGTTGGGATCACTTTTAAAATTACTTAGTTATACTTTGTGTTTCAAAAGATAAGAGTCCACAGTCAGGAGAGGGGGTGAGGGGATTCAATGCAAACAGTATATGAATAGAAGTGAGGTTATATCGTTCTAGTATGCGTGTGCAGATGCATGTGTGTATCCACCCTGAGTAAAAGGAAGTCTTTTATTTTATATGAAGGACTTATACCTATAAATAGTTGACCTCAGTGCCCCACCGATATTCACTACTGCCAGAAGTTCTCCGGTTTCATGAACTATGCCTTCTACAGATGGTGATGGCCAAGCAGGAGATGGGTTTTTTTTCTCTACAATGTGAAACATGTTGAGCTGAGGTCTCTATCAGCAGTCACTTCATTGTCAGCTGTGTTTTCTAGAAAACCAACCCTGTGACCATTCTTCCCAAGGCTCCCAATGTATTCTATCTTTGATAAATGCTTAAAGCATTTCCACGGGGTGGCACACTTTCTTTTTCACTTCAACCATAGGAAAGTAAGAAAAAATGTATGAGTCTGTTTCTATGTAAAGGAACAAAAAAAATTCTAGAAATAAATTCTGTCTGTTCATCATCTTTTATTGTGGCAGATATATAGAATGTCAGGGGGAAATGGTATCATTGATAAAGAAATGCAAGAGAGGACAATTCTTTAAGGGGTTTTTCTAAATCACTTATATTGGTTGTTTTGTCTCGTGTGTCAAGAAAAAGTCACAGGCAGTTAGCTTTTCCAGGAAAGAGGTTTCAGGAGTCACTGTGATTTATGTTTTAAAATTGGAAAACGTTATAGACTTGTTCTGAAAAGGCTTCCTGCAGGCATGGGGAACTCCCAGCAAGCCACCCTGCCAAGCCGCCCTATGATGGGTCTGATTCAGTCTTAAGCCTTGTCATTCTTCATCCCTCTTCTTGGGGATTTGAACACTGGGATCTCCTATTCAGGGCAGACGGGTTTAGCCTTAAGCTGCCACACTCATACTTGGTTTTTTTCAACCAGGAGTAGCTCCTGCCTTTGCTTGTGGGTTCTGGGCCAAACATTCTCAGGAAGAAATAAAGCATCTGAAAATAAAGTCTTAAAATGTTAGATGGTATATCGTATCATGTCATATCATATCCAGTCATATTCCATTCCGATCTTCCATGCTGTGCTCCTAACCTTTTCCCTTAGCATCCGTGAACTCTGCCCACCTGCACACCCAGCCAAAAGGTGTGATGGATGCTGCTTGACAGTAACCCCCAACACCAAGCACCAAGGACCACTCGTGCTTTTCACTCTGCATTTTAGGTGAGGTTCTAAAAAAGACGTACACATCAGCAGATCAAGTCAGAGTCAACTGAGTCACAACTCATTTGTGTCAAGAGTGTCCAAAGCCATCTTGGCTGCTTCTGAAACTGAAGTCAAATTAGTAATTTGAGTCTTTTAATTTGATTTTTGGGGTCCACTGGTTTTCTGGTATATCACTATTATCTGGCCAGGAACTTGAGGATGTTAAAAAATAGAAGCATTTGAGTGATCTAGTCTTCTGAACTATACCACCTGATCTTAGCTCATGTTGGATAGCATGCTGCTGATTTCTGCTCCATTCTAAATTAGCTAGTGAAATGGGAAGATGGCTAAGCAATGAAAGGTGCTTGCTTGCAAAGTTTCTATTCCCAGGCCCTGCATAAAGCCAGAGACAAAAAGCATCTGGCATTCATTTGTAGCAGCAAGAGATCCTGGTGTGCGTGTGTGTGTGTGTGTGTGTGTGCGCGCGCACACACACACACACACACACACACACACAATGTAAATAAATTAGCCAATAGTCAACATTAGCCATTATTATTGTCATTAGTTTTGAATGCTTATTTTGTATTCTATGGTTCTATGAATCACTCCAGAAGTAAGCTACACCAATAGGATTAGAACTCTAGGGAAGACTGTAGAGATAGTTCAGTGGTGATCACTTAAAAAGCCTGATGGTGCCAGGTGTGGTGGTGCACGCCTTTAATCCCAGCACTTGGGAGGCAGAGGTAGGAGGATCTCAGTGAGTTCAAGGCCACTCTGAGACTACATAGTGAATTCCAGGTCAGCCTGGGCTAGAATGAGACCCTACCTCAAAAAAAATAAAAATAAAAATAAATAAATAAAGCCTGATGGCCTGATGGCCCAGTAACCATGTAAAGCCAGATGCACAAAATGGTACATGCATCTGGTGTACATGTTTGCACTGGCAGGAAGCCATGGTGTGCTCATACTATCTCTCTCTCAGACACACACATACATACATACACACACACACACACACACACACACACACACACAAAGAAAAAAACAGAACTCTAGGGGAAGCTAAGTGCAGGCTCTACTATTTTTCTGCCATTCCATACAGTTACTATTCATTAAGTACCTACCATGTGCAGGGATAATGTCATATCAGCACTTCACACAATAGTAAGCTGAGGCATCTAGCTGGAGCTGACCATGTAGCTAACCTAACTAAAGCTTGAGCTTGCTCCCATGCCTCCTGGAAACTGAGAGGTAAGTCTCCTTATGAATTGATCATAAGACTTTACACACTCAAAAGCCAACTCTGGGGACTGGGGAGATGGCTCAGCACTTAAAGGAGTTTGCTTTCAAAGCCTGCCAGCCCTCCTTCTATTCCCCACCCACCTATGTAAAGCCAGATGGGCATTCATTTGCAATATCAAGGGACCCTGGAGCCCTCACACACACACACACACACACTCACACACTCACATGCACACTCACACCTATGCATGCACATTTACATACATGCAATAAATAAATAATTTTTAAAGTCAACCGTATTAAGGCAACAAATTGTTAACTACTAGGTGGTAGGTTAAGTTCTATAAATACAGGACATTTTAATATTCAGCACTAAATGGAAAAGGTGAGGTATGTAACGATGTTCTGATAAAGACCCTAGGGAGATCATAGAAATTAAAATACTAAGTCATCCTTAGAATAAGTTCTGAAAATTTTTTCTTGCTGTGGTAGTTTGAATGCATGGCCCCCATTATATTCAGGATTTTATTAAAGCTTATAATTTAGATCTCCAGCCCCTTGGCTGGAGGAGCAGTCACTGAGCACATCCTAGGGTCCAGCCCTAAGGTGTGGGCTGGATTTGGAATTCCAGTCTAAAGATATGCAAAGTGCTTGAGCTTTGTCTGGGATTCTGGAAGTGTGCTTGCTTGCTTTTGGTGGTGGCCTCACGTCCCCACCCCCCAACTTCCCCCCCCACCCCAGTCCCCCAGTGTGGGCCTGTGAAAGAGGACTCAGCTTCTTCTGCCATTATGGAACTTTCCCTGGATCTGTAACCTTCAAATAAATTCCCTTCCTTCCATAACTGCACCACATTTGGTAGTTCATCCCAGCAGCGTGAGGCTGATTGCTACACAGGCTGACTAAACTCTTTCCAGCTGACTAGTCAGTTTCCTCTTGTGTGCTAATATATACAAACGACTGGTGACTATTTGTAAAGGCCTAGGTGTACAGTCTATCACATATACTACATGTTACTCATCTTCTTTTCCAAACATTTTATTGTGAAAAAAATTTCACATTTGAGAAAAGTTGAGAGAATTATGCCTATGCACATGCCATCTAAATTGTGGAATTTACTTGTCTGTGTCTTATCACATATATGAACAGAAGTCTATCTTGTTTTTTACATATTTTAAAGGGAATCAAAGACATTGACCTTCATGCCGAAGCACTTGAGCGTGCACAGTATTACTGGAGCTCAGGATTTCATTATAGTGTAATGTATGACTCTTAAGCATTTCAGTTAATGAATTTAGTCAATGCATTTGCCCCTGTAACTCAGATACCTATAAACAGAACATTTCCATCATCCCTATACTCTCCAATAACTAAGTTCCATCCCAACCCTCAGAAAGCAGTCAACTTTCTGATTTTTTTCCCCACCACAAAGTAGTTTTACATGTTGTAAAACTTGGTGTTAATCGAATGTTACTCCTGTGTAAGGTTTCTTTTTTTTTTATTCAGCATGTTTTTGAGATTAATTCAAGGTGATGTGTCTAGCATAATTCTATCATTGGGCAGCATGCCAACATAATGAATATACAAAATTTATTTGCCTTCTGTTCCTCTTGGGCATTTAGGTGATTTCCAGCTTATGAATATTATGAATAATGCTACTGTGAATATTCTCACAGAAATTGTATGAGCATGTTTTATTCTCATGATACAAGAAGCTAAGAGGCAGGGTCACAAAAAGTAGATGTATGTTTAGTTTTAGAAGAATCTTCCAGAACATTGTGCAAAGTGGTTAAACGCCTATTGACAATATATGAGAGAGCCAGTTCCCCCACACTTTGCTCAAGTTTGGTGATGTCCAATCTTTATCAACCCAGGCATTCTGAAGAGTTGAGTAATACCTCACTGTGGGACTCCCTCCCAAAGACTAAAGACACTGAGCACTTTTCCATGTGCTGGTCATCCATATATGTCTTCTTTAGTGAAGGCTTGTTGAAGTATTTTTTATTGGTTTGCCAAGCCAACGTTTAACACACCCTGAACATAAATTCTGTGTCAAATATATGTTTTGCAAATATTTTCTTTCACTGTGACTGGACTCCTTTAATTGTCAGTGTAACTTGATGAATGTAAGTTTTCAATTTTGATGAAGATTAACTTACCATTTTTTAAATCTTAAACTTATTATTTGCAATATCCTAAGAAAGCCTTCCTAGTCACACATTATGAAGATATTCTCCTATGTCTTCCTCTAGAAGTTCTATAGTTTGCTTTCTTTCTTTCTTTTTAGGATTTTTTAAAAAATTTATTTATTAGAGACAGAGAGAGGGAGAAAGAGAAAGAGTGAGAATGGGCACTCCAGGACCTCTAGCCACTGCAAACAACTCCAGATACATGTGCCACCTTGTGCATCTGGCTTACGTGGGACCTGGAGAATGGAACCTGGGTCCTTAGGCTTCGCAGGCATGCGTATCAATGGCTAAGCCATCTCTCCAGCCCCTATACTTTTCTTTTATAAATTAGGATCGATCTCAAATTAATTTTTTTGTATGTGGTGACATTTACTTTTTCCATGTGGATGTCTAGGATCATTTATTGAAAGGATTTCCTTTTCCTATTTAATTATTTTGGCATGTTTGTCAAAAAGGAAATAACCATGTGAGTGTGGATGGATGTGGGCTCTTGCTTCCATTCTTGGTGCAGTGGTCTATGCTGATGTTTCATTAATGTAGTCTGATAGTAGGTTCTAACGTTAGGTATTAAAGCTTTTTAATTTTGTTAGGTTCCAATGGCTTTGGTTGGTCTTAGATCCTTCTCATTTCCATATAAAATTTTAAATTTATTTTAGCCTAAGAAATCCTTAGAGGCATTGCTGTTAGAATAGCATTGAATATATGACCAATTTCAGGATGATTGATCATTATACCAAGTCTTTTAATCAAAGAACTTGATATATCTCCCCATTTATTTAGTATTCTTCAGTTTCTCTAACAATGCCATGTAGTTTTCAGTGGAGAGATTTTTGTGTCCTTATGATTTTGTAAATCCCCTTTGAACAAAATTCTTATGTTCATCAAATCACACTGTTAAAGAATAATTGTAATAAAATTGTTCTTCAGTGTTACTAGCCAGTAATTTGCTGCTAATTTTTAGAAGTGCAATTGATTTTTGCATGTGGTCCATGTACCAGTCAACTTACTAAATTGTTATTAATTCTCATAATGACTTCTTAATTCTTTAATATTTTATATTTAAGTAATCATGCTATTTATACATAGGGGCATTTTTTCCTTTCTTTTCAAACTATGTATTCTAAAATTATTTTCTAAATATTTTCTAAAATTATTTTCTAAAATTATTTACTGACCAGGATTCCCAAAATAAAGATGAATATAAGTGATATAAGATGAATATATTCTTGCTTTGTTTGTGATCACAGGGGGAAAATAGTCAATATTTTGCCACTGAAATAATGCTAGATATTTTTTAATAGGTTGAAGAAATTGCCATCCATTCCTATATTACTGGTATTTATAAAGAGTGGGTGTTGAATTTTATCAAATATTTTTCCTGCATCTGTGGAGATTATCATATGATATTCCCTTTTTAGTCTGTTAGTATGGGGAAATCACACTGACTTTTGAATTTCAAATCAATGTGACAGTCCTGGAATAAACCCCAAGTGGTTATAATGTGTGTATATAGTGTAAAATGTATGTATGCATAATGTTTCTTTATATGATAGTTTGAATAAATTTGATAATATTTTGCCAAGGGTTTCATATTACATATGTTTCTAATAAAGAGGATTTTTTAAAAAGCTTAAAATTGAATAGCTGATTGGGTACTGCTGGAGCCATTTCAGTTAGAATCTATATAAATGAGATTTTAAAACACTGCTCAAATTGGATTGTCCTAATAAAAACTTTATAAATGTCCATTTCCCCCTTTATTCAAGCAACTAATAGAACACAGAAATCACTCACTTCATCTTTTTTCAAAAAGCTTTGACATAATTGCATTTCTTGCACTAGCGAAAAATGAAAAGGTCATCAGAAGTCACCCACAAGGGATACAGAATTCAGTTTTCATCTATCATATTGGAAGACTAGCCAAATGAAGAGAGCCCCACTGAGTTCTCAGCATCGACTCTTGAGTGGGTTAAGAATGCATCTCCTTGGGGCTGGAGAGATGGCTTAGCAGTTAAGGCACTTGCCTGCAAAGCCAAAGGAGCCAGGTTTGATTCCCCAGGACCCATGTGAAGCCAGATGCACAAAATGGTGCACGCATCTGGAGTTTGCTTGTGGCTGGATGCCCTGGTGTATCCATTTTCTCTCTCTGCCTCTCTCTACCTGTTTCTCTCAAATAAATAAATGTAAAAATTTTCAAAATATAGAAAAAAAAGAATGCATCTCCTTAAGAAAAAATACACATAGTTCTAATCATAATGCCTAAGCCATCAAAATAAAAGAATCACTAAAGTAGTGATGTCTTAAGAACAAGAACATAGGGCTAGAGGGATGGCTTAGCAGTTAAGGCACTTGCCTGCAAAGCCAAAGGACTCAGGTTCGATTCCCCAGTACTCACATTAGCCAGATGCACATGCTAGCAAATGAGTCTGGAGTTTGTTTGTAGTGGCTAGAGGCCCTGGCATGCCCATTCTCTCTCTCTGTCAAATAAATAAATAAATAAATAAATAAATAAATAAATAAATAATTTTTTAAAACGAACAAGAACATACTAGTGATCTAGTGATTTTGGAGCACAGAATAATCAGAAATCAACATAATGGTTTGCTGAACTTGTATAACCTAAGTCAACTAAGTGTCGAGTGTATGACTAACACAGGTGGCCTCTGCTTTCTGTATGTATGCATGTGTGTGCATGCGTGTGTGCATGTAAAATCTTCATGCAGCCGGGCGTGGTGGCGCACGCCTTTAATCCCAGCATTCGGGAGGCAAAGGTAGGAGGATCGCCATGAGTTCGAGGCCACCCCGAGATTACATAGTGAATTCCGGGTCAGCCTGGGCTAGAGTGAGACCCTACCTTGAAAAACCGAAAAATGAAAAACCAAAAAAAAAAAAAAAAGCTTCATGCACATATATGAGGGAGCTTTCCTTAATAGCAGTACCTTTGTGGCCGCCTGAGCCTCCCAGCTTTCTGTCACAATCCCCACTTGCCCTTCTTTCTTGTCTTCTATTCTTTTTTTTAAAATTTATTTATATTTATTTATTTGAGAGCAACAGACAGAGAGAGAGAGAATGGGCACACTAGGGTCTCCATCCACTGCAAACGAACTCCAGATGCATGCGCCACCTTGTGCATCTGGCTTACATTGGTCCTGGGGAATTGAACCTCGAACCGGGATCCTTAGGCTTCACAGGCAAGCACTTAACCACTAAGCCATCTCTCCAGGCCCCTCTTGTCTTCTATTCTGTACCCTTGTCCCAACACCTGGCTTTCCTTTCCTCCTTCTACCATCTATTCTCTGTCGTCTGTGCTTTTTGTGGTACCCATGACTGCTACAAGGGCCACTTTAACTGTACAGATGCCGGACCTAAAAGGTTAGCCTAAAAGTTTAACACAAGAAAATCTTTCAACTAATTCTTTGATCTTTCAAAGGGAAAAGTTAATATTTGTCAAAAGCAAGCATTATTTTTGTCAAGATTGTGCACAGGGATCTTGAGAATTTCATGTCATGCCCCTCATCATTTTTGCCCACAACCACTTTATTTGAATATGACGTAGCTAAAAGGAAAAGTAGAATAAGGCATCTCTCTCTCCTCTCTCTCTCAAGTTTGACCCTCATGTATACTACAGAGAACAGAAGCTTTTGCATAATGTAGGTTTGGGAAGGCGATATTGTTCTACAATTAATCTGTCAATAACTTTTCCTACCCCTGAGTCATTGTGTTTTCCCAAGTGACAAACCTTTGGCTGAGCCCTGGAAATGCCCAGGCGCCTCAGAAAGGAAAAGTTATTAAGCCAAGACTTCAGGGGAGATACAGAAGAATGCTCTGTTTGTAATTCTGGGGAAAATAATTGAGAACGCACTTTTGAAAGCTTAACAAAATTACTTAAAATCTTGCAGGGAAACAATCAGGTTAGTTTTGTTTTAATTCGGTATCTAAGGATTTCATTTACCTTTTAGATCTAGTTGCTGCAAAATAGTGATAATGCACAAATTTTTCAAACTATTAAGTCTGTATCCACCAGCGACTTGTCAAATTAATGAAATCACCTTGAAGTTAGTGTAGTTGGTGAGGAAAATTTGATGATATTCAAAACTTTCATGGTAATAATTACAGATGAACAGGGTCAGTCAGTTGAGAATTAATGTGAAAAGTGAACAGAATGAAAATCTGAACGAGGAGATCAAAGTTGCATAAACTGTGGAGAAAGGGAACCTCGAAAACGAAATTCATTTGTGTTCACTCAAAAGGAAGGAACAACAGAGAATATGGAGGAATCTGAGTCTTGGGAACCTTAAAGATTGGATAATTTTTTCAAAGTATTTTCTGTTTATTTATTTAAGAGAGGGAGAGAAGAGAAAGAGAGAGAGAGAATGGTAGATGTGCCAGGGCCTCCAGCCACTGCAAACGAACTTGAGATGTATGCGCCACCTTGTGCATCTGGCTTCCATGGGTCCTGGGGAATCTAACCTAGGTCCTTAGGCTTTGCAGGCAAGTTCCCTAACCACTAAGCCATTTCTCAGAAAGAAAGAGAAGAATAGATAAGGATGGTTGTGACTGTAAGTTAGAAAAGCTAGGACATTATTTCTTCTTATTTCCACTTATTTTAGAATGCTGAAAATAGCTATTACAATTTACATATCACTTCTACTCACAAGTTTCTTCATCCTGATGTCATCCACGTATATACCTTTTATTTCTTCCTTCATGTTTTAAATAAAGAAACAACACAGTGTATAAATTATCTTTCTTGATTAAAAATTATATACTAGAGCTGGAGAGAGGGCTTACCAATTAAGGCACCTGCCTGTGAAGCCTAAGAATGACCATTCAAATCTCCAGACGCAAAAATGACGTAAGCGCACAACGTCGTACATGCGCACAAGGGGGCACATGCTTCTGGAGTTCATTCACAGCAGTTGAGAGGCCCTGGTGCACCCATTCTCTCTCTGCCTCTTCCTCTCTGTCTCTCTCTCTCTCTCAAATTAAAAATATATGTACTATACAGAGTATTGTAAACAGAAAGTTGAGTTGACTTAAAGTAAAACACATTTTCCTACTATTTCTCATATTACCCAATCCCCCTTTCTTGAAATTAGGAAAGTGAGGGTAGTTTTATTTTAAATGAAATTGCTTTAGATATTCTTTGAAGATTTCTAATGGATGCAAACATCTCTCCTATTTCAGAATTAGCATGGCATACTCATTGCTTTTTTTATAGAAGTCAGTCACAACAGATGGTGTAGTAACCTTAAAAAATCTTACTGGGGACTGGAGAGATGGCTTAGCAGTTAAGGCACTTGCAGGCAAAGCCAAAGGACCCCAGTTCAATTCCCCAGTACCCACATAAAGCCAGTTACACAAGGTGGCTCATGTATCTGGAGTTTGTTTGCAGTGGCTAGAAGCCCTGGTGCACCCATATTCATTCTCTCTCATTCTCTCTCTCTCTCTCTCTCTCTCCCTCCCTCCCTCTTTCTCTCTTTCAAATAAATAAACAAAATATTAAAAAATCTTATTGGCTCAATAAATAGATGTATGTCTTCTGTGTCATGGGTCAGCAAGTTTTCTAGACAATATAGTAACATAGCCTACACCCAGTCCCCAGAAAGTCTTCCACTGAGAGTGAAAAGAAAAATCTGGGAACACATAATGTTGTAAAGGCCTTTCTTCAAACTGTATCTGTTGAAAAATTGTGTACCATTCTTCACCTGCAGCTTAACATGTATAACTGTGAAACAAAGACACAGCTAACACAGAGACAAACGGTCCCTGTTGTGACATCAAACATCAGAAAGAGGAAGAATGCTCTTGGAGTTAATCATCATTTGACCTCTGTGTAGATGTGTTTACCATGGTTCAGCTACTGTAATATGGATTGAGATACAGAAGTGAAATGAAGACATGATCCACGCCACCAAAGAGGACAATGACTCTTATGCAAACCAGTCAAATCAAATGATGTATGATGGGTGCTATGAGAGAAGGATGTGTAAGAGCGTAAAGAGCTGATAAGATAGATGTTCGATAGCCTGGCAAAGGATAGAAGACAGAGGAGACAGGGCAAAGACATCCTAAGATCCCAAAGCTTTTGTTTTCTTCTCCAGGCTCAGGGATTTTTCTTAGCTCGACCCTGAGTGTTGCCTCAGAGCCAAAATGGAGTAACCTCAAGTTAAGTTAACTTTGACGTTTCCACCCACCTCACCTTATCCCATATCTTCCTTCCAAGGACCTGGACTGGAATGATGGTGTGAGATTAGCAAACACAACCTTTCATTGGTAGCTGCTCCTCTGTTCTTTGGGAATGTCTACTCTCTTCTGCCCAAAGAGAAACTGATGAGTTTTGTATAGCTGATTATATATACAGGTAATGCCGATTTCACAATTTAACAATTATAATGGGTGCTTGTTAGACATTTGTTACTAAATTTTGTTATTTCAAGGCAATTAAAGTTAGTGTGTCGAAGCAAAAGAAAAGAAAGAGAAAGAAAGAAAGAAAGAAAGAAAGAAAGAAAGAAAGAAAGAAAAGAAAGAAGAAAGAGAAATAAAGAACGGAAGAAAGAAAAGAAGGAAGGAAGGAAGGAAGGAAGGAAGGAAGGAAGGAAGGAAGGAAGGAAGGAAAAGAAAGAAAGGGAAAGAAAGAAAGAAATGGCCCAGTGTTGGGCACTACAAGAAGCTAAGTTTGGCTGAAGTTTGGCCACTGAAAAAAGGGACAACTTGGCAAAATCAATTCTGGTCATGGGATCTCCTTCCAGATGCCAAGGATCATGGACTTTCTAGAGCAAGCATTTGGGAAGTCCTAAATGTTTTGAGCAAAGGAGTAATAAAGTCACATTTAATAAACATACTGAGAGGGGGGTAGAGTTAGGGTGACTGGAACCCTGAAGATGAAAAGTGCAGGGAAATTTGTACTTGCTAGAAATTCAAGATGATCTGACTTCTTATCTCTTGCCTAGTGCCTGTTTTTCCCACAAACAGTCAAGACCCCTCCTGGGAGGGACGTTTTTCATAAGATTTAAACACTGTGGTTGGTCAAGTACAGCCCCCAGAACTTAGAGCCAGAGCTAATCTCTTCCTGAGACAGCCCCTAACCCTAACCAACCAGCTGGCCCTCTGGTTCACCTGGGCCAAAAGACAGCCCACCACCCTAAGGCTATAAATACCTTTGCAAGAGGAGGGCGGGCTCTCTGGCTCTTTGATCACTTGAGAACTTCCAGCTGTGGGTGGCCTGCCCAGCCGGAGGTCCCCCTAACCCTTACTCTCCACATGGCTTCTTCGCCCCCTCCAGCTCCCCACATGGCAGGAGCCCCTTGAACTTTCTTTTCTCTTTTCTTTCCACGCTTCTTTCCACGCCCTCCACGTGGGATCTCTAGCCACGTGGGTGCCTTTCCTTGGCTCTGTACGTCCCTCAATAAATATAGAAATTTAATAATTATCCTTCTCAGTTCTCTTTTTTATTCAATTCTTTGATTAAAAATTAGAAATCAACTTAGGGTTTGGGGTTCAAGGACTTTACTGGATGCTTAGCAACCCGTTATAATAGGACTTAAAATATAAGAAAGAATAGCCTTGGTACTCTATTTTATCAGAAATTATGCACTCAACGATTATCCTCCAGAACATCATCTGGGTGACACAAACCACAGTTAAAACAATACCAGAGAGCACTGAAGATGTTCCTCCTGCTGCTTGGGTCCCCTCCTGAGAGCTCCTGTCACCTCTCTATGTCCAGACATTATTCAGTGAGTGCTCATGTGTCATTATGGGCCCTAGAGATGGTGGGGTGAAAATAAGTCATAGCCCTTTTCCTCAAGGTGTTCCCTGGAGCCATCCTCAAGCATAGCTCTTGAGCCAGACATTGCCCTAGAAGAGCCAGAATCTCATTCATCCCCCCTCACGCAGCCACATCCTGGCCTTCCCAAAGCCACGCTCATTGGCTGAATTCCTCCTCTTCGTGTGCCATTTCAAGGTGAGACGATACAACAGTAACCAGCTTCATTCTGAGAGTTGCTAAGATGGTTAGGTGAGAGGGTTGAGAATGAAGAGCCCTACTGGTCTAGCACAACAAACAGCAAAAAAAAAAAAAAAAAAAAAAAAAAAAAAAAAAAGACTTTGCTTTCCACAAGTTTGCTGTATATAAATTTGCAAGGGGTCCTATATATTACTCTGCCACTCAAGGATTCAAAAACTTAATGCTGGGCCAAAGGGATAGCTTAGCAGTTACTGTGTTTGCCTGCAAAGCTAAAGGACCCAGGTTCAATTCCTCTGGACCCACGTTAGCCAGATGCACAAGGTAGCACATGCATCTGTAGTTTGTTTGCAGTGGCTGGAGATCTTGGCATGTCCATTCTTTCTCTTTCTTTCCCCCTATTTCTCTCTGTCATTTATTTATAAATAAATTAATTAAAATAAAAATATTAAAAAAACAAAAGCTTAATGCCAATGATGGATTATTAGGTTAATATGTTAATTATTGTTTTGACGGCTAGACAACCCTCCCTCTCAAGCATATCTCGAACACGGACTTTATTACATGAGCCATTGTTCCTCTTAGTGTTCAGGAAAAATAAAATCTATAAAATGTGCTGTGAAGGTAAGAGAGCTTTATAAGACATGGAAATGACATTTTTCATGTTTTAATGTTTATTACACATAGAATAGAAAACTAGTTCAGAAAGCCCTTGATTTCCTGATAAATATTTTAATAAATGTTTTTAGTGAATCAAACTAGAAAGGAAGATGGGTTATCTGAGGGCTACAATGACTATGGAACCTTCACCATAGCCTTTGCCTTCTATTGGACCTGTCACCTGCATTGCTTGTCACTAAATTCATATCCAGTCTTGCAACTTCCTGTAAACTCTCAGTTGCAGGAGAATACCTTCCAAAGTCTCTTGCCTGCTTCCTGAGGTTGAGTTGTTCTAGTGGAATGATCCCTTAGAAATTGATTTTTAGCAGTGTGAAGCAATTCTCAAAAGGCTTCCCTGCTGTCCTTCATAATAAGTGGAAATTTCCCTTTGAAGAGGCCATGGAGCTCACAGCGGAGCTTCCAGCAACAAAAATGTTGTAGTCATAACCTTGAAGGCTGCATGGCAACCTTGCCAGTTAGGGCACAGGACCAAGCAGTATGTGCTGGTACATCATTAATTGGACAAATATCTATAGAGAGCCTACTGTGTTCAATGAGCACTGGCCCCGGGCGCAGGTTGTTTTGTGCCTGGGCACTTCTGTACCCCCCACCCCCCCCCCATCACAAGTAGTTATTCTTCAAGTCTCTGACAAACACGAAGAACAAACTTCTCTCAACCCCAAGGAGGATCCCTGGCAGGGAGCTGCTTCCATAACCCCCCACACCTCATCTTCACAACGTTTCACATGGTCTCTGCTTTGGTAAGAGAAGCTTCTGTTTGCAATTGGTGATCATTACTAAGGAGACTCATACTTGTCACAGGGCTGAGAATAAGTGACTCTTGACTGCTCGGCCCTTGGAAAGACATTTCTATCCCTCACTGCAAGGCTCTGGGACATTAAGAAAGTGGTGGAGGGGCTGGAGAGATGGCTTAGCTGTTAAGGCACCTGCCGGCCAAGCCTTAGAACACCGGATCCGTCTCCAGGTCCCATGTTTAGCCAGATGCAAAAAGTGATGCAAGGGGGCAATGCCGCACTTGCCCACAAGGAGGCGCATGCATCTGGAGTTAATTCACAGCTGCTGAGAGGCTGCTGGCGTGCCTATTCTCTGCCTCTCTCTCTCTCTCTCTCTCCCTCTTCCTCTCTGTCTCTGTTTCTTTCTGTCTCACTCTCAAAAAAAAAGAGTCCACATGAGCCTTTATCATCTCTCTTTGTTCAATGTGAAATAGAGTTAATAATGATATTATTCCTGCATCTTTTAGAACTTATCAGTTATTAAGATATTAAAATTAGTATGTTAAGGCCTGTTTATTTGCTTCCAAACAGATTAAAAGTACATCAATAGGGGCTGGAGAGATGGCTTAGCAGTTAAGGCACTTGCCTGCAAAGCCAAAGGACCTTGGTTCAATTCCCCAGGACCCACATTAACCAGATGCACAAGGTGGCATATGCATCTGGAGTTCATTCGCAGTGGCTGGAAGCCACTCTCTCTCTCCCTCCTCTCTCTCTCTCTCTCATAAATAATTTTTAAAAAAATTTTAAAATTAAAAAGCACATCAATAAGAAAAAGATAGAAGTTTTCAATTTATATTTTATTCCTATGTAGGGGTCATAAGATTGACAGTTTAAGGGTGGAAGTTAACTGAAATACCTAAAAATACAACTTAGGGTTTACACTCTTGAGCTTCACCTAGTAGTACCCATGCTCGTTGCCAAATGATATATGGCTAGGCCTCTGCACTCTTCTGTAAAACACATTTTATTTATTTATTTATTTGCAAGCAGAGAGAGATAGAGAGAAATGAACCCCAGATGTGTGTGCTACTTTGTGCCTCTGGCTTTATGCAGGTACTGAAGAAAGCACCTTAACCACTGAGCAATCCCTCCTGCCCCTTTGCACTCTTTCTTGTGGTGACTAAGGAGCTCTAAATCACTGTTTTTATCTTTGCCGCACTCTCAACATGACCATGAGCTCACTGGGAGAGGAAAAGGGATTAGTGACTCTGCCTTGTTCATCCATTTTATTCCCAACATCAAATCCAACATCTGACATGTATCTGAGTGTGATCAACTATTTACTGAGCTACAAGAATTCTCAAACTGTCTCTTTAGTTCTTTTTCACTGAAAGCAGCCATAAGCATCTACCCTGCAGATACACTCATGCCCTATCTAAGTCACACTGTTATAGCATAATATATAAGCTATGTCACTCAACAATAAAAATGTCACTTAGTGGAAGTAACATTATTTTTATTAGTTTATACGTGTAGCATGTTAAGGTATTTTTCCCCATTTACCATTCTATTTTGAATAATTGTGCCTTCCTTTTGCTTTTGCATGCTTTAACTCATGCCAGTAATTCTTTCAGTGGATATTTTTTGATATTTTTTGAGATAACTACAAAATCAAGTTTTTTGGCTTTTACTGTTTATATTTCAGGCATCAACACAATGGAATCATTAAATGCATTAGTTAAGACTAGCAGATGCAACTTTAAACCAATCCCCTGTATTAGTTACTTTCTTGCAGCTGGGACAAAACATGGAACAAATTTCCATTTTTAAGGAGAAAGTGTTTATTTCAGTTCAAGGTCCATCATGGCAGGAGAGGCATGGCAGTGGGAGGCCATGTGGCCACAGTGAGGAAGGAAGGAGTCATGAACACTGGTGCTTTTTCCTTTCTGTACCATCCACAACCTGGACCCATGGAAGGACACAATTAAAGTGAGTCTTCCTGCCCCAATTAACCCTAATCAAGATAATCCCTCACAGGCACGCGCAGAAACTAACCTAGCCTAGGTAATCCCTTGCTGGTTATTCTAGGTCCTATCAAGTTGACTGTCAGCCATCACATCTGATCCCTGTCTCCGTGATGGACCTTACCCTCAAACTGTGAGCCAAAACAAACCCTCCCTTCTTTAAGTTTCCTCGGTTATATGTTTTGTCACAGCAAAGAGAAAAGCAACCAGTACCCTCTCCAGCCTACAACTGAGAAGGCTCAGATGAGAAATTCCTCTGCATCACCTTCAACCGGAAGTCCTTTATGATCACCACCCGGTCTCCTTTGTCACCCTTTCATTATGTGTATAGTCCTCAGAATTGTCACCCAGAGCAGCACAGAGACATCTTGGGAAGTGAGGGACATAGCAGGGGTCTGAACTTACAGTAGTAGAATTTCTAAGTAGATGTAATAAAAAAAAAAACTCTCTGAGCTGGCTGCTTTCGGAGAGCTAATCTCTTGTTCTTAGCATTCTGCAAACATTTATTGGGATTCTGAGCTCGGCTCAGTGGAGAACCAAACCCTTGGGAGCAAAGGAGCTGGCGTTAACTCTGTAGACTTTCCATATCACTAAGCTGATCTCTATGCTGCGCCTGGAAGATTATCGTCATGCAGGTTCCACTGCTCAGTCAAGCTGTCACCAGAGTCACTGGGGACATCATTTTGAAGTTAATGGTAATGATGACAAAAAAGCTTCATGTATTATAATGTGTTTTCACTTTTACAAACTCTTTCTAAACTGTTATCTCATTTTGTACTCAGCAGGATGAGGCAGATAATGCAAATAAACCCCTCTTTTTATTGACAGGCCATAAAAAGATATACTGTTTTTTTTTTTTTCTTTTCATTTGGAATTCATAATGTCTCAGTCTTGGGGTTGAGGTGACTACTCCTTTATCGACAAGAAAATTGAAGTGCCTAGAGGTGATGTAGCTACCTAAGGTCATGAATAAATGCATCTGCATTAGAAGTATTAAGCAGCTACTTTGAACCAGACACTGTGCTGCATGCATTTATCTGTAGTGCTTCATTGAACCTCAGAACAGTCTCTGAGTTAGGTACCATTTTCCATATTTACTGGAAGAGTCAACCAATTAATTGCATAAGGCTTCCACTTACCAGCCATAGAACCAATTTGTTCTTAAGCTGCCTTACAAATGTTTTCCACTTCAAGCTAGAGACTCTTGGTCTTTTTCATGTCTGAAATTCATTTATTAACATATCTCAGAGTCACTGGTAATGTATCCCCTTATATCACAAACATGACTCATAAAATGTTTGGTCTCTAGGGAGGTTTGCTGAATCTTCTGGAAGAAGAAGGAGGTTGAGACAGGAAGAGGAGACTTGATGAGTCAGTATTCTTCCCTTCCCTTGCTGGTGACTGAAATATATCACCAACAGTTGTTTTTTTTTTTTTTTTTTTTAAGTTCCTTTTTTTTTTACTTTTTAAAAATTTTTATTTCTTTAGAGAGAGAGACAGAGAGAGAGGAGATGGAGAATTGGCACACCAGGGCCTCAGCCACTGAAATAGAACTCCAGACACTTTCGCCACCTAGTGGGCATGTGCGGCCTTGCGCTTGCCTCACCTTTGTGAGTCTGGCTTAGGCTTTGCAGGCAAACGCCTTAACTGCTAAGCCATCTCGCCAGCCCTTAAGTTCCATTTTCATTTGCTTTATCCTTTCAGTAAGATTTGTTCAGTGTCTACCTGGGTCAAATGTGTTCCATGTCCTGGTGATTCAATGGTGAACAACATTTCATGAGGCCCCTACACTCATGAAGCATATATTTTAGGTAGTGATGCATGCTCACTTATGATGAAAGGTAGGGTGGCTGCCTGGCAGGGTGATCAATGAAGCCTTCTCTGAGGAGTATCATTTGTGCAAACCCATGAAAACCACAAACAAAGAAACAAAAATAAGAAAGGAAATTTTTGAACCTACTAGAATTTCTGATTCGGTCATTAGTTTTTTCACAAAACCAAACTTTAAACCAAGCTATAACTTATGGAAACTGTCTTATAGGCATCAAGATTTGCAGATTTCCTTGATGATCCCACAATAAAATTATACCACCTCCATCCTTCAAAATACTGGGCGTGTCTACAATGACTATACCTTTATAAGGTATTGCACGTATCTGAAATTTGTGTTTTGACATTTGAAATGTTCCTCTCTCCTCTCATTGTGAGGGCAAATAGTTGCCTTTTGCCTTCATAGCCCCCACGGTGTCTTGGACATAAACACTAAAGATGGTTATCGTGTAAAATTTGTGGTATTCAGACCCGACCCGTTTTTCCCAGTGGCAACAGTTCTTAGTGTTTGGCATTGATGCATTTTGACATAACTATATTTCTAATATAAGCTCCTCCAGTAGGATGTGGACTGCAAGCCAGTTTATCCAATGCTTCAGCAAGTATTTGTTAGCATGTAAGTATGCTTATCAGATGACCTCTATATATCTGTAAATATGTACATAAAATTATAATTACCATTTTTGAAATCCATGCAAGTTAGTATCCACATCTTAAAATAGATGAGTATCTCATCCAAACCTTCCCAGGTTGGCATAAACTCCGAAATCAGTTCATTTAGGATAACAGGATAAACTGTATCAGTCACTATGATTTGACTTTTTTTTTTTTTTCAACTTTGGGGAAACGCAAGTGGCAGGAAGATCAAATTCCTCCAATAATGGATTTTTCCACTCAATTATTCAACTGTCGAAGCTGCCAGGCCATGCAGAACTGGCTTCAGGACCACTCCACTGCCAGATGAAGCTATCAGGATTGCCAGTCCCCAGAGAGCCTGAGAAATGTTTCAGAGTAGTCACCAAAGACCAGCAGAATTAAATGTACTTTATGAGGGAAAAATCGTCTTTTTTCCTGCTGGGATTTACCAGCCATCTCCTTCATTCTTCAAGTTTCAGGAATGACTTTTAATGAACACAATTCAGTTATTTTCAGCTGCTTATAGCAGGTATCTATTTTTAAAAACACTTTAATAACCTAGATTTAGGCCATGTGAACAACACAAATATCTTTCTCAAAATTTACAGAAAAAATTCTACATTATCAACTAAGGTTCTTAAATCTTTGATTGATACTTCTCAATAAAATAATGATTTACCTTATTTCATGTAGTCAAGTCATTTAACCTGCCTTTCCTTTACACTTATCTAATTATCCAAACACTTATTTTCTTACTATTTGAGTACAAAGAAGTGAAGAATTGTAGCACAGATCTATAATTCTAGAACTCAGGAGGTTGGAATGTCACGAGTTTAAGTCTGGCTTTATAGAGAGACATTGTCTCAAAAAATAAAAAATAAAGATAAGAGGCAAGTGAGGAAAATAATCAATTCATCTGAGCTCAAGTGACCTATTGATAGTCAAAATCAAAACAACAAAGCAACACATACTCACCATAACCACACATACATGCAAACCCATACTCACCATAACGACACATACATGCAAACCCATACTCACCATAACCACACATACATGCTCACAAACCCATACTCACCATAACCACACATATATATATAAACCCATACTCACCATAACCACACATACATACAAACCCATACTCACCATAGCCACACATACATGCTCACAAACCCATACTCAACATAATCACACACACATACTCACCCTAAATTAAAACATAAAGAAATTATATATGTGTGTGTGTGTTTGTGTTTATATGTGTGTATTCACAAACCCATACTCCTCCTAACCACACATATATACTTGCTATAACTTCACACACATACTTATGAAAATCCCAAGAGCTATTCTAATTTGATAAAGCCACCTGTAAAGTTGTAAACTTAAAGATAATGACATTTTGACCGGGTGTGGTGGTGCACGCCTTTAATCCCAGCACTTGGGAGGCAGAGGTAGGAGGATCATGGTGAGTTTGAGGCCACCCTGAGACTTCATAGTGAATTCCAGGTCAGCCTGGGCTATAGTGAGACCCTACCTTGAAAAACCAAAAAATAAAAAAATAAAAAAGATAATGACATTTACTATGAAATAATTATTCACTTAATGAAACTCAAATCACATTTTTAGTAATTCATTTTATAATTTTTTAAAACCTGTATGTTACATAGAAAAATTATTACTGTTAATACAGTGGCAGGAATAAAAGCACTCTCTCATATTAAGAAGGCGGAAAATTTAACTCCTTTTTGAAGATGATCTAACCAAATGACAGTCTTTGGAAAATAACCTTAAGAAATATTGAGGGCTGGAGAGATGGCTTAGTGGTTAAGGCACTTGCCTATGAGGCCTAAGGACCCATGTTCCAGATCCCACATTAGCCAGACGCATGAAGGTGAGGCAAGCACAGGGATGCACATGCCCACTAGGTGGCAGAAACTGAAAAAATAAAAAATAAGATAAATAAATAAATAGATAAATAAATAGTCTGGAGTTCAATTGCAGTGGTTGAGGCCCTGGCACACCAATTCTCTCCGTTTTTCTCTTTCTCTCTCTCTCTCTCTCTCTCTCTCTGTCTGTCTCTCTCTCTAAAAAATAAATTAAAAAAATATTGAAAAGCTGCCAGGGATTTTGACAGGCATTTATTATTAGATGTAAAGGCATTCATTAGTGCCTACCAAAGAAATACACTCAGATGGCAGGAGTAGAGAGCTGATGATGGCTTCTAACTTAGCCATTCCCCGTCAATTTTCTCCACTTCCTTTGACAGATGGTAGTGAGTGAGATTTGGAAGTACAGTGCTCTCAGAAGCCACTGTTGCTTCTGTCATTTTTGGCCATGTCTATAAACAACACCTAGCTTTGTTGTTTGGAACAATCAGCCAGGGGTCTCAGGACTAACTGTCTTTGAAATCTCCCCCTTTTATGATCTTGGAAATCACTCATCTCTTTGAACCTGAGGTTTCGGATGGGGGATGTGAAGATAGCAATAATACCACCTCTGTCTACCTCAAGGGGTTTTACAGAAGGTCAAGTGATATACTAAATGGTAAGGGACTTTGAGAGCCACAAAGTGTTATACAAGCACTCAGCTCCATACGAATGGTCTCTGAAGAGTTGTCTTCCAGGAAACACATCAAGCTCCATACAGATTCATGTGTTCAGATCAGGTCACTTGTATGTCTACCAAATGCTTTGCAAGCTCCTTGTAGGATTTCCCCTCTATAAACCATCACCATGGTTAGTCCAGCAAGAGTGAGGGTTCAGGGCTCGTTGAAGAGCCTCAGCCCCACAGGCTTTCGAGGCTAAGGCCAAAGGCACTGTGCCTGGCAGTTGGCATGATTCCTTGTTTACTCTGAAGTGAGAATGAGCAGCTAGTGATATTGGTCTGTTATAAGTCAGCGTGGTACATAGTTTATTTATTTGTGGTGCTGGGGATCAGATCCAGGGCTTCATGTATGTAAGGCAAGCACTCTACCAGCCAAGTTATATCCCAGTCCAAGTAGACATACACACATACACATACACACACACACATACATACACATATATATGCATGTGTGTGTATGCATGTGTGTGTATTTTATTCTTTTTCTTTTTTTTGGGGGGGGGTTCAAGGTAGGGTCTTACTCTAGCCCAGGCTGATCTGGAGTTCACGATGGAGTATCAGGGTGGCCTCAAACTCATGGTGATCCTCCCACCTCTGCCTCCTGAGTGCTGGAATTAAAGGTATGCACCACCATGCCCGGCTTCAAGTACATATTTATTTATTTATTTATTTATTTATTTATTTATTTATTTATTTATGAGTGACAGCCAGAGAGAGAGAGAGAGAGAGAGCAGATAGATAGAGAGAGAATGGGCGCACCAGGGCTTCCAGCCACTGCAAACAAACTCCAGATGCATGTGCCACCTTGTGCATCTGGCTTATGTGGGTCCTGGGGAATTGAGCCTCGAACCAGGGTCCTTAGGCTTCACAGGCAAGCACTTAACTGCTAAGCCATCTCTCCAGGCCCTCAAGTATATATTTTTAAAAACTGTATTCCACTTGTCTACCAATGTGGACATGTGAGATAACTTCCCTATGCCTCGGTCTTATTCTCTTTGAAAAAGGCATAGTTATAACGCATCACTACTGAGGTTGTTAAAGGATTAAATGGCATCATAAAACACTGCACAATGCTTGCAATAGAACAAGATCTAACTACTTTAATTTTTTATTTTTTTAAAGATTTGTTTATTTATTAGAGAAAGGGAGAGAGAGAGACTTCCAGCCACTATAAACGAACTCCAGACTCAGGCACCACCATGCGCATCTGGCTTATGTGGGACCTAGAGAATCGAACCTGGATCTTTAGGCTTCACAGGCATATGTCTTAACCATTAAGCCATCTCTCCAGGCCTACTTTTATTTCTTATTATCCTAATTATCTTTTATTATCTTAAACTCTTATACTTCTGTTTGCCTGTCTATAATATACATGTAGACAATTACCCATTTCCGGGAAGGAAAGAACTTTCATTCTGTACCTGAGATGTACCTTTTGGTACATACATAAACATGCTTATTTTGAAGCAAATATTGTTTAGGGGGTACATTCTTTTTAGTGTAAGAGGCTGGATACTAGAAGAGGTCTCTGACTAAGTGAGAAGAAAACGAAAGCGTCCCTAGGAATGAAAACAGTGTACAGAATATAAAAGCTCAGGAAAAGAGTAAAGCACATTTAAAATGACAATATGGGTATCACATGGTGCCCATAAAACAGCCTCACACACAGTCCCTGCCAAGCTTATTTGCCATTACTTCCAAAATTTGGCTGGTAAACAAGAAAGACATCTGGAAAAATAGTTAAAACAAAACAGTGTCTAATTAGTTTTTAAAATATTTTGATTTAAAAATACAGTAATTAAACAATGCAATTCCAAGGGGATAAAAAGAAATAACTCTTCAGGGCAGACACAACATTGTGCTTCCAGATATCTCCAGTGGAGACGTTTGGAACATATAAGCGGAGGCACAATTATTTCTTCTTTAGTTTTTAATTATGAAACTATTCAAACTAGCAAAAGTACCAAAAATTACATCATACCTTTATCCCCACAACTAAGACTGATTCACAACCATTACTTAAACCAAAAATCATATTCAATTATTGCACTAACCAATCCTCATTTTAGCATCAATTCCAATTGGTTGTATAACTAGTTTTCTGTGCCTAATAAATTAATGCAATAAAAAATAAAATGAGGGCTGGAGGGATTTCCTAGTGGTTAAGGTGCTTGCCTGCAAAGCCAAAGTACCCAGGTTCGATTTTCCAGGACCCACATAAGCCAGATGCCCAAGGTGGCACATGCTTCTGGAGTTCATCTGCAGTGACTCGAGGCCCTGGCACACCATTCTCTCTGACACTTTCTCTGTCTCAAATAAATAAAATAAAATTATTTTAAAAAATAAACAAAATGATAAAATAAATGAAAACTTGGAGGAAGATGTTGGCTTCTAAGTTGTAATGAAAAAAAGATGTTTCCTGTATTCTGAATCTTCTAAAAGTTTCACTAAATATCTGGGAATCTTTGATTGATTTAGTTTGTTTTTTTTTTTTTTTAATTAAAGCAAAGCCGTTCCTTTATATTGGTATGCCTCATGTGCTATGCAGTTTTGCCTTGGCTGATTATAGGAAAGTTTTGCTTGCTAGAACAGTTGCAAGTGTCAGTATCAAGTCAAACCAAGTACACTAGTCCCTGATGCTCACTCAGCTCAACTCAGAAAAATAGGGCAGAAAGCATAGATTATGTAGCAAATGAAATGACAAAAGAGAAATGTCATTTTTGCTCAATTCTTTCTTTTTTTGTTGTAGTTGTTGTTTTTCAAGGTAGGGTCTTGCTCTAGCCCAGGCTAGAATTCACTATAAAATCTCAGGGTGGCCTTGAACTCACAGCAATCTTCCTACTTCTACCTCCTGAGTGCTGGGATTAAAGGTGCCCAGCATTGCTCAATCCTTTCATTCCAACAGTTGAAATTAATTATAGAGAAGAAAAAAGAAAAATAGCATCAAAAGTGAGGTAGTTAAAAGGGAGAAAAATACTAACAAAAAATTAATGAGTTTCTGTGTAGGGAGAAGCAGCGAATGAGTAGTTACAATTGTATGTATTAAATTTTAATGCCATTAATTTTTGAAAGAAAAAAAGGAAACAGAGCATTGTATGTATGAAATTTTAGTGTCGTTAATTTTTGAAAGAAAAAAGGAAACAGAGCATTGTGCCTTGTATAATAGATGGTGCTGTCCTGAGCTTCATGCTGGCACAACACCTCTTTGGGCCCATTCTTGTGACATGGCGTTTTCCTCCAGGGTGTGCTCAATAAAGTGTCTCCATTCTTCAGCATTGTTGGATGATTGTCACAACTACTTTTCCATTATTAGCCAAAGTCTAAGCTTTCTTCTGTCAGAGTGAAGTGGTTTGTAAAACATTATGGAATTCACCACTTAAGTGTATTTAGAAATCCAAGACCAGCGGTTAATGTTGACTATGGGCATTTTAGTAAACCCTGAATTTGAATTCAAGGTCCTCCCTCCATCCATTAGATTTAGAATTTTAAACATATTCAATCTCCCTAAGCTTCAGTTTTCACATTTGTAAACTAGTGTTCATAACTATCTCCCAGGTTGTTTTGAAGGTTGAATGAAAAAAAAATGCGTCGAATATTGTCCTGATTTCTGAGTAAATGGATATAACAGACAGGTAGGTGGATGGCTGGAAAACAAACTAAAATGCTAGGCACCTCAAAAAGAAGTGAATGCACTTAGGAACATCCAAAGCTGAGAATAAAGAGAAGTCACATGCAGTTCTGGAAGATACCACCACTTTTCTAAGACCTGTAATACTAGAACGATTTGATTTGCCACATGACTTGGCTTCTAAACTATGAACGTGAATTTTAAAAGCTTACAGAGAGCTCTCAAAGAAAGCTCTGGAGACACCCTCACTGAGATGTAAGACTTCCACAAATCTTAAGTGACTGTAGAATTGTGGCATAGTCCAGGGAGGTGGTGGGTGCATAGGACAACGACACCACTTAGCCTAGAGGGATTGGCATTTCATTAATTATTGTTACTATTAACAAGATGTTTCATAGGGCACATCATGTGTTGGTACCCTCTTTTCCCTCGTCCCTGCCCCCATTCCGTTGGGGATCCTCCTCAGTGGGGTTGCAGGTATTCCCCATGGGGTTGTGCTTTATGCATTGTGGGAGCAGCAGCCAGTTATTTTGGGGGGAGTCAATGTCTCTGGGCATGATGTCTCCCTGAGCCGTGGTGGGTGAGTTTTAAGTCTACTTCAGTGATGAGCTCTTAGGAGCCCCTGGATCTCTGCTTTGAGTATCCTCGCCATCTGTCGCCTTAATCCTGGCACTGATGGTCAGGTTCAGCATGGAAGCAGCACTCTTGCTCATCTCTCCAATTCCTCTGTGGATTCAGCTGTGGCTTGGCTGAGTGCGAGGGGTAGTTTATCTCCTCTGGTCTCACTACCTTCTGAAAAAGAAGACCAGATACTCCAACAGAGAGTGAAGTGGGCATAGTTTAAATGGGATAAGAATTATTAACTTAGGGGAAATTTGATGCATGTATCCCCTCTTTTAGCCAAAGACTAGTGAGAGCTTAACAGTGGAGAACATAATCGTTGTCTCCATAGGATTCTGATCTGGTTCCCAATTCCAGATATGGGTTCCTTTACGCTGAGCAGATCTCTTAGCCAATCGTAAAGCTATTGGTTACCCACCGAGGCTGTGTGCCACTATTGCACTGGCGTGTACATCCGTGTCAAGGTGTTTGCTTAGACCTGTGGTTGCTCAGATCATTGTTGGCCACTTTCCCCCAGCAGCTCATGTAGCCCTCTGCAGCACTAGATGGGCTAAGTGTCTGGGGACTGGCTTTCTTCTGAGTTGCAGCCAGGTCTCTCGGTGCTCTGTGGCGGCACCATACAGTGCACAGACGATTTTCTAAGCGTCCAAATGTGACTGTACCTGTGGCATCAGTCATGGCTTGCTTGATTTCAGAATTGTTTTCCCCATGCTAAATATATTCAGTTCTCACGTTCGTGGCTGAGAGTCAGAAGTGGAATAATTCATTTGAAAACAAACGCACGAACAATCGGATTTAACAATCGGCCGCAGCATTGGTAATGAAAGACTTGCTTGAATGCAAGTAGGAACAAGACACATTAGCAGCCATCCTTTGTGTTGGGTATGTTTTCATCTCTTTCTCAGAAAGTTAAAATAACCAGCAGAGGAATCCCTTGCTGACACATTGCCCCGCTCTTCCCCGGTACTTTCGAATACAGAGCCTGGCAGCTTTAAAGGAATCAGTGCTAAATGACACTAGGCTCAGAGCTCAATGTTCAAGTGGACACGGCAGCTCGGCATAGGTGATATCTGGTTTAAAAGCAACTTGAGCTATTTAGGAATTTTAAGAAGGACAAGAACTTCATTGCCTCGAATCTTAGGATCCCTTTCCTGTGCCATTGGCCCTCAAGAGCTTTTCATTGCTACTAGCGTGCACGCACATACATACGCACACGCGCGCGCGCTCGCGCACATGGATCCTGGCACTTAGAAAATGATAATTCTTTGGTTTGGTTTGGTTTGGTTTGAATGTGAAACCAAGTGAAATAGGCCTTATTATCAGTGAATCCACGCAAGCCAAGGCCACGCATGCTTATAAACTACTAGTACTCAGGAAGCTGAGGCAGAAGAATCCTAAGTTCAAAGCCAGCCTTGGCTACATTGTAAGTTCCAGGCCAGCCTCCTGGGATCCATAGCAGAAGCCTGACTTAAAAAAAAATGGAAAGGAAAGGAAAGGAAAGGAAAGGAAAGGAAAGGAAAGGAAAGGAAAGGAAAGGAAAGGAAAGGAAAGGAAAGGAAAGGAAAGGAAAGGAAAAACAACAAATGAGGAACGTCTAAACTTTTTCTAGGCACAGTGAGTCACTTGAGGCTTTTCATACATGACATGGAACAATGATCTTGACTCTAGGCATGTTGGCAAACACCTGTGGCCAACTCCTGAGAGGCTGAGGCAGGAGAAGCACCAATCTCTGGCTAGCCTGGATTGAGTAGTCAGACCCTTTCTCAAAAATCAAACAAAGCCTTTCATATTGGTCAGTGCCAGCCTGTAGCTACACTGTACAGACAACACTATTTTTTCTACATTCAGTTTGTCTCTTCCATTTCAGTTGATAGAGTTCTAATACTGACATCTTACATGTCTATATCGTGCTAACAAAAATCTAAGCATTATCCTCCTGGTTTTTTTTTTTCTTTTTTCTAGATGCTTTCTAATGCTGAGCTGTGTCCAGGTACCTGATTAGAGACATAGCAATGGTTTTCTTTTTGTCAAATGCTCTAACTTCATGAAGCCACCAAACCAACAAGTCTATGACTTAAACAGTGACTTCCATTTCACACTTTAGAATTTTAGGATTTTTTTCTTTACCAGATATATTTTGGGGTTCTGGGGGGAAAAAAAAGGTAATGTGAAGGTCATTAAAGTCAGGTGATCTCATCCAAATCCAGAAACTGTAAGATCCAAAGTGGTCATATGACTTGGACAAGGTCACTGGCCCTTAATGAAACAGCTTGGACCAGAATTCATGTCTCCTTGCATCTATTTTAATTAAATTCTGAAGTATGAGTGATGGGCCTGTGCACCAAGTCAGTCAACAGCACACAGGACAGCTGAGGGAAAGGCCTCTTGTAGCTTCTCTGTAATTTTTCACTCAGTGATGAAACACAAGTTCGTTGTGATTTATCAGAGGTACTTCTCATAACATTTCCTTTGGGCTCCATTAGAAATGAGCTAGCATGCCACCTCTACTGGGGAGAGTGAGAAGCTAGAAAGAGTTTTTTAAGGTGGCATACATTGATTTATTATTTTTTAAGGTAAAAGTGACTTTAATAAGAACACATGCTTTCTCAGTCACATAGTTCTATAATCAAAACTATTGTGGCCTTTATTTTTCACTTAGTGACACTGTATTTTAGCCCCCAGTAAAAAAAAAAGAATCCTCTTATTCTATTGCCTTTCTTTATCCCTTCTCTGTATTTCTATTATTTTCACATATTCCTTTTACTTGTAACTGTTATAAAACTCCCAACACAATATCAATGGTAATTTGATGTTACATGCTGATTTACAGCAATAACCCCAGTTGCTTCAGAATCTTCTTTATAAAGTGTTCATTATATTTCTTTTCTGAAATCCAACCCAAATCAACAAAAGTTCTAATAGAATCATATGTTGGATGGTTAGTTGACTAGTATCGTATTCATTCCAGTTAGTAGAGATGTACACACTTATCAACCAATGTGTTCACGTATCAATTTCCACACAATTCCAACGAGTTAAATGTATGCATCATTCAATGCTCATGAGTATAACTCCTTCAATGAGAGAATAGTTGTTACTGGCTGAGGCAGTGTACTGCATGATAGAGAATAACGTCTGCTTTTGGTTCTTAATGAGTCGGTGAGGCAATTGTGAAGCTAGATAAGGACCATCCAGCATGATAAGGGTCATGTGCTAAGAGGAAGAATTCAAATAAGCCTGTGACCCAGCCTTGGGACATGAGAGAAGGAGGCAAAGCTTAAGTTTACTTTCATCTGGAGGTCATTAGAAACAGCTTGCAGCTGTCGTGAGAAATAGTTCACTATAGACTTACACAGGTTTGTTTGAGTTTTTTGATAGTACCATGATGAATAAGCTCTTCTGCTTAGATTGTGGAGCATATTTTTCCTTCTGCCTTTCTTCTTGTTTCATTGTCAAATTTTGCAACTTTTGCTTCCATTCGGTCCATTTATCACTGCATGACATCTCCTCTCTGCTCTTTTTCCTTGCCAGTCTGTGATTCTTTGGAATACTTTCATAAATCAAACATCCGTTTCATTTGCACCAGTACTTATCAGCTTTAACCTGTCTCGGGGCCTTGTCTAGCCTCCACCTTGGCCCTTTGTTACACACAGGACCTCAGGACAAATACAAAGGTATACTTTTTATCTTTGGTGTCACACTTTCTTTCTCTAGTGATTGTTCCACTTCTAGGTACGTAACAGCCCAGAGCTCTATAACTCACCATTGACCATCTTGAAATAGCAATAATTCCCATGTGCAGGTGCCCAGTTTGGGGGAATCATGATTAATAAGAAGGCTCAATTAAATATCCAGATGCTTTATGAACAGCTAGAATGCTAATGGAGACAAAGACGTCTCATAAGTCCGAGACTGAATTTGGCCTTAGACGGAGGAAGCTGTCTTGTTTCCACCCTCACAGAGACAAACCTTCTCGCAACCCTGTTACGAATCTCTATGGCCTTTGGGAAAATGGTCACCCTCTGCTCACAGGAGTTGGCCTAGTTGTGTCTTGTTATGATCTGTATATGAACTATCCACCACAGGCTTGTATGCTTGAACATCTGATCCTCAGCTGGTGGGATGTTAGGGGATGTTAGGATATCTGTAGGGGATGTGGACTTGTTGGAAGAAGTGGGTCACTGGGGGTCTGGGGCAAGTATCCTGGGTTTCCTGAGCTACTGAGATGTGAGTAAACTGTGTCATGCTCACATCTCCACAGAGCCACTCACCTCCATGGGTTCCTCACGTAGTTGACTGTGTTCCCTCAAAACCACGCACCAGAGTAACTCCTTCCTCCTTTAAGCTGATTCTGTTCAGGTATAGTGATGAGAAATATAGCTGACATAAGGCTTTTATCCCACACATCTCCTCAGACTCAGGTAACCCATGAGTCTCAGTTCCCCCACCTTCCAACTCTGTGGATCCATCCTCAGCTCTCCCAGTATTCAATCTCTTGGAACTCCTGCTACAAACCCAAATATCTAATGAAATCTGGTTCTGAAAATTAATGGTGTGGCTCTGAGGGCTTACTTGCAGTGGGGTTTCACCCTTAATGGATTAGGAGAGTATTCCAACCAACATTCTGTAAGAGGAGTTTCACTGTCTGCCATCTCAGAAACAAGCCTGCCCATGCTGTTTCCAGCGCGCCCTTTCCTAAAAGCTCAGTGCTCAGATGTGATATCCCGCAGTTTACACCTTTGCAAACAGACTCGCCGCCCACTCCGCCATACTCACACTGAAAGAAGCAGCTGGTACCAGATTGAATGACAAAGATCACGGAAGAGGATATTGGGAAGCAGTAAGGCCCAGACTTCTACTAGAGCTTCCAAGCAGAGCTGGAAGCCTCTCCCTCCAGAGGGTTGGCAGATCACTTAATCGTACTGCCATCTGTGGAGATAATGACATACAAGGAAATTGTTATCTAACTCACAAGGGGGTTGTAATGGACTTTCCAGATGTACCTGGAACTAGGAAAGGAGTTGGCCATGCGTACACTCCAACATCGGTACTTTTATTGCAGCATGTAGTTTTAAAAGGAATAAGGAAAGAAGAAATGGGCCCTCCACAGATAAATAGATGTCACAAAATCCTGACATTATAGCAACTTTGCACTCATGGTCCCTGAAGAAGTAAAAACTAGAGCTCTTGGGCCCTGCTTTCTGGCCTTTTAGTAACTCCTACTGACAGGGAAACATTCTTCTACACACCATAGATAGAACATACACGTGTATAACTAAATTCTCTTAAATTCTACTTTAGCATTGTACACACCATGAATACCTATAAGATTATGATTTTAGAGATGGCTGCAACAATGTCCATTCCAATTTTCTTCTCATTAAATAGCTTTATTGGGATAAAATTCACACACCATGACATTTGCCATTTAAAGTATGTCACTTAGTGGTTTTAACATGCTCATAGGTTGTGCAAGCACCATCATGATTGGTTTTCACTTGAAATATTTTCATCCTCCTCAAACAAACGAACAAACCAAACTCCTTATATCCATTAACATTCCCTCTCCCTTCTCCCTCCACAATCAGGACACCACAGGCCTGGAGAAGCTAATCTACTTTGTGTGTATATTGCTTTTTCTGTTCTGGAAATTTCATATAAACTAATTATGCCATGTAAGGTCTTTGTACTGGCTTCTTCCTCTTAGCCCATTTTCAAGAGTCATCCATGCTAGCACGTGCGGTAGTATCTCAGTTGTTTCCCATGTCAAATAGGATCCCGCTGTACACAGGTGCCACATTTTGTTTTTCCATTCATCAGTTGGTGGCCATTTAGACTGCTTCCTTTGGGGGGGGTTATTGGGAACCATGCTGCTGTGAACACTCATTTTTAAGTTTTTGTATGGGCCTTTGTTTTCATTTTCCTCTCGGGTCTTCATCTAAAAGTACAATTGCTGAGAAATTGTGTTTATGATGCCTCTCCTATTTCCACACTTGAGGAACTGCCCCAGCATTCACACCATCATACATTTCCACCAATGGTGAATGAGGCTTCCAATTTCTTCACATGCTCATCAATACTTGTTATTGCCTATATTTTATTTATGTATGTATTTATTTATGAGAGAGAGAGAGAGAGAGAGAGAGAGAGAGAGACAAGAGTGGGCACACCAGGGTTACTAGCCACTGCAAATGAACTCCAGATGCATGTGTCACCTTGTGCATCTGGTTTACATGGGTACTGGGGGATTGAACCTGAGTCCTTTGGCTTTGCAATTGCAGGCAAGTGCCTTGACTGCTAAGCCATCTCTCTACCCTTCTATCTTTGAATTCTTCACTGACATTGTCCTTAATTGTCTCTACCTGGGAAATTTTAAGGGTCGTGCCTTTATTGAAAATACATTAATTACATTGAAGGCCTTGTCTTCATAAAGCAAAACATGTTAAAAGAGAGTATCCCTTCAGCCTAAATTAATTATGACATTCACTCAAAGACAATGGCTGTAATTACACTTGGCGCATTTTGAGGCCTCTTATCATGGAGAACAGCTCGCTTAAACAACAAAGAGTGTTGCCTTTTCATTTTATGAGCAAAATGCTGCACGTCTCTGTTCCACAGACTTAGAGACAAATATTCATAGGCACAAAACCGGCTATTATAAGTAGTAGAGAGAGAGAGAAGTTTCTACCTAGCATTTTCTATCTTCAAAGTCTCCACCGGACTTTCCTTCATTTTGTGCCTCTGTACTTTAGCCACCAACGAAGGACAAGACACCTTATTCTTTGTGTCATTGGCGTTTTCTTTGAGACTCATGTTGCCAGTCATGTCTGATGTCTTTTTGTGAAGCCTTCCATTGTCATTGGTTGTCCTCCACCTCCAAATCACAAAAACCTTGCCATCACCTGCGGTCACCTTGAAACCTTAAGAACAGATTTTCACCCATTTTCAAATGCTTCCCTTTCATTCACTGAACATGACCTTACCAACTAAATACAGTCAATGTTACCCACACCCAGATGGCACTGCATAGAACATTCACATGGCACTTGCGTCGTGAAACTTCTTCAGAATTTCCAAAACAACGTGTCTTTCAGCTGACTGTCATCCTCCCTCCCATGGACCTGCCACAGTCAACTTGTCTGACAAGCCTTAGCTCCAAGGTGGCATTTGGCACATATACAGAAGGAATAAACAGCACAAGGTTCCATATTGTTCCTTTTGTATAAACAAGACAGTAATGCTGCGGGGAAAACATCCCTGGGCCATGTAAGTGTTTTCATTTTAATGGAAATATGTACTAGTGACAGGGCTTAACATTTCAGACACTAGAGCCTATTTTCTTACAAGGTTGCTTCCTAGTGAGGGCAGTGTGTGTGACTCATTATCAACCCCAAAGACACTTAATGGCAGGGCTTTGAATACTTGATTTCCTGCCTCCCAAGGCCAGCTGTTCACAGTCACAAGTGTAAATATCACAGAGCCTCAAACTTGCTTTCTGCATTTTAGTTTTCCATTTCAGATCAACATATAAGCTGAATTACTCTGATTGGTATACCTTTTTTTAAAGTTTTTATTTATTTATTTGCAAGCAGAGAGAGAGAGAAAAACAGGGTGCAGCAGGGCCTCTAGCAGCTGCAAATGAACACCAGATGCAGGTGTCACTCTGTACATCTGGCTTTACATGGGTCTGAGGAATCAAAAATGCAGAACGCTGCACGAATTTGAATGTCACCCTTGCACAGGGGCCTTGCTCATCTTCTCTACGTGGAAGCGAGCATGGTATATCTTTTGTTATTGTTTTTGTCTTAAGCATTTTAAGATACTTACCCTCACTCCATTCTTCGCATATATGGTCCTCTTTCTAGCAACCCAAGGTCCCCAATCCAGGGCACTAAGTCACTGCCGTTCTCAGCTATGATAAAGCACCAGGAATCGGAACACAGCACTGCTGTGGCCTGCATAGTCCTCGGATACTGGCAAACCAAGTTGAAGGGTCTGACAAGTGATGCAAATCAAATGCTCAGTGTTTTTTTTTTTTTTATCTGCTGATATAATGAGGATCCTTGCATATTTATCAAACATCCTCTTGGGGACATACCAGTGATGACATAAATAATAGTTACTGTGAGCAGGTGTTGCTGGAATGCTAAACTTGGTTAATAAATCTTCCCTTTGATCTCATCGGGTAAAATTGTCAAGAAGTTCATTGTGTGCAGAGAACTGTTAGACTATTTGCAAGCAAGAGCGGTGGGAATAAGTAAGATTTTGTGGGGGTAATGTATAGTGCCAAATCTCTCTAGAGTTAAACACGGCTTTCCCAAATTAAACGTACCGTTTTGTAGGATTTTTCTCTGTATCTTAACTCAAGGTTAGTTCTATTTTTAAGGACATTAAGCTCTGATTATTTTTACTCTTGTTGTTTAATAAGGTTATGTTTGGACATGCACGCCACAGATGTTTGGAAGCTATACCTTAAATGGTAACAATTCTTGAGATCAGATAGGAAGCCAGCTTCTTAAATCCAGGTAATCAATGACTGTTCTTAGCAGCATTCATATCAGATGTTAATATGATCTACAAACACTTTTACCTAATTGAAAACATTGTTTAGAAATACCACCTTGCGTTTTGTCAAATAAATTTTATTTGAGGTTTATTCTCCTTTTCTGGAACTTGGTCCTTTTCTGCAAGTGTACTTCAATCATTTAAATAAACAAAAAAAATACCTTATTCATGTTACGAGCTGATGGCTGGCGAAGTCCTTCCCTTTTGTAGCGTATCAATGTTCTGTCTATTTCTTCTGTCAGCATGGCCCCTCTCACTCACTATTCGCTGCATTCAGAGGACATTACCAACATCACCATGTTCACGTGGTTCCACATTGTCAGGACTGGCAAGGATCAGCCACAGTCTATTCCTTTTATCTAGAGAAAATGAGACTGTAATCTGCTTTTTTTTTCCCTTCTAGAATTTTGGGGCCCCGTGGTTCAAAGTTATTTACTTTGTTTCTGAGAGCAACCAGGCAGTGTTGATCATCTTGCAGCGTCTATAGCGTTCACAGCAGCAACTTGGTCTCCTTCAATAGGACGTCACGTTTCCCTTGACTGCTCTCCCTTCCCCCTCATGGAAGCTGGATTAGCAAAGCCTTCTGTTCCCTGTCACGTGTACATCTCCAAACCCGCAGAGATCACTCAACACCTGTCCTGGCTTCAGTGCCAATGACGTGGCTGGGTTTCAGCTCACTGTCCATGACTCACACTTGCCAGTTGATACATCAAAGGTGTCAAGAAAACTTTAAAAGTCCATTGATGGTAGCCTCAATGCCCAGCTCCTTTGGTCCTTAAAAATGACCTGAACATGGTGACCTTCAGTTGTCTCCTTGATTTGACACAGTGCTAATTCCACATTGAACAAGTTCACTTCACACCAACATATTGCACTTAAGTACAAAACTTATCAAGTGGTGGCCCACATGTATTTTTTTAATATTTTTTTTTATTTATTCATTCATTCATTAGAAGCATAGAGAGGGAAAGAGAGACAGGGAGAGTGAGAATGGATGTGTCAGGGCCTCTAGCCACTGCAAACAAACTCCAGATGTGTGTGCTCCTTTGTGCAGCTGACTTACGTGGGACCTGGAGAATCGAACCAGGGTCCTCAGGCTTCGCAGGCAGGTGCCTTAACTGCTAAGCCATCTCTCCAGCCCCCAGGTATATTTTTTAACGTTAAATGTGCTTCAAAGATATGGAGATTTCTCTGTGCATTCTCCTCCCACAGCAGTTGGCAACACATCATTTGTCAAGGAAAGGTCCCACCTGTGCCTCATCGTTCAGTTCCCTCCAACTCAGCAAGAGACCTCCAACAAGCAAAGCACCCAGAACCCTTGAGGAAGCAATACAGAGTTAAATAAAAGACAGAAGTCCGTCTTGACGGTGTTTGCGATTTACTGGTAGAGTCTAAACAGATGTATAAGAGAGGTTTCCAACATTTAAATTAATACTTTGTACTGCATAGTGCATTAATGTGCTCCAGAGAAATTGACCACAGGGGCTGCAAAGTTGTGTAATCACCAACTGCAGGCTGGAGAACCAGGGAAAGTGGTTGCTGCTCCGTGTAGGAAGCAGGAAGCCTCCGAAGCAGAGGTGCCTATGATGCAGCCCAGTGTATGACTAAAGGCCTCGAAGCCCCCAGGAAGTTCACTAGCATAGAACTACTTGCAAAAGCTGAAAATCTCTGGTGGTCTAGTGGTGAGGATGTGGCGTTCTCTCAAAGGCTGAGGAACCTGGAGTCCAATGTCTGCAGATAGCAACAGAAGAAATAATGCCTCCACTGGGAGGTACAGCTTGACTTTTCTTTCTCCCAAGTCCATAGCTCATTAGACAGTTCCACCAAATGAGGTGCAGCTTCTCCCACTCAGTGATCCCGCCCCCACCACCAATCTTCTCCGGAAACACCCCCCTAGATATTCTTAGAAATACACTTTACCAATTTTCTAGACCTCCCTCAATCCAGTCAAGTTGACAACCAAAATTAGCTGTGACACATTACACATACATTACACGTGACATATACACAAGACCACAGGAGCACTAGGACACATATATGACAAGTGAGAAAATAGTGTGAGGGAAGGCTGGCACGGTAAAGAAAAGAATTTCTAGCCAGGTTGAATGGTAGGCAAGGTTATAAGGAGCTAGGGCTGGTGCAGACAAAGAAACTAATATTCGAGGAAATGAGGAACGTAAGGACGTGAGAATAGAGGTCACCTTGTGGAAGGTAATATGTAGCTTTGATCAGAGTTAAAATATTGGCATAAAAATATTAAAAGTGGGCTTTCTGACCTGGTAGAATGACAAAAAAAAAAAAAAAAAGATTATTAACGGGAGCCTCGCATTGTCAGGCACAGGCAGGAAACAACTCTCTGTTTTGCAAGTGTCGCAAAGGTATTTACTTAGCTGCTCTTCTGGAATCAGTTCTTTCCCATGGTCCTTGTGTATTACTCAAGGTCCAAGCAGAAGAGAAGAGCCACACGGTCCCTTGCACTGGGGAAGAATTATTATCAGGGAAGAGGACGTAGCTCTGAGTTTAATCCACATGGTTGCAAAAAGTAGAATTATTACTTACAATGAAACAGAACAACAAAAGGTTAGCAAGTAAACCATTTTTGTGATGTATGTGTTCACGTTCATGTCATGTATGTGATAATGTTACGATGGGAGAGCAAGCTGGTTCTATGAAAGGCAGCTGAGATGATGTCCCTTTTAAATCGTTTATTTATTTATTTATTTGCAAGCAGAGTGAGGAGGGGGAAAGAGACTGAGAGAGAGAGAGAGAATGAGCACACCAGGGCCTTTGGCCACTGCAAATGAACTCCAGATGCATGTGCCACTTTGGGCATCTGGTTTTATGTGGTTGCTGTGGGTTCTGGGGAATTGAACCTGGCTGTTTAAGTTTCACAGGCAAGTGTCTTAACTGCTAAGCCATCTCCCCAGCCCAGTTGTCCTTTGAAAGTTAAAGATTTATTAGGAGAGTTATAGCACTGTGCCAGAGTGGCATAGTGGAGTCCGAAGCCAGGGAGAATGGCAGGCTCTGAGAGTGGAAGATGAAAAAGACCGGTGTGTGTGCGTGCGTGTGTGTGTGTGCGTGCGTGCGTGTGTGTGTGCATGTGTGTGTGCGTGCATGCGTGCATGTGTCTGATTGCTTATATATGAGGAGGTCAGAGGCCAATTCCAGGAGTCACTCCTGGCCTTCCATATTGCTTGAGGCAGAGTCTGTCATTGTTCACTCCTCCGTTTACCAGGCGTGCTGGCCCATAAACTTCTGGTGGATTTTCCTGTCTCTGCCTCCCCTCTCTCCATAGGTGTGCTGGGATTATAGACACCAGCTTTTTACATGGGCTGTGATGATCCAAATGGGTACTCACACTTGCCTGCCCTTTACCCACTGAGCCATCTCCCCAGCCTTCTTGGTTTTTGAGATGCAGTCTCACTCAGTAACCCAGGCTGGCCCGTATAGCCCGTGCTAGCCTCAGACTTGTGGTGATTTTTCTTGCCCCAGCCTCCCAAATGCTGGGATTTCATTTGTAAACTGTCATGCTGGTCTAGGAAAAAAAAAATTAAAGTTATAAAAAATATATATACAGGTATGATAAACAAGGGGTGACCACTATCTTTAAAGTGATGAGTATCCAAGAAAAAGCACCTTCCCCCACTCTAGGACAATGGGCCTAGACCTTGTTGGACAGGAAAAAGCTTTCACTCACTAAATAGCATGTGACACCATGCCAGCGGAATATCTGGAAAAAAAAATGCTGTGGGCTGCCAGGAAAAGTTGTTAACAAGGAAGTGGGTTCTCTCCCACAAGGTCCCTGCCAAAGCGTATCATCATACGAGCTGAGGAGGGGAAGCACTTAAAACGCCAGATCATTTTTTGCAGAGCAGGCAATGAGGCATGATGTGTAGCTGACCAGTGGAATACTTTTCCTTTTCATTTCCCAAGAGTTTACCAATGCACTCATTCATTTTGAGATATAAAATTATTTTGAATATGCTTTTTTTAAAATTACATACTTAGTATGGACACAGCATGAGTTGTACCATCCTTTCCCTGGTCCCTGCCCCCATTCCACAGGGGCCCCTCCTCCTCAGTGGGGTCTCTGATATTCCGATGGGGTTGTGGCTTATGCATTGTGAGAGCAGAGGTCAGATATCTGGGGGGGGGGGGAGGCAATGCCTCTGGGTCTGACATCCCAACCTATAGCTCTTACAATCTTCCCACCCCATCTTCTGCGAAATTCCCTGAACTGCAATGGGTGAGTTTTAAGTCTACTTCAGTGATGAGCTCTTAGCAGCCTCTGGATCTCTGCTTTGGTAGGTGTTGAGTGTCCTCAGGGTCTGTCTCCTTCCCCCGGCACTGATTGTCAGGCTCACCATGGAAGCAGCATTCTTGCTCTTCTCTCCAATACCTCTGTGGTTTCAGCTGGGTCTGGGCTGAAGTGTGAGGGGTGGGTTATCTCTTCGGTTCTCCCTACCTTCTGAAAAAAGAAAAACAGATTTGCCAACGGAGAGTGAAGTCAGCATAGGTTAAATGGGATAAGCATTATTGATTTTGGGAGATTTTGATGGATGTAGCCCCTCTTTTAGCCAAAGACTAGTGGGAGCTTATCATTGAAGAGCATAATCTTTGTCTCCATAGGATTCTGACCTGATTCCCAGTTCCAGATATGGGTGCCTTTCCACTGAGCGAACAACTTAGCCAATGAGAAAGCCACTGGTTACTCACCAAGGCTGTGTGCCACCATTGCACTGGCATGTACATCTTGTCAGGGTGTTTGCTTATGAGTAGTTTGGATCCCTGGTTGCTCAGTCAGTCGTTGGCCACTTTCCCCCAGTAGTTCATGTAGCACTTTCCAGCACAACACAGGCTAACTGTCTGGGGACAATCTGGGTCTCTCCTCTGTGTTGGCAGCCTATGGTGGTGTCTTCAGCAATTATTTCAGGCAGATAATCAAGTGCTTTGACAGAAGCTAGTCTCTCTCTCTCTCTCTCTCTCTCTCTCTCTGTGTGTGTGTGTGTGTGTGTGTGTGTGTGTGTGTGTGTGTGTGTTTTTTTGGCTTTTCAAGGTAGGGTCTCACTCTGGCCCAAACTGACCTGGAATTCACGATGTAGTCTCAGGGTGGCCTCGAATTTACGGCGATCCTCCTACCTCTGCCTCCCAAGTGCTGGGATTAAAGGCGTGCACCACCACGCCCAGCAGAAGCCTGTATTGTTTTGAGGACCTCATCGAACTCTCTGATCAACAACAGCTCATTGTGGGTAGCAACCGATTTCTGGTACTGGGAGTTACAGGACAAAGCCAAAAAAAAATTTTTTTTTTAGGTCAGGCTTCATCCTACTCTCTCCAGGGCTCTTCTTTTCAGGCACGCCTCTCCCCCCACATACTCCTATTGAGTGTTAAATCTTTTTGTCTACCTTCAAGGATAAATGTTTCAATGGTACCAGTTCATTCTGGGTTCAGTTTTGTGTTTGTTTTCCCCCAACTTCCCCTTCCCATATTTCACCTACCCAACTTCACTTCTTCCAGAAACCCTTACTGGCCCATGGAAGGAGCCCGAGCCGCCATTAGAGTCAGTAGTCAAAGCTCACATGAGCACAAGGACCTGCAAAGGCTGGAAGAATGGGTCGATTGGTTTATGAGAATCGAGGTAGAGTTGGAAGGCAGTCATTAGTTTGCTTCAAATGAATAATAAGCACATAAACTGGAGGTGACTCCAAAGGAAATGAGCCGCATTCCATTGGTGGAGCTCATAACAAGAGACTGCATCCTTAGCTATGGAGCTTTTGTTACATCTTAAAAATTGTATTCAGTTGAAGATATCTCTTATTTTTTTTATTTTTACTGATTTATTAGAGATAGGGAGAGGGAGAGGGAGAGGAAGAGAGAGAGAATGGGTGCCCCAGAGCCTCTAGCCTCTGCAAATGAACTTCAGATGCATGCACCACCCTGTGCATCTGATTTACACAGGACCTGGAGAATCAAACCTGGATCCTCAGGCTTTGCAGGTAAGTTCCTTAACCACTAAGCCATCTCTCCAGCCCTAGACATCTCTTTTTAACAAATGGGTGGAGAAGTGCAGGATTTCCAAAACACTGTGAATAGGCCAAGTGTTCCAAAACCTGAGTGAAGGACCTAAGAAAAAGGAAGTCCACACAAGACATGTCTATAGACTTTGTGTTTCATAATGGAAGATACTATTTAAAAGTTATTTATTAGAGAGAGAAAAAAATAGGCATGCCAGGGCCTCTAGCCACTGCAAACAAATTCCAGATGCATGCACCACCATGTGCATCTGCCTTACATGGGTACTGGGGAATTGAACCTGGGCTCTTTGGCTTCATAGGCAAGTGCCTTAACCACTAAGCCATCTTGCCATCCCTGGAAGTTACTATTAATTATTCTTTACCATCTTAGAGTATAGAAGAAGAATCAGGAGGAATAAGTATTAGGAAAGAAAAGTGAAGCTCAAAATAAGAAGAGAATTCTCCCCTTTAACAGTACTGGGAAAAATCCAAATGTTTTATACCTGCTTCCTCTCCTGGATAAAAGTGGAGCACAGTTCTTTGAGTTTCTGTCTTTCTCTCGTCTTTGTTGAGATTCTCTGAGCATGACAAGGTAGCCCAGCTTATCCCAACGGTACTGAAAATACAAGGCTCCAACCTCATATTTAACCTACCTTCTAGGTTCTCTGTGCCTGGTGGAGCCACATCCCTTTTAGAAATTAAATAATGAAGAGACCTCTGAAATCAGCTCTTTTATATTTAGACTCATAATCATCCCTGTCCCAGAGACCCAAATAATTAAATTCTTGCACACAATTCAATTGCATAAGACCATCACTAATACCACTGTTTGAGTATGCCCTTCAGGATGTAGGCATTATTATTTAACAAAGGGAAAGGATTTGATGGTTCATTTTAAACTATTATGTGTATTATGTGAATTTTTAGCCTAGAGACTATCACAGTCCTATAATGTGAGCAGTTGCTAATATATAACTGTTATGAAAGAGGCTGAATGCATTTTAAAGGTGAATGGTGATTATTTTACAAATTCTTCCTAAGAAATGTGGTTTGGTTCTACTGCTTTGCCGTACAGATAACCCTTTCGACTGAAGTCACCAGTTATATATGGTTTGGAGTATCTGGTTGGATGTGAAATTCAGAGGGGTCGTAGATATAAAAAACTATGACTGCTATGCAAGTGATCAGTTAGTTTTGGGAACACTCTAAGCTCCTCAGAATAGTTTTTTCACTAAGTACAAAGGTGATGATGATGATGATGACAGCAATGATAACAATGATGAGGAAGTCTAGAGTCCATTTCTAGTGCCATGAGAAGCTTTCTGAAACCTTTTTCAGCCACAACTAAGGCTGCTATTGTGGTTGCATATGATTCAATTTCTCAGTGTCACATACGCTGTGGAACACATCAGTCAATCCCGAGTGCCAGTTAAACATCTGAAAGCATAATTAAGTGATTTGTCTTCCATTGTGAGTATAACTTTCCAGGGAAAGAACATTCATTCCTGTCTACACTTGGCAATTGAGTATCCACTTGATGATAGGCATTTGGTGTACCTGTTTCTCCTCAACTGGAAAAAAAAATGCTAGTAAGCTACATTTCACCCATGACTTGGGATTCAAGTCTACTTGGGGCCTTCCCAAAGGGCACTGACTAAGTGGCCTGCAGTGTCTCCATTCCCATCAGTTTGGTGGAATGTTTCAGCCACAAGGAGCCAGGGATAATTCTTTCCATGAGGAACCCTCTAAAGGAGTCCTCTTTTGACAGCTTCCTTCCTGAAACTGGATGTAAGATGGAGTGCCCACTTGTTTACATTGTATTCTGGCAGAGAGGGCTCGTTTTTCAGACATGTACAGTTGGCTGATATGTTACACAAATACATTAGGAAGCTATTTCGTTTCAGTTTAATTTGTGAGGGAAGTAAAAGGTCTCACTGGGGAAGTATTTGCCATCTATACGTTTTCAGCTTTATTAAACCCACTGCTCAAGTTGCAACCATTACAGTAATTTATTTCAATGCGGAATACCTGCTTTCCCTTCCTGCCATCCCCTACTCTATTTCTCCAGCCCCAGTTTTGTAAGTCTGTCCTACACGGGGCACCCACAGCTGGTGCTGGATACAAATACTCCCTTGGTAACATCAACTATCCCCATCTACCCACCCCTGTTATCCTGAGCTTTTATATCTTCATTTCTCACTAATTTATTCCTGATTTCACATAGCACATATGTAAAACTGCAAGAGCTAATAAACATATTTTTTTTCAAAGGACATAAGGTCACTATGTGTATAAACTAGTCCAGGCCGACACAACAAACTCTGTAGACTAGAAATAAAAAATTAGCTGGGCATAATAGCGTATGCCTCTGTTTCCATCACTAGGAGTGTGGGGCAGGAAGATAGCAAATTAAATGTCAGCCTGGGCTACGAAGCAAATTCGAGGACAGATATAGGGTTACATAGTCAGACCTTGTCTCAAATGATGAAAACAAACAACAAACTTTGATTTTTCTAACAGTTCTGAAAGCTAGAAGTCTAAAATTAGGTACCAGCCTGGTTGGTTTGGCTCCCTGTGAGTCCCCTCGTTCTGTGGAATAGACCTCCCCATTCTCCTCACATGGCAAAAATAACTGCTGGTGGCTTTTCCTCCTCCTACAGACATGCCAGTCCTATTGGATGAGGGCCAATGCTTATGACCTCCTCAAACCTAAATTACTTCCTTAAAGCCTATCTGAATAGAATCACTTGGGATATTAGGATACAACATTTCAATTTGAGGCTCAAGGACACCAGGTACCAATGAAGAAAGTTTCAATTTAACATGGGGGGATTAAGTCAAAATCTATACAGTGAACAGTTAGATTCTCCCAGTCTTCCTTATTGCTCTAGCTCTAATATGCTAGCATCCAGAATCCTGTCTCCTAAGGAGAAGACTATCGGATCCTTTTCCTGAGCCATACCAAAGAACGACAAAAGATGATGAAATCTGGGTATCTCCTCCCCAAACAGTGCCAGCCTGTAGTCCATTGTGCTATGGTTAAGCCCGTTAGTATGCCAGCCTGACTTAGAGCCAGAGAACTGCCATCTGCTGAATACCTCACTCTTAAATATAAATCTATAGAAGAGGATCATATGGCATTTGAAGAAAGCGCCAACATGAAGCCAGGAGCCTTGACTTATGATGGAAACCCCAGCATTCAGGAGGCTGAGGTAGGAGGATTGCTGTGAATTTGAGTCTGCCCTGGGCTACAGAGTCAGTTCCAGGTCAGTATGGGCTACAGTGAGACACTGCTTCAAAAATAAAATCAAAAGACCTAAAGTTCAGAAAGATAAAACATGAATGAAGGAGAGGATAATGTATATATCCATGTAGGCGCACACATACATTTTAAGAGAACTAAATAAAGAATAACAGAGAATAATTGAACATCCAGTGAACCAAAAATGAGGAAGACCAGAAAAGGGAAAGGGGGTCCCAGCAGAACAGCTTTGCCAAACACAACAGAAAAACTAGAAGACTCTCAAAGGGCTGTCTCAGATGGGGAGGGGGGTATCAATCAGCAAAGTAAATGACAGTTTTGACCATGCAAAAACACACAAAGTATTCTATAGAGCTATTGGAATTATGGGAAAGACTTAATCAGATGTTCTTCCAAATCCTGAGTGAATAAAAAAAAAGGCAATTAACTCTAGAAACAGTAAAATGTAATTCAAGACAGGGAGTGGAATCATATTAAATTTCTAGTTCAGCGGTGAGCAATCTTTACACAGTGTTTCTAATGAAAGTCCTGAATATGTATGGACTTAACCAAAAGTTGAAGCATAATTACATTGGGAGGAGAGAAAGCACATTCACCTACTGCCAAGGAAATTAGGAGCCTTGTGAGTTGTCAGGATCTAACACAGATGCCTTCAGGGGTCGGCAGTGTAGTATATCTTGTAGAAATATGAAGGCTAATGCGGAAAGAAGCAGTTCAAAGAGTCAAGGGGTTACCGATCTTCAGGACATGGAGAAAAGTGAAGCAGGATACGAGAGGCTGCTTTCTTTATTAGAAGACTTGTAGTACTATTTCATTTTCTATTTGTTTATTTCATATTTCTAAAATAATATTTGCTTTTACAAAGTAAAATAAGGGCTGGAGAAATGGCTTAGTAGATAAGGCACTTGTCTGCAAAGCCAAAGGACCGGGTTCGTTTCCCCAGGACCCACATAAGCCAGATGCACCAGGGAGGCGCATGCATCTGGAGTTCATTTAAAGTGGCTGGAGGCCCTGGCATGTTCATTCTTTCTCTCATTCTCTCTCTCTCTCTCTCTTTCTCTCTCTGCCTATTTCTCCCTCTCTCTCTTTCAAATAAATAAAGAAAAATAAAATAATTTTTTAAAAAGTAAAATAAGTGCTGAAAAGCCCTTATTTCATTTTCAGGAAAGTAATTCGGGTATTGGAGTGTTTTCAAAGCAGTGCAGTACAAGCAATGGTTTAGCTTTTGGAAAGGAACCAAAAACCTTGTACATCAGTGATCAATATGTCTTTGTGTGTATGCCAGATTTGTGTGAGTTGATCAGTCGAATTAGCATATAAAACCACTGACATCAAATAATTATTCTCAACTATGTTTGGAAACAGGCTTGAATTTTCCACATGCCACAACTCCTTAACAATTCTGTGGGATTTTTTGTTTTTGTTTTGTTTAATTTTGTAAGATGCTGGGGAAAAAATATTTTAAGTTATAATCAGACTGATGGTAAAATGAGCAATGGGAAATTCCTCAGTATCCAATTCCAGCCTTGATCACCCAGTGTCCCTCCATTCCTCTAATCTACCATTCAGAAATGACACAGGACTTTCTATAGAAAAAGAGTTCTAAGAAATGTGCATTTTTAAGAGTTTACATGACTTCCTGGGATAAGTAAAGCCCTATGCCCTAAATAAGAACACTTTGAGCAGTCATCTTGAATATTTGACCACCCCCTCCCTCTCGATTAACTCTGCCAAAGTATGGAATTTCTCAGATAATTTAAAGTATTGGAAAAAAAATATGTTTGACATTGGACGATACTACATCATTTAAGAAGTGTATTTGTCCTTTACATGGCACTGCCTTAGATGACATATGATAGAGCCAGGTTTTCAGTTACCAAGCAAATACATCCATGGATGAAAAGATAAGAAAAAGACAAGCGAAGTTGAAATTCTGACGCTGAGTGTGAGTTGAGTGTGTTTTAGTACAGTGCTATTTCTGGACCATCTCTCTGTCTTCTTTCCAAATAACTTGTGAACAATCAGGAGTAATAAAGTTTGAATGTTCAAATAGATCAGGCATTCCTATTCCAGCACCAGTGACACTGGGCAGAGAAAGCCAGCAAGATCAGATTTTAAGTCATCAACCAGTGATTAAAAGCACTAGCGGGGTGACTTCCCTGTCAGAGGTTAATGCATCTACAGGTAACCAGCTTAGTACATAACAAAAAGAGGAGCTGATTTTGTTATTAATAGCAAGCTGGTCAATTATTTATGGAATAATTATATAGTAATAAATCTTCCACTAAAGACCATGTATTTATTTTCATTTAAGGTAAGAGAACAAGAACTGATTTCTTCTATTGACAGGGAGGTAGCCGAAAAGGTATTTCTGTTTCTTGAAATTTTTCTTTGTGAAAAACTAAAGAGTTTCTTTGGTGAGTTTCTTTGGTGGTTTTAGTTACATATTTCTTCTTTTTTTGCAATTTTTTTATGTGAGAGAGAGAGAGCAAGCAAGAGAATTGGCGCACCAGGGCCTCCAGCCACTACAATTGAACTCCAGACACGTGTGCCACCTTGTGCACCTGTGTGACCTTGTGCTTGTGTCACTTGTGTGGCTGGCTTGTGTAGAACGCCATCTCTTCAGCCCACATATTTCTTCTTAAATTGAATGAGTTATCTGTTCTCGACCCCTCACCATATTAACTAATATTTTTGAAGAATACATAAGTGATGAAAAGCAAGCCAGGTATAGCAAAATAAATGCTACAGTAGCAAATTTTTAGCTATTGCTTTTAAGATTTCATGAGAGCAGTATTTACATTGCTTCTACTGGGATTTTTCTATTGACCCACAACTTCAAAATTTCACAAATTGATTTTCTATTCCCTCCCTAGAAGAATCTGGTTGTTCTGAAATTAAGAAAAGATGATAGAGAACAAATATAAGTGAGAATGTCTCCAGTTGAAAATTTTTGTTGTATTCCCCACTTCAATGCCTGAACTCCATTATGTCTCATGTTTACAAAATAATGCTTCTCACGAGCTTTCTCTTTTTCTTTCTCCTCCTTGGTCATGATAAACAGAGGGCTCCCTGTCCTCCATGTGAAAATAAAACCTACTTTTCCTTCTCGCCTCCCATTCCTTCCAGGGGCCTGGACCCCACCTGAACCAGGATGAAGGAGAGGCCTGGGAGCGTCATGTTTCCATGTGTTAAAGATCTGATTTTATAAGCCATCTGCTGGAAGTCTTTGCTCCTAAAGGGCTCCCCTTTCCAGCTGGCATTCTGAATGCTAAAGATTATCGAACTTCAATTCAGCACCTGCTTCTGGAGCTGTGGTTTTGCGGGCAACGTGTTTAACCTTATAAAACACAGTGACTTTCTCACTTTTCTCCAGTTTTACGTAGCTAAAAGTTGATCTCCTTTTAAACCCAGCATCAGACACATTTAGCCGAGGTTTTCTTTTAAAATTTATTTGCTTCTTCTTTTGTTTTAAGATTTTTTTTCCTTCCAAGTAAACTCAGTTTCGTGTCTGTTCTGTATAGGAGGTACGAATGCCTGCAAGAAGCCAAAGGTTATGCTTCGTATAAAATCAGCTCGTCAACAAGGCATTGGCCCACAAAATCCCCAACTCTCCGTTGTTGGTAAATCTTTGATCTGTTCACCTGGTTCTTCTGCATAAGGGCAGCCCCTTGGGTCATGTTTCCTTTTGACCTTTCTCTGACACAGGCATTAAAGAGGAACATGGTAAATTGAGGCTTCTCTGAACCTTCCCAGAGATTCTCGCGGCCTCCACAAAAATCAGTTTTGTATTTTTTTCAGGAAGCAGTAATGATACCTTCCTCACGTGTTTTTCTTAGGGTGAATGCGATAACCCATAATGGTAGCACTGTTATTTTAATTCTTTTAATGACCACTTCTACTGCGATGACAGCCTGTCATAAATAGACACCTACATTGTGATTTCTTTTCATATAAATTTTATTGGAAAAATTCTACTGTGATTTTAGAATCTTCAGAGTAAATCTTGAGCAGTAAAGCAATTAAGTAGCCCATAGAGGGCTCTAGGTCAGCAGAACTTAACCTTGGCTGCACATCAGAATCACCTAGGGAACTGTAGAAAGTATTGGTGCCTGGGCTCCACCCTTCAGAGGTATTAAATCACTAG